>OU744807.1:2061702-2661702 GCA_916614155.1 Mesoligia furuncula | reverse complement strand
TGATTATTATTATTTTTTGCTACTAAACACATTCTACAAAACATGGCACCCAAAAGGATAAAAGGAGCATTAACAGCAGATCAACAAAAAGCCGTTTTTTCTGAAGTTGAAAAGGCATTTTATGAACTACAGTTAGCTGACGGCAATCGAAAACTAGCTCGCCTCAGAGCAGCCGTTGGCGACTATGAAGTCCGCAATGAAGAATTACAAAAGGCTTACGACAAACTAGACGAAGATAGAGCTGATATTATTGCATATTTAAAAAAAAAACTCACTGCAAAAACTGAAGAAAATACTGAACTAAAAGACAAAGTCAAGGCTTTAGAGGAATTAAGGGTGATAGAAACAGCAGAATTCAAATTGACTGTCGATGAATTAGAAAATAATTTTACCAAAATGAAATATGAACTTTCCTCAGAAAATAGACTACTAGCTGGAAAACTAAACACGCTTGAAGAGTTTAAGGCTATCAGAGAAGATCTCATGAAGAAGTTTGAAAAACAGGAGCGTGCGTTTGAAGATCAAGAAATGAAATACAAAAGAATTATATATGATGCTGAAAAGAAGTTTGTCATTGGAAAAGACAAGTTAAAGAAAGAAATGGAAGAAAGACTTTTACAGTTAGCACAACAATTTCAAGATGCTAGCGAACTGAGAATAGCGGCCTCTACACATAGGGTGATTCGAGAGAATATTGCTTTGAACAATCAATTAGATAGTCTGTTATTGACACAAGCCAAAGTAGCTGAGCAAAATGAAAAGTTTAAAGAGGATGAGAGAGCTTCTCGGTGTACAATGGAAGTAGCTGAAGAAGAACGAGATAAAGCAATAAATAAAAGCATTGTGCAGCTTAAAGTTATTAATCAATTGACGGCAGCGTTTGAAGATGTGAGGAAATTAAAAGCTTTTTATGAAAAGAAACAGTTTGATACTGAAAAACATCAAACGAGTGTGCGAAAACTTACCAAAGAAAATAAAAACCTCCTACTGCAGGTACGTATATTGGAGCAAAACTTGCACGCTATTCTGGGTGAACAAAATAAATCTGTTGTAGAAACAGCGAAACTATTAAGAGAACGTGAAACATTTAAGAACATTCTAAGAGAATCGGCGTTTGCAGTACAAGCGTCACTTAAACTGGATCACTGGTCTACTTTGGATCCTTGTCGTGAAATCGTGGACAGAGAAATCGTTCTTAAAGGAATTCTTAAAGTTATAAATCAATATCGTGATGCCGCCCGAGCTGAATCCATGGAATCCTTAGTTTCGCTTAGAAACATTTACGAAAAAGGAGATCTCGGCTTTGACGTTCAACCAGCTGTCTCCAGAAGGTCGCAGGTAATGATGCCTGGTTTAGCTGATACATTGTCACTACAAACATTTGAAGATAAACGTAGCGCTATATCAGTCTCTTCTGCATCATCATCAAAGGACAGTATACGTACTGTACCAAGTGTTCAGTTGATACCCGTAGATGAGGAGCCCCCGCCGACACCTAAAGATAGTCTGCCGTCATTTACTGTGACATCATTGCATTCAAGTATGGCTAGTATCACCGCAGAGGGTGAAGAAGATGAAGTTGACATTACTGACATAACGAAGTTGCTAGCTATCAGTAAAGTCCAGATGCAGAAATCATTGATGGCAGACTTGGCATTGTCTCAAAAGTCCCAACGTAGAATGAGCGTATTAGATTTAAAGTCAAGGTTAGACACAGTTAGCTCAAAATCCGGTGAAGCAATTCATGAAAAAGGAGAATCAGATATTGAGGGTGAGCAATATAAAACTATGCCTGAAGAAGTTGAAAGTGAACCTGTACAGGATGAAGGTGAACCCACACAGGATGAAGGTGAACCCACACAGGATGAAGGTGAACTCACACAGGATGAAGGTGAACCCACACAGGATGAAGGTGAACCCACACAGGATAAAGGTGAACCCACACAGGATATAGATGAACCTGTGACTATTGACGAAGCAGGCGACGAAAAAGAAAAAAAAAAAGGATACTAGCGCAAAATAGATATTTTATTTAAGTGTTTTTTTAGATTTGTAGTGGTTATTTTTCAAGTACTTTGTGGACTGAATGTATTGTAGTGAGCTTCATGTATTAATTATGATTTGATTGTAAGTGGTCTATTAAATAAATGTTACTAAATAAGACTTGTATTAATTTTCAGTTATTTTTTTTTTCTATTCAAAAATTATTGCCAGCAACAATTGCCGTCATGGTGAAAGCGATACCTAGAAAAGGTGGAACACCCTTGTTGAGCGAATGAAGCAGCTGGTTTTAGTTTCTCGAGCATGGCTCCAACTCGCTAAACTAACCTCTAACAAAAAACTGCCGCTAGAAGCCCAGTTTAATTTAGTTTTAAGTATTGCTATCTATCTATCGAACAATTGTTTGTTACAGTTATCCCGAATTTGTGTCCAGTTAATGTCAAGGTCACTATCAAATGAAATACAGAATTCTCAACTTTCGAACGATGTAATATAATATGTTACCATATTACCTCAATGTACTATACAAGTACTGTTTAATAGAGGTCAGTGATGTTACAAATACATCGTTCAATAACGTCAATACACAATCATATTTGCAACCGTTTAGAATTTGATTCTACTAATCCCAATCGATTATGTAGAAACATTGACACAAACTACACAGTTCAAATATATTAGAATAATTTTCTTTCTACAATTTTCGTAATCATAACGATTACGAAAAAAATATGTGAGGAACAATGCCTATCTCCACATGCTTGGACTTGGCTTAGAAAAGTGAGGCCTCACTTTTCTGTTGACAGCCCTCAGTCTTGGTTTTTTATTTGGTCTGAGGTCCAGTCCAAGTTAGGTGTAGTTTGATTGTAAATGTGTGCGTGTGAGCGTTTCTACACAGAGCGAAGGTGTGGTTTTTACATGCTTCACTGTACTGTTCGCAGCGCTGTCTTGACTTTTTATTTGGTCTGAGGTTTGGACTGGAAAAATCGTATAAACCTAACTTGATTATAATTATAGATATCGTTTCAAACTCAAAGCATTTATTTCAATTAAACCATTTACAACCACTTTTGAATTGTCAAATAGTCGGTCAGTTATTAGAAAACAATAATATTTTTAAACAATGTACAACACGGTTTTAGACTCAATAGAAGTGCAACAGCACCCCCAAACCAGCGCTGGGGCTCTGTCTCGTACTGGGCCTTAGCATAATGTTTGCCGCAAATAAACGTATTTTCTTTCTTTCACCGAAGACATTCACAGACAAAGTCAACAATTGTCTTAATTTAAAAAAATATATAGTTATAGTTAAGGGTATACAAAGTTCAAAGAGCATTTGCTAGGCCACGACGGCTTGTTGCAGGCTATGAATGAGTGAGGCATATGCGGGGGGCATTAGTATCTGTGAAACAGAAAGTGTATAAGAAGTAAGTGTATGGAGAACTCCCTCGAAAGATCAATCATTTTCACGCAATAACTAAATATATAAAAAGACTCGTTGCGCCGACCCCACATAAATTGGGATAAGGGCAGGAGGTGAATGATTTTCACGTAATAACATTGACGGTTCGTTAGTTACAACGTATAGTAAAATATTGCTCAATAGCAATACTGAATTACAGATTCTTCACGGTGCAATGAAGATATACTCACTTAAAACTTTTGTTCACTTTTTGCGCAATCTTCAATGCTAACCCTATAGGCTAGCGCAAATAAGGGCGAGCCGCACCGCGCAACGCATTGCAAAAATAATATAATGCATCATCACTTTCGTACATTTTCTATGAACTAACGCACACTACAGGCGGCTTTCCCCTGCGGCCCGTTGCGGCTGTAATGTACGCTATGCTTAAATGGTCAAAATAATTGCCCAATTCGTGTTTTTGTGCAATAAAATTGATCGTCTAGGGTCCGCCTTAAATAAAGTCTGTGTTATAATGCTAGGCGTCATTCAATTCAAATAAATTTTTCAAAAGCCATTATCCTCCCGCGAGTTTTGATCCTCCAATCAACTACAGAAGGTACTAGGCATCTACTCTCATTAAAAAAATCCTATATAAAAAAGCCTTAGTTTAATCACATATTTGCGTCTATTTACTGCTAAAGTTGTCAAAAAATAAAAGGTCCGTTTTGACATTTGGGAAAGACCCTAGAATGTAACTTGGAACGAAACCGAAAGAAACAATAACATATAATTGAATCGATTTATCGTGAGTATCGAGTACCGAGTCGTATGGTTACTTCACTAGTTACGTCGCGCTGACTAATGTCAAAACTGGCCTTTTATTTTTTGACAACTTTACCTGTGATTAAAACGAAATGGAAGAAAGGATAAGTCACTCAAGGTCTGACCTTTTTTTTTTGCGGGATGGGAAATCTTCATGGATGTCCTCTGCCCTCGGGCGGGCGGAGGCGTCTGTCAGACTCTAAAAGTCATAGCACACATATCAACTCGCCTTTCGGCCTCAGCGTCAAACGGGCGACAACCTAACGTAAGCACGTAACCAAAGCGGATCAGAAGCTTCGATACGTCGACTTGGCTACGGCTAGGCGACGGCGACGCGACGCTGCTGCAGAAAGGCCGCGGGAGGGGAGCGGAGCAAGGGTGGACGAAGAGACGTAATAGGCCGTCGGATAAAGACATTAAATTCGCAAAGCGTGATGTAGTTCTGCATTTTTGGTATGTTGTATGGATCTGTTGGGGTAGTGTGAATTCAAATTTGCAACTTCGAAAAACTTGTGGAAACTGAGAAAATCGAGAAAAACTTCGAAATTTTGAGACTGTCTTCACTATTTGCTCTCCAGGGCCAAAACTATGCATTTTTTGCGAACAATGTTACACGTCTTGTAAACTGTCTTAAATTACCTACAATTTGAACTCAATTGCAGCTCTATTGACCCCATAGAAGTTAGACTATGGCACTTCGAAGATGACCAATTTTTCTCGAAAATTGAAATTTTCAGGTTTTACTCACTTAGTTTGCGAAATATTACCAAAACCACTTGCCCTACGAAGAAAGGTTACTGAAAATATTTTGTAGTACATTTATTTAGCTTTTATTAGAGCCCAAAACGAGTCCATGAGACCAGCAGTTCACTCACAATCTCAAAAAAAACGACAAGAAGGTAAAATGGCTTATATAGAATAAAAATACTAAATATACAGGGTTATTTGAAAAACACCAAAAACCTCTTAAGAGGTCATTGTACTCATCATTATGAACAACTTTTACTATGGGACCAAATCTGAAATCACGAAAAAAAAATCAGCTGTTCCCTACATTTATATTCGTATAACTCGTCAAAATGTAATGAACGGCTGATTTTTTTTTCGCGATTTCAGATTAGTTTAAAAATAACCCTGTATATTGGGTTATTGGAAATTAGACAGGAATATTTTAGATAGTGTTGGTGGGAGGTCATTTGCAATAATCTCGGTCGAAGTTTGATTTGTAATTGATGTTCAAGGCAAAACACAAATTCAATGATGACTAACCGAAAAAATCCGGCCAAGTGCGTGTCGGGCCACGCACAGTGTAGGGTTCCGCAATAGCCCGTTATCACAATGTAGTACGATTCTGTTATTCTTTATTCTGAATATAAAAAAATTAAAATAAAAAAAGGATTTTTTTCATATTTTTTTTTGTTCAATGCAAGTCTTTACCCGTTAAAAACAATCAACTACTTCATCTTAGTCACTTTAAAAGATTAATGCTAAGGATTTTGTATTTGGTACAGAATTATCCAACACCCAAGTTC
Organism: Mesoligia furuncula; assembly: GCA_916614155.1. Classification (NCBI taxonomy): domain Eukaryota; kingdom Metazoa; phylum Arthropoda; class Insecta; order Lepidoptera; family Noctuidae; genus Mesoligia; species Mesoligia furuncula. The sequence goes on along the minus strand of OU744807.1, from coordinate 2,655,942 downwards.
AACGACTATTACTGCTAAACTAATAAAGTTATCTTAACCGGTATAGTTTTTCTTTAAAGTTCATGAAATGTACTATCATCGTGAATTTTTCCAGACTTTTCAAGCCCGCAGTTTAGGTTTTAGAGGGGGGGGGGGGGGGGGGGGGGGGGGGGACGCCCTACAGGAACAAAAATTTGCACTTTAAAGTTTAATATTTCGTAAATGGTGCATTAAATCGAAAAATTATTGTAGCAACCCCCAAGTCATTTTAGAAGACCTATTTAACGATACCCGACACGATGGGATGACGACAATATTTTCAAAATTTTTATTTTACCACTTTGTCGGCGTAATTAATATACGCACTCCTACAAAATTACAGCTTTCTAGTACTAAAGGTCTCTTAGCTAAACCTCGGACAGACAGACAGACAGACGGACTTGACGAAACTATAAGGGTTCCTTGTAGGAACTACGGAACCCTAAAAGAGTCCCAAAATTTCGAAGTTTTTCTTGATTTTCTCAGTTTGTACAGGTTTTTCGAAGTTGCAGATTTGAATTCACACTACCCCAACAGACCCATACAACATACCAAAAATGCAGAATCACATCACGCTTTGCGAATTGGGCCTCTTTTTCTGTCTATTTCTGACGGCCTATAAGCTCGGGTACAGAGAGATGTAAACGCGGGGATGACGAGCCGTAAGCGCGGGAACTGCAATTTCACCACGCACCGCACCACGGTTCCTGAGCTTGTCCCGAAGCGAAGCAGTTACGTTACGATTCCGATTAGTGTGCGTTGCAGTAGGGAGTTTTATACAAAGAATACTGAATGGCTCGATTTGATACGGTAACGATCTCTTTCCGAGTTGATACGTGTGCTATGACTTTTTTTTTTTTTTGGATGTGAAATCATCAAATGACTCCTCCCGCTCTGGGTGGAGCGGAAGGGAGTGTCAGACTCTTACTGACTAAAACCCACCCGTGTTCCTTCCTTAGCCCTTTATCCCCCTGACCCGGCAGAGTGCTATGACCTTAACTGACTAAAAAAAACCACCCTGGTGTTCCATCTCACACCTACGCCGGAGCCCGCGGAACGATCCTTCCGCAACAGTCAAAGTTTGACCTATCCTAAGTTGAAGTCTGAGTCCCATTGGTCTAGCCGGATCGATGTAATGTGAGCACGTAAGTCCAGGCGACGATTTTTGGTTAAACAGTTGATCCGGAATAGTGGTAACGATACTTTATTATTATTACACTAGGTGTAAAATGTTTTGAAAACACAAGATGGCGGCTTTAATTTGAATTTTGGCCACGCGCCAAAAGATCCTAGAGTAAGTATTATACAAAAAACTAAACCAATCCAAAGAGAATTTAACTATGGTAGGTTAAACGTCAAACCTGAAGTCAACTCTTTTGTTTTGAATTTATAACAAGATCTTGCTAAAGGCTACAGCTAGGAATTATGTTTTGAAAAAAATATATTTTTGTTAATTTTTATATATTCTGTAAGACATGGCACCGAAAAAGGATAAAAGCAAGGCAATAGTCGTATTTTCCGAAGTTGAAAAAGCATTTTATGAACTACAGTTAGCTGATTGCAATCGAAAATTAGCTCGCCTCAGACAAGTCGTCAGTGACTATGAAATCCGCAACGAAGAATTACAAAAGTCTTACGATACACTCGACGAAGATAGGGCTGATATTATCGCATTTTTAAAAAAATCTCTCAATGTTAAAAATGACGAAAACGCTGAACTAAAAGAAAAGGTTAAACAGTTAGAGGAATTAAGGGAAATAGAAACAGCAGAATTAAACGAGACTGTCACTGAATTAGAAAATAATTTTACCAAAATGAAAGATCAGCTTACCTCAGAAAATAAACTACTTGCTGGAAAACTAAACACGCTTGAAGAGTTTCGGGCTATCAGAGAAGATTTAATGAAGAAGTTCGATAAACAAGAGCATGCATTTGAAGATCAAGAAATGAAATACAAAAGAATCATTTATGATACTGAAAAGAAATTTGTCATAGGAAAAGATAAGTTAAAGAAAGAAATGGAAGAAAGACTTCTACAGTTAGCTCAAGAATTTCAAGATGCTAGCGAAATGAGAATAGCTGCTTCTACACATAGGGTGATTCGAGAGAATATTGCTTTGAACAATCAATTAGATAGTCTATTAATGACACAAGCACAAGTAGCTGAGCAAAATGAAAAGTTTAGAGACGATGAGAGAGCTTCTCGGTGTGCAATGGAAGTAGCTGAAGAAGAACGAGATAAGGCAATGAATAAAAGTATTGTGCAGCTAAAAGTTATTGATAAATTAACGGCAGCGTTCGAAGATGTGAAGAGAAAAAAAGCTATATATGAAAAGAAACTATTTGATTCTGAAAAAATGCAAGCAATAATGCAGAAACTTACTAAAGATAACGAAAAACTCATACTGCAAGTACGGATATTGGAGCAAAATTTGCACGCCACACTAGGAGAACAAAACAAAACCGTTGTAGAAACTGCAAAGCTACTAAGAGAATGTGAAACGTATAAAAAAATCTTAAAAGAATCAGCGTTTCAAGTACAAGCATCACTTAAATTAGATTATTGGTGTACTTTGGATCCTGCTCGTGAAATTATAGACAGAAAAGTTCTACTGAACAATATTCTAGAAGTTATAAATCAATATCGTGATGCAGCCCGAGCTGAATCTATGGAATCCTTAGTTTCGCTTAGCAAGATTTATGAAAAGGGAGATCTCGGCTTTACAGTTAAACCAGTTCCCTCCAGGCGGACGCAGGCAACGGCGACTGGTTTGGGTTCTATATCATCAAAACTATCTTTTGAAGATAAACGTAGCGCTGTTTCGGTCTCTTCAATATTATCTTCATCGGCAAGTATGAATACTATACCAAGTATTAACGTGATACCCTTTGAGGAGGAGGAGCCGCTGCCAATACAAGATAGTCTGCCGTCATTTACTGTGACATCATTGCATTCAAGTATGAGTAGTAGCACCGAGACAGGTGATGAAGAAGAGGATGTTACGACTGACATATCGAAGTTGCTAGCTATCAGTAAAGTTCAGGTGCAGAAATCATTGATGGCAGATTTGGCATTGTCTCAAATGTCCCAACGAAATATGAGTGTGTTAGATTCAAAGTCAAAGTTAGACATAGTTAGCCAAAAATCCGGTGAAACAATTCATGAAAGAGTGGCGGAAAAACCCCGCGATAATGTTGAGGATGAAGATGAAAAAGAACCAGACGTTGGTGGTGAACCCGAACAAGATTCAAATGAACCCACAAAAGATACAAGTGAACCAGTGGCAATTGACGAAGAAGGTGCCGAAGAAGATAAAAAAAAGGAAACTAGCGCAGAATAATTTTTTTTTGTTTTTAGTTTTATTGAAGTTATTTTTCAAGTAGCTGTGTGTTCTAAATATACATATTGTAATGAGCTCTTTGTAATTCTTTATAATGTTCTGTTTGTTCATGTTCTGTATTTTAGCGAGTTTATTTATAATGATTTGATTATTAATTTTCTGTATTTTAGTGACTTTATTTATAATGATTTGATAATGTTACGGTGCATTAATTATTTATAATATATTATAATTTATAAGAACTATTCTTTTTCAATTTTTTTCATCCTATTCATATAGTATTAGGTTTTTTCTACAACTAAGAAAACCCTACTATCTTTGTTAACCACGTGGGTGACGCAACGATGCCGGGAAGGGTTAACTATGTTTTTAGGGTTCCGTACCCAAAGGGTAAAAGCGGGACCCTATTGCTAAGACCACCAGGCTGTATCTCATGAACCGTGATAACTAGACAGTTGAAATTTTCACAGATGATGTATTTCTGTTGCCGCTATAACAACAAATACTAAAAACAGAATAAAATGAATATTTAAGGGGGCTCTCATACAACAAACGTGATTTTTCGACGTCTTTTTGCCTTGTGGTACACACTGCAAACAAGTTCGATTTACATCCCACACATGGATAGCTGTGTCGGTATGAATAGTTACGCACATAAACATTAAGTAAAACGAGCGCGTGAGTGAGCGAGCACTGTTTTTTATTAGTGTGCGTATGTCGCACCAATAAGCAATAACTACATATAATACCAATGTATAGTACCTAATCATTAATTTATGTAATTGGATGAGTTATAATATTTCGCACGTGTTCATTGTAACATGTTTTGCACAATGGCTAATGTCTTTGGTTAGTGAACAAGAAGTCTCCAGTTCAAGTCTCGGGCGCAAAAAATTATTTTCGTTTATCATAATTTTCCTAAAACATCATCACCTAGTTGAATTGCTAACGTTTCAATCCAGTTCATAGATGAGTAATTTACAACGTTTGAGACATGAGCACGGAATTGACAGCTAATTTATTTTGACCGCTTAGGATATTTTCCGCTTCACAATTTTTGTATATATTTTTTTTTCCTTTCACCTTAATTTATAAAAAAATAGCGTTCTTATTTGTCAGTTTACAAGTATATTGATGGCTACTCATATTCCTGCGCTTTTTTTGTTCGTGATCCCAATTGTGCTTGAACTTGATCCAATCATGCAACATTTAACAAGGTTTAAAAGGGCGGAAATCGTTGTTTTGCATGAGCAAAACGTTTCTATTAGTGAAATTGCAGGGCGCTTATTAATATCGGTGAGTAACAGCTACTTGTGACATAATTATTTTCATTATGTTAGTAATACCTATTTGAACTCAAATTCTTAACTCATCTCACCTTTCAATGTTTACCTAAATATTGCAATACATAGTAATATTAATATATTATTATATATTATTATTTTTTATCATAATTTGATTTTGTAAAAATTTACTTGGGCCAGCCCATTTTTGTCTTAGGTATCGGCCTTTAGTCGGAATAAAGAAAAACATTCAAATTATATAAATAAAATAGTTATGATACACATTTAATATTGGTAGCTAATGCCACATGTGAAGCGATGTTAACTTTTATTACATTATGAGGCAATATAAGTAATTCATTAACTATGCTTTATCCACCAATTCACCATTGTTTATCTTCACTATTTTAAATATTATTTTAATTTTATCCATAGAGGAGAACCGTGCAGTTATTCCATCGGTAAGCGGATTCTGGAGAAGTAGACCATCATCGACGTGGGCCAAAACCGAAGGCGAATTCTTTGGCTCGTCACTAGGCAAGGCACAGGGCTAATCCGTTTTTATCCACCCGTATAACTGCAACAGCACATAATGTGTGCTTACAAACAGTGCGAAATTACCTGCATGAAGATAAAGCTGGTATACGCTGTAGTACCTAAGCCAGCACGAAAGACTTTGCTGTTCACCGCTCACCGACAAAAACGACTTCTGTTCGCTAGGTGTTATATAAATTTTAATTGAGAGAATAATGTGGTTATTTTTAGTGATGGAAAATGTTTTAAGTAATTAAGTAGAACATACCTACGCTGAGAACTTCCTCCATTTTTCTCTTAGTTAAAAAGTAAAAACTATACGTCTGTTATTTCTACCCCACTGCAAAGGGTTATCTTTTAGAGTAACCGTATACATATTTCTTTATATTCTCGCAGCATTCAACATTTATTGTGCCCACTGGTCGTAACCGTTGCAACCGCTGGCGCAACCACCTATTTAGGGTGTGAGGAGGGGAATAGTTTAAACATGTTATACCATTTTTATTTTACTTTTATTTTTATAATGCTACTATAATAATATGAGCATCCATTACCTATATAAAAAGTCTATCATCATTTCAGCACTGTTGGACATAGGACTCCGCCATTAAAAAAAACAAAACCCCATAGGTGCTTCCCGTGGGTGTCGTAAAAGGCGACTAGGGGTCGTACCGGAGAATGGGCAGCAGCGTTCTCTATGCATTCCACCACCATACCATACTGCGATCGCCAACCCGCCTGCCAAGCGTGGCGATTATGGAACCCCCCCCCCTACGATTCTCTACGAAAATCAAATCTTTGAACATTGAACAAAAATAATTGCCACCAAGATACCAGCTTGATAACTTTTTTTTTGTTTTTGCAGGCGGGTTTTATAACTATGCTGAGTATGCAAATAATACACCTTTGAATTATCATTCTTGACTGTAGTGTTAGTTTAGTGGTCACAAGCGTTACTGCTGAACATACTAAGCCTGAGGTTCGATTACCAGATCCGGCAAAGTGTAGGATCGCCCTCTACTAGACACAAGCGTCATAACTAGAAATCTTATTAGTTAGGCCGAGAACCAACATTTTTGAACGTCAAAATTACATAAGATGGTCCCCCAAAACACTCGCTAGCTACCTATCGAATCCAGGCGTGATATTATATTGTAATGGTTGAACTGAATGGTGCTGATCCACGCGTCATGTTTGTGAACGGGCCCCGTCAGTTCATCTTGAGATAGATCCACGCGTCCTGTACATAAACGAGCACCGTCATATTGTATACTTATATAAGGTTCCGTATCTCAAAAGGAAAAATGGAACCCTTACAAGATCACTTCATTGTCCGTCTGTATGTCCGTCAGTCAAGACCCTTTTTCTCAGGAACGAGTAAAGTTATCAAGTTGAAATTAATGTCAAAACTCAGGGCAAATACGCAGGGCAATCGCTTGAAGCAGTGAAAAAATCAAACTTCTAAGTCAACGCAATCAAAAGATCAACGGGCATTTATGTTCCGAAATCAAAACCTGTAGGGTACTCTTCCCGTTGACCTAGAATCATGAAATTGGCAAGAAGTAATGTCATGTAGCACAAGTAAAGGAAAAACTGCGAAAACCGTAAATTTGTACAAAAAACATTACACATACATTACATTTGTAAATTTGTTTGTTGTTTTGTGTATTTGTGTTTATTACAAAAAAAATAATTTTAAAACCTACAAATTTGTACGGAGCCCTCGGTGTGCGAGTACGACTCGCACTTGACCGTTTTTTTACATTGTTCTCACATAGGTATAGAAGCAACAAGAATAAGTACCCAGGATTAAGTATTAGAGTGTCTATAGAGATCTACGATATGGAATAGGAAACTAGCTTCAACTATCTAAGTGACCGACTCAATGACAATTCAAAAGTGCCTGTAAAGGCTTACGCAGACCGGGACGGCATGGCTAGGGAATAAAATGTTTACTAAAGGACATTCAAACGTATCGATATAGAAATACGACATAAATTGCTATGCTTTAAAATGATGAAAAATGGCTTCGAAAGGGATTTCATTGCGCGGCATTGAAAGACGCGGCACGGGCTCTCGCGGCGGGATGCCGTGGCGTCCAGCGGTAGGCAACGGCATGCCAAGGACTCCGGCGCTCGTTGTAACATACCGCGGGGTAAGGCGGCGGGGGTAGAGAAACGGGGAAGCCGCTGGAATGCCGCGGTATCTAAGCGGCTAGTGTGCGTTTACTGACGGCAAAATCCCTTGCCATGCCGTCCCGGTCTGCGTAGGCCTTAATATGGTTGGTTAGTGTCTGTAGTGGTTTAATTAAAATAAATGCTGTGAGTTTTTTTTTAAATTCAATATTATCTTTCTAGGGTCAGGCAGTGGAGCTGGCAGCGTGTGAATGCGCGGCGAGGCCGTGGGCAGGAGACTCGTCCATGGTGGTCGCGGAAGTAGGCGCCAGGTGTCGCTGTGGTTGTGTGCTGCACCTTGCGCCGGCTGCGAGGCTGCTGGCGGGCTCGGCGAGAGCGTGTCCCTCTCGATCCTTCTGGCTGCTTCAGGTTGGTTACTCACCCGCTCTGGGTGGAGCGGAAGGGAGTGTTAGACTCTTACTGACTAAAACCCACCCGTGTTCCTTCCTTAACCCTTTATGTTCCGGGCCAGCGGTAACCCTTTCGGACAATCCCGCTGGCCCTACGACTCCTTACATAGTCTTTTTGCTTCGTTTACGTTCATCATCTGGGGGCCTAAAAAGGCCACTTTGGCAGAATCATAAAAGGATAACATTATGAATCATAATGGACAGTTTACTGTTAAGTTAATCGTATCAAATCCCATTGGTGAAGGATTTTTCAGTTATTATTTTTGTCTGTGCTATAATACCAATCAATTCAATCCAAATCCAATCCCAATCTCTTTGATTATACCTATGTTATGTAGTGCAGCGAAAAAAAGAAAAACACGGACTGTCTTCGCCATATTATGATTCATAATGTTATCCTGTTATGATTCTGCCAAAGCGGCCTTTTAGGCCCCCTGGTCATACACGCACGCTGGTTGCGAGTACATAAGTATAACACAGCAATCTCGATGTTTTGACATGTCTCCACATCACCAAGAGCAACTACTTCGCTTGCCCAGCTTACGTACAAAAATCGTAAGCCGCCACTTTTGCGCTCAGTCCCGTGTAGGTACTGCTGGCTGGATGAGCGTGAGCGCTGGCGCTAGGCCCGGGGGTGGGGCGAAACGGATCGATTTGATTTTTCCATCACTAAATAGTCCATGTGACGTCATAGTAGGTAGTCAAAAATGGCACGCTTGGTCGCAGAAACGAGTGGTCTGTATCTTTTGACTTTTTGATTTTTTCTGTTGGTGCATTTCTCACTTACAAACCTACGGCCACCGTGAATGCTCAATTTTTTCAAATGTTTTTCCTATATCATCTTCGCTTATAAGACCCTTGGGAGTTATACCGTCTGACGACTGAGTTGTCATCCGCATTAAATTAACCTTTGTCAGCACTTCATTCGTAAAAATATCACGATCTCTGAAACTTTGTAGAGAACTATAATAATACCTAGAGAATTGTAGTTTGCTCAGTTAAGTTAAGCACAATATTTAAATATTGTACAACGCATCTCTGAATTGCGAGGCCCGCATTCCTTAGCTCGCCCAGCAAGTGTTAGGCCTTTGTCTTGTCTTTGTTACTGATACGTGCGTCGATAATTTGGCTAGTTTTCTGTTGTTGTTTAAATTATACTTTTTTATTAGGTATATTACCACAAAACCAAAATGACGTCATCAACGCCTAGCGTCGAGTTAATGTGACAGCGTTGTAATAGGCTGAACTGCCGGGAATACGCATAGGAAATAGGTAAGGGTCATTACAGATTGAGTGTATGTCGGGGCGTATAGGCCCGTCTCTGCATGTTCAAAGATTATCAGCTCTTTTCCTAATTGGTGTAAGAATGTAAATTTTAGAGCGAAGAGCTATTCAAAACCCCCCCTACTTCGCTTGGGCTTTTTTTATATTGATGTGGAGACATGTCAAAACATCGACATTTCTGTTCTATAATAATGAATTTAAGTTACATAATGTACTCTATTCACTTAAGCGTTTAGGAATAAATTCGCGAAATGATGGTGAAAACCGTATCAAAGTCCGTTGTGTGTAGTTTAGAAGAACTATCACGAAAAACGATTTTAATAAAGAAGCGACCAGCTTAGATGCTACTGGCACAAAAAGAAGGTGTCCTTACAGGTTAAGGCTCCCACAAACAGGCGCGACGTGACAGTGCGACGTGACCGCGCGACGCGACTCTAGTAGAATAATGAAAACTTCATGAAAACTGTAATCTAATCCAAAATCGCGACGCACCTACCTACCTGTCTGCAGGAGTCTTTACACTTATTTGAGCAACATATTGGCAGGTAAAACAAGGCTGCAAATAAGTTGCTCAAGCATTAAACAAACACAACAACACTATCAAACAAACTAGTTCTACTTGAGTAGAACTACATTACTCAATATTGTTAAACTCCACCACTAAGTAGTGACAGCAAAACTTAAAGGCCGTACTACGGCAACCAAACCGTCCCTTTCTACCCTGACTTCCCACGTATTTAGCCCCAGAAGCACCCCATGGTCACAGAACTGCGCCATATTGTCAACCGTTATACCAAAGTTGTTTAAAGCTGTCACTTTACCGTATGACGGTCCATTACGACTTTCATAGAGGTATAACAGATGTGGGAGTGTTTGATATGGGCACTGGACTCGACTATATAATTATATTAACTTGCGCTAGTAAACAGCTGGAATGTTTCTAGTTAAATCGACGCGCAAACTGTAACCATGGCTTCAGCACATGATTCTAGAGCTCCTAGCGTAGAAACTATTCGTCGGTTATAAAAAAAATATGTTTAATAGAAAAGTGCAATACCTACGCGCAAAGAAGAGCAGCAAAAACACCTCGGGCTAGCCGAAAACAGCTGTATTTCTATAGTAAGCTTTTACTTAACAAAACATAGGTGCCTACCCTACTTATTCAAGACCACATAGAATCGACTTCAAAATCATCATCACAGAATAATAATTTAAATAAACTTTATTTTGTCATTTAAATTAACTAGTTATACCTTTCCTTCACCGGTTTGAGGGCAGTGGTGATGAAATAATTTACACAAAGTAAAGCACCTGTCTGGGTTCGAACCTACGACCTACAACTCGTAAGTCGCGGCCTTTACCACTTGGCCACCACTGCTCTACACCCCTGTCACCCTGTGTGAGGAAACCGGCATGTCCTAGAACCAAAAATTCGAAGACATGTGACATCTGCCAATCCGCACTGGGCCCGCGTGGTGGATTACGGCCCACTCCCTCTCACCGAGAGGAGGCCTGTGTCCCAGCAGTGGGAACATTATAGGCTGATTATGGTTATGGTTATACCTTTACCTGCTACATCGATGAATAGAATAGAATAGATATATGTATATTTATTTGCAAATAATGTTGGTAGGTACAAAAATCTATTGTGACATTTGTGAGAAATCAATGTACATGTAGGGAGACTAATATAGCATGCATATTTATTAATACTTCAACTATACTAGCTAGCTTGCTAAACCAACTCTACCAAATCTAAACGCAGCACCGTTGAATTTGTATCGCCGCACTGTGAAGTCATTAAAACTTCCATTTTGGAAGTAAGGTCGCTCTGCCGATAGCTGCCGGTTTAACAAACTAATATTGTTCCGGATACAGTTTACGGGACGTCCAAGTTACTGTCGGCTGGCAATTAACTCGCAATGTGCCGGTTTAACGAAATTACTTGTCAAGCGCTCTAAAAGTTAACTGTTTTGAATTATCGGCAGGCTTCTGCAAAATTAATAGACCGTTGGAGCTCAAAATTATTAGTGCTGATTTAAGTATATTTCTATTTATTTATTTTTCATTTATTTCAGGCATCAAGGAATTATATATAAACACATACAATACAATATTAATATAACTTAAAAATATGTACAAATACATAATAATAATAATACCTAAATATATACAACATTATAATTACACTAACACTAACGAACACGGAAGTGTCTGCATCGTGTTTCGCTGACTGGTGTCATGTATCCGGCCACGGAACCGGCGGTACACAACACCCTTCGGCCAGAACTCTTCCTTGAGGAACTTCTCGAGATGATGTGTCGGAACACGCTCCACGAACGACTTGAAGTTCGTGTTGTGACGCGACTACAACTTTTCGACCCTCAAAGTCTATGCACAATCAAGGATAATATAACTATTCCTTTAGACCCTTGTTTACGGAATCGTTTCCTCTTGTTTCCCTTTGGCGCTAGTAAATTTGAGTCGTTAAGGATGCATTATGTTAAAATATAAATAATGTGATCTACATCTACGCATCACACCGACGTCACGCAAAATCCTGCAGCGCGCAAGCAGAAGCAGCGTTACCGCGCGACTAGCATACATTCAACCCCCCTTTGCAATCGTCGGGCAGTAGCCCACCAGACACAACTGAACCAGGCAAAAACTACCCCCAGTAGTTAAGAGGCTTACATGACCTAAACACAAAAAACTCAAGTTTTAGAAACAATAAAAGTATATGTATGATCGACTACTGCAGTAAACAAAATTATAAAAATATATGATATTCTTCAGGATGTATGCTAGGTAGATAGTGTGTTGAAAACATAATACAACTAATTTGGTACGACAGAAAAAAATCATGAAGATACCTCTAAAAACTTTCTTTTTACAATAAAAACCATACTAATTAATATACATACTATCATTCTGATTTTTTGTCAGATTATTCTACAAGCAACATACTAAAATACTAGTGTTTTAATTTTTTAGTCCAAACAATAGATTTTTTGTAATTAAATAATTGCTTCAAATTTTGCAATAAATTACCAGCGTTGTGTCATCGCGCTTCTCTTTCTTTTCTATGCAGTCCGACAGTGACGGCGCTTTAGGTCATGTAAGCCTCTTAAGTAAGGTTAATTCTAACCTACCCCATAAATATCCGCGTCACCCTGTCAGACTGTTACGTCCCCTATTCCGCCGAACTGTTTCAGAGTCTAACTCTGCAGTCCAGAGACTTTGCAGACTTCTTAACAGTTGTGATGAAGGGATCGATATTTGTTGCACTTCACTTCAAAAATTCAAGCGCCAAGTCCACCTAAATAGATAACCATTATACGTAACGCACGATTTCCCCAACTATTGCAAACTATTCGTGTTAAAATCGTGTACAAATTATGCGTCAATTCTGTACTGTAATTTTGGAGTGTGGAACCTAAGATAGAAACACGCTTATACGATACGACTACATGCAGAAAGCAAAGATCATAGAAACCTCTATTCCTAGACAGCATGTTTCGCCGAAAACTTTATTGATAGAAAAAATTGTTTGTAGATATCTCGGTCCATAGGAAGCACTGTTTGACAGAGTTCTCTGTTCATAAATAGCACTTTTTGCCGTAAACTTTTTTCATAGAAACCATTGTTTCCAGATACCTTGGTTCACAGCGTGTTTCTGTCTTAGGTACAACACCGGTAATTTTGTGTTTTTTTTAAATATATTACCTACTGTTTTTGCGTGCTGTGTCTATTGCTTAATATTGTGCACTTGGCTTGTATGTTTGCTTGTGTTAATTTGGTTGAAAAGTGTAACGATTGTAGATAAACCAAAAAATAAATAAACAACACCTGTCTGGTCGGAGGATCCTCCTTTTTCTATGGAGGATGAGTGAACTGTACACCGTTTCCTCATATCTCTATAATAGTTTGCATAAAATAAGGGAACAGCAATTTTGGCATGAAAATTAAATGGCCTGAACTGCTTCGAGAAAAGGATGGTACGGCCGTGCCCCTTTTTGCTCGACTTGGTGGGGGCACTCCCGTGCCCCCAGATATTCCCATAAGAGTGTTAACGCCGTACGGCATTTCATACAAACTTTTAAGCCCTTAATTTTCGAAATGTATAAACCGATATTAATGAAACTTCATACGTTTAAGCAGGATACAAAGGTCTAAAAAGTTAGTAGAGGAAATTTTCGAAATATCTTATTTAAACAAATATAACTGTAAATCTCTGTTTCTATAGAAAATTTATAATCGGTCTAATTTGGCTGTAACACTATTTATCGAAAATATTCTCTACTAACTTTTTAGACCTTTGTATCCTGCTTATGCGTATGAAGTTTTATTAAGATCGGTTCATTCATTAAAACAAAAAGGGCTTGAATTTTGTATGAAATGCCGTACGGCGTAAGCGCTCTTAATTAGTATAAAATCTAGATGTAGATTTAGTCGCCCTTACAAAAGACTCTGAAACTTCTTTATACGCAACTTAAACTATTTATACAAAGGTCCGAAATTATCTTTAAAACTGTGAATCTAAATTCTTTGCGAAGATTCTAGAAGTTTTAACAGCTACTATTCAATGCTGAACAAAGGCTGTAGAAAGTTCGAGAACTCCATTCTTTTGTAAAAATCTGTTTGCAATAAAAGTAAGGCATTGGATTTAGAATTAAGTACTTAAGAAAATAAGAATATTGACTTGACTAGCTATTTTATAGCTGAATGAGAAAAAAAACACTCTACCAGTAGTTTGGGAGATATTATGGAACACTTGAAATTAGGTACATACAAACAAACATACACAGCCTGCGAAAATCATAGTCTATTATTAGACTTTGATGTAGTTAGGTAATAATAATAAAAATCAGTTAGAAATGAGTTTGCAGATTTGTATTCATAAAGTTTTTAATAGGTAAGTTTCTAGGGCAAACGTTACATAAAATTTTGGATATACCATAACCTGTGTCGAGTAGACGTTCTACAATTTCCGATCTCCAAGAAAGCAATGACGCGGACTAAAGCTAGTACCTATAAAACTAACTAAACTGTTCTCCAAATGAAGGCATTAGTTCGATTATTAATTATTTTTTAAAGAATAGAATAGAATAGAATAGAATATTTATTTGCGTAAAACATGGTATACAAGGGTGTTAAATACAAATTGAGGCACAAGCATGTTTAGCTAGGATAAAACATAGCATGCAAAATTTAAAAGACAAGTTAAACAACAACAATCGTTTTTTAAAAAAAAAAACATCAACATTTTTTATCTATAAATTCTTTTAAACTATAAAAACTACACTCGAGTAACCACTTATGAAATTTAATTTTAAATAATTTTGTATTTAAAGCTTTGAAATGCTTTGGTATTTTATTATAAATGCTCACACACATTGCCAAGCAGTTACTATTGTATTTAGATAGTCTAGGCAAATCATTTAACACTAGTTTATATGGATCTCGTCGGTTCCGAGGATTGACCTCATTTGCAGTCTTAAATAGTTGCCTATTTTTCATAACAAACACACATATTTCGTAAATGTAAAGCGACGGTAAAGGTAACAAACCAAGTCTTTTAAATATTGGTCGACATGAGTCGTCGGGCTTAAGTCCACAAATTGCTCTCATGCACTTTTTTTGAGCAATGAACGCTCTTTGGAAGTCAGTGCTGTTACCCCACATTATTAGTCCATAACGTAACAACGATTCGACGTACGCGTGGTATGACATTAAAGCAGTTTTTATATTAGTTACATTTTTTACTTGTTTTAATGCGTAAACAAATTTATTAATTTTAGTGCTAACATTGTCTATGTGCTCTTTCCAGTTAATGTCTTTATCTATTATTACACCTAAAAATCTGGTACGCGTTACTTCATTGATTTTATTAATAATAAGTTTAATGTCATTTTTGGAATTATTTGATCGATTAAATTGGATGTAAACGGATTTGTCTAAATTTATCATCAAATGGTTAATGTCAAGCCAATGCAATAATTTGTCAATTGTATTATTAATGTCAAGTTCATGTTCTGAAATGGTATTTAGTTTTTTATTAGATGTCACTATAATAGAAATATCGTCAGCAAATAATACGCATTTATGATTAGTTATTTTTACGATGTCATTTATATAAATGAGGAATAATATTGGGCCCAGCACACTTCCCTGTGGAACGCCATGTTTATTATGTTTATATTCCGATGAATAGGATATTATTACGTTATTTTCATTTTTTTTATTGATTATGACACATTGTTTTCTATTGCTTAAATAGGACGACAGCCACTGAAGTGTCAGTCCTCTAATACCAACAGCTTCCAATTTTTGTATCAATATCTCATGTGACACCAGATCGAAGGCTTTCGATAGATCAAAAAAGAGGCCTGTAGTTATATAATTATTATTAATATTTGAAAGTATAGCTTGCATGAGGGAAAAAATAGCTAACGATGTGGACTTGTTCTTTTGGAATCCAAACTGCTGGTCACTTATAATATTAAATTTATTGCAAAAGTCAGTTAACCTTTTAAACATACATTTTTCAAAAATTTTAGACAATATGGGTATAAGAGTTATAGGTCGGTAATTGTTGATGTCACATTTATCTCCCTTCTTGAATAAGGGCTTTATTAAAGACAGTTTTAATTTTTCAGGAAAGGTGCCTTGTGAAAATGACATGTTTATTAAATGAGTCAGAATACCAGTCAGTTCGTTGCAGCAGTCTTTGACGATTTTTGTGTTGATCTCGTCATAGCCCTCCGACCTAGTGTTGGAAAGAGACATTATTTCCTGTCTAACCTCGTTAACCTCCATTGGTCTAAGAAACATAGAGTTGACACACGTACTTTTGAAGCGGTTATGATTTGTGCTTTTTTCCCCTTGTACATGCGTTAATTTAACATAATTGTTATTAAATATAGTAGCAATTTCTACAGGGTCTGTAGTTATTGTTTCATTGTATTTAATACTTTCTATGTTGTCTTTGTGAGTGTTACTGTTTATTTCGGTTTTAATGACATTCCATGTGGCTTTACACTTGTTATCATGATTATGAACATATTTTATATTCGCACTCTTTTTTGAATAATAAATGCATTTATTTAGCAGACTGGAGTAGTTTTTATATTTAGTTTTATTAATTAAATTTTTATTTTTATAATATCCAAACCGTAGCTTCCGTTTAGTTTTACAACTTTGTCTCAAACCTTTACTTATCCACTGTTGTTTATTTTCCTTATTACTATTGATTTTAATTCTTACTTTAGGAAAACAGAGACCATACAACAGACACAATAGCTCATGAAATTCATTGAATGCACTGTTAGTGTCAGTTTTGAGATAAATATCGGACCACGAAAGATTTTCCAGACATTCTTTAAATTTTCGGATGTTATTTACATTATAGTCTCTTTTGTAAATATAGTATACTGTTGATTTCTGTGGTTTCTTTTTGATTGGAAAACTTAACATTTGTGCTGTGTCGTGATCAGAAAGATACAGGGGCAGTACAGTGGCAGTTGCGTTGGCAATGTTGCTTAAAATATGGTCAATACAAGTCAATTTACGAGTTGGTACAGTGATGTGGATTTTTAAATTATGATTGTTAGCTAAATCTTGCAATCCATTTGTGATGTTACCTTTTTTAAGAGTGTTTATGTTTAAATCACCGGCCACAACTATATTTATTTTAGACTTATATTTATTTGACAAATCGTGCAAAAGATTGTGTAATTTTGTCAAAAACAGATTTGGATCAGATTGTGGTGTTCTATAAACACATATTACTACTAATTTATTATGTATAATTTCTATGCCACAAGCTTCAAACGTGTTTTGAGTTGCATGGTTTTTCACAAATGATAGCTCTTTATAAAGTAAACCCATTTTCACTAATATGCATGTGCCACCTCTTTGCTTTTCTCTACAGTAGTTGGTAGCCAACTGATAGTTGCAGATCTTTACATAATTTTCATAACCTTTTTTTACAAAGGTTTCAGATAGACATATAACATCTGGATCATTATTCGCTTCTTTTAACTCCTGAATAGTAATTTCTAGTAGTTCTTGTTTAGATAATAAACTCGCTATATTTTGATGGAGTATTCTAAACTGGTGTGTTTTATTAGTTTGAGATACGAAAAAAAGAGTCACGCTTGTTTAACACAGGAAAGTAATAAGGTATGGTCCCTATTTGGGCTTTTGAGTTTTGTTGCAAAGAGGAACTATGTTCGTGGGGCGTTGTAACCTCAATACGACCAAAGTAGTAAGGGATTGTCCCTTTTTTGGGTTTATCTGTAGGAACGTTTAGTTTGGAACTTGATTTGTTACTCGCTATTATTTTTCGTATTTCGCTCGGATTTAAATACTTATTACTATAATCACAACAATCTATAAGATAATTTATCGACTTACAAACATCCGATAGATTCGTGGATCTTTGATTTACGAAGTGACAATTTTTATAACTATTACAAACATTTTTTATAGAGTAGTTTAACTTACGGACATTGAGGTACATGTTATTGACGACATTTAGCACAATAATAGTGTTATTTATAAATGTATTTAATACAATTTGCAATTGAGACAACAACAGGTTAGGGTTGTTGTCATTTTCACCTATGCATATCACAAGTTTGTCTTCAGTGGTCAATTTAGTATTTCTGCAGTTTGCTATAATTTCGTTACTAGGCGCATTTGGCTTTGTTTCAGCAACGAGTCTGTATTTTTCATACTGCGTATTAGTCCTTGAGTGTGAGATGGCTGTTGCTAGTCCGACGCAACGCTGAGTGCCGAAGATAAATATCTTCTTTTCGGGGATATTATTTCCGTCTATGGCAACACATGTCTGAGCACTGACGGTAGTCACAGTGTCTCGCTTCAGTTCTTGACTTACGGCAGGTTCACAGACATTGTAACTACTTTGCATTATGATTGCAATGCGTTCATGCAGGGCTGAAATCTCCTGCTGCGCAACCTTTAATTGCTGCTGTAAGGTTACGATTTTTTGTTCCAGGGATGACACATTTGCGTTGTCACCGGGTTTGGATTTCAACTTTCTGGATGATGATGGTAAAGAGGATGGTGTAGAAAGGATGTCGAATGGAGTTGACAGAGCCGGTCTCTTTTTCCTAGTGTTTGGACCCGGACTTGAAAATATAGAGGGCGACTGGCATAAAGATTTTAATGTTTTGTTTTCTGTAGTTAACTTGTGTATTTGCTTGTGTAGATCTGTGTTTTCCAACAGTATATTTCCCAGTTCGTTTTCGGTAATTTCGAGTTTTAATGTGAGCTGTGCAATTATCTCCTTCATTTCTGAGGCTGACACTAAGTCAGACACAGTACCGTCAACACTCATTGACAATTTGTTGGGTGTACTATGCGATTCAATAGATGTTTCGCACTCAGTCAATATGTGGGAATCAAGTAAATCTGCAGTATTTAGAACCGCAGATTGACGTTTAAACGAATCATCACGTACTTCATCCTTATTGCTTTGTGGTTGTTCCGTTGGTGAGAGTGTTTTCTTCGATGTTGCTTTTTTCCTCACGGTAATATTGGGTGTACAGTCGGTATTAGCGTATTTTTTGCTTCTAATGCATACCTTACATCTCCACTTTTTTCTTGATTCCGCGTCTTTGAGGCGATACGTATGTTCTGGATAACCGTCGCAATCCAATTCATACCGGTTATCACACGCAGAACACAAAGCAGGGGGCCTAAAAAGGCCACTTTAAGCAATTCCTCAAAAAACGAGTAATTTCCTAAATTCCCAGTGGATCAGTAGCAATTCCTCTATTTTTCGTAAAATGGTGACACATAATAGCCGAATCCTATAGAATTCAATTTCAAACAGAATCATATTTGGTGTAAATATTGCCGCATGAAAAAAATAAAGACCGTAATTTTATCGGTAAATTTTCGTTTACAGTTTTTATTAATCAAATTAGTTTTTATTTTTTATTTCTACAGTTAAATGTTATTACGTTATAATATACTCATAACTGTTAAAAAGTCCGCAGATAAGCCTTGAAAACGGAAGTTAGAAACAATAAACTGGCAACCTACAAAGGAGTTTTTAGGCCGCATTCCGAATTAAGCGCTTTATACACTATACAATTTGTAGGAATCCGAAAGATGTAATTGAAGTTAGAACGGTAAATTCCAATTTAGTGCGATTGGAAGGTCCCGACGGCACTAATTCTTAAATTGTTTACTATTTAGGTGAGTTTAATCGCATCGCTACGATTTAGAGCGACTTGTTAGTCTTTAGTTTTTAAGCACGCTCAAATCGATTACATCCTAACTCGGAACACACCCTTCAACCCCTCAACTTCAAACTGAATCAAACATCAACATAAACAATCATAATGTGTGTAGTTTAAAACTAGTATTTCGTGCGAGTAAGATCGTTTTTAATACAAAGTAAGTGTATAATTGTTTGACTTAAATCATTACTTAAATAAAATGCTGTGCAAATGTATTCAAATGTACGTAATTTTTTGTAGGAATGGAAAGACGTGCAGCTAGTGTCTGAGATACAATGGAACAATCTGCTCGATTTTCTACAGTCAAAGTGGAAGCGCTGTCGGTGTTGAGCCCCTTTTCGAGATCACTGCAGCCCCGTGTTTTGTCCAGACTCGTGCGTCAGCACCAAACCCTAGCCCTGCTGATGCTACAACAGTGCCTCTGCCTCGTCGAACTCGGCAAGCAAGATACCGCAGTGAGTGGATTTTTCTAACCCTACAGCTATTCATATTGCGACTAAGACATGATGACTATTGATAATGATTATATGGTATTTTTATTACGTTTTTTAGGTCGCCCTCTGGCTGCACTAGATGAAGCTCGGAGAGTTTTACCTGAGGCGGAGATGCAACATGCTACAGCTGATATAGTAAATTAATAGTGCAGCTTGCTGGTGCAGTCGAAAGACTATTTTTTATTGGTATCCCATAGAGGTAAAGTATGAATATTTTGTACATGCAATAAAAAAATTAACTCATTCATATATTATAATTATAAAGAAATAAAAAAGTATAACATAAGTAGGATATTTTAACATTTAAATAACACAAAAACTTTGCATAAAGGGAAAAAGGTATCGGGCTCTGTGTCCACTTGTGGTGTCTTCAATGTTGATTTTAAGGCATAGCCTGCGTCACCTGAAACATAATTATTTTATTATTATAATAGTACTCAAATTAAACAATGACGGGGTAGTCAGAAGCCCTAAAGTCTGACAACCAGTCTTACCAAGGGGTATTGTATTACCCAGTAACTAACTGGGTTGTGGAGGTCAGACAGGCAGTAGCTCCATGTAAAATACGGGTATTCAGCTGCATCCGGTTAGACTGGAAGCAAACCCCAACATAATACATAGTTGAGAAAAGGCTACACAGATGATGATGATGATTATTTGACTTACTAAAAACCACAAATTTTCCTTTTCAGCCTGGCAGAGTTGTTCCAAGTGGGTCTTAAGTGGATGGTGATTCCATAAAAAGGAGACATAGTGTGCTCCTCCGCAGCTAGCATCGACACTAATCAGAGTCGCTAACCTAAATGAATGAAAAAAGCCTAATTAATTATTATGTTTGTATTAGTTTTTTAATAATTTAAGATGAGAATTGTTAATAATTTTATAAAATATTTTTCATATCACTATTGTTTTATTTTAGTAAAAGGTATAATATGGTATACTCTTCTAAGGCTCCTCTACTTAACTAAATTACTACTTAATTAAATTGAAGTAAAGTATGATACTATAACAATATCACACATATATATCCCTGAAGGGTTAGGCAGAGGTGTACCTATTGTACACCTAAAATGTGATTGTATGCATTTCACGGAGGGGGTACTGAGTAAGTACCTGAACCTCTATAATAATAGATGAGTGTCAGTAGGAGAGTAATGGGGGGTCTGGATCATACTAGATCCATACCCCCCATTACTCTCTATTCAAAATGATATTTCTCTACAGAAATCCCTTTTCAAAAACGTTACATCTATTCAAAAATCTCTATTAAAAACGTTACATCTATTCTAGAATCTCTATTCTGAATGGTTCTTTAATTCACTTTTAATTACTCTCTATTCAAAATCTCTGTTCAAAACGTTACATCTATTCAGGAATCTTATTTCTGAATGGTTATTCCATTCACGCTAAAGTGATGAATGTATTCTAGCTTCTCTATTCAAAATGATTATAGGTGTTTAGTTCCTTTAAATGATATTTACTCCAGATGATGAATGCATATTTATTGAGAGACTAAAAAACACAACTAGGTAGTGTTTTACTTTGTGTTTGGGTTGTGGTTGGTATTGTGATATAAGAAACATAGTTTGCTGTCAACTAACACATTTTATTATTATTTTAAAATAAAATGTGTTAGTTGCTATATGCGGTGATGGAGATATGCATATTTAATTATATATTCTTTTCCTTTCACAGCGTTCAAATAAAAACACTCAGGATAACGTATAGCATGTTGCATCCAAGGATCATCATAAATCTCCCAATCTTCGATAACACCTCCACATGAGAAACATGCTGCCATATCATTTACACTATTTCCATAATAAAAGAATCCCGCATCAGCCATTTCCCTCACTAATCTTTTCTTTTGATTAAACGTCCTCCAGTAATAATTAAATGAAAATTCACGCATTTTAAACGTGTTATACATGTCATATCGAGGCTTGTATTCATTTTTAAACATCTTCTATTGACTTTCTATTTCAATTATAAACGTATAATGATATCTTCCAGCTTTTGTCATCAACTTATAAAGACCAGGCAGAGGTGGGAGGAGGAGATAGAAAATTCTAAGATGCGTTTTACCTAACTATAGCATTAAAACACAAAAAATATTTATTATAGAATTTTATTATCAAAGCACCACTTATTTAAACACAATACATTTTTTAAAGCACATACAGAGTCATGATAAATACAGTTGTATACATCTTGAGAATATTTATATTGATCGTATAAACTTAACAAACTAGAACAACCTTTATCTTCTAAATTGAATATGTTACAATTACTATTTTCTAAAATATGCTTTAACCACAACATTTTTTCTGAACCTTTGACGTAGATATATTTATGTTTTAAAATATTTATAACTAAATTCTGATAATTAGAATAGGGTACAAATCCTTCGCGCCAGTTTATCTTTCTGTTACGTTCAATCCATGTCACTTGTTTTTTTTCTTGTTTCGTTAATTTTTCAAATGGAAATGGTGGCTTAATTAAAAACACTTGAATTTTTTTATTACACAATATAGCGATTTCTTTTAATATAAATTCATTTGTTTCTGTTTTGAAGCCTTGAATATCCACAATAGCAATCATGATAACCTGCGGACAATGTTGCTGAGAGGTTTGTATTCCACAAGTCGATCGTTTATAATCAAACAATATGCAGTTGTGTTATCTGGTATTACTGTAGAACATTCAATCTCCAACCTCACGTCCACTGGACCTGTTTTTAGGTTATCGTTTTGTCTTGAGCAGTCTAAGATAAAGAGAGGGGCTTTTTCTTTGAACTCCTTTAGGTCAAGCAACGGGTCTACTGGACAGTTGTAATACGACTGACGAAATTTCACAAACATTTCGTATAATATACTATATTTGTTCTCAGAAAACTTTAAACCTAAAGGTTCATATGGATAATATTGTGAATTCAAAAAAAGCGTAACGTTAGTTACTTCACAGTGATCGAATACTGAACTGTCTTTAGTTTTATTATTTTTTCGATTAGTTTGTAAACAAAAAATTACATATCTGGGTTTTTCCAATTGTGAAGCAGTTTTAACTGACCAAGAATGCTTTGTGGTTTTAGGTAGTAACGGATACTCATATAAATCCCAATTTCTAAACGCCATCTGAATAGGTTTATCTCTTTCTAAATGTTTTAAAAGTGTCACTCGTTCTCGGTCTGATACTTTTATGTGTGGCACCCTCCACTGAACTCTTTGTATGTCTATTTGAAAATGAGCAATATCATCAGTAAGGATAACGCTATTTAAGTTAGTGTTACTTCTGTTCAATATAAGTTCATGTTTGCAATTTATCACTATTTTATTATAATCCTCTGCAAACCCTAAAACCTTATTTAATGGTATCACTGCACTAAAATATCCATCACTTTTAAATCCCTCTAAACTCCAACCCCATAGGGCAGCAACTTTATTTTCTGCTTCATTTAATGAGATGTATGATTTTATTGTTGATGTTATTCCAGAATTTTTAATGCGGTCTATTTCAATACCATTCATTTCGTATCTGATGTCTTGAAACAAAGACATAACAGGGTTATTAGTGAACGTAACAGTTTTCTTGATTGGATTCCCATCTTTACCGATGAGCTTCGCTTGTCCTTCGACGTAAATTGAACTGGCTGATGGTAGGACGTATATGTCTTGCTGGTGGATGGGGATTCTGATTTCATCGGTTTCTCTAAAGCTGGTATTGTAGGGATTGTATGAATGGATTTCATAACTTTCGATCGAAGTGTCGAAGTGTGGTAATTCACTAATCTGTAGTATATTCATACTTTAAACCCTAAGGCTTTAAGAAAATCTTTATTGGCTTTAGTCAATTTCTTAACTTTTCTCTTACGTCTTTGCACCTTAGCAATCGCAGAAGAACTAAGACGTTTTGTTTTCACTGGGGTATTTTTATAATAAACTATCATTTTACTTTCCTTAAATGAAGGCGTAACTGAACTTGTTCTTCTCCAAAGTTAATACAGTGACCAAATTGATCAACAATCTTAACAGATATCGATGAAATTATATTTTTGTTTACAGGAAAGTAAATAACATTTTGCGGTATTTCCATGCAGTGATGACCTGGAGTAGTATCAGATACAAATTCGTGAATAAAATGAGTTGGTGATCCGTTGCAGTACGAACCGTGAACAAGATCACATTCGATTCTGATTACAGACAGACTGCTGTTAATAATGGGAATATTTGGTCTTGATTTTAATACTGAAAAGTATAGCAAACCGCACTCGTATTGATCAGATAAATGTAGTGGTGGTTGAAAGTATGTAACCAATTCCGATTTATTTCCGGAGATGGTAACCGTAGTAGACATGCTTGTATACTGGACGCTTTTGTAAGATGCTGTTTATTTTATTCCTGCACTATACCAAAAATTCTTCAAAAAGTTTAAACAAAGGTGCCCACAATTAAAAGGGTGATCACGCTGAATATTATCATAATTATAGTGAACTTTGGAACCCACGTATTTTATAAATTCCTTTGGAGGTTTTAGATTTCCATAACTGTCAAAATACTCAATATAATCATTGTATTTTGCATAGGCTACCCAATGAGAACCAGGATTTTTAGAGCTATCTAAATTAATAACTCCACATTCTTTTTTTAAAGGGTGTTTAGGGAGCTCATCTCTCATAAAGACACCTCTAAAATAGGGAATATTATTTCCATACTTCAAAATGTCCAAATTACTTAAGGCTCGTTTGGGTAGCCGATATCTTAGTTTTTTTTTTTCGATACAAAAATTCCGAGCCCATCTTTATGTGGTTTAAGGTGAAGTCCTTTTCCGATGCAGAGAGCCTCCATCTTTTCATTGTGTCTCTTCGATTCAGCATACAACTTTTTTGCCATCTTGAATTCATTTATGGTTTTAGCAATACCAGCTGCACCGCCTGCTAAGGCTCCCACCGCAGATAATCCCGCAAAAATAGGAATCAAAGGTAATACTCCACCAGATTTTGGTATAGGAATAACACGAGGAAGTTTAATGGATGAATCGTTAGCTAGCTCTCTGACAGCTGTCATAGCTAACTCTATTGCCACTTTTTTGCATTTTGGTTTTAATTTTTTCATATGTCTTTTCGTTTTGTTGACAACATTTTTAAATTTATTTTTCAACCCTCTTCCAGATGCAGTTTTTTGCGAACACTTTTTGCTACTTTTTTTAAGACCAGAACCAGTTTTAACTTTTGTTGACATAGCGCTGCTGACTAATCGTGCTGCCAGTTTTTCCCCTACACTCGCATCTGGGGCAACTGCTCGCTCTTTCGCCATATTTAACAAAACTAAATCTGCCTTGTGGCGATCCTTTAAGTTTGAAGACTTGTGATAGGCAATGTCGTGTTCTTTGCAATATTCGTCTAATTTATTAACGCCTTTATCTCCGCGTGTAAGCCTTTTAATTAATTTCGTGCCAGGTCCACAATAATTATATCCTGGTAAATGTAATTCAAATGGTAAATTATTTATAAGACAATTTATAAGACTGCTCTCTCCAATACCCATCGTATGACTGATGTATCATGGTTGAACACTTAATAAATATTCGATTTATCAATCCAACTGTTTTCAGAAGAAGACAAACCTAGCCATTTTACTAAAACTCTATTTCCTCTACTTCTGAGAACTTTTTCGACTAGATATAAATTAGGATGTTTTGTCTTTTGCAGCTCTTGCACATAAAATGCACCTAAAATGGGTTGACCTCTGATTGCATCTTCAATTAGGTAGGTGATAGGAGTTGTATTTTGTATTTTTCTAATTTTAAATATTTCTGTCGACCAGTTGGGAGTATATCCTTTTTCAAACGTTCCTTTGTACTTACTGATGCGTACATAATCACCTACTTTAAACTTGTTTTTTACACTATCGGTTTTTACCAACCCGAAATATCTCCTCAATATACGCTTTTTATTAAAATTATCCACGTCTGCTGGAATTTCATCAATTGTCCTATGATAGGTGTGATTGTATTTATAAATAACATTATCAAGAGTATCGTTTATCCAGTTATAGTTACCTTTCAAACTAAATTCCTTATACAGTTTAGATTTTAATGTTCTGATAAATCGCTCGACTATTGATGCCTTTTTTGTTGAAAAGGTTGAATAATGGTTTATATGATAAGATTTCATAAGTTTTTGGAACTTATTATTATAAAATTCTGTTCCATTGTCCGTTTGCAGATTTTTGGGAACACGCCCTTTATCCAACAAAGTCTTGAAAGAGTTGCATACAACATCTTTGGTTTTACTTTTCAAAGGGTAGGTCCAAGCGTATTTCGAAAATGTATCAATGACAGTGAGAATAAATCGGTAATTTTTATTTTCTTTAGACATTGATTGCATATCAACTAAATCGGCCTGCCAAAGGTCATCTATATCTTTCATAATAACCTGTCTTCGTGGAAAGTTTACCCTCGCATTTTTATGAATTTCGTTTACCACGTCGGCTTTACTCATATTCAGAATTCAGCATATAAACATTTGTCTTGAATCCAGCGATGATACTAAATGAAAATCATGTTATTGCTACTATTTATTCTTTAATAATGTTACTAACAATTGGGCCTAGTTGCCATTAATAAACAAATATTTAATTTTAATTTTTTTTAATTTTTTTTAATTATGTCAGCTTCTTTTAATTCTTCAATTATCGATAGAATTTCATTATCATGGTTTGTATTGCCAGCATCTCTTGAAGCCACTAAGAGTTTTAGTCTCTCAACCAATTCGTTAGGGTCGTCCCAATATACCAGGTCAGTATTGTTTTTGTATTTTTTTAACTTTGGCAAGTTTCCTCCAAGTTTTGTGAGAATATTATCGGTTGACGTTTCGGAAAATAATGGTCTTATTATTTCACGATATTTTATTCCTTTATCACCTTTGATTTGACCTTTACGGTCGAAGTCTCTCTTATGAGCATTTGTATAATGCAATATATCCTTGTAGACGAGTTTATCTTTATCGGATATTAATTTTAAATCAGGTTTTTTTTGGAGTAAAAGTTCTTTCAGGCCAGACGTTAAATTATAGGATTTATCACCGATTTTAATCAAAATGGTAGTATCGTTATTCAAACTGTCAATTTTAGAAAATGATACTATTGAATTTCCCATCAATAAAGTTTTGTTTTCACTTCTTATTCCAAACGGTACATTTACACCATCATGAATATCATACATTTCTAAATCCTCTGGTAATTCCATTTTAGGAGACTTTTTATCCAATTGTGCAGAATTAAGTTTTGGTTCGTAACAGTCCTCAAACTTTGTAGATGAGCTAGTATTTAAGTCTTCCAATTCAATATTTCCAGAATTAGTGAGTTCTGTATTTTCTAAATGTTTTATTTTTTCCATAGTAATATTCGAATCAACTAACGTTTTAAGGGGATCTGTGACAGGTTTTAGCATTTTATCGAGCGACAGGTTCATCGAGTGTTCCTGGTTCTTCATTTGTTTTATTTTATTCTTTATGGAGTCTACGGACTTCATTAATTCTATTTTAATATTTTTCTCCATGTTATATTGTAACAACTGCGTTCAGCTAAAGATCAAATTATACTGAATTTGATTTTTTCTTGTTAATTACTTATATGAATAAACAGTCAGTCAAATTTAAAAAAAATATCGAAGTTCTGTCTGTACCTTCCATTATTTAATGGCGCTTCTTTATTTATAAGTACAAAATTATAAGGTTTACTCCAAACAGTTCGACAAATATTTATAAACTCTTTCCATTGTAAATCAGAACTAACATGCTCTTCGTAAATATGTTTTAAATTCACGTCATCTTGTTTAAATATAATAAGAAAATTAACATTGTCACGTAATAATTGCTTGGGAATTTTAGAATAGGTTTGAGATAAATAGATAAAAACAATCGATTTGTTTATGCCTACCCATACAAAAATAATTGCGGATATTAATTTGATTTTCACACGCAACATCATCAAAAATAAATACAGAATTTGCTAAAGCTTCACTCGGAGAAATTACATCTTTATCATCACTGAACTCATAGAAGTTAATCTGTGGCACTCTTTTTAGTACTTCGGTCAAGAAACGGTATTTTGGTTGAAAATAAGTCTTAGAGTAAAGATAAAGATTTCTGAATTTGAGTCCATTTTCATGCAGCAGTAAACTAATCATAACATTTGTTTTGCCACAGCTTGATGGACCGCATATAATACAGCGAATAGTATTTGGCAATAAAGCGCTATGTCTGACGTGGTGAATAGAGTCACTTAATCTTATATTATTAACATTGAGGGATATGGGTTGCTTGATCAACTTCATCTTACTGATTAATAAAAAATCTATTTAATGTGTATATATATATATTACTTGTTACTTGTGACTAACAGGTCGAAACTTGTATTGAGCACAAGAAAGATGCTATTCTCGTATTTCATAATATGCAATCTAAGCTAAGGAGTGTACTTATTATCAAACAAACAATCACTTTGTTGCTGTCTTTTCCATAGGTAACTCGTTTTGTGTCGTTTTTGTTTATGATTTAAGAACATTGGCGAGGTAAATAACAAGGTACAATATTTTTTAAAGTATTTTTTTATTCTTTTATTATTTGATTTAACAAAAAATATATAATGCATACTCTTTTTACAGCATCATGTCACAATCGCCAGCCTATACTCCTTTTTTACAAAATACTGACCAAGAATGTAACGTAAGTATATAAATAACTATTGCTGTTATCAATTCACTTCATAGTTGATGCGATTAAATATAAAAAATTATCCTTGTTTTTCAGAATTTGATTGAAGACCCAGTTCCAGATATAAATCCATTCTACTATGCGCAGGATAGAGAGAGTTGGTTCGCTGAAGTAGCGGCAAGTGCGTGTGAGGAGAGTCGACAGCAAAAAATACAAGAGCAAAAATTGAAGAAGAAAAAAAAAATATCAAAATCTTATAAAAACAAATCCTTTATCATGCGTAAAGAACCAGGACATGTTCGCCAAGTAATAAAAATAATTATTCATGATTTGGACGGTCGTCATGTGGATGAAATAGACACTGACCCTGATAGTGCAAGTGTGAATGTACAGTACTTAGTGAGAAGTGATTATGACGATATCATTAGTGAAACTGAGTATTTAGTTGGTAAGATAGTTAAAAAGTTAACTTCGACTTCATAATATGAATTATGAATGTTATTTATTAGGTATGTATAAGTTTGTATCTATGTTGAGTATAATAAAAAAATAAGTTATAAACTGTGTTTTATTTTTTTTTTAAATCTTTTATCAACTGCGCCTGGTTGCCAGTATTCACGACCTGAATAATAATAATAATAATAACTGAATACAGCGTATTTATTTGATTCTATTGAACTTGAATTTTATCATCAACTCTTTTTAATATTCCATAATTTACTTCTTGCGAATACAATACATGTTTAATTGATTTGATGATATTCATTATTGAACATTCTTTTAGAATACTTTCTTATAGTTGGATGTACCTATTCAAACTTTTTGTAACGAGTGTGTTGTACCTATACCATGAATGATACAAAGGAAACCAATAAAACAAATAAAGTCAATAAACAAACTTTTATTTAGATATTAGCAATAATAATGAATAAAGAAACGTAATTAACTTAACAGTATACAAATAGGGAAATAGTGAAATAATACAATTAAATCATCTTAAAACTAAAATATAATTTTGTAATGTCCCCAAGGTAAGATATTAGCAATAATAATGAATAAAGAAACGTAATTAACTTAACAGTATACAAATAGGGAAATAGTGAAATAATACAATTAAATCATCTTATAACTAAAATATAATTTTGTAATGTCCCCAAGGTAAGGTTTCTATGTTATTTGACAGTACGTATCTTTTATCATCATTTCTATTCATCACCGCTTTGCTCACTTGTTGAGAATATAATACGTGTTTCATAGATTTAATCATATTCATTTTAAAATACTTGGTTTCATTATTGAACAACGTCTTATTGTAATCTGAAATGCGTAGTTTATTTGTAACAGACTTTGAAATACCCTTTGCCTTCTTAATTTGAATTTTAGATGTTAATAAACAATACAATTTCGCTCTCAAGCCAGTAAATTCACTGATCACATCTCCACCCAGCTCATCTTTGAATAGTCCAGGTATTTTAGCGTTAACTAGTGGTATTGAATAGGGGTTGTTTGCTTCGTAATTACTAGTATCAAACTCTTTTAAATTGTTTTTTATATCAGTATAAACATCTTCTGTGTTAATTAAGTACAGTAAGCTGTCGGTGTCTGTGTAACAAAGCTTAATATTAGTCATATATTTATTTTTCATACTGTAATGAAATTGATAAAGATGTGACTTTGCATATTCTAAAACAGTGAAACCTATGTAGATAGGTTTGTCTAAAACAATTTTTTCCGGTTTCAGTTGAATAGCTACGAAATTTTCTGAAAATACAGTAACGCATTTCAAATTTGGTTTGCAGATTAGTTTCTCAGCACTCAGTTGTTTGTTTGTAATATTGTTGGTATCACTCCATTTAGTAACTAATTTAACATCTACTTGTTTCCGCTTATTTTCTATAGTTTTACCAAAAATTGAATTATTCAGAAGCTTGAAAAAGTCTTTTTCAAATGCAGTTGTGGATGATTGTCGGAGGCTAGTGTTTAAATCTATATATTTTTTTAAGTATTCTTCCTGTCTAAATGTGAGAATACGATGTATTTTTCTGAGAACAAGCCCATACTTTAAACATTGTTTCAAATTAGTGTAATGAATTATGTAGTTAAATTTATCGTACAAGTTAGCTATGAGTTTTGCTGTTTTTCCTCCTGGTGGTATAAATTTTTCTGGGGCGAAAGGTAAATCACTATGATCATCATGTAAGTAGTCTGGATATTCAAGGTCCACCTCTAATATAAAGCCATAGCTGCTTTCATCTGAAATACTCGCAACATCGAAAGAATCAATTTCCTCTTGATTTAAAAATCTAAACTCAGAAATAGGAAACTTTTTACTCATTGCGTAACCGTATAGATTATTACAATCGAGATACAATAAATAGGTAGAAGTCAATCGATCATCGTATTCAGATAAATACTTATTATTAGTTTTTGCATGACGTAAAGAACACTGTGCTAAACCACCTCGTATTCCCTTTTCTAGCATTTCATATATTTCAAGGTTGTCAATTAAATCTAATTGAACACCTGTATAAAGAAGCATAGCGTCCCAGCTCAAACTAGGTGCCGTTACATAGTATGCAGGGTCTAATTTATAATATTTCAGACTTATATCACGAAAGTTTTCAAATATATCACACAACAGCAAAACATCACATTTTAAATATAATTCAGTATATTCGCCCATAGTACAGATGTTAAATGAATTCCATACAGTTTTCGCGTGTTCATATTCAACATCAGTAATATGTTCCAATTTCATTGTATTATAGAAATATTTTTTATTTGGAAGTTTTGTTTCTTCATACTTTTCCCAAGCGTTTATGTAATCATATGGATAAATACCTTTACTTTTAAGCAAATGAATATTTTCGTAATTGAATTCCGTTGACAAGTGAATAAATTCTTCATGTGTCAAATTTTTACTCAATGTTTCTAAACTTGAGTTAAGAAATTGAAATGAATCAATGAATTTCATTTGAATATAAGAGTTATCGTTTTCGCCAGCAATGTATTTGGTGATGGTTAAATACTTTTCTTTAGTTTTAGGTATAATTTTAATGTGACCTTTGTACTTTACTAATTCTTTGATAAACAAATGGGAGTCATAGTTCGATAAATTGTGAAAAACAATAGGTATAAATGCACATACTCTATACATTAAATTACAATGAGCATGTGCAGCACCTCTGTACTTTCCTGTAACATGATCGTGATCACATACTTTGTCATGAAATAATAACCGATCACAAATATGACAAGTACTAGCACAATTATATCTATGTTTTTCTGTTTTTGACAGTGGGGTTATAGGCAGTTTAATAGATAATATTTTACTTATTTTCTTTACGTCTTCCACTAACTTAGTAACAAACACATCAACACAATCTGGACCTCTATATGTAACATACTTGTTTTGACTCGGATCATGTGAACAACAAATATAATAACCAAAGCATGAGGGTTCATGTTTTTTAAAGTTCTGTGTTTTTTCAGTAATTTTCTCTGAACAACTTAGTAACAGGCTTTCAAAATCAGCATAGATTACATAATTTATTCTTTGTTTTCGTTCATAATTCTTAAAACCAAGCCTTTTATTAGTTTCAGGCAAAACGGTTAAAACTTTAGAACACATATGGGATGTATACTTGGTTTCACTACAGTAAAATTGTAGACATGATTCACACAGAAAAACATTACCTTTATGATTTGTAACTTGACGTCGTACCAATCGTACCAGATTTTTAATCAGACAGTAATGAGCTTTTCCATTTCTCTCTAAGTATAGTAAATTCACATGATTTGATTTTCTTGTATTTGCTAAATATAGAGGTCCAGTCACTTTTTCATTATTTTCATCTATTCCATAAATATTAATGCTTATATTGTTATTTGTTTCAAATAATTTTATGTCCTGATATGTAACAGGGAAAGACATTCCTTCAATATTAAAAACAGAGCTGTAATGTGGATATGACGCTGTCCTACATACATTCTGCTTAACAGGATATAATGCTGCTACAATACTCCATAAAAAACAATAACTGTCATTATTTTGTATATTCACACAACTTTTTGAGTTTCTGATTTTTTTTGGTAAAGTTAAATACGTACCACCTCTCAATGGACAGTATTTATTAATATTGATTTCCAGATGGCTTACTGAATGATAAGACCATCCAGACTCCTTATGTTCGAATTCTAATAATTTACATTTTAAAAGTTCAATTATATGCGAGTACCATTCATTAGTATTCGTGTTTCTACAAATTATTTTATATTTCGTATTGAAAGACTTCAGTTGTTGCTCTTTATTCTTTTCTAATACAAAGTTAGCAAACAGTTCAAAGTTCACTTTAATACAAATATTTTTCAGTATTGAGATATCAACTAGTTTTAAGATATCGTTTTTATACTCACACAAGAAATCCTCAGGCGTGAGGTATTCAACTTTGTGTGAAGGATTTAAACGATACGTTACGATTCTGTTTTTGAAAGCACTTGAAATAATGTAAATGTTTTGAAATTCGGTTCGTAAGAGACTATTAGACTTATGTATATTGGTTCTCAAATGATATTTATATTGATTCAAAGGTAATTCAATAAGACATTTTTCACATTCAATAAATTGAGGATTATTATGTTTATCATCAATAATAGAGCGCCTTCGATGTGCAGACAGGTATCGTACTGTAAAATAAAAAACAAATGGGAGCTATAACATAATATGCTTTTAATTGTACTAACTAGGGGACATGTTATTTTTACATGAGTATGTTGATTAAAATATTTTTATACAACAAATATGTAAGTAATAGGAAACAAAAGATTATTAGGTTACATTAATTTGAAGATTAATAGTCTAAATAATTATATGTAGGTATAAAGTTTACATAAAAATAATAGAACCGTGTCCTTGAGCACTTTGTTAGTATAATAGCTATATTCACTAGTAATAATTACTAACAAAATCTAGAGGACAGTGTTTGAACTCCTTTCTAGTTTCGTTCACAAATTCTTTTAACCGATCCCATGCCGGTGTTTTATCATCGGTACGATTTTTAACCGTCAATATCGCATGTCGCCAACGGTTGATAGGTGCTATGCGTTCGATCTCTCCAACGTTATAAATTTTAAGCTCCACATAGTACTTCCCAATTTTACTCTCATCGCTTTGCCTGCTAACACCGTTGGCAACTCTACGAGTAAAATATGAATATAGGGGCGGTATTTTTTTACCCTGTGTGGTTCCAACAGGTTCCTCTTCTGGTTCGTCACTATCGGTGCCAAATAATTCGTGTGAAGTGGGCCTCATGCAAGAGCTGATTGGTTTGACGATGGGCTTCTTCTTTTTCGGTTTTTCCTGAGATGATTCACCCCCCGCCGCCGGTCTCTTCTCTCGCCGAGTCGACGGTGACGAACCTCTTGATTTTTTAGGCTGGACCCGCTGCTCAGTTTCGTCATCAGAGGAGAAAAGATGGGTTGCTGTTTGCTTCGACCTAAAAAGATAAAGATAAGTATGATTAGATATATTAATAATTAAGAAATAGAATAGGTAGATACATTAATCTAGCTAGTGAATAGCATAGTTAACCACAGGATAACATAGTTATGTGCTTACGAATTGAGAGAAAAGATTAATAAGAAAAGTTAAATTAGTTGAATAGATTGAATGAATTAAATACATGATCGATGAATTTACTGAATATAGAAATTGATGAATATGTGACGTGAGAAAAATAATCGAACAAAGACGAATAGATGAAAAGATAATGTGCTTACGAATTGAGAGAAAAGATTAATAAGAAAAGTTAAATTAGTTGAATAGATTGAATGAATTAAATACATGATCGATGAATTTACTGAATAGAGAAATTGATGAATATGTGACGAGAGAAAAATAATCGAACAAAGACGAATAGATGAAAAGATAATGTGCTTACGAATTGAGAGAAAAGATTAATAAGAAAAGTTAAATTAGTTGAATAGATTGAATGAATTAAATACATAATCGATGAATTTACTGAATAGAGAAATTGATGAACATGTGACGTGAGAAAAATAATCGAACAAATACGAATAGATGAAAAGATAATGTGCTTACGAATTGAGAGAAAAGATTAATAAGAAAAGTTAAATTAGTTGAATAGATTGAATGAATTAAATACATAATCGATGAATTTACTGAATAGAGAAATTGATGAATATATGACGTGAGAAAAATAATCGAACAAAGACGAATAGATGAAAAGATAAATTGAATAAAGTAAAATACTTACATTTTTTGCGCCGTTTTTTCTTTACAAAGGCACGCTTGATAAACAAATTGAAGAGTGCTGGCTACTCCCAGAGGTTGCTTCCCAAGGTGGTTTGATAACGATTTCTATCCAAGACCCATTTATATAGACTTAGAAATAGTCTCCGACAACCATATTTGTCAAATTCAATAATTGCAGAAAATCCTTTTCCGTTTATCTCTTACGTTGCACTTTTATTTGAGAACATAATCTTGTAGACGAGCGTGAAAAACGATGCGGTTGGAACGCTGCGATTTTTTCACGCTAAATTGTCTTCTGTGACTTTACCTACCTTTAGGTATTGAAGACTAGCCATTTATAGCTACAAATGCAAATAATATCAGTAACTGGCTTACCATAGAGCAATGGTGTGCAAGTCATTTCCATAGCTACCTATTGTTGTGCAGGCTAAAAGCATTTGTATTTGTAGCATTACGTCTTTAGCATTACGTCTTTATGTTTGTTATATTAGAGTATAATTTAACAAAACGCAAGGCAGAGCTTGTATTGCATTGAGCGGTTTACGCGCTCGTGTGCACAACAATGTGACACGTGGATGTAAGCTGCGTGTGGCTGATTACTTATAAGGAAACATAAATGTTATGTTTCATCTTGAACCTTAGTGACGAAAAAAAATAGTTCAGAAAATCTATATAAACCAGAACTGAGAACCTGAAAAAACATTCAAGTTTATTTATCTGCTCTACAATGTCGGTAAGTAAATAAATATATAGTATAAAGCTAAATTATATTAAAACAAAATATTGAAAGGAACTAATAATAGTTTAATTAATTTTCTAATTCTCAGTTAAATAACCTACAACTTATTTTATTTCAGGAATCCAGTGATATTTTCATCAACAATTCAGTATATTCACCGTCATCACCCATCCCAGCTGGACAAACCCTGCCCCAAGGGAGCGAAAGAGAGAGACCATTTCAACCATTTCAATTTATTGATACTCCTCTGAGCACAAGAACTAGTAGACGAGGGGGTAATGTTATCTATTCATATATAAAAAAACCTGCAAGGAGGATGCGATGCAAAATCGTACGTGTACAAATCATTGATATTGAAGACTACAAAGAAAGCGCGCCATGTAACTGTGAAGCTACTGTATGTGCTCAATACGTTGTAGAAAGTGTATTCAAAGATGATATCTTGAAGAGTGCTAAGGACATTATAGATAAAATTCATAAAAAAATGTAATACATTTATGTTACACATATCTTACGTTGTAGAAAATGTATTCAACGATGACACCTTTATGACATTATAAATAAAATTCATAAATAAAATTATTAATTTGTTATAAATATCTTGTTTTATTTTCTATTACATTCATCACCATCTATTTTCTAGATAATACCTAAGTATTGTAATGTTTTGATAAGTAAACACATAGATGCATAATAAGTTGATTTAATTGATACTTCTGAATACAAACATACAGTCTGCTGTCTGAATCTACATAAATAAGTAGGTACACAAATCTATAGCAAAGAGGTGCAACATGGGTAGGAATAAGATAGGAATGCAAACAGTTTCCTTAACGGGAACGTCATGTGGTGTAACCAATAACTCTCACTAAAAACACTGCATTATGATTGTGTGCTAGGTAAGTATATTGCATCAATATTATAGAAAACACTACCTACCTAGTTGTGTTTTTCATTCTCTCAATAAATATGCATTCATCATCTGGAGTAAACATCATTTAAAGGAAATAAACACCTATAATCATTTTGAATAGAGAAGCTAGAATACATTCATCACTTTAGTATGAATGGAAGAACCGTTCAGAAATAAGATTCCTGAATAGATGTAACATTTTGAACAGAGATTACTGTATAAAAATATTATTTTAAATAGAGAGTAATTAAAAATGAATTAAAGAACCATTCAGAATAGAGACTCTTGAATAGATGTAATGTTTTTAATAGAGATTTTTGAATAGATGTAACGTTTTTGAAAAGAGATTTCTGTAGAGAAATATCATTTTGAATAGAGAGTAATGGGGGGTATGGATCTAGTATGATCCAGACCCCCCATTACTCTCCTACTAGTGTCTATCTGGAACTACTTAGTTAAAAGTGTTGAAAAACACCCTACTTACTTTTATCACAAAGCAATGCTTTTACTTGCCTTGGGGATAGTAGGTACTTATGCCATCGCTGCGGGTACATTTTTTACGCCTCCAGCTCATGGATGAGGTCGCGACACACACTTATTTAGCCTGTCTATGCCAACAAATTCGAGATCCGGCATTTCGAACGCTATGTCCATTTTCCGAAGAGCTGCATTTTGTCGGCGATCTAGAAGGGTCGTCGTAACCCGCGCGTGCTCCAGAAAGTTTTCATATAGGGCTAAATCTGCTATTATAACATTATTTCTTCACAAAACCTCCAATCCGATTTGTGAAAAATGTTGCTTTTGACTAACTTCTTAGAATTCCGTTATTTGACATTAAAGCAATTCCTATTTTGTGGACCATTTTACGAATCTCCATACAAACTTGTCAAACAGAGGAATTGCGTGTTAGGAATTGTACGCAAACAATTTTATGAATTGTCAGTTTGTGACCATTTTACGACTTTTAATATAATTCACAATGAATTCCTTTTATGATTCTCCCAAAGTGGCGTTTTTAGGCCCCCAGTACTTTTTATGTTTACTAGTTTTTTGCATTTATGACATGTTACTAGTGCTGCCATCTTGCAATAATTGTTGTACTAGTTTCTTTATAAATTCCAAATATGAATTTTGGAACTTACGAAAAGTGAATCAGTCACTGAGGTTTGAACCCGCGACCACTCGTGTGAGGCTAGTTAAACTGCAAAAGTCGAAGCGTTAGCTACTACGCCAACTGCACATTACATGGGCTCGTCAAATTTGTCGACCTATTACAGCAGATGTTATTATTTTTTTTTGAATAGGCAGGTCAGCGCGACAGTTTAAATTCAAATCACTGTGTGAGTCACTTTTTCACTTTGCCTTTATTGTTATTGTTTTTTCCCACACTTTTTCGTTAAATTAAGTCACAGAATATTATACATTTTGCTATCTTTAGTTTATTTTTATTGTTATTGTTGATTTTATGGTCGTGTTTGTTATTTTAAAGCACAGTTTATTGTTCACAGTATAATATGTATTAACTTCACAGTTTATGTATGAAATCCGTGGATAACACTGTCACTTAAGTATTAGGTGATGTTTTATTAGTTCCCTTATTTTTATTCACTTAAAAAGCACAAATAGTATTTTTAACTGATATTTAATAACAGAGCGATTGTTTCAACGTTTGGCTAGACGCAGCGCCATCTAGCGAATCTGTAAGTTCATGTCAGTAGCCGTAACATGACTCTTAGAAAAGTAACTTGGGCAGTCTGAAGCAACTTGTTAATGAAAGTTCAAATCACCAATAAAATTGTAAAGTGTTTGGCGCTTTCAATCAAACGTTTGGATTCTACTAGGCTTCACTGTGAGGTACTCGTAAAATGTAATATTTCTCGCTTAGCTCTGCTTGCGAATGCGAATGTGTGAGGTTAGATATTATGTTTAAGCCTTGCGTATCAACCGTTCTTTAGTTATTGACAATGCCGATAATCATAGAGTGTTAGGTTGATAGTTTGAATATTAACGATTTTCAGTCAGACCGTCAAACATCGCGGCAGGCCCAGACGAAGCCAAGCCATGGTACGGGGAGAGAGGGAGTGGGAGGCAGTCACCTCCTTCTGCGAAGCAGTCATGCTAGCGAAGGAGGTGGCGGAACGGCTCAGGGAGAGAGCCTCCCGTCCCAG
This sequence comes from Mesoligia furuncula, assembly GCA_916614155.1. Taxonomy (NCBI): domain Eukaryota; kingdom Metazoa; phylum Arthropoda; class Insecta; order Lepidoptera; family Noctuidae; genus Mesoligia; species Mesoligia furuncula. The sequence goes on along the minus strand of OU744807.1, from coordinate 2,617,323 downwards.
CCGCCGCGGGAGACGCTCCGGGCGTCGGGAGCCGCGTGACGACTCCCGGCCACCGTAGGCGCGGGCCTGCGGGCGGAGAGTAATGGGTAGCTCACCGCCCGATCAGGACCAGGCCCGTGCCGGACGGCGCGTACGTGTTCCACGCGCGCCTCAAAGAGATGTCAGCATCGAGGAGGGGCCCCATAGGGCCGAAGCCTGCCGGGTCAGCGGGATTGTCCGAAAGGGTTACCGCTGGCCCGGAACATAAAGGGCTAAGGAAGGAACACGGGTGGGTTTTAGTCAGTAAGAGTCTGACACTCCCTTCCGCTCCACCCAGAGCGGGAGGAGTCATTTGATGATTTCCCACCCACAAAAAAAAAAAAAAAAAAAGGCCCAGACGAAGATGGCGGGATGACCTGGACTGCTTTCATAAAAACTGGTCCTTGGCAGTTCTGGATAGGAAGAGGTGGAGTGAGATTAGGGAAGCCTTTTCCCAGTAGTGGGACCTTTTCGGCTAATAAAAAATATTGATTTTATTGTACTTACATCAAAGTCGCTTTCCGCGTCTGTCTCTGTGACCGCTGGGATCTTCTAAACGACTCAATGAATTTTAATGCAGTTTTCACCATCGGTTAGAGGATTTATTCCAGCAGCTTTATGTGTCTAATATATTCATATTCAACTTAGATATACCATCGTGTTAAGCAGGAGCGGGTTGCTAGTCAAAATATAATTTAGCAAACAAATATAAATTAATTGAAAATTGGCAACAGCAGCCTCTAATTTAGTACGGACTATTGTTTTACTAATGAATTCCTGTTGGCAAAGCAAACGCAACACGAGCCAAGCACTCGCCACAATAGCGATATAATTATATAATTTATGTTCTAACAGTATCAGGAAATCTAGCCAAATGTTGTTATTGAAAAGTAATTTAAACTTTATGTTGGTCACTCTCAAGCCAAAATCGCTTTTACTACTGTCGGATAGTCACAATGGGAGGTAGATAGTTTCTTCCTCTCTCTGCTAATAAATACTGTTCATCTGCTAAGCGTGATGCAGGCTACTATGTGCTGCTGTTATGTTTAGCAATGGACATGTCTATTAAAGGAAATTCATCATTTTCATTCTTCTATACATGCTGTTGATTTGCATCCTCGTCAAATTTCAGGAGGTTGTCATAAAAGACATAAATAATCATTTGAAGTACGGTAGGGGGCAATAACTAGTAAGCGCTGCTTTTTTTGTTGTTGTAGAAATTTAACAGTATTTCAGAATTAAACCCTTAATTCGATACAAATAAAACAGAATCACCCGACTATGCACACAGCGACAATGCATGCAGCTGCCATGTAATTCCCCGGCCGGCCGGCGGCCGTCGGGCCGCCGAGCGATGACCGGTAGCAATAATTTTACCTAATTTTATTTCGAAAATCACCTACATTATTGTCATAAATTTCACTTGATAATTAACTCATTTTTGAGCATCATTGGAATACGGAAATCTTACTAATGACAGTAATACTAGTGCGCCAAAGAAAAGTTCACTGACCTGTTATCAGATGATTAATAATATCCTTCAAGCTAAAGTTTTCGTACCTAGTGTTTTTGTTTTTATTTGTGGATTAAATTGGTTGATTTGAAACTTTCCTTCCTACTTAACGGGCTTAGGACCGGCAATAATCCTACCTTTGTTGGTGATCGATCTACTAAGTCTAAAAATGTTTTCTACGTTTGATGGAAATGGAAAGACGTTCTAGTTAAGTGTAAGGACGTGGTATACTTTCGACTCTTAGGTATTATTGGCGTAGGTAGTTAAAAATTTGAAATAACTTATTTACACTAATGAAATTGATTAAGCTAACAACGTATTTACAAAATGTACAAATAAATAAATTACCTACCTATGTTACCGGAGGTAAAGTTGCCACGTACTTAGGTAGTACGTACTGGTTTTCCTTCAGCTTAACAACACTAACACATTCGTTTTTAAAGTGTCGAAAACGACAAAATGTAATCCGCACGGCATTATCACCTGGGTGAATGTCTTGTGCCTTGGGGTAGTGGAACGGGTGTTGCAGTTCACGCTTCAGTATGCGCAACACTGGTGTGGTGCATAGCAGCCAGCATGACGCTGTGAAGGGGGTTCCCGATCGGGAAACATTTCCCGACGGACATCTCCACCGCGGACCATCTCCACTAGCTCGACATTTGAATTGAACACTTTGAACCTACGTCTCAGCGATGTACCGAGAAGCGGAATTCGCAAAGCGCACGAACGCTGCGGCGATTTCAATTACACTGTTAGTTCCGGGGCAGCGGGGGCGTGGCTTAGGGTGCGCGGGAGACTAAGTACCCGGATCGCCTCACTGTGATTGGAGGATGGGATTGATTACCTACGAATTTATCGAATGATAGATTCTCATCCGCATTTGAATGTGTGTGTACGTGAAAGCGCGGTTATAGGGCTAGTAACAGACGGGCCGCGTTTAAATACGGCTGGTTCACACTTACGGATTTCCGTAAATAAGAAAAAAAAAATAAAAAAAATACCTACCCATTTTATTGTTGATTTGGGTCGAGAATCATTAGCATAATGACGTCCTTGAATTTGACTAGGATGCAAATCAACAGCCTGTATTTTTAAACAATAGCATAATCAGCCTTTATGTAATGTTCCCACTGCGACACATGCCTCCTCTCTGAGAGAGAGTGTAGGCCATAATCCATGCCGGATTCCTCACGATGTTTTACTTCACCGTCGAAATAATTAACACAAAAAAACTTTTTACAAAAAAAAAACAACCGACTTCCAATAAAACACTACAAATTGAAAAATAACTTTAATTTCGGAAGTCGGTGTCTTTGGTTCCGCATTTTCGTTTATTGACACCGACTTCCGAAATTAAAGTTATTTTTCAATTTGTAGTGTTTTTATTGGAGGTCGGTTGTTTTTTTTTTGTAAAAAGTTTTTATTTTTCACTTTTTAGTGCGTCCGTTTGTAATTTATCTAAGTTACAATAGCCTAATGTCAACTGCTCATCACGTGTTACAAAATATTGCTTTTCCCGATGTTGGGACGTTAATTGTTGAGGAGTTCTTCTGGTAAGAACCAGGAGAACTCCTCAACAACCACTCACCATACGCATTGTGACGAGCATAAATTGCTTAGCAACAATATTAAAGTAATCGAATCGCAACCCGTGAAATATTAGTCATTGAGTAGTTCCAATGGCCATCTGTGGTCTTCTTCATCAGCTCCACTTTACTAAATGATGATATCCGAGAGCAAATGCTCAAGTTATTTAAAAAAATACCCAAATCGTTATAGCTTTGCCTATAAAATTTGAGGGTTTCCCTCGATTTCCATGGGATCCTCTCACCAGATTCCAATTTGGTGACAATGGGACCACCTCGAGAGTATATCCTTTCAAACAAAAAAATAATTATGAAAATCGGTCCATAATTGGCGGAGTAATCGCGTAACAAACACACAAAAAAAAAAACATACCGTCGAATTGAGAACCTCCTCCTTTTTGAAGTCGGTTAAAAATTACCTGCTTGGGTTCAAACCCACGACCTACAAGTCGTAAGTCGCGGCCGTTACCACTGGGCCACCGCCAGTAGTTTAAATAATATTCCGATTATATTTATTTATCTAAAATTGCATGATCAATATCTCTCTCATATTTGAGCTTCATTTAATTTTCACTCGGATAGTTTAAAATAGTTTCTGTTGAACTTGATCTGTTCTAGTTATATTTCAAATAAAAGTTACTGTTTACTCGCTGAAATCAATGTTCAGATAATCTGATACGTATTGCTTTATGAGATCGTGAGACTTACCATTGCTGTGTATTCAAATTTTACTGCTCACCGTGATTCTTTGATGACGTCATCCTTTATCTATATGTTCCCTGCTGAACATAGGCCTTTCCTATTGCAAGCCATTGATCTCGATCCACAGTCGACTATCTTTAGTCTGTTACCAGTCATTCCGCCACAGTGCGATAGGTTTCCTTTACTAATGTCAAAATCTATCACAGTGTGGCCTTTGTTCAGCAGGGAAAATCAATGACATGTGCCAGGTGCCCAGGCCAAAAGTTAGATGTACGATCCCAGTTCGTCTTTTTCTATGGAGAAGAGTCGGCAAGAAATTCCATTAATTTTTTTTTGTGAATTATTAATTCTAGTTTCTCTTCCTAGGCTGAAGAAGGTCTAGTAGTGAGACTGCGCATGGAAGCAGTTAAGTTGCCGTGCGCGGGACAATCTCTCCGGGCTAGAGACGGTGACTCACTGGGGTCGCCACTGCTGGCCTCCTGGGATGGGCCCGACAGCACGGCTGTGGTAAGAGGGTGCATTAATATTTAAGGATAATTAAATGTTTGGAAATACTTCAAGCACAAGGTTCCTAAGTTTACTCAGCCCCAAAAGTCATGGGTATACATTAAACTTTCGTTATTAATAGTCCTTATTAGTAATCAAAGTCTTTGAAATACTATTGTGCCAGCGATAAGAATAATAAGAAGAAGCAAAGTATTTCCAATGTTCTACAACTTATTCAAGCTTCTTATGTTTCAATAGAAGTCAGCTTTTAAGGAATGTCTTTTTAATATGCTTTATTATGATTCAAACTTGTAAGCTAAGTTATAATAGCCAGCTTTAAAAGCTAAGTTTGAATTTATAATACTGTCTGTAGACTTCTGGAGATGTGGAAACTACTACAGACGGTAGTGGTGTGATGGAGATAGCTGGAGGGCGTCACATCCTCGTGGAGCTGCGCTCCGGCGACACCAGCGAGCGATGTGCGGGCGGGTTCCTAGCGCACGCCACGCAGATGGGTAAGACTTATATAACAGGAAAATATTAAGTATTTTTTTTACTCTCGTAAGTTTTTTGATGGACATTTATTAACTTTTTGATGAAGTGAGATGACAATATTCGCAGTATAACCGTAACAGCGTGTCGGTACGGATACATTTTATCCCCTATGACTGCTTCTTGTCAGCAGTAGGTTATTAATTGTAATGAGTGTTATAAATCAGGATGTCATGAAAAACAAAAATGGTTCTAAGTATAAGATCAAGATGATTTATTGTGTGAACAATCAACAGTCGTAAGCTCTGCCATGCTCTGCTCTGCCTCGATGGTAAACTACTACGTTGCGTCGATTCTTTTAACACATTTTACGAATCCAACCAGAGCCCATCCGCAACGCGTCGGCGGCCTGGGCCTCCGCGCCCGGCGCCGCGTGGTGGCGCCCGGCCGGCGCGCGCGAGGCCGCCGCCGCACTGGCCGGCGCCGCCGCGCTGGCCGCGCTGTGCCTGGCGCTGCACTCCGCGCACAGGACCCGCGCGTACCAGCGCGCGGCCGACAAGGAGTCGCTCACTGATAGTGACGGTAAGTTGTCTATCATACTAGAACCAAAAATTCGAAGTCATATGGCATCGACCAACCCGCACTGAGCCCGTGTGGTGATTTATGGCCCACTCCCTTTCATAGAGAGGAAGCTTGTGTCCCAGCAGTGGGAGCATAGGCCGATTTTATTATTATAATTTTGTAAAGAAAGTATATTTCTTGTTATTTGATTAATACTCTTTGGTCTACTACACCAAAGAGATTATTTATGATAGTTGTACGTGTGCAGAGAGATGTCAAGATGGCATGGCAGATTGAAAAATACATTTTTTTGTTGTTAAATATTTTAATTAATATTTTTATCACAACAAGAATCGACTGGTGTAATAAAACACTTAAAATGTCGTTTATTTAATTACAGCAACACATTTTGGTATTATTGTTACACCATCGAGCTACGATCCGAGAACAAATCTCTTATTAGATGATATTTTATGTGTTCTATTACACCAGTCGATTCTTAACAATAAATTCTGTGAAACGTTTGCAAACAAGGGATGGATTCCAGTTACTTAATGCATTATTATTTAAATACAAGGATGGTTCATTGTTAGATTATGCTATGAAAAAAGAAAAACTCTTATTAGATATGAGAGAATCAATTGATACCTTAATAGATCTTATTGCAGCTGGTTTACCGGAATTTATTCTTAATAAAATTGATAGAGAAATGTTAAAAGACACTGTTGATTTATTTAATGAAGTAAGCAAATACGAACAATGGTAAATAAAAAGAGCTTTGCGGATAAGAAAAAAAATTTGTATCAAAGAACCAAAGGTAAAAATGAAGATCGAAATCCATGTAAAATTTGTGAAAAGCTAAATAAAGGTACTCGGTATCACTCTGAGGCTACTTGTTGGTTTAGATCAAAAGAAGATGATAAAGTAAAGAAAAGTTTCATCAAACATGTAAACAATTCAGTCATAGAAGCGGAGTTAAATGAAACTGATCAAAAAAACTAGTTGTAACACCATTAATAAATGGCAAACTACTGCTGAATGGAAAAGTAGAAAAATATAGAGTTTATGATTCAGGCTCAAATGTTTCGTTGATAAATTCAAATATAAATAATGGCTAGATAATATTTATTACCGGATTTATTACTTTGGCTGTGACATATACATTATTGATGACAAAAATTTCAAGTACGATTTTGGAAAAGATTAAGAAAAAGGTTTAAACTAATTCAAGATGAAGATTTTAAAATAACTCGTAAACAGAGTTTAAACAATGAAAATAATGTGGAAGAAACTACGGATAAAAAAAAGCAATGACACTATACAAGAATACAAAATAAATTTTAATAAGCATGTAAAAGAAGATTTTGAAATAAAAATAAATCATTTGAATTAGTTTCAAAAGTCTGAAATAGATAAACTGATTGCAAATAGGATTAGATTTTTGCGAAACATAAATATGATGTGAGCATGGTTAATAGATATGAAGCGAGAATAGACTTATTGGTGGAGAAATATTGTACTACTAGTAAGAGACCTTACAGATGCACTGTTGAAGATAAAAAAGAAATAGAAGACCAAATAGCAAAATTACTTGAAAACAAATTAATAGAAGAATCGATACAGTCCATTTGCTGCACCTGTTACATTAGCAGAGACTTGAATAAAATAGTAGTACCACAAGCTTAACCATTTCCGTTGATTGATGATAAAAGCGAGGAATTGTAATTCAAGTCTAGATATAAATTCTGCATTTTAGTCGATTCCTTTACGAATTGAAGACAGGAAAAAGACTGGATTTGTAACACAGGATGGACAATACCAATGGACCTGCTTACCATTTGGATTAAAAACCTCACCAGCAACATTTCAGAGGATATTAAGCAACATATTGAGAAAATATAAACTTACTGATTTTGCTGTAAATTATATCGATGACATTTTACTATTTTCTAAAACGTATTCTGAACACATCAATCATCTAACACAGTTGCTGGAAGTAATAATAATAATAATATATTCGACAACTATCACACAACGCCGTCTAGTCCCAAGCTAAGCAGAGCTTGTGTTATGGGTACTAGACAACTGATAAACATACTTATATATTTCTAAATACATACATATTATAGATAAATTACACCCAGACACAGAACAAATGATCATGCTCATCACACAAACATTTGTCCTGGGTGGGAATCGAACCCAGTCATCAAAACAGAGGGGTTCAAAATATACTTTGCGACATACCAAGTTAAATATCTGGGTCATATAATACAAAATAATTCGGTCAGACCCATAAAGGATAATTTGATTTCAATCAAGAATTTTCCTGTTCCAAAAACACAAAAGGACAGAAGACAATTTCTTGGAAAGATTTTTACTTTTTAGAATTTGATCCTTATTAGAGACACTATCGATGGTGTAATAATACAGTGTGTTTCTTTTTTTATCAAAATCAACGGGTTCGATTCCTGGCTAGAAATATTGATTTTTCAAAAATCCAATGATGCAGTTTTAGTTTTCATCAAAATCGAGCCCGCGACTCCTTTGAGTACTTTTCGCTATTGCTCATAGTTTCGGATTTGGCCATCCACGCCCACTTGAAAAATTCACCCTGCCTCAACCAGTCTTGAAAATTTTTTGATCAAGATTTACCAATCAATATTTATACTGATGCTTCTTTAGAAGGAGAACAAATAACCCGATGTCACTTTTTGCCGATGATAGCACAGTAACTATTAAATGCATAGATGATCAAAATTATGAAGTTGAAATAAATAATACAGTAGATTCCATTAGTATGTGGCTAAGTAATAATAATCTTAAAATAAATATTGGTAAAACAAAATTAATGTTATTCAGTCAGCGCTTGAACATTCATAATAACCTGAATATACATAACAATAACAAACAGATATGTAAAGTGGATGTAAGTAAGTTCTTAGGGCTCACAACAGATAAAAAATTAAACTGGAAACCACATTTAGAGGAGTTAAGCAAGCGACTAAGTAAATCAGCCTATATGCTCTACAAAATCGCTCCTGTTCTGGGTGTGGAGGCCAAGCTCACGGCGTATCATGGCATAGTTGGTCCTCTTCTGAGATTTGGTGTGATCTTCTGGGGAAACTCAACCCTCAAAGAGTTAATATTCAGGTCACAGAAGAGATGCATTAGAACCATGTTCGGCTTAAAAACAACCGACTCATGTAAGCCATTCTTTGTAAAATATAAAATTTTTACCCTCCCATCACTCTATATCTTTGAAATTGCGATGTTCGTAAAAGAAAACCCGCATCTGTTTAAGAAACAATCCGATATGGATAACCGTAACCGGCGCGATAAATATAAGCACAGATTGTGTGTGAGGCCATCCAATACAGCACTAATGCGTAAAAGTGTTTTCTGTATGGCACCACGTATATATAACCACCTGCCACAGGCACTCAGAGATATAACTGTCACAAACTTATTTAAAAAAAAAACTAAAAGAGTATTTAGCAGCCAAATGTTTCTATAGTATTGCTGAGTTTCTAATGGAGAAAACATACTAATTCTAATGTAAATTCTAATGTGGGGCGAAGTTTGGTTCTGTTGACTGTTGTTAGTTATTTTTATCTTATTTTGACATTTTAATTAATTTTGACGATGATATTTTGCTTTTGTATTTATCTAATTTAATTGTATTTTTTATATATGTTTAATAATTAATAGCTACAATTAATTTAATAATTGATAAAATCTTATTATAATACATATTTGTACGCCGTAAAGGTAAAATATGACTGTGATCCTTTCTCCGATGTACTTAACATCTTGCATGCTTTGTGTGTGCATACTCATGTTTCTGACAAATAAATGAACTCTGAACTCTGAACTCTGAAGGAGTTGGAAGCACTTTAAAACAAACACAGTCTGATGGTAAAAAAAAACCTGTGGCTTATTTTTCAAAAAAACATAATGATGCTCAAAAGAAAAAAAAAGCAATATACTTGGAATGTTTAGCTATAAAAGAAGCGGTGAGATTGGCAATACAGCGGTGTTATTCTGTAAAAATCTCACCGTGAAAACTTAAGTGAAATGAGCGTGGAGTGAGCTGTCAATAGTGTCAATTCCTAGCAAAAACAAACTCACTTCACCTAAGTTTTCACGGTGAGATTTTTACAGAATCGACCGGCTGGTTATTAGGTAAATCATTTACAGTTTATTCAGATCACAAACTACTAGAAAACATGAATCTAAAATCCGCCGACGAAGAGTTACGTGATTTAACATATTATCTATCGCAATATGATTTTAAAAAACAGGTAAAAATTAAGTGAACTGAAAATTTACCCCTAAGTGAGATTCTAGAAAAAAATTCAAACTCTATAGACAGAATAGGAACAAGACACAGAAAAAATGAATCAAATCTTTATTCCAGTCCCTGCATCCGGAAATAAAGAAGAAGTAATAGAAGAGGATGAGTAGTGTAAAATGAAAATTTGTCGTAAATTTTCTTCGCTAAATAATCTCTTTGGTGTAGTAGACCAAAGAAATATACTTTCTTTACAAGGGGGGGAGTTGTAAAGAAAGTATATTTCTTGTTATTTGATTAATACTCTTTGGTCTACTACACCAAATACATTATTTATGATAGATCTGTTGTACGTGTCACAGAGTACTTTTTGATAGACTGAAAGTACGTGTGTAGAGAGATGTCAAGATGGCATGGCAGATTGAAATATTTTTTTTTTGCTGTTAAATATTTTCATTAATAATTTTATCGTAACAAGAATCGACTGGTGCAATAAAACACTTAAAATGTCGTTTCTTTAATTACATCAACACATTTTGGTTTTATTGTTACACCTACGATACGAGAGATATTTATTTAAGCAATCACTTAAACCAGTTTTTTAAAGACACTTCTCTTCCAGCATGCTCAGCGTCACTGGAGCTGGGTGGAGCCCCCTCAGGCTCGCGAAGTACTCTCCTATCAGAAGTAGTCGGCGGTGGAGTGTCGCTGAGAAGACTGCTGCCTTCCGGGAAGACCAGGCACACCAGGTTGAGGGATTCTGATAGGAGCTCTGAAAATGTGGAGCAGAGGTGAGGAGATTTAGAAATGTTGATGTGATAATGTGAATGGAGTTCATAATAGATAGAGGGAAGAAACAGTACAAAGAAAATAATGAATTGTAAATGACAGGGAGTGAAAGATACCGCGATACCTAAGGTCGCGTTCTAACCAAAAGTGATCGTCGTAGTATTTTATAAGAATTTTATTCATATTTTCGCGATCATACAAGTCGCGTTTGTACGTCATAATTCATACAAACGATCGCGTCTATCGCGTACTCTGGTGACGGTCGCTTTTGGAATGGACGCGGGTGAATAGGGGGAAATTAAAGACAGAAAATATTTATCACCGACTGCAGGTAACATAGGCAAGGGCAGGCTAAAGAAAATAAGTATCCCATAGTAAAGATTTCCAATTCCGTGATCATTTCGAAATAAAAATCAACAATGATGTCAATTAGCAGCAGAACTAAGAATTGTACCTGATTCATTGTGCCGCCATCATTTAATTTGGTATACGATACGTGCTCGAACAATAGACTTGCAGTTAACAACGTACTTCCAAAGCGCAGAGTGTTTGTTAATTAATTATTCTTTCTCCTCTCCATTGAAGGGTTCTCTTTGAGGATTTCGAGTAGTCTTTAATGAATGGTTAGGTGTTTTTGAACGTAATGCTGCAAGTCGACAGGTATATAATACGATATTGAAATCCGTTCCGTTCCGTGTATCCATTTACTCAAGCCACAACATTAATTAATTTACTGGATCTTTTAATTTTGTAGTGTTTTTATTTAAGAAAAAAACTATTTACAGCACAAATACAGCTGAAACTCAGTTACAATTTTATTGGCCCTATAGAGAGAAATGAAACTCCATGCGGAGCGCGTTTTTGGGCTAACGCCCGCCTGGTTTGCGACCACCCCCTCCCACCGCAATCCGGCATCAAGTGGCCTGCTGTGTTTTGTCGATGCGTGCGAGTTCCAGTGCCTTAGGCATCTTCTGGGCACGCTCGTTCCATCATAGACCTCATCCATCGCTTTTCATCAGGGGTGATCGAGGTCAAGAGCGAACCCATTCAGCAATAAAAAAAAAACTCCATGAAAAGACTTGAGCTTATTTATTTATTTATTTATTTATTTAATACTTCAAGCACATAAATGTACAGAGGCGGACTTCAGGCGGCGGATTGAGCTTCTTTTCAGTATCGAAATAAATCTATCTATATAATAATAAAGCTGAAGAGTTTGTTTGAATGAGCTAATCTCTGAAATTACAATTTAAAAAATTCGTTTTGCATTTGAATATCACCCTAGGACCTTTAGAAATCGAGCAAAAAGAAAAAAGTAAAAAAAAAACGCGAAGCGAAAACGAAGTAATAGCGGGCAATGCGACGGGGCGGGTCGGGGAACAAAAAACGCGGACGAAGTCGCGGGCAGAAGCTAATAATTCATTAAAATAACAACATCAAACATTTCCCAGGGATGAAGAAGACCCAGGTACGGACAACGAAGCCGACGCCGGCGACAACACTAGCGTCGCCAGCGCCGACAGCGTGGCCAGCCAAGCGACCGTGACGCCCGAGACCGTGTCGTCCAGCAGCGCGCCTGTCACAGGCAACGTTCCTGCCTCACCGCTGAGGAGATCTCATACAGTGTCCGTGACTAATGTTTCAGTGCCACAGGTAAGTTTTATGTGATACAGTTTGGTAAACTGGTGGATGGATTGATGGTCCATTTGATTAGTATTGGTTATAGCAAAGCACGCGCTCTTGTTTTATAACATCGAAATACCACGTCGAAGTAGCCGAAATCGGCGTAGGATGTTTTATCGATATAAAAAGCCACTCCTTCTACACCTAGGTTACTAAATGATGCGTTAACAACCTTAGAAAAAGGTGAAAAATTCTCCCAACAAAAATCTGTTGCTCTGTTACTGTTGTATTGCTGCTTAAAAAGTTTTAACACTGATGAATTTAAAAGCATCACACTTTTGAACATTAGCAAGGGCGCAATGCAATGACTCATGGAACTTGATTACAAAGTATTGATCTAATACTGTATACTTACGTTACAAAATTTTTAACATCAAGAGAACATTTGGGCAGTACCTACAGGGCCTAAACCTACTAATTTACAAATTTAACAGATGTTCTATGCTAAATCTATCAACAACTCACAATGGAGAACTGATGGATGCTGGTGATGGCGCCAAACAAGCCGAAGCCTGCCGAGTCCATTTAATTGCTATCGGGGCAAGCTAAGAAGAAGCCAATGGAGCAATTATTGCAATGTTTGTAAATTAATAGACTTGGCTCACTCACTCATGAATGATGAACCTGTAAGATGTAATTAATAGACTTGGCTCCCTCCAAGTCTATTAATTACATCTTACAGGTTCATCCATTCAATTTAACTTTTTTTTTTCTTCATTTAGGTATCCTCACCACCCCAGTCGACAACCGACTCATTGGTGGTTGAAATGAGTACCAGCGCGAGCAGTGCGAGTGAAAGAGATAGCTGTAGCGAGAAGGACAGAGACAGCATGTGGGAGAAGGACCGAAGCCAGAGCCGAGCGTCTTCGTCTACGTCGGCCGCGACGTTAACCAACGTGAGTGGTAGTGTGACGTATTGTTGATGTTAATTAATTGTGAAGGAGACAACAACATTATTTTTATGAGGCATTTATTAAATTTATTTCGAAAAAACTGGCCAATGGTCAGAGTTCCAACAGTTTATTCTGCCTCTAAATTTATAATTTGGTTTTAAGAAATGTGATCTACGAAAGCTCTAACATCGCAGGTCGCAGGTTCATGTTCTGTTAAAGATGTCTCAATGGTGTCTAGGCTTACCTACCGAAAGACGGTAAGATGTCTTAAACTCAACATCCCTTAATTTGTTCGTGTTTGTTTTTTTTTTTATTTTGTGTCATGTTTACCGCAAATATTTTTTATTCTTTCAAATCAGCTATCCGTCTGCTTATAATTGAATTTATAGCAATATTTTTTTAGTTGTTTCCCAAGGGCTCAGTTCAGCAGCGGAAGCTTAAGAGGTAACTGACCATCAGCTGAGTCGAAAGTTGTTGCCAATATCTTCAAGTCTTCTTGATTTTATCCTAAAGCGACCAAAAACAATCGTCAAAGAATCTTGGGAGCAGTAGTGGCCCAGTAGTAACGGCCGCAACTTACGGTCGTAAATTCGAACCCAGACAGGCGTTTTATCTTTTGTGAATTATTTCATCACCACTGCTCTTAAAACGGTGACGAAAAACTAGAACCAAAAATTTGAAGACATGTGGCATCTAGCAATCCGCACTGAGCCAGAGTGGTTGATTATGGCCTACTCCTTCTCACCGAGAGGAGGCCTGTGTCCCCAGCAGTGGGAACGTTATAGGCTGACTAGCAGCGTCCCGCGGTTTCACCCGCATAAGTGTCGATTCTGTGGGAATATCGGGATAAAAACTATCCTATGTCCTTCCCCGGGATGCAATCTATCTCTCTGCCAAAATTTATCGAAATCCGTTCAGTGGTTTGGGCGTGAAAAGGTAACATACAGACAGACAGACAGAGTTACTTTCGAATTTATAATACTACTAGCTTCCGCCCGCGACTCCGTCCGCGCGGAAGTCGGTCTTCGCGTGGATGGTTTATTTCTCCATTTTGAGTAACTCTGACAATGACATCTTATAAATATCTATTGGACCCAAATACGGCTAAGCCTATAATAATTAAGGAGATCCCTCTATTGAGCTACTGCTGTTGAGCTCGCGTTCTGTAGTAAGTATTTTTTTCATAGTAATTCCGACCTTGATATGTATCATGTAGCAGTAAATTACTGACAATGACGAAAAGTTTGCAATAATAAAAAAGTGATCGTGACAATGCGACAGAAAGTTAATTGAGAGCTTCAGCATACACAACATTGTTAGTGAGCTCGTCCGGAATATGAACATGAAGATTTCTTGGACTGCTCACATGGGAAAGAGCTACGTAAAGTTGCCCGTGTGAAAAACAACTCGCGGTAAGATCTACGCCAGCAACTCCTAGGGTCTGACCTTGAGCCTTATTTATTGTCATGGCGTAACACAAAGCTACAGGAAACTGTATTCTCTTAAATTGAAATGGAAAATTATCCACTACGGGTAATGCAACGTGTGTTCGCGGTTCTACAGAACAACGTCTATGAATAAAACCGAAAAATAAGATTTTTTTTTCTACGTATTTTTCCAGGATAAAAAGTATCCTATTTTATGCCCAGGATAATAAGGTATAATTATACCAAGTTTCATCGAAATCGAACCGTTAGTTTTCACGTGATGCCTGCATATACAGACAGACAGACAGACAGACAGACAAAAATTTTTTTAATCACATATTTGGGTTTGGTATCGATCCAGCAACACCCCCCGCTATTTATTTTTTCAATATTTTCAATGTACAGAATTGACCCTTCTACAGATTTATTATATGTATAGATTATGGATTAAGCTGTTATACGGTGTTATACCGGTGTTGTCTGTGTGGTGCCGGACTTAAAGAATTGCACCACCCCTTACTTCCCGTGGGTGTCGTAAAAGGCGACTAAGGGTCTTACCGGAGAATGGGCAGCAGCGTTCTCTATTTATCCCACCATCATACCATACTGCGATCGCCAACCCGCCTGCCAAGCGTGGCGATTATGGCAAACCCCCCCCAAAATTGGGGGAGGCCTATGTCCAGCAGTGGACGTCTATCGGCTGAAACGACGACGACGGTGTTATAGGTTTTTAGTCTACAATGGAGAATATCGTTTTCTAGAACCACAATATTTTTACTACAAGTTCTTCGCCCGTTAATTTGATAGCACTTGACTTGATTACAAAATCTATAATATTGCGATTGTTCTGATTTAACACTCTCACCGCCACGTGGTCCTGCCGCCCACATAAATTTCAGTGCAGCAAGCCACTATAGATTTTTAATTTTTACTGGCAGGCCATGTGGGCTGCCTGCGTACCACAACTAGCGAGCCAAATTCTATGATAATAGTACTTGTTGTAACTTGTAAATATTTGTAAGGGCAGGCCATACGTGTAATCAGGTCGGTTGCACGCGCGCCGCCCACATGGCCTGCTGTAAAAGTTTTTCGCGCCAATTTCGCACAGACTTCGCGCGCGTGTTTAGAAAATGTCGAATTCTAGTGATTCTGGTTATCAACCACCGTCATTTTACGATCGATCCGTGTCTGAATTGACTGTAGACAGTGAATCAAGTTTATCTTCTGACGATTGTATACCTCTGAACCGAGCCCCGGGAGGCAGCGTCAGCGTACACGCAGACGCAGTCTGACTTTATGTGAGGAACCGTTATCGAGAGGAACCAAGCTACTGGACTATCTGCAAAGGAGGCCAGAAACCGAACAAAAAAGTGAATAACGTGTCTAAAATGCCCGACTCAACCTAGTGTTTGTGGTCAATGTTACGGAGAAATTCACAGTTTCGTAAATATAAATTAAAGCTTAATTTTCTATTATATTATCATATAATATTTGTGATGTTTTATTTTGCGTCAAAACAATTTCTTTTGTTTGATTTCATTTTTCTTTGTGACAAGATACTCAATAAAAATGACTTATTAAGCTAGTTTTACTTACTCGACTTTGAACCTTATAAATCTATAAATATAGTCCGATTTTCATCGATTTTTTTTTTTCATTGGTAGCTCTTTCACTCAACAATTTAAAGCAGGCGATATCGAATCCTTAACTAGCAAGTCAAGCTCTATAAAAATAAATGAATTCGTAGGATCACAGCGGACCACACGGCCTGCTGTGTCCCGCCGGCCGCCCACATGGCGTGCTGCAAAAGTTACACAAAATCTAGCGTGGCGTGGTGTAAAAGACATTACATGGCCCGCGCGCCGCCCACACGGCCTGATGTTCTAGAAAAACCTTAAATGTGTATGGCGGTGAGAGTGTTAAGGTAGAATGTGGAACCTTGAATTCTGCGTTATAAGAATGACAAGACATTATGAACTTTGATGGTGATTGATGGTATCCAAAATAAAGATATTAAGGTTGATGTGATGGGTGTTTCAAGGTCATGGATTTAGCTTGTAATGGTGTTAATTTAATATACATTAGCTATACCTGTTCCTAAGCTATAGCTATGTTAGTTTTTTTTAGGTATACGAACGGCGCGGACTTCAGTGGTTCAGATTTATTTACTGCATTCATGGTCACAGTTTGCCTTATCCTGTATGCTACGGAAATGTATACTTTGTGGAACTGAGATCACTTCTGAAAATGTATCACAAAGAGTATAAAGTTATCGCATTTTATATTCTGACAAATAAATGTACTATTGCTATTTCTTATTTGTAGGCAGAAACTCACTGCTGCAAATTTATCTATCATTTCAAGTCTTTATGTTAAAAAAGTTAAATCGTAATACCTTTTTCTCCCAGGGTTGGTATTCACCAGCTCTCAGTGGCGTGTCGGCTGCCAGGATCCGCGACAATCCCAAGCACACCAAGGAGTCTTGCAACCGTCGCCTGCTCAAGTCAGACCTCAGCCTTACCTCGCACCCCGAGATGGAGATAGACTACTACGACTACGAAGTCAATAATGCTGGTAAGGTCTTCATTACAATCCTCAATGGTTAGAGTATTATAATATTATAGTAATTTTTGGTTTTGACCTTTGTACAGTCAGCAACAAAAGTCGATTAACACCAGTTTTTTTAATCTCAGTTATTGAGCAAAATATTTGTTCAAAATTGCAGCAGAAGTACAATGTCATTGACTTTTGTTGCTGACCGTACAATCCATCTAAAGCAGGGTTGTAAAAACCAGATGTGATCCCGGGCCAATATAAATTTCTCAATACATTGGAAGGCCGCAAAAACAAATACTTTTACTTTTTAAGAAATTCACCTTTTCCATTTTTAACCCCCGACGCAAAAACGACGGGGTGTTATAAGTTTGACGTGTCTGTGTGTGTGTGTGTGTGTGTCTGTCTGTGGCATCGTAGCTCCCGAACGGATGAACCGATTTTGATTTTGTCTTTTTTGTTTGAAAGGTGAATTAGTCGGGAGTGTTCTTAGCTATGTTTGATGAAAATCGGTCCAAGATGGCCGCCGCCACAAAATGGTGGATTACATATTTTTTCACAACTCTCTTAATATGGGTATCAAATGAAAGGGCTTGAATAGTAGAATACTATACACTATGATCAATTTTAAATCCAAGATGGCCGCCACCACAAAGTGGCGAATTACATTATTTTTTTCACAACTCCCTCAATATGGGTATCAAATGAAAGGTCTTGACTAGTAGACTGTAGAATACTATACGCTATTACAAATTTCAAATCCAAGATGGCCGTCACCACAAAATGGCGAATTATATTTTTTTCACAACAAATATAGGTATCAAATGCAAGGGCTTGACAAGTAGAATAATGTACACTATATTGAAAGGGAATGAGGAATATTAACTAACGAAATGAAAACTAAAAACTTGAAAATATTTTTTTGTCTGATCAATGCTCTAGAATGATGAGGAAAGTGGAGTGATGACTGGTACCTACGACCACTGAGTTTGACTATTTTTATTAGGAATGGAATTATCCTACTTAAAAAGCGTAGGTATTTCTACATCAGATAGCACCGTAGTCCCATTTTATAAACTAGATCTGAAATACCTAAGATATCTAATAGCTATGAAATATTTGTACGAAAGTTGAATAACTAAAGGAAGAACTAGAAAAAGGATATAATAAAACAAAAAAATCTGTTTAGTCTTAAAAAATATTCTTCAACTATAAGTTATAAATAAATTTTTGACGGATAAAAAACCTGATTAAACACCAAATTACCTGAATCTTAAACCGCAAGAAAATAAAAGAAATGAAATACAAAAATTAAGCAGTCCCTACAAAAAGCATGAAATAAAAAATTAAATTAAAAATTTAAAAAAACCCCGACACAAAAAAGTAATAAAATGAAATATAAGTAATTGGAAAAGGATCAAATAATTAAAAAAACCCCATCTTAAAGATTCTAGGTAACGAGGCTAAAACAGATAAATTCATATTGCAGTCGGGGGACCTCTAAGGTGTTCCACAGAACGGCCCCCCGACTTCCATATGAATTTATCTGTTTTAGTCTCGTTACCTAGATTCTTTAAGTTGGGGGTTTTTTAATTATTTGATCCTTTTCCAATTACTTATATTTCATTTTATTACTTTTTTGTGTCGGGGGTTTTTTAAATTTTTAATTTAATTTTTAACGGAAGTGCATTGTTGTCTAGGCTGCGTTCAAGAAATCCAGGGCAAACGCCTTTCAAGAGTTCATCGATTCCCGTCCTCTGAATTTCTACAGAACGTCTAAATCAATGCACTTCTATTAAAATGGTAAAGGTGAATAAAAATAAAATTGCCAAAAAACATAGATTGACAAAACATTTCAAACATAGGTAACCTACAGAACATAGGTAACCAAATTGTCGCGGGCGGCACAAATTACTCAAGCCGTGCTTTGGACAGTCCTGATCTAAAGAGTGTCCAACACTCGTGACACGTCGGTCTGACATATCGGGGTTAGAGTGTCTCGATTGTCAGATACTCCGAGATATTGTCGCTAGTGTCAAACAATCCGAGCTGGAGTGTAACGAGTGTCAGACACTCGGGCATAGAGCGAAGCGAATGTGTTGTCAGACACTCTTCCTCCGAGTGTCTACAGACAAAGACGACGCGACGAGAAAATGTCTTTTTCAAAGAATAGTTAGGTTTTTCTATCCTTATTATTATTTGAATTTTAAATGCGTGTACGGGCAGTTTGTCCGTACACGGAGATGTATTATTTAGACTGTTGATGGATACGAATCACACAGGAGGTATACAGGAAATAAAATCACTGTTTTGTGTCCGTTACTTATTGAACGATTTATTAGGAAAAACATTAATCCGGCTCGAAGGACCAAAATTTACGGGCAGTTTATCCGTACACGGAGATGTAGTATGCTATAGACTGTTGATAGATACGAATCACACGGCATGTATACAGGAAATAAAATCACTGTTTTGTGTTTGTTACTGATTGAACAATTTATTAGGAAAAACATTAAAATATATATACGTAAAGTAGGTTACTTTTGGTGGGGGCGATAGCTTATTCAGCGAATGTAAACAAGTAATTGACGAATAAGCAAATGCTTGATAAGGTAAAAACTAAAACAATACATTTCATGTGGCGATATGGTCGTACAATGCGAGTTTGTGGAACTTTTAATTTAATACTTATGTACATAATTTTGTATCGTAAAAAAGATCGTAAACCATAGTTCTAAAAAGGACTTCGTTTGTACCAAGCTCTTAAACTTTTTACTAGTATCTACTAGTTTAGACTCTACTCACAATGTAACTGGTACTAAAATAAAAAGTAGCCTTCTTAGGGTTCGAGAGAAAAAGAGAATTGTTCCTTTCTTTAAATTAGGGTTACCATTTCGGAATTTGAAAAGTTCTGACGAAAAGACAGACATTTGTGACAAGTCCGGACATTTAACATTTAAAATAAAGAAAGAGCACTTTCTTTATTCAGACTACGATTTTTCTCTATAAAAAAATCCCTTGTGTCGAAAAGTCCGGATAAATAACAATCCATTTTACGGACTTTGTACATTGTCCGGACGGGGAGCCAAAAAGACGGACACATCCGGACAAATCCGGACGGATGGTAACCCTAGCTTATTCGCCTATAAAATTAATAAAAAAGAAACTGATTTGTCATTTGTCACAGGTTCAGTTCCCGGCTCGTACCTCGGAATGGACCCAGCTTTCCTGGTTTGGATCCCACCGCTTGAAGAGGGCGACATTCTAAAGGAGATTGATGAAAACAAGGTGCCAATTTATGAGGTATACAATAGTGTAAGATCACAGACTTCAGAATTTGAAAGAAAAAAACAAAATTTGTTTATTGTCACAATTAATATAATAGATACTTACTATATTTAATAATTTTTTTCGATAATTTTTTTTTCCTCATAGTTTTTTTTGTTTATATGTATGTATGTATATATCTATGTATTAGTATGTAGTCTTGTATTTTATAATCATTTCATATGTTGCACCTACCATGTTTTGTCTCTGCATCACCATAAGGTTGACTGGTAGACAATGCCTCAGGCATTAAGTCCACCTTTGTACAGTATTTCTTTTACTTGTGCATAAAGTTTTGATAAATAAATATAGAAATAGTAGGTATCTAATAAAAATATTCTTGACAAACAGGCCTCGGTACAATGCCCAATAATCAATCCTTTATTGCATTCCATAATATGAACTTAGGTGATAACTCAAAATTTAATGAGATCAATAGGGTCGGGCAAAGCAAAATAGTATATCAGATGCTAGGTTTTACTACCTCGCTATTTTGTGTATTTTTTTCCTATAAAACGGCTTTGCTGTCACGAGACTTACAAAAATGTCCTTTACAGGAGATTCTTCCAAAGGAACTTCACCCAGACCCCGGCAGTAACACGGAATCGCCTGAAGATAGACCATCATCCAGCACCCTCAAGAGAAACCCCGACAACCGCATCAACAGATCCAACGAGTCCATCAAATCATTCCGAAAAGTCATGGAAAAAGGAAACATAATACACCCCCTAAACTTCAGCATAACTGATCTGCAAAACTCACCCAAAATGTCAAAGAGAAATAAGAAGAAGAAGGCTGAAAGTCCCGTGACGATACAGATGAAGGACTTAACGCTAACAAGATCCCCAGTCAGAGTGCACAGGAAAGAGAACCGGAGTGACTTCGACACGTCGACTTTGAAAAGAGTTAACGAAACCAAAGAGAAAGATTCTGATACACTAAAAAGAAACGATTTCGCTGACTTAAAGTTCGCTGACGAAAATTCCGATTCGTCAAACGAAATAAAATTCGCGGACGATTCGCCGGATAGCAATAGAATTGTTGATAAATATAATGTTAAAGCCTAGGATACTTCGATTCGGAGACAGTTTGTTCTTGATGTTGGAACCTGGTAGATACAAATACATCTCGTGTACCCCCTTACTTATAAAAATGGTATCAAATTACCCCTATTTCCCGAATTCTATATAATAGATGTTATAGTAACTAACGATGATTTTCAACTGAGTGATTGCGTAACAGCAAACATTAGCGATGGATTTCATGTTGACAGTTCAACAACATTCATTGCGTTCATTACCTTGTTGATGAGACAAATTTTAAGAACATATGAAGCAATGGATTAGCAATGGCGCCGATTCTGTTGTTCACAAACTAAACTAAATTTAAGTTCATGCATCTTTTTCTTTCTAATATTAAGAAAAGGACAGAAGATAAATATTAGTTTAGTCCTGTCAAATTAAGATACTCCATAGACAATTTAGACGAGATTAAAAAATTGGCTATTAAAAATACGTCAATTTACGTCAGGCACTGACTAATTTGACAGGACTCAACTAAAATTTATCTTCTGTCCTTTTCTTAATGAAATAGAAAGAAAAAGATGCTTGAACTTAAACTTAGTTTAGTTTGTGAACAACAGAATCTGCGCCATTATCCTTCAAAATTCTTTTTACGGAAAAGTAATTGTTAGCGTCTAAGTGGTTTTTAGTTTGTACCTATTAATCGATCGTGTTATTTTGTTTCCTAACTTATGTTATAGGTATTTTGTACCGACCTTTTTTGTTTAAAGTGTTTATTAGTGGAAACTTGTAAATGTCCTTCAGACGCATGTGCAATAAGTTTCCCGAACAGAATAAAATAAAATAAAATGATTCAGATTGTAATTGGACGTGTGTTACGCAATTAGTGAGCATGATGTAAAAAAAAAACTTGTCGGCGGCGGCGTTTAATATTTTCATCTTTAAGATTCACTGTAACAAGTCATGTTTATCCATTATTTATGTCAAATGAAAACATGAGCTGATGAAAAGTATATTTTGAATAATTAAGGGGTAATGTTTTAATTTCATTACAAAATATTCCCATTTCCATTAGTTGAGTGTAAGGACCAATCTGTGAATAAATCCGACATATAGTTCTCATATCATCAAAGCATATTTTTCAATGACATTGTACCATTTATCACAATGTAAGGTAGTCACACATTTAGTCATAGAGTTTTATAATCAAGCTAATCGTTAGTAGTATTGTAGAATCCACTTGGCCGTCACTTAGAAGTAAAATATAACTACTTGAAATGTAGAAAAAGATATTCAAAATTAATTACAATGCAGCGTTATTTAAAATAAAATAAAAGCACCTAAATAAAGGGCCTTTTGCAGAAAAATGGAAATAAAAATCTACTAGGACTGAGAATTAGATTTAAAAATAAAATAAACTTTTTTCTACATTTTAAGTACTTAAATCAGTTTTTCAAGCATTGTATAAATACCATTGAATTTTTCTGATTGTTCTCATGTAACATTTATTTAGTTTTTAATAATTAAATAAATATTAATTACGACATCGCTGTGCCCACGCTGCCAAGTGTAGTTAATGTACTTACTTAATATCTTAAGTTTCAGTCAATCAATAATTTTAATATTTATTAGAAGACTGACTTTCGGGCAGTGCAATAACTTCTAATTGAAAGTAATCGACTGTATTTCGTATCTCTAAACATTCTAGTCATTTTATGTCAAAGAAGTGAATTCTGTTTTAAATTATGCATAACTAGGGATTTTACGGATTATTTGTTAAATACCTACTTGCTATTTAAATAATATTATAGTAATGAGTTTTAAATTACTCAGTCCCTAAAGAATCTGAGAAAAATAAAAGTAAATAATAATTCAAAGTAAAAACAAATAATCCGTAAAATAATATTAAATGAACAGTCACATAAATAAGGCTTATTTTTGCATTCTGCAAACTATTTATTGCATTTATTTACCTAATTAGGGAAATTAGCAATAAGTATTAAGTCATGACCGTATTGTTTTTAATATTATTGTATATTTAGGTATGTCCTCACGTTTAGTTGGACACGTTGTTTTAATGTTTAATTTGTGGAAGCTCCATTAAAGACAATTTTATTTTGTAATTTGATATTGTTGTTTCATTTTATGTCGCCTTTTTATCAAAGTTTTATTATCTACTCAAAACAAAATAAGGGTCACCATGTATTTCCTATATTCTAATAAATGTATTGGGTTTGACGGTAAATAAATAATTAAATTGAATTAGCTAGCTAATTTTTAATGCAAAAACCGTAAAATTAAATTTATTGATAGATGAAAGAACATCTGATTAGGTTTTTTGTAAAAAATGCAATTTCAGCTCAAAAATACACTTAATGAAAAAAGAGGTTAAAACAAAAATGTCGAAAGATTTTTATCTTTTTTGCACTTTTTTAGTATCGTGTGTGTCCTCTTTTTCGAACACATTCTTGAAACCTGGATGGCACACTCTCCACCAGATGTAGCACTCTCTTCTGAAATTTGTTCCCATCTTGCCTTGAGCACGTTAATGAGCTGTCGTTCATTATGTCATTATGTACGGGTTAATTTGTGTCCCGGACACTTCCTTTTAACAAATCCCACATGTGTTCGATGGGGTTAAGGCCAGGAATGTCGGCAGGCCACGGCAAGACACGTATACCAGCGTCGTCTAGGGCTTCCCTAGTAGCTCTAGCTGTATGAGTGCGGGCATTGTCGTGCATCAATGTGACTCTTGCACCAATTCTTTGTGCAAATGGCACCACATGAGGTCTTATGATCTCCTCAATGTATCGCACAGCCGCTGCCGTGCCTCCGCTAAGTATTGCGAGTTCGGTTCGACCTGATAGAGAGATTCCTCTCTATACCATGACATTGGGACCCCCAAATCTGCCGATACAAGCATCCGTCTCCATACTCTAATGCGACGATCATCACTAAAAAAAAATCACTTTACACTCATCGGTGAACAATACTGTGTTCCATTCACTTATGTCCCAGTCCAGGTGCAGCCTTGCGAATGATAATCGGTTTGCACGGTGTACACTAGTCAATGGAATCCGCACTACGCTTCTCCTAGAAAACTGCTGGTCTTCATGTAACCGATTTCTAATCCTTTGTTCACCCACGTGGGTACCGGTCGTATAGCGCAAGCGATTTTGTAAGGCGCGGGCGGTGACGACGCGCTCTCGTCGCGCAGTTAAACGTATGTAGCGGTCTTCCTGTGAGGTGGTCGCTTGATTCCTGCCAGATCCCCGTCTTCTGGTTACACTCCCAGTCTCTTGAAATCGATTTCAAGCATTCTGGATCGCTCACCTTGAAAAGCCAAGCTGTAAAGCTACATAACGCTGCGAATGTCCCTCTTGGATCAATGTGATGGCTCTAGTTGCGGTTTGCAGGTCCATATGTCTTCGAATCCTCGGCATAGCGCTTTCAAAAGGTTTATTCACGTTCTAACTTAGCAAATGTAAGACTGTTTACAAAAGAATCCACAATTTAAATGACTTAAGAATTCGTCTTAGAATAGGGTAAATTGCACTGGTTACAAAAAAAGTATCAAAGCTCAAAAATTATGCAAGTGGTATCCTCACATTATGCTTGTTAACACTTCAGGAAATACCACATAAAAGATTATGTTGTTTAAATACGCTTTAAAATAATTAAATCAGTCCGGGTGTGAAAATTCACAAGTGGCCCTTATTTTGTTTTGAGTAGGTACCTAGTATATTTTACTAAAATAACACATTTAAAGTAGGTACCTATTTGATAAAGCTGTTTTCCAATTTAGATGCTTCTGAAGTATTTCTTATAATCATATAATATTATTCTTGCGGTCAAAAGATACTTGGAAATCCCATTTTAGTATCTGACGAAGAAGGCCAGCATTTACCTATTATCTAACTAAACAACGCTTACAACGCTTGCTTGCTTGCTTGCTCTATACAACGCTTGGACTACAATTAGGCCGAACCTATAGTGGTAAGTTTTTGAAAATAAATCTCAACTAAGTAATTCCGAAACATACTATTACCTCTGCTATTACCAACCCGTAGTTAAACACGAAGAAAAAGAGCCCTTATATCAAGCACTTGTACTTCGTAAGTTCGAGAATCAACCAAAGGAGTAACTTTACTCAACTTACCTAGTTGTTAAAGTCCAAGAAAAACTTCACTAAAGCAAGTTCAGTGAAGTTAGTTACACTACATGGTCGTGTAAAACAAGTCGAATGTAAGACTGGTACGAATGCTTTTTGATAAATTCAAGTTTATATACATTTGTTTTTTTTTAGCCCGAAAGTCTGACAACCAGTCTTATCAAGGGGTATCGTATTACCCAGTAACTGGGTTGTGGAGGTCAGGTAGGCAGTCGCTCCATGTAAAATACTGGTATTCAGCTGCATTCGATTAGGCTGGAAGACAAGGCTAGGCAGATGATGATGATACATTATTTTAATATTATCGCACACGAAGGGTTCCGTACCACAAGACAAAAACGACGAAAAAAAACATGTTTGTTGTATGGGTAAATTAAAATAAAATAAATATTTAAGGGGGGCTCCCTTAAATATTTATTTTATTTTAATTTTATTATTTATTATTAAAGTTAAATACAACTGAGTATTTTGTGAATATTTCAAGTGCCTACCTGTTGCCATTTTTGATATCGAGCAAAAAAGGGCAAAAAAATCACGTTTGTTGTATGGGAGCCCCCCTTAAATATTTATTTTATTTTGTTTTTAGTATTTGTTGTTAAAGCGGCAACAGAAATACATACTTAGTGAAAATTTCAACAGTCTAGCTATCGCGGATCTTAAGATACAGCCTGGTGACAGACAGACGGACAGACAGCGAAGTCTTAGTAATAGGGTTCCGTTTTTACCCTTTGGGTACGGAACCCTAAAAAATAGTAAAGAAATTCCGTAACTGATGTGAAATAAGTGTAGTACAAAACTGTGAAAGTATAAAACAGTGTCTAGCACTATTATATATTCTGTGACAGTGTCAACTAAAGCCCCATGGGAAATCTGCTTTTATACCTACACATTTTATCACAATATAATCCTAAGTCTATGTTACTACACCGCAACAAGTTTTCGCTCACCTAAGCTCCTCAAATCACAGCTTTAAAACAGGTGGTATTCTAATAAATAAATAATTCAAATCTCTCTTGAGCAAGCATCTCAAGTTTACGACGAAGAGTTTATCATGTAACCCTCTCTCGTCCCAGTTGCATAACTTAAGTAAAACTATTAGTTGTCTAGATATTGCGGAGCGCGGCTCGCGACTAATTGAACTGGATCACATGATGGTATTCCAGTAATATGACTTGAAATGGCGTCGGTGCATCTTTGGTATGTATGTATGTAGTAGAATTATTCATTCCGGAATTGGACATACATGGGCACGTGTGCGGAGTAGTGAGGGAAGTATTGAGGACAGCTTTGACTGAGTGTGAGAGAGGACTGACAAGAATATACTAGAGGAAAACTAAAAAAAACCGGGCAAGAGCGAGTCGGACTCGCGCACCGAGGGTTTCGTAACATCCGGGTTTATGCATAAGGTATATGTTTATGAAATTAAATGTTTTTTTATTTTTGAGTTGATTGAATGAATGGTAAATTGCGGTTTACGATTTATGACGTATTAAAAAAACAATACTAACTACATCTCGTTCAAACCAATTTTCGGAGGCACCTAGTTTACATGGTAATGTACATCATATTTTTTTTTTAGTTTTATCATTCTCTTATTTTAGAAGTTACAGGGGGGGGACACACATTTTACCACTTTGGAAGTGTCTCTCGCGCAAACTATTCAGTTTAGAAAAAAATGATATTAGAAACCTCAATATCATTTTTGAAGACCTACCCATAGATACCACACACGTATGGTTTTGATGAAAGAAAAAATTTGAGTTTCGGTTCTAAGTATGGGGAACCCTAAAATTTATTGTTTTTTTTCTATTTTTGTGTGAAAATCTTAATGCGGTTCACAGAATACATCTACTTACCAAGTTTCAACAGTATAGTTCTTATAGTTTCGGAGAAAAGTGGCTGTGACATACGGACGGACAGACAGACAGACAGACAGACGGACAGACAGACAGACAGACAGACATGACGAATCTATAAGGGTTCCGTTTTTGCCATTTGGCTACGGAACCCTAAAAATGATGGTAAAGATGGTGTGAAAGATAATTGGTATGACTAGAAAGGATTTGAGAACTGATAGAGATAAATGGAAAGTGTAGAAGATTGGGATAAAGTCAGGAGGAAAATGACATAAACTCTCAATTCCCAAAAATGAAATCTTGAATCCATACTATCATATCTATAAGGAGTAAGTATACTTATCCCGAATAAATCCATCCCGAAATAACACCAACCCAAATCACTCCAATGAATGCCATCTTAAATATAAAGTCATGAAATCTAATAAATACCGGCTACTCATCTCCTACGGATTACTCCTCGTTATTTTCAACTAGGCTAAAAGGCAGGAATTTAATATCTTGGTCATGGAACAGCGAGCAATTAGGTTGCATGCCTCGCTCGGCTATGTGGCTATGTGTGGCAGGCATGATGGTCTTACTAAATTATGTAATTGGGACAAGCTTTATAGCTTTGACGGTTATGACGGATCAATCAGACTTGCTGGTGCTAATCTTTTTACGATGACATGGAATTTTTGTATAGGATCGAACAAGAAGCATTCTTTAGGGTATAGTAAGTATTAAAGGATGGTATTAAATTTGCCAAAGTTTAACCATTGTTTCGCCTGATATTAAACGATAACGTGGTTGACGATAGGATTTTTGTTACTGTACAGTGCAGCGTGGCGAGTTTTTGGTTTCATGCTGAATAAAATTTATCGAATAGACATGCTAATTTGGGACTACTCACTTAAATTGATTAGATAAATCTATTTTACACAAAAATGTTTCTTTAACCCAACGTAATATTCCCTCTACCTACGTCTTCCTTTTCAATTATCTTTCAACAGTCTCCAAGATAGTTAATTTGATTCCCTCTAAAACTCCAAACGTAGAAAAATAAACCGTAAAACGAAAAACACTGCTGCTGTAGAAGCATTTCTCTAACTTTCTTAACTGCATCCGTGAATACAGAAACAATAAAGATTACTCCGCTAACGCCCTGTTAGTAGTTAGTAGTAAGTAGTTACGCTATTTACACGACATGTTAATTTAGTTCACATCTCTTGGGACCGACGACGGACCCCATTTCTACTTCACTAAGTGGAATTTTGTGCCAGTGTTATGTGGTTCCTAGTCTTGTTCTGATTGCTTCCGAAGATTCCAAACAAGTTTGTAGTACAGGGACCTAACAAGTTGTGCAACATACAACTCAGTGGTGACGAAAATTTTCTTGAAAGAAAACTTCTTCGTAGTTTTAATATAAGCCAAGCCAATCAGCATGGTGTTCAGAGTAGTCGTAACGGCCTTGACTTATTTATTTATTTATCGCAAACACTGCTATCATTTCAAGAAATTCCTAATGCGGTAGCGTGGTCCTTAATTAAACTATCATTTATATATTTTAGTTTGTTATAAGTTGTAGGTCAAGGATTTAAATCCTCAGTCAAGCATGCATGTTACTTTGTGCAATTTATTCAATCAGCACTACTCTCAGAATGGTGATGGAAAACATAGTGAGGAATCCGGTTCAATTAAATATGTTTCCAAGTAACCCACTACAGGGTAAAGGCTTTAAACTGAGAAACGGGAAAAAGGAAAATGTTCCGAGATAAAAGGCGTCTTTAGCTTCATAAAGCCTGGTTTAAAATAGGTTATGTGTGGTTGGCACAACACATTACTCGTTTATGAGTGACCTACAAAGAAAACGGAATACAAAATGGAAAAACATACAGAATAAGGAACATTATAACCTAGATGAGCCTTCTAAAGCCTTCGCTTATGAGCAGTAAATTACATTTTTCATATTCTATTCACAACAGAACTTTAAAGAAGTTTACACGAACAAGTATCTTGGAAATAATAAAGGAAAGCCTGAAAGGAAATTATTTATTTAAAAAAACTACAAAGTTTGACTTTTTCTTCAGCTAGAATTCGAGAGCTTCTCTTTCAGTTTGTGCGCTAGTTTTTATCACTGTTTATAGTGTTAACTTGATTTGCTTGTGTAATCTGTCCATTGCACAAGTAAATCAAGTAGGTATGCTAATGGCAGAAAAACAACGAATTATGGGATTCGTTGTTTTTCATATAATAGAATACCCTATTCAGTAGGTACCCCTACTGAATAGGGTATTCTATTATATGTAGAAATTCGTCAACACCATGCAATTCGGTAAAAGAATGGTAATGCCTTGTCAAAACGGAAAATTGGCAACGAGACAGAGTCATCATTAATCAAAAGAATATTTCACAATAAAATTTATAGATTGTGCTTTAATAACAACAGCCAGTCAAACAAGTCAACCTTAATTACATTCCTTACAAATCTAATTGGGACTAATTTAGGCACACCCATATGGCGCCAGCCTTCATCAATCCGAACCCTTTCAGGGTCCAGTACCCAGTCCATATGGGCAGAGCGGCAGAAATCTTCCAATCTGTTGGCCGAGGCGTATAAAATAGTTCAATTAGCGGCTCCATACAATCTGTGCGGGGAGCGGAGCGGTACAAGGGATGTGTAGCGGAGCTGTGAGACTGTTTGTCAAGTTGCCAGCTTTGCGGGAAAGCGGCAACTTGACAAACAGTCGTGACGAGGGTTAGTGGTAGTCTAGCTCGCTAAGCTACGCCGCTCTTCGAACCAAACTAGCTCCTCACTCCTCGCTCACATTATGGCTTCCTCGCTTACAGCTTTCGCTTTAGTTGTATATACTCGTATACAGTAAGTACAGTCTTTTTCCACCAAAGTTGCACTGAGCGATCCTAGGAAAACTAAGCAATACTATTGGTTAATTATTTCCTCTCTCAATGTACCGCAGTTTCTCACAGCTTTGGTGGAGGTATGTGAGTAAACCAACCAATAACGTTGCTTCATCTAAGCTTGAGCTAAGCGAGCAGTGTTACTGGTTCGTTTTACGCGCATCTCTCGCACATCTCTGGTAAAAAGGCATCCTAAGTCCCCGCTCCATTCAATCTGCTGGTCGTCGGGGGATCAGTACTCAATTAGCTTCGTGAAATTGCCTTCGGAGCTCAGGCCGGACTTTGAATAAGTTAGGCCCGTGTTAAATGTTCATCGGCCCATCACGGATTATGTACTGGCTGACCCACGAATATTGCGTGTAATTTCATTCTGGGTTCATATTTTAGGACACAGGGTAGACAACACGAGTGGCTATATGTATATGACTCGTTATTGTGTATCCAGACTGTCATTTGTTATTTAACAGTTAGGACTGGGTAGGCCTTAGAATGATCTTATGAAGAGTAGCGGAGTCTTGCAAATTAGCTTCCTTATTTGGAATGTGAACAAAGATTTATCTACTTACTTTACTTGTACTTTAATCAAATAACCTTTTTGCAATCTGCAATTTTTAATTCAGTCAAAAGCATTTTTGTATAAGTAAGTTAAATCTACGAGACGGTTCAAAACAGGAGTAGAGTCGAGCAGGAAAACCTTTTAAACCTACATTCAAGTCACACAAACACATTACATTCATTCTAAAGATATTAGCATCAATAACCATTGCACAGAATTGATCCAACCGCAAATCCATACCATGTGTGGATGCTGATTAAAAAAAAGAAAACCATTTCTCGATTTAAATCCGCCATGCGGGCAGATTAGCTGCAGCCTGGCTGTTCAGTGGGTAATCTCCTTTAGCGACGCGCAACGCTAATGTATATCGTGACATCTTTTGCATAAATAATAAGAAGTTTCTTGAATTTGTGAGAGAAAACTGCACGAACAAGTTTCTTTATGCACTTAGAACTTAGGTACCTTCTTATCGCTCAACCGGTAGGTAAGTTATGTCAATGTTGGTAGTTTGCAATGACCACTACATCAGACAAAGAAAGATACCTAGTAATACTGGGTGTAATTTTAATAACCGTTATCCTTTTAATCATTCATCATCATTTCAGCCGAAAGACACCCACTGCTGGACATAAGCCTCCCCCAAAAGGGGGGGTTCGCCATAATCGCCACGCTTGGCAGGCGGGTTGGCGATCGCAGTATGATGTGGTGGTGGAATGCATAGAGGACGCTGCTGCCCATTCTCCGGTACGCCCCTTAGTCGCCTTTTACGACTCCCACGGGAAGTATGGGGTGGTGCTATTCTTTAAGTCCGGCACCACACAGACATATCCTTTTAAGGGGTCATTGTACTCATCATTATGAACAACTTTTATTATGGGACCAAACCAGAAACAGCAAAAAAAAATCAGCTGTTCCCTACATTTTGACGAATTACGCGAACATAAATGTAGGGAACAGCTGATTTTTGTTTCACGATTTCAGGTTTGGCTCCATAATAAAAGTTGTTGATAATGATGAGCACAATGACGCTTCAAGAGGATAACGGTGATTAAAATTACAGCCTGTATAATAATAATACCTAGTCATAATTACCTCGCTTAACTAACGGATTGGTGAGGCAATTGCCGTGTTAAAATTACAGCAAGACACAAATATAAGAAAATAAATTGGCAATAAACTGGCCCCTATTATTTATGGAAATTATTATAACAATATAATTAACATAGCTGTCAAAATGTGGGTTTAGGTACAACTCTTCCTATAACTAACTCGAAAAATGCTGGTGTAAACAATCAACACACTTAAAACACTCCATCACCAATGTTCCTGACTTTTATTTGACTGACGCACGTATCATAATACGTAGGTAATACGATTCAATAGAAAATCAATTGTGTCTCATTAGCGGAGCTTGAAGTCCCCGTCACACACACAAATCTAATTACTGTCGTCAGACGATTCTGAGTATTCTGCATTTGCATTCTGCAGCATTGACAGCGTCAGCGTGAGCTTACTTCAAAATGGCGGCCCAAATGTTTACGTTCCATGAGTCAGACTCGTTCCAGCCAGTCGATTCTGTAAAAAATCTCACAGTGAAAACTTAGGTGAAGTGAGTTTGTTCTTGCTAGGAATTGACACTATTGACACCTCACTCCATGCTCACTGCACTAAGTTTTCACGGTGAGATTTTACAGAATAGCACCGCAATACCACAAAATATTAGACGACAGCGCTTTATATATCGATAAAATATAACCCGACCAAGAGAAATTGCTCATTAATTTCATATTACAAAGTCAAAGTCAAAACATTTATTTCAAATAGGCACATAAAAGGTACTTTTGAACGTCAAATATTACGATAAAATAGAATTGTTTCTAGTCGCCCATTCCAAAAAGTAGTTTTCGTTTGGAGAAGAATGGGCAAGAAACTCCACCGTTACTCTATACTACACGTATGATACTTTGAGTTGATTGAATTTGGAATTACTTGTTGTTGACTTGCTTGAACTGTCGCTACGAATTTAACAGAAGTTCTTTATTTACAAAATGTATAGCTTCTCGTGACGGGACTTTAAATTGGTATCTTCAATTATCTTTGGCTGGCAATCAATTCAAACTCTATTGTAACCTGCTCCTTCCCACAACGAGATCAAAATCAACAAGAAAGCAACTGAACTGAACTTTCCATACAATCCAAGTTTCCTACATGTAACATGAAATTATTTAAACCGAGCTGCTATGCATGCACTCGGTAATATAATAACACTTCCCCGTCTGCAGCAACGTGAGGAGAGACGAGGCGGGGTTTTCCTGCTTTATTTTATAGAACGGAATAGGGATCAGGCCCGAGTTTAAATCTTATTAAAATATTTTCGAGAAATATGCGTGCAACGTCTACTGTGTAGTAGAGTTTATTTCTAGAATAGTTTTACTTTATTACTAAACTTAAGTAGAACTTAACTTAACTAGAATAGTTTTACTTTATTACATTTTTTTTTTTTATATAGTGATTTGTGAATGTGAAGACGATGTGGGTCATTTTATTAATTTTATATTTTCTCTCTGCTCTATTACTTGTTTTTTTTTCTCTCACGGTCTGGCAGTTTGAGTAATTTATGTGGCCTACCCAAATGTCCTTTCTTTGGTATTGTTCGTCGAATCGTTGAGATCCTTAAGTCCTGAGTTGAGCTGCACGATTTCTGACAAATGCGTGCACTGACTGGACGGGTCCTCTCAATCTGTGTGGTTCTTTCCTCAAAAGACCGTCTCAGACATCGATCTACATGGTCTTCATATAACCTGACCAAGATTATGTCTGGACTTTAAAAGAGACTGTGACCTCTGAGTTTGTTTCGGCCTTTCTTCTCAGAGTAGTCAGATAGGAAACGCCGACCGCATCTAGTTTTAAAAAAACATGATTGACGTGTAATAGTGTTTGTACAAACCTACTTACAAAAATAAAATCATTTATCATTTACATAAAAACGTATCGTTTGTTTAAATTGAAAAGTAATAGTTGGTATTATGAAAAAAATGGCTGAAAATGTGCAGCATTTTTCAAAATGCTGCTTGAAATGCTGCTGCTCAAAACAGCAATGCTGCTTGCATTGCTGTTTTGAGTTGAAGATGCTGCTGAAAAGACTGGCACAAGATAATTTCAAACTTTACCGTCTTAAGTTGGTAAAGCTTTGGCAACGCTTTCTAATGTGACACGAAATTAAGATTCAAAGATGCCTTATGCCCTTTTGTTTTTGTATTTATTTGGATAACTAGTTAGTTAGTCATTTAATTTAGTACCGTGACCGTAAAAAGTGACTTATAGGGTATACTGGGTGGCGGAGACAACGATGAACAACTTGTTACCACGGATTCAGTACATGGTTCTGAACCTGCGTTGAAATTTTTCGTTGGTAAGTAAATAAAATTATTTTTCGTTGATTTCCTATCGCAGGTATACTGGAAGAGATTTCTTCAGAAATAAGCATCACCTTTTTAATTATTTTTCTTGTCTGTTTATTTAGGTGTGTCCATAAAATATAAAATAAACAAATAAAAAAAATTGCTGTTCCATACATTTTGACCTTATATCTTTGCTATTACTACTATTGCTCTTACTATTGCATTTTATCTTTACTATTGCACTTTTCTATGAAACTGATTTTTTTTTTATAATCGACGTGAAATACTACGCTGGGGTCTAGAATCATGAGCTAAATTCTTGGTTTCAGTTTGCGCCTCAACGACCCTGCCACCCTGTATTTAATAAGCATTTTAATGGATATGAAATAAATTCATTTGAATAAAAGTAAGTAAAATAGTCGTGTAACAACCAAAATTCTTAATTTCCCTCGACTGCGGCGGTCGCCAGCCACATAATATCCATATAAAGAGGTCCCCGTATACCTAATAAGTTCCACAGTAAGTAGTTACTTTAGTTTAATTCCGCATGTGACCAGTGGTCGGGCGGGGAACTAATTCGCGCTGGGTTCCGGAATGAACTGCCAGCCGGTAACGAATGGCGCGGAGGGTTGCAGATGTAAAGTTATTCGAAGAGGCTTTCCGATGTACGATATATTTAGTTGTATGTTTTCATGTGTGAGTATGAGGGGCCCGTGGCTAAATAATAACAGCCGCACAGGTCGATCGATCAGGTTAAGCTACGCTTGCCGCGGTTGGTCTGTGGATGGGTGACCATCTTTACATACCGTGACCCCTCCGTGCCTCGGAAAGCACGTTAAGCCGTTGGTCCCGGCTGTCATTCGTGGATCTTTGACAGTCGTTACGGGTAGTCAGAAGCCCGAAAGTCTGACAACCAGTCTTACCAAGGGGTATCGTATTATCCAGTAACTGGATTGTGGAGGTCAGATAGGCAGTCGCTCAATGTAAAATACTGGTATTCAGCTGCATCCGGTTAGACTGGAAGCCGACCACAACATAGTCGGGAAAAGGCTAGGCAGATGATGATGTTTTCATGTGTGAGTATGTTTTAAAAAACCGGTCAAGAGCGTGTCGGACTAGCGCACCGTGGGTTCCGTACCATCGTGTTATTAATTTTTCATCGGCGAGGCCTATATTCGTCAGAGAATTTTAGCACTGTGCACTGCGGTGTAGAATATTGCAGTTTTATCCCCGCGCCATCTCTTAACCGATAGTGGAACTAATGTAACTTTTGTTGATGATTTCTGGAAAAGTGTGCTATTTAGAGACTTCGTTTTAGACCCCCCCCCCCCTTTCAGTCCCTGTTGCAAAAATTATACATAGGTATATTTTTATTTTTTCTTATTTGCAAAATAGTTGGACAAACGTCATCTAAAACTATCCCAAATTTCAAGTTAATAGCATTAGGAATTCTTGAGATATCCAGCTGTGACAGAGAGACAGGCAGACTGAGTATCACCATAAGGGTATCGTTTTACCATTTTGGTACTGAACCCTAAAAAACAGTACAGGTACCTACAGTCAGTCCCAAAAAGATGAGACTGACTACTAGTACCTATAAAGATGTTGCTATGAGTTGCTAGTTGCTAAAATAGCAAATACTTCAGCAAGTTTTAGAATTTGTAAAGGTTGGTATTAATGGTTTGAGTGTTCACTACTGTATTTTCCCAGCCTACCATATTCTATTTACACAGAACTAATTTATAAAAATACCCTTAAATTCGCAACAAAAAGTCAAACGAATAAAATTTTCACAAGCGAAGAAAAAAATCACTGTACCTAACTAAAGAAATGGGAAATAGACTTTGTTTGAACAATGGCGGTCATCAAACCAAATAAATACAATCATTTAGTTTTACATTCCAAGCCACTTCTAGTAACGAGTATACATTAAAATTCTCTTTGTCCGCCCCGCCAATTGAAGAGCCTTCATTTGTTATACTCAATGTAGTTTTTGCTACGTTAATCATTATAATTATTAATGAACGAACATTTATTTAGTAGCGGTTTTGAGTTCATTTATTTTGTTCAAAATCTAAGTTGATATTTTAGTCATTTGTTGCACTGTAATTTTGTTTTAGGCATTACAGACAAACCTCATTAGTTAGGTAACCACAGTTCATTAATTTTTTTTTTAATGTTTTCACTTATAACTTTTTGTTCGTCTGATGTATTGCTTTACACTTTTCCTTTGTGCTCACTAGTTCCTTTATCAGTTCCTTTGAAGGAACTACTGAGCAATTTCGGATCAGTAGTTCCTTTGCAAAAGCCAAAGGAACTACTGAGACTAGATAGTTCTTTTAGCAGTTCCTTTGAAGGAACTACTGAGAACTTTCGGATCAGTAGTTCCTTTGCAAAAGCTAAAGGAACTACTGAGACTAGATAGTTCTTTTAGCAGTTCCTTTGAAGGAACTACTGAGAACTTTCGGATCAGTAGTTCCTTTGCAAAAGCTAAAGGAACTACTGAGACTAGATAGTTATTTTAGCAGTTCCTTTGAAGGAACTACTGAGAACTTTCAGATCAGTAGTTCCTTTGCAAAAGCTAAAGGAACTACTGAGACTACATACCAATAATACCATACCATATTATGTTTGTTCCTTTGAAAGAAACAAACATAATTATATGATGCTGCCCGCTGCTGTCGCATGCTGGCCCGTAGGATCGCTCGATGAACTAAGTAAGTAAACATAACCCTTTAACTATATTTCATACTAGCTTCTGCCCGCGACTTCGTACGCGGATCCTGTTGCTTATGCCAGCGACAACGGGGTCGTCAAAATCGAAGATCTGAAACGTCTGATGTCGAATTCTAAGAGCCCGGGGACGGGACGGGTTGTGGTGTCTCGCCGAAACCACAACCAAACGTTACAATTTTCGCCTCAATGATATTTCTCTGCAGCGAGACGACTTTGAGCCGGGTCCCATTTCCCGTTCCCGGGTCTCAGTCCCACACACAGTTTCGGCGGAGTGAGTTTCCAAAGAAGCATAATTGGGACACCGACCTTTAACTTAATGGTGTGCGCTGGTAGTCCACTTGCACTGAGAGAATTGAGAAATTCTACGGGGTAATGTGTGGCGTCATGTTGGTCGACAACAGTGTCTATTGAAGTGTAGATCACTTCATTTCCCTCAATTTCCGCGAGAATGCATTCATTGATCGCTGAAGCTTGGTCGTTTCTGGGTGTTAAAATGGCTCGTTCACACACCCAAGAATTATGTTGGTGCGGTATCCTATTGATGTCCCCGTACACCAGGCGAATCAAATCTTCTAAGGTGGACACCACTCTCCCAAATATCTCAGGTAGAACCACCTGGCCACCGTCTACTGGTAGCGTTCCCTCACCCAATTTTAAGAGAACATCAGAAAATTCTTGGGCGTGTACATTCCCGCCAAGATGTGCTCTCATATTCATCGTTAAGCGCAACCTATGAATATGTGGCCATAAGAAAGAGTATTTCAACAAAGCATTCACCTCATCAGCCCTAGTTACTCGCTTCACCACAGGCAGCGTTTGTCGGAAATCGCCACTAAACAGAACTGTAACGCCACCCATCATTTGCTGGTTCCTGCGGATGTCCTGCAAAGTCCTATTTACCGCCTCTACTGCTTTTCTGTTAGCCATAATGCATTCATCCCACACGATTAAACAGCAATCTTTAAGCAAGCGCCCTTTGTCACTATTGCGTGACACTCCACAAACAGGTGTTTCATTACTCTCTAAATCTATGGGAATCTTAAACATTGCGTGCGCTGTTTTGCCACCAGGAAGCAGTGTTGCGGCGATTCCTGACGATGCTACTGCAATGGCAATGTTGTGTTGCCTTCTGACCTCTGCGAGAATGCCAGCGGTGACAAATTTTCTCCCTGTTCCACCAGGAGCATCCAAGAAAAACATTTTACCTTGGCCGAGCCGCGTCAAGGATGGTGTCAAAAATTTGCTTTTGCTCTGAGGTAAACTTAGAGACATGGTCGTTGACGACGGTACTCATAGCTCTTGGATCATAATTTATTTCAGAGTTGTACTCTCTGTTTCCAAGCTCTTGTACATCCAGATGTTGTGGAGTCGGTAGCCCATAATCCACCAGAAAACTGCCGCAGATCGAAATGACCATATCTTGAAGTGAACTAAGGCAACTGTTTAGAACGCGCTCATCAGTTGCCTCAGTATTATCTTCAGTAGTGCGTCTCAGACCTCTTAGGAAGTCTTCGACAGAAGATGCCGATATTTCTTTCACAACAGAAGCGGATTTGCAATACCGCAGAACACCAACATGACGACTAACAGATGTCGCAAACGACTGAGATTGTCACTAATGCTGGCGTCCTCAAGTGCGTTGTCCCAGTGCTGATCACCGTCGAGAAGGTGGCGTGCTACGCAAGTAGCGCGTTATGTGGGATTCTCAATGTCATCGACTGTCCTTAGAAACGCAAATGATGTTGGGCCCCGCACTGTGTGCAGTAACATTCGCAAATAATAGCACTCGCCATTATTTGGGTGCACAGTGTAAACCCGTCCCAATGCGGTGTTCTTAAAAATTCCTGGAAACCCGTCCACGGCGTGTCCGCGTCGACGTCGATTAAATACACCTCTTTGCTAGTCGTACGTGTAGTACGACGGCACCTCATCATAGGTGAGTGATCTAGCAAAGTTGTCCCCTTCACAGAGTCTGAAAAAGGCCAATTTCAGTGTATCAAAAAGTACTCTGTTAAACACATCAACCAACACAGACAACAAAGGTAACCCTCGTTTCTATAGGATGAGACCGGCACATCGGCACCTATAACATCACATTTTGGGAACAAAACCATAGCGCGATCTAGCTCGACGCCAACGTCATCTAGTTAGAAAACGGAAACTACATATTATTTACCCAAATTAATTAAATTATGAATAAAACTAAATTGTCGTTAATTTAACAGACAACTACATTAGTTCAGCATTAAAAAAAATATGGTAACAGCAGCAAGGATCAAAACTAAGAATTACATACTTAAATGAATTACCTACAACAAATGTGCTTGGTAAGATATAGCTTAGAACCAAAAGTTTGACTTGAATTCATGATAGTGTAGCTTGTTGTACCGCCAATCAATCTGTTTAGTAATATTGGTGTGAAACTCTCCATACAATTAGATAGGACATGTGAAGTTCTCAGATTTCATAACAGTATCGTTCCTAATGCACATAAAAAATGCAAAAACTAAACAAAAAAGAATTTTACGATTTTTTAAAACAATATTACGGGATTTGAACTCGCACCATTTAGTGCGGTAAACGGTCGCCTGACTTACCGCTGAATTCCCCGTTGACATATTGTTGAAATAGCTGTTCCCTTGCAATTTATAATATCACTGCCCCGCTCCTTTATAAAAATAGCGTGATTATTATGTTCCCAGAGTTAAAGTTTTATTTTTAACTAAATAAATAAATAAACACGTCATTTTGTGCATTCAATTATTTTGTGCATTCAATTACGAACAAACACATTTTAAAATCAATATTGCTTACCTCCCATAGCATACGGCGTGATAATATGTAGCCTAAAACCTTCCTTGGTTTACTAAGAACATTTTTTCTGAATTTCAATTCAATCTATCCAGTAGTTTTGGCGTGAAGCCGTACCATACACACAGACAAACAGACAAACAGACAAAAATTCTAAAAAGTCACTTTTTGTCATCAGTTACGTTTTTCTAACAAAAGCCACTTATTTTTTCTCGAAAATTCACAATGTACAGTTTTTCTTTCGTTACTGTTTTATTATATGTATAGATTATATGCAACCAGAACCAAAGACGTTAAGAGTTTTAACTTAATTAATTTAAAAGAGTTAGATCAAAATGAAGTGAAGTAAGTGGATAAACTAAAAAGTGGACTAATTGTGAAAAATTTAATGATAAAGGAACTACTGAGAACTTTTGGATCTTTTTGGTTTTAGAACATGCCGGTTTCCTCTCTATTAAACAGTAACTTTGGGCCTACTTTTTTCATAAAAAATCTGCAAGCAATTCTTAACACGTCTTTGTAACTCAACAGAGCACTTTGCGTCCTTCATAGAACCCATAATTATAAACAAACAAATCAACAATTATCTACACAGGGTTACTTTTCAAAGACCATCCAGATGTTCTATCACGAAAAAAAAATCAGCTGTTTCATACAAAACTTCAATACCTACTTGACCAAAATGTATGAAACAGCTGATTTTTTTTTCGTGATTTCAGAGTTGGTCCCATAGTGAAAGTTGTTTATATTCATGGGTAGAACACCATGTAAAAATTTGGATGGTCTTTGAAAAGTAACCCTGCATACACCTCTAAACTCCAAAACACTATCATAATTGGCGAAATTTAGGTACAAGTGTAACCTAAACCAGGTATTATACCAGCGCTTTAAGCCTCTTACACGTTATAATCTGACATGGAAACTTGTGTACTTAAGTATACAAGTACACAGAATAGATTGGTACAAAAGGTTCATACAGAGGCATTAGTGTGAGTTTTTTCACTCACGTTCCATTGCGAGCGCGTTAGAATTTTATATGGGAAAAAGTTATAGTTACCTGGTGGTCACTAGGAGAAACCTAATTTCCCATTCAAAATTTTAACGCGCTCGCAATCGAACGCGAGTCGAAAAAACTCACACTGAGGACACTGAACGCAAGAGTGCACGCACACATAGACACACTTGAAGTGCGATCGCATTCGCGACTGGCATTTGTTTCAAGCCAGCACGTAGACAGATTCATCAGCGGCCATTTGCGAATTCCTCCGCCGACGTGTAGACGGGGTAATTTGCTAGTCTGTGGTAGGTATTTGACGTCGGCAGATGCTAAATACCTACCACAGACTAGCAAATTACCCCGTCTACACGTCGGCGGAGGCATTCGCAGATGGCCATCTGCTGATGAACCTGACGACGTGTAGAGGAGGCTTTAGACAGTTTACGATCGCCGTTTGACCAGTGGATAAGCTATTTGACAGAAATATTCGTCTTTCCACTACCTTACCAAAAGCAACATTCTTTTTAGCAAAATATAACATCACGCCCGTATACGACGAAGGGTAAGGCAGAGGTGTACATCTACATTTCGCCACTTATGTCACAAGTTATTATCAACCGGTCACAAGTTGTGACTCCGGGTTGCTACTGAGGAATTCTAGATGGGTAAACCCAATAACACTTTTCCCCGACCCGGAAAGTGAACCCAGGACCTCATGCTTAGCAAAAGCGTTATTATTTTTTAAGCTTATCGCATAGTTGAGAGAGTCATCATCTGCTTAGCCTTTTCCCAACTATGTTGGGGTTGGCTTCCAGTCTAACCGGATGCAGCTGAATACCAGTATTTTACATGGAGCGACTGCCTATTTGGCCTCCACAACCCAGTTACTGGGTAATACGATACCCTGGTACCCCATAGTTGAGAGAGTGATGTAAAATTATTGACTACTCAGCACACTCAAGTTGTTGCAAGTTGGCTGCCACGGTATACCAAATATCTTTTTTTTTTTTGGATGGGAAATCATCAAATTACTCCTCCTGCTCTGGGTGGAGCGGAAAGGAGTGTCAGACTCTTACTGACTAAAACCCACCCATATTCCTTCCTTTGCCTTTTATGTTCCGGACCAGCGGTAACCCTTTCGGACAATCCCGCTGACCCGACAGGCTTCGGCCCTAAAGGGGCCCCTCCTCGACGCTGACATCTCTTTGAGGCGCGCGTGGAACACGTACGCGCCGTCCGGCACGGGCCTGGTCCTGATCGGACGGTGAGCTACCCATTACTCTCCGCCCACAGGCCCGCGCCTACGGTGGCCGGGAGTCGTCACGCGGCTCCCGACGCCCGGAGCGACTCCCGCGGCGACTGGGACGGGAGGCTCTCTCCCTGAGCCGTCCCGCCACCTCCTTCGCTAGCATGACTGCTTCGCAGAAGGAGGTGACTGCCTCCCACTCCCTCTCGCCCCGGACGATGGCTTGCACCAGGGCCGGACGCGTGAAGTCGCCGCCGCTGCCGATCGCCTCTACGACGACAAGGCGGTGCTCTGCCCATGAGGGGCATATACCAAATACCTAGTTCGTACTACGTGTCTTTAAGCGTGCGCCTGTTTCCACATGGTTGTGCAGAGCCGGCATTCTGTACCTATCTATTCTGTGCCAGGTATCATAGTACACAGGTATATATATAAACACTAATGGATGTAGTTTGCAGTAATGCATACACGATTGGACACTGATCGGTATCTGAGTTATCGTTTCCCGTTTGATTAAAGTTAGACGTTCGCTTTGCGTTTGATTAGTTTGAAAATGATGGGATAACTTGCAAAGGGATGAACAGAACTACTGGTATACTTAAGTTAATTTATGAAACAAAATGCGTGTTTCAGCCACGGATATATCTTCAGTTACAGCTTATATCAATTTGCCTGCCTTTTCCCAACTATGGTGGGGTCGGCTTCCAGTCTAACCACTGCCAGTCTGACCTACACAACCCAGTTACCATACCCATACGTAAGACTGGTTGTCAGATTTATCTTCTACCCCTTGGAAAGACTTGACTTTTGGGAATCTGACCACCGTGTGGTCAGATTTTCGTGCCTCTGACAACCCGTAACGACTGACAAAAATCCATGAATGACAGCCGGGACCAACGAGCTTTCCGAGGCACGGAGTGGTCTCGGTATGTAAAGATAGTGCCCCATCCACGGACCGACCGCGGCTAACGTAGCTTAACCTGATCGATCGACCCGTGCGGCTGTTACTGGTTAGCCACGAGCCCGTTTTTGGTCATAGCTTATACCATAAATAGTGATTTTATGTTGCGTTAGATTTATTTTATCGTAGGTACTGAAGCATCTCAGTACCTAACAAATTGTAAGTATTTCCAACGCCAACTTTCTGCTTCTGCGATAGTCATAGATCTAGACTATGGAACGGAATAGAGAACAGTATTGTTTTGAATCGATTCCGTGAGAGGTACA
Source organism: Mesoligia furuncula (assembly GCA_916614155.1). Taxonomy (NCBI): domain Eukaryota; kingdom Metazoa; phylum Arthropoda; class Insecta; order Lepidoptera; family Noctuidae; genus Mesoligia; species Mesoligia furuncula. Next base: position 2,574,078 of record OU744807.1, on the reverse strand, counting down.
TACTAACTAGTCATCTATTGGTGCAGTTGAGATGTAATTGTTTACATTTAATTCTACTGCTACCACTTGCATCTATGTCAAGTCGCAAGTCCACAAGTCCCTTTAAATGACGAATATCTGAACCTAAAATACCTATGTCTCAAAAATTGGCTTAGGTACGATATGATTATGGTCTAAGAACCGATGTAATTATGTAAACTGATTTCCACTGAATAACCGATACTGAATTATCATCGCAACGATATTGGGGTCCCAAAGTGGCCTCCAACCTCCCCTTAAAGCCACCCCGAGCCTCGCATCTAGATACTGGTCTGGTTTGGTATCATCTCTGAATCTGATCGCTGTTAGAACAATACACACACACATCGACAACATTGAAATGCAATATATAATGAATATCTAGTAAATCTGAAGATATGCACTGAGAAAGAACAAGTTCGCTCACCAATATACTGCTAGATCCAACCATCAGACGCCAAGCGAGTCCGGCGCGCGCGCGCCGTTCATCCCCGCGCGCTACCCCCTCTTTCTCCCACCTCACCTACGTCTTAACAACATAGTTATTATATCTGTACCTGTAAGCTACATATTGCTTTGCATTCGCGATAATCTAGGCTTGAATAGACTGCTGTCTTTTAGTATAACTAGAGTTTTCGGACTATCTATGTACGATCGAACAAGCTATTTGGTATACAGGCAAAAAAATTCTTCTTTCCACTACACTGCCAATATTTAGTTTTATTTTGTGCGTTATAACTTTTTCAGCTTATGGCATCCTTGATGTAAAAGAATTGACTACTCAGCACACCCACATCATTGTTTAAAAGTAGTTGCATGTTAGCTGCCTGCATACCAAATAGCTTGTTCGACCGTACTTGTATAGGTACAAATACATTACCTAGTATCCTGGCGAATCGAGACGAAAAGTGGTCGTACTAAGATACTATGTGTCGATAGAGCGATCGATTAGTTATCTGAAACTTCATGAAATCTAATAAAAACTAACATTTTCAGCGTATTTCCCTGGAACACGATACATTTATACTAATAATAAAGCTGAAAGTTTGTTTGTTTGTTTGAATGCTTTAATCTCTGGAACTACCGGATTTGAAAAAATCTTTTTGTATGATAGCCGAATTCTTAAGAAAGGCTATAAGCTACTTAAAGAGCAAAATAAAAAAAGTCAGAAAGAACGCTGGGCAAAAACAAAGTAATAGTGCGGGCAGACGAGGGCGATGCAATGCGACGGGTGGGTCCGGGAACGAGAAAATTCACGCGCACGAAGTCGCGGGCAGAAGCTAGTAACAAAGGAGCTAGACTATAATAATGACAATTTCTCTCAACTCCTTTCATTCATTCATTCATTCAAGGCAAATAAGCTATAGACAGTTCATCAGACCATAAGATTCCCACTCCACATTCAAAAAGCGCTCAACAATCTTTTCCGCGTCTGTACACTTGGAGGCAAATCGTTTCCTAGAGGATGCCAACGTCAGGAAGCGTTTAGACGAGGCGTAGGTAACAGCATCCCTCACCTGCACGTAATTACAAGGAACGGGGGGATTATGGCGGATCCAGGATGCCAGGCTAGGATAATGGCGCGACGGATTTATGCATGAGGACGGTACTTGTATCTGTGAGGTGGAGAAAATGGTGGGTGATCATGGATTGTGGGAAACAGTAGGGTAGGTTATGGATGTGTTGTCACTGTTTCTGATATTTTGTCTCAAAACTAGAGAGATACTATAAAAATATATGTCGGAAATACGTCATCCGTTTGACTATTCGGAACGTCAGCGCCATCTGGTGGCGCTGGACAGAGTCTAGCCTGAGTCCGTGGGAGGGTCGAGGAGAGCGAGCTTCGAGGTGCAGCGGCAGACTTGACCATTGGACATCGGACGGTGCTCAGAAACTGTCGCGCGTTCCGTATCGTTGAGTGTGTACCTACAGTGTGTGATTCGATAGTGTAATTAAATTGTTCGTAAAATTATAATTTGACTAGCATCTGCCCGCGACTTCGTCCGCGTGAAATTTCACCCTCCCCCATTCACATTCATTTCGAAAAACCCTTTCTTAGTGGATCTTCTTACTCTTCACAAAGAAAACACAATCCGAATTTCATGTCTCTAGGACCAGCGGTTTAGGCTGTGCGTTGATATATCAGGCAGTCAGGACTTTGAATTTTATTTATATAGATTTGTACACACATCCATAGTTCGCCCACAATAATTAAAGTATGCCTGATGATAACGAGACACGACGGCGCGAGCGTGGGCGTAGCGATAACAGGGCCATTATCATCATTTCTTGGTACGGGTTCCATGAGGAAGGTACTAATCGGGCAAACCAGTAAAACGTAGGTTGAAGCACAAATCACAGTCACGTTTATTCGGTAATTTACAATGAGTTTATCAGTAGTAAGAAACATAGGCTTGTACGGTGATCGTGACAGTTTCGATCGTAAAGGCGTCAGCTACCGCAATACGAATGCAGCCTTTTTCAAATCGACTTTGTCCACGTGTAGAAAATGGCGGGAAATTATAGCGCCACCTCACGGTGTTCACTGTACTAACCGATCAACCAATGAGAATAAAGTTACAGTTTGACCAATATTATGAAATCAACAGGTAACTAGTAGTATTTTGATAATGTTGTCGTCTTGAAATCGCTTGCGACGGGGTACACTACATAAATACGAAAAACTTTATTCCGACAGTCACAAATACGAATTTCAAAATACCGATTTTCATAATTCCGAATGGTTCAAAATTCCTAATATAACAACTCCGATTTATCATTCATCCTATTTTTATAATTCCGAAATTTCAGTATTCCTAACGTTTATAAGTACTATTCTCAAAATACCGACTTCCAATATATCGAATAACAAAAAGTACGAATTAATGAAAATTCGAAACATCAAGAATACGAATTCCGATTAATTAGAATTCCGAATTAATTATAATTCCGAAATAAAAACGCCTTGTAAAACTGAATAGCAAGACAAATAAACGAGTAGAATACGGAATATCGAAGCACAAAATATCGATAAATGCTAATAGGATGCTACAATATTGCGATGCACGTAACTGCGAAAGACCCGTCTCTGCGACGCCACTACACTTCCATGCACGTTACCGCGATAGATCTTCACTGCGACACTACTAGACTTCGATGCACGGTAAAGGTATTTATATTGTCATTCGCTCGCTCTTGCATCCTAGTATCGACGGAGCCCCGCTTCGCGGGGCCCCTATTTCTGTGTAAAGTAACATGCATGCAGCAAAGATGCAGCATGGAAGCAAACACGCAGCATGCTGCATGCCAGCAAGCATGCAGCATGGAAGCAAACACGCAGCATGCAGCATGCAAGCAAGCATGCAGCAAGCATGCAGCAAGCATGCAGCATGCAGCATGGAAGCAAACACGCAGCATGCAGCAAGCATGCAGCATGGAAGCGAGCATGCAACATGCTGCAGCAGGCATGGTTTCTGTCACGGCTTCGGCGCTGCGGTTCTCCGGCGGCCCCACGCGTGCTAATCGTCGCAGACGGCTTTCGCTCACCACCACGGCTTCGGCTTGCTGGCCGGCTACGCCGGCCAACCTCAGCCGCGGCGGCTCGCTCACAGCCTCCTGCTCCTCAGCTCGCGGGCCGCCTCGCCCCTACGCGCCTACGCGATTTTAAATTACACTCTAGGGGTAGGGCAGACAAGACTGCGTGGAGTCGGATTTACAGCGATTCGTTTCTGTCACTAAAACCTAATTTTTAGCAAATGTTTTAGAGCTAACAATTTTATTATAAATTAACATTCGGAATAATACACATTATATAATACAATATACGTTTGTGCTAAGGGACATATGACTTTATTTCATGCAAAATTAGGAGATTCAATTATTATAGTACTCGATATTATGACAGAAAGGATTTAGAAGTAAAGATAATTATGTAAAACAAAATTTCGATTTTTTAAACATTATGGTTACTGAAGTTTATAGCAAACGTGTTATGGATAATGACTTTCGGACAAACAATTTTAGGAGAAGAAAGGGAGTACCAATTTTAACAGGTTATTCGGAAAATTGAAAATCGGAATGACGTTTTTCGGACCGAGAACCCATCGAGCATTTGATTCTTCGAACATATGAAAATCGGAAACCAAGCAAATCGTTTTTATGACTTTCGGAAACATAAAATTCGTGATTTTTAATAATGAAGATTATAATTCTTAGGTATTATGAAATTCGGACTTTAGAAAATCGGAACATCGAAATTCGGAATAAAATATTTCGGAATATTTGGGTGTTCCCCTTGCGACGACTTCATTAATATGACGGAGAAGGTACGTGTATTACGTTATCATCAGCCATATTTAAAAAAATAGCCATATTATGTTAAATCTTCAAATCAAAAGGACTTATAAATGCCGCATTGATCATAATATTATTATGAGCAAATTAAGTTGTTATGAACTTACATATTGTATATTTCGTTTTAAAAAAACAACAGTGAGTTATTTAATCACCGAAATAAAACCTCATTTAAAAGTAACCTCATGCAGGTTTGGTGTTTCTTATGTCAAACTGTCAATTACGTTTCACTCCTCCTTTCCAGGGTTAACAACTTGTTCAGCAAAATGCAGTAAAATCTTGTATAATGTACTAATAGTTACATATAGACTTTTAGTTTAATACAACTATAACTTAATCCAGTCATTTATGAATTTAAATTCAAAGAAGTTATTTTATAAAAAATCTGTAACGGAAAGCACGGGAGGAGAAAAGTATAGAACCTTTATAGAATCTTATCTTATCTTTGTCTATTGTTGTCACTAGACAATTTTTCCTCTATGGCTTTTATTGATGATTTTAGGACGAAATTCAAGTACAGATTCAAGGATAAGGGCCCCTGGCTAAATAATAACAGCCGCACAGGTCAATCGATCAGGTTAAGCTACGCTTGCCGCGGTTGGTCTGTGGATGGGGGACCATCTTTACATACCGTGACCCCTCCGTGCCTCGGAAAGCACGTTAAGCCGTAGGTCCCGGCTGTCATTCGTGGATCTTTGACAGTCGTTACGGGTAGTCAGAAGCCCGAAAGTCTGACAACCAGTCTTACCAAAGGGTATCGTATTACCCAGTAACTGGGTTGTGGAGGTCGGATAGGCAGTCGCTCCATGTAAAATACTGGTATTCAGCTGCATCCGGTTAGACTGGAAGCCGACCCCAATATAGTTGGGAAAAGGCTAGGCAGATGATTCAAGGACAGATAATATGATTGTACTGGCTATCATTAGTAGCAATCTGTCTTTAACTGACAATAGGTTATTGGGTTCAGCCGCAAAATGATATTACCTACCTATTAAATTACCTATTAACTGATTGAACTCTACTCAACTGATAAAAAAACCGGCCAAGTGCGTGTCGAGCCACGCACAGTGTAGGGTTCCGTAGTAGCCCGTTATCACAATGTAGTACGATTCTGTTGTTCTTTATTCTGAATAGGTAAAAAAAAAAACATATTTTGTAAGTCAATGCAAGTCTTTACCCATTATAAACAAGCAACTACTTCATCTTAGTCACTTTAAAGGATTACTGCTAAGGATTTTGTATTTTGTACAAAATTATCCAACACCCAAGTTCAACGACTATTACTGCTAAACTAATAAAGTTATCTTAACCGGTATACTTTTCCTTTAAAGTTCATGAAATGCACTTTCATCGAGAATTTTTCCAGATTTTTCAAGCTAGTAGTTTAGCTTTTAGAGGGGGGGGGACGCCCTACTGGAACACAAATTTGCACTTTAAACTTTAATATTTCGTAAATGAAGCATTAAATCGAAAAATAATTTTAGCAACCCCTAAGCCATTTTAGAAGACCTATTCAACGATACCCCACACGATGGGGTAGATGATGAAAAAAATATTCATCCCCACTTCACATGTAGGGGAGCTACCCTAAAAAAAAATATTTTCCAAAATTTTATTTTACCACTTTGTTGACGTAACTGATATACGTTCTCCTACAAAATTTCAGCTTTCTAGTGCTAACGGTCACAGAGATTAAGCGAGGACGGACAGACAGACAGACGGACGGACAGACAGACATGGCGAAACTATAAGGGTTCCTAGTTGACTACGGAACCCTAAAAATTACTACAAGATGCAAGATGCAACATCTACAGTAAATTCCAATTTTACACAGATTATGAAAGCAATTTCCTCCACGGTTGCTAATTTCCTATAATAAACCGGTATTACGTGCAACGTCCAGCAGTTCCTGCGGATAATACTGGTTCGATCCAGATTGAATTGCATTAATTAATTTTCTCTTCCTTTACATTGCTTTCTGTAGTTTCTTTTACAATTAGTTCGAAATTAAATTACTTTATTCGATATTAGGTTTATTAAGCTGTAAAAACGTATACGTTCATATCTTCTAATAGAGGTTCTGTACGAGGTTCAGTTTATTCAATCCATTTAAAAAATAAATATCTACAGTCATGTAACATAGAATCTTGTTGACGCAAAATGCACACAAGCCTTAGCGCACATCTGTGTAAATCGCAACACAATACCCACATTGCAAACATTCTCCTACAACACTTATGCACATTTTGTTTAAACTCTGGCTCATTTATTTTGCAACGCGATGCTCTTCGATCTGTTACAGCTGTAACATTATTAAGCAATAGCCGTTTTTTTTTTTTTTGCGGATGGGAAATCATCAAATGACTCCTCCCGCTCTGGGTGGAGCGGAAGGGAGTGTCTTACTGACTAAAACCCACCCGTGTTCCTTTCTTAGCCCTTTATGTTCCGGGCCAGCGGTAACCCTTTCGGACAATCCCGCTGACCCGGCAGGCTTCGGCCCTAAGGGGCCCCTCCCCGATGCTGACATCTCTTTGAGGCGCGCGTGGAACACGTACGCGCCGTCCGGCACGGGCCTGGTCCTGATCGGACGGTGAGCTACCCATTACTCTCCGCCCGCAGGCCCGCGCCTACGGTGGCCGGGAGTCATCACGCGGCTCCCGACGCCCGGAGCGTCAATAGCCTTTAGGCGAATTTTTTCAGCGATTCAAAAGCGATATTTGTTGCAACGCGCGGCAGAAGCGATCCAGGAGCGACACAATACGATTTAGCATCGCTTATGGGCGAGCGGGTTTCGACCGACCGACCTAAGAAACATCAAAGAGTCGATCCTCATCTATCCTATTAAGTCAGAAACGCCAAGTAATTAATACCCGCTTGCACTAAACTCATCGATAGGTTTGAAAGTTAGCATCCAGTTACAAAGTGCCGACTAAGGCGATGTTTAGCCTGATTGAATTTTCAACGTGCGAACTTTTGGAATTGATTAAACCGTCATGTGGAATTACGGGGAGTATGGATTTTAGTTTGTGTTTCACTCGTGGGTTTTAAGTTTTGGGTGGAAGTTTCCTGCGGTTTTTACTCCTTTGTCTCTGTTCAGGATGTATCGTGAATTTCAATAAATGAAAGTGATTGATGAAGTCTAAAGAATTTGTATCTGCTTTGGTTTGGGTAATCTCAGACTTGCGTGGTTTCAAAAAAGAAGGCATTCACGCAGCGTTAAGTTTGCTAACTTTAAATTCAGTTCACTTCAAACATAAAAATGAAATGGGGCACTATCGATTCATCCAACACCCGCTTGGTGCTCCTGAACAACAACTCCCATCTGCTGGAGTGTCTGAAATGTCTGCTCCTTTGACGTTCTGAAAACGCTTCTGGTCCAAACAGTATAAAATATACATAATGTACCGTCCATCGAATAAAAAAGAAATGGAAATTCTGCAAAGGATGTCTTCAGATTTTCTTTGAAATTTAAAATTTTTACTTATAAGTAGAAGATCGGATTGACAAAAAAATATTAATAACCAATAGAGTCTGACCAATATTTTGCACCACATGAGAGGTCTCTCCGTACTATCGTTCGAACAAAGCATAAAGCGCTGACTTTGTGCACTGTTTTAGGCTGTACCTGTCAGCTGCAAGTTCTGAAGTGTTAAAGCGTTTGAATTTCGTCTGCACACAATAGTGCCTTTATTGCAAACTGTAAGCAGGTTGTTTTTGAATAATACCTAGACAACAAGTCCCAGAATTAATTAGAATAACCAATTAGAATATTATATAATCTTCTCGTCTTCTTCTTCTTTCTTTCTTCTTGTATTTTTACTTGTATAAACATTGTTTATTTATTAAATTATTTATACTGATTATGGCAGAAAATTGTCGTCACATTACAAATCGCGCACAGTCGCATAAGTCTATGGGAAATACCTGTATTAAAAATGACCGAAATCGATTCAGTAAATTCTTTTTTTTATTCGTCGTCGTTCGTTTCAGCCGATAGACGTCCACTGCTGGACATAGGCCTCCCCCAATTTTGGGAGGGTTTGCCATAATCGCCACGCTTGGCAGGCGGGTTGGCGATCGCAGTGTGGTATGATGGTGGAATACACAGAGAACGCTGCTGCCCATTCTCCGGTACGATCCTTAGTCGCCTTTTACGACACCCACGGGAAGTAAGGGGTGGTGGTATTCTTTAAGTTCTTTAAGTTTTTTTTATTATTTCTTTTATTTTATAAAATAATATAAAAAAAATATCGATCCCGTGGGAATATCGGGATAAAAAGTAGCCTATATGTTAATCCAGGGTATCAGCTACCGCCATACAAAATTTTATCAAAATTGGTCCAGCCGTTTGAGCGTGAAGAAGTAACAAACGATAAACACACACACACACACGTGTGTGGGGGGGTGCCCCCACACACACTCACACACACACCCCCTCACAAACTTTCGTCTTTATAATATTAGTGTGATTACAAGTTCTTTATAAGTACTTAAAACAAAGCACACAATTAGATCTCTGGGGTCTGTCTTAGCATGCCATGGCCTGACATTTGATCAACGTGTGATTAGAGAACAAATGATTCTGAACAAACTATTTTCATATTATGCATTAATTCAGTTACACATTGTATATGGGTTCCGACCATAAAATTAAAAATCACTTCTTTGTACGTCTGTCTCGTAGGTACCTATTTGACAATAATAAAAAAATTAACCGAATTAAAAACCTCCTCCATTTTTTGAAGTCGGTTAAAAACAAAGTGTCATCGATTTGTTTTGATCCAAAAAGACCTATAAGTTTGTTTTACATGACGTAGGTGATAAATGTAGTTACATAAGCAGCTTCGTTAACTATGGTTCAGTATTTACGAAGATAAACACAAGATGAGCTGTTACTTTTAACCTCACGCCAATTGGTCATAATTAATTTAATATGGGCAGTATAATTATAATTAGGGCAGAGATTATTAACAGTGAGCCGTTATATGACGATACAGCCACCTGACAATGATGTTATCATTGACATCATTGTCAGCTGTGTGTTATCTATTAGGACTAAGCCTCTCTTACTATCTGTTTATGACCTACTCTACTACTTCATTCAATTAGAACTCTAAAAGAAGTAGGAACCCTTAGAACTTCAGGCATGTAAGTACCGCAGGCATCGACGCAGCCGCGGCACCAAGTCTCGGAAACTGTAATCTTCAACTTTCTTACTAATTAAACCACTAAGTGGAAACAGTATTACTTGCATGCTATTCTCCAAACCCAATTACTAAGGAACGGACGTAGTGGCAGGGGTGTTTACGAGGTGCAATTCAAAACCGGGCAAGAATCACGAGAACTGACCATATAGGTAGGTAGGTACATCTATTTAAACGTAAGTGGTTTTAGGTCTTACGATGAAGGAAAATCTAGCGAAGAATCGAGATCGTCGTTTCAGCCGATAGACGTCCACTGCTGGACATAGGCCTCCCCCAATTTTGGGGGTTGCCATAATCGTCACGCTTGGCAGGCGGGTTGGCGATCGCAGTATGGCATGATGGTGGAATAAATAGAGAACGCTGCTGCCATTCTCCGGTAAGACCCTTAGTCGCCTTTTACGACACCCACGGGAAGCACATTACACACATAACAAATTACTAGGAAATTGGAAAAGCATAGTGGTAAGCACCAAAACGCAAAGACGGACCATCCGGTGATCACTATATCACCGGTTGGTCCATCTTTGGTTGACAGGCCCATCTACCAGAGTAATAAAGTCCTTTCTTTTTCATAGAGAACTATATTTTATAACGTAGGTAAACTGACGTACCTAACATAATTTTTACGAGTCACGAAATAACCCTGCATAAAAGAAACATGAATAAAAATTGCGCATTTTATTTATATTTATCTTTATCACTCTAATATTATAAAGGCGAAAGTTTGTGAGTGTGTGTGTTTATATGTTTGTTACTTCTTCACGCACACGCACAAACTGCTGTACGGGTATGATGGCACACAAATAGTTTATAACCAGGATTAACACATAGGCTTATCCCGATATTCCCATGGGATCGACACTTACGCGAGTAAAACCGCAGGGCGCAGCAAGTAATATTATAAATGTGAAAGTTTGTGAAGATGTTTCGATGTTTATTACTCAATCACTAGTAAACCGTTGAACAAATTTGGATGAAAACTGGCACATAGGTAGACCATTTCCTGGATTAGCACATTGGGTACTTTTTATCCCGATATTCCCACGGGATCAAAACTTACGCGGTGAAACCGCGGGGCGCAGCTTGTACAAGATATAAATTCCATTTTCTACGAAAAGAAAACATCTCGAAAACCAAAATTATCTTTTCGAGTCGAACAACGAAAGTCATTTTACAAAATTACTGAAATTAGTTCACACTCAATTTCCTCTTTACTCATGAACGGGCAACGTTTTAAAATAAATTGCACTTTTGACTTTACATTTGTAATCAACCGAGTATTATGGCCGTCGCTTTTGGAAATAAATGTATTTCTCATCGGTGGAAAGTTTATTAAATGTTATTTTTCATGTTCATTCAATTTTGGCTACTGAAAATTTAGGGTGAAAATTCACGGGAGGCGGATAAGAGTATAATGCTCATAAATAAAGTACGAATAGTTAATAAGGCAGAAGTAATTTAAATAGACTAACAATGGTGTAACCATTGTTGCACCTGCTGCCTTGTATCGATCAGAATGTTGGGCCACAAAAGGGATGAATGAAATGCAAATACACGCAGCTGTGATGAAAATGCGTAGAAGGATTTGTGGTGTTCCGCGAATGAATAGAATACATTTTTACTACTCAGTAGTGTTATCCTCCTCGTTTGCAGAAACGTTTCACAAAATGAAGTAGACTATTTCAGATTACAAAAACCTTTATTAGCACTTTAGCACTTCACAATAAAGCAGCGATAAACCACAATAATTAACACTCGCAATGGAGCAGCACGACTTGCTTGCTCGATGACCATTTGACAACTGACTAGTGATCAACAACTGTGAATATTCTAACACTACTCCGGACGTGACGTCACATCCCCCTTCTTTGATAGGTGTGAAGTCAGTTGTCAAATGATCGTTTTAAGTTTCTTTTACAAACTATTAAAAATATTCTTTTAACAATAAAAATTATGTTATACATTCAATCAAACTTAAAATTGCTTACAATCGGCCTTCCTGATATTTTCACGTCTCGGGAAACAGAAATGATAATACTAATTAATTCATCAAAATGGTTGATACAAAACTATTATTAGAAATCGAGTATTCATCATCACATGTATCAAAATCACACTTACACTAAAATATTAGTATTGAGGGCTCCTTCACATCCTCATATATTAAACAAATGTGGTATTGAGGCCTCCTCATCATATCCTCATATACCTACTAACCATAAATTATAGTATTGAGGCCTCCTCATCATATCCTCATATACCCACTAAACATAAAATGTAGTATTGAGGCCTCCTCATCATATCCTCATATACTGATAATTATATTATACAGTGGTAATATACCTCATTCTATTTTCATAAATGTTGAATAAATATGCACAATTGAGGCCGCCTTCATATCCTCATATACTAAATAATTTTCACACTATCATAACCCAGGATGTAAAATAATAACAAAGATGAATAAGGTATTACAGTCTAATCGGCGGTTACGGTTTCCTCATCAGAAATGTTGATGTTGGATCTATCATCCTCATCAGAGTCGTTGCTGTTAGATCTATTATAAACTAACCACGGATGAATTTTATCTACTGAGAATACACTTTTAAAAGGTCTATTATTCTTTCGTGATATTGGTGTATCTTGAACTTCGTACCTATCATTTCCTAGCACTTTAATTATTCGATATGGACCTCTTAACTTAGGTACTAGTTTTTTACTTTGCCCGGTAGATGGCACATCTCTTTCTATCCTTACTAGATCTCCTACTTTATAATGTACAATCTTTTTGTTTTTGTCATATCTTTCTTTTTGCTTTTGCTGACTTTTGTTTATATGTTTAGTTATTTGTTCTCTTATGATTTCGGTGTTTTGAACATCTACATCTCCATCAGATACAATTTCGGAATTTATTAAAGAATCTGATGTACCCGTCAGTCTGATACCAAACAGTGCTTCGGCTGGTGTTTTTCCTATACCCTTGTTAATGGTATTATTAAGTCCCCATTGAATTTCAGAAATCTTATCGTCCCAAACATTTTCAGGTTTACCTAACTTGCTAGCAGAGAGAGCGGCTAATACTGTTCGGTTGTACCTTTCAATTTGCCCATTGGCTCTAGGTGTTGCCACAGCATTGAGAATGTGTTTTATGCCTAATCCATTGACAAACTCTTTAAAATTCTTAGTAAACGAAGTACCTCTATCAGATATTAACCTTTTTGGAACCCCAAACGTGTGAAAATATGATTTTAGGGTTTTAATTGAATTGCCAGATTTTGTATTTTTTACAGGCGATATAATAATAAACTTTGTAAAAGCATCAATGATCAAAAGGAGATGGGTGTTTTTATGTTTGCTACGCACGAACGGACCTAAATGGTCAATATGTATTGTATGAAATGGCTGTGGTACCTTTTCAATAGGATGTAGCTTACCTGCTCGCTTAGCTGATGGAATTTTGGTGTTTGAGCATTCTAAACACGACTCTACATATTTTTTAATGAACTTTCTCATTTTAGGGAACCAGTACGATCGTTTAATTTTATCAAAAGTCTTGTCGAAACTGAAATGACCAATATCGTCATGATTTGATTTTAAAATATGCCACCTTACTCCTTTTGGTACCACCCATTTGCTGCCGTCTTCGCTATTTTTGTACAGAATGCCTCTTTTTAATGTAAAGTTTTTGCAGATGTCTACTAATTTATTAGAATCTTTGTCTTGAAGAATTTGTATAATACGCTGTATTTCTGAATCATTTTGTTGAATGGTTGAAATCCAATCTAATGTAATATGCCTAACCTCAATAAAATTTTCACTTATCGGGTTTCTACTTAAAGCGTCGACATGGGCCATGGACTTACCCGGGCGATATATAATATTAAAATCGTACTCTTGGAAGATGTTCCACCACCTGGCCACCCTTGGGAGGATGTCGCGTTTTTCGAAAGTAGCTCGCAACGAATTACAATCTGTTACTATTGTAAAAGGTACGCCTAAAAGATAAACTCTAAATCGCTGGAGAGAAGCTATTACTGCTAACGTCTCCAAGTCATACGATGTGAAGTATGCTTCTTCAGGAGAAGTTTGTCGACTAAAATATGCAACGGCATGAAATGGGGAATTCGAATCTGGACGTTGCAATAAGATACCTGCAACACCAATTTTTGAAGCATCTGTATGTAACTGTGTCTCATTAGATGGATTATAAAACATCAATATTGGCCGTTTTACAAGTTCCTGTTTTAAAGTATTAAAAGCTGTTTCTTGAGGAGAGCCCCAACAAAACTTGGAATCTTTCTTTAACAATTGCGTTAAGGGTCTAGCTATGATCGAGAAATTTTTAACGAAGCGTCGAAAGAAACTAGCTAGCCCTATGAACTGTCTGACGGTATGCTGATCTTTCGGTTTTGGAAAATGTTGGACAGCTTGAATTTTCTTTTTACCAGGTTTAATGCCAGTCGCATCAACCTCAAAGCCAAGATAATCTATGGATTTCATGAAGAAATTACATTTATCTAATTTTAGAGTTAAGCCTGCATTACGTAATAAATCCAACGTTTCAACTAGTTTTGAAAAACCGTCATCTATGTTTTTGGAAGGTATAATTATGTCGTCCATATAAGCAAACGCGTGTTTAAATCTAGCATTGCCTAAAATTTGATTAATTGTTCGTTGAAAATTTGCGGGAGCATTCGACAAGCCAAATGGCATTCTATTAAACTCATAATGCCCATCAGGTGTTATGAATGCTGTTAAATATTTAGACCGTTCCGCAAGAGGTATTTGGTAATATCCTGATGCTAGATCAAGGGTCGTGTAATAAGTAAATCCTGACAAATTATCTAATTGGTCATCGATTCTGGGCAGAGGATAGTGTTCCTTTACAGTCTTCTTATTTAAAGTTCTAAAATCTACGCACAGACGATAATCACCAGTCTTTTTCTTCACTAGCAAGATTGGTGATGCGTATTCTGAAGAAGATTCTCTAACTATTCCCGACTGTTCTAACTCATCTATCATATTACGAACTATACTTCTTTCTAAATACGATAACCTATAGGGGCGGTAATATACCAGTGTATTATCGTTCAAGGTAATTTTCATTTCTGAATTTTGACAACAGCCTATTTCCGAAACACCAAAAGCGAAACATTTACGGTATTTATTTAACAACTCTAGCAACTTTTCTTTAACATGGGGAGTCAAATCATTGTCCATGTGCAACTGAGACATTGTAATTTTATCAAAATTAGAAGAGTTATTATTTTCGACGCGATTTACATGAAATTCTTTTGATTCGAAGACTGGGTTAGCTCAGGACAGTAAAGTATCACGCGGTAGTTGAAAATCCGCTGCACTCAAATTTCTGATTATTACGCTTCCAACGCCATCTACTAGGTTTACAACTCCACTTAAAATTTCGTATTCTTTTCCTGGCTCTTGTCTAAGGCTACGTTCTATATAAACATCCCCATGATATTTAGGTTTCGAATAAATGCAAAACTTAGTTAAATTCTCTATTTTAGTTATATCTTTAGAAAATAATAATATAGTTTTACGATGGGTATGATTGCAATTTGAGATAAGTTTTAACTCCGAAGAAGTTTTATGTACAATTATATGATCTTGCTCCGTAAAGGAATGCCCAACTAATAAAGGAATGCTTAAACAATTATCTGGTACTACAAAAACGCATACATAAGCCGACACGTCATCAATCTCAATTTTTAAATTACATTTACCAACTGCAGAGACAACCGAGTTACCAAAGCCTCTTAAAACTGGTAGATTATCTGTGGACCATGCTGGAGTGATATTTTGGGCATTAGATAATGTAATCATTGTACACTGGCTACCAAAATCTAAATAACATTGTAATTTAACTCCATTAACAATAGCTTCTTTGAAATATTTCGAATCGTTATTTATACCAATAGATAGTCATAAAACAGTCTTATCATCTTTCTTTAGCCTACATTCGGATGTGTCATGACCTAATTTCGTACAGTTCTCGCATTTCTTTAAGGGTTTAGTACACTTATAAACTGGATGACCTACCTCTCCGCAATTAAAGCATTTTAATCTCAAAGTTTGTTTTTGACCTGAATCATTTTTAGTGTCTTTAGTATTATTTGAACGCCTAACGTCATTGAATACTTTTGAATTGGTCTTATCTATTCGTTTGGTTACTCTAACGTTGCGTAAGAATACAAGTAATTTATCTGGATCGGTAAATTGAGCTGCTTCAGCACTCGTCCTAACAGACCTATCTTCTATTCCGAATAGAATACAGTCTACAGCATTCTTACCGGTTATTTTGCATCGATTCAGTAAAATCATTTTATCATAAAAATATTCCTCAAGTGGATCCCCGAATTTGACGCGTTTTTCTAGCATATCGGACAATAATACGCCGTAGTTTTCATCACTAGGAAAGGCAGTTTTTAATTTTGTTTGCCACTCTGGCCACGTAAACAAAAGGCTGGGTAAACCCTGATACCACCTTTGGGCTAGCCCTACTAGTTTTGGTAAGGCATAGTGAATGGTTTGCCGTTCGGACCAACCGTAGATAGCTGCACATTCATCTACTTTAGATACCCACATATCAACAGATTGATTCCGCTTTGACGGATCAAACTCAGGGATAACATTCATAACTGGATATCTTTCTACATTATTGCCGTGACCATCTGATTTGACTGCTTGAATTAATTCCCTAAAAGTATCGAGCATAACAGTGGACTCACGTGGTGATCGAAGCTGCCTCTGATGGTAAGAATTCAGCTGTTCCAAACGGCCACGGCTGTGAGACGCTGGTTGTCTTTCACGGCTACGGCTGCGGTTGTGGGACGTCAGTTGTTTCACACGGTTACGGCTGCGTGATGCTGGCTGTCTCACGCGGCTGCGGCTGCGCGACTCCGGCTGTCTCGTACGGCTGCGGCCGCGGGAGGCCGGCGGTCCAGCACGGCTACGGCTGTGAGAGGCCGGCGGACCAGTACGGCTACGGCTGCGAGAGGCCGGCGGACCAGCACGGCTACGGCTGCGAGAGGCCGGCGGATCAGCACGGCTACGGCTGCGAGAGGCCGGCGGACCAGCACGGCTACGGCTGCGAGAGGCCGGCTGTCTAGCACGGCTGCGGCTGCGAGAGGCCGGCGGACCAGCACGGCTTCGGCTGCGAGAGGCCGGCTGTCTAGCACGGCTGCGGCTGCGAGAGGCCGGCGGACCAGCACGGCTACGGCTGAGAGAGGCCGACGGACCAGCGCGGCTATGACTGCGAGAAGCCGGCGGATCAGCACGGCTAAGTCTGCGAGACGCCGGCTGTCTAGCACAGCTGCGGCTGCGAGAGGCCGGTGCTGTTTCGCCATAATCGTTTATGTTCACTGGAGTTGGTAGAAGCGGGCTACGACTGCGGCGCCCGACTGCGGCGACTGGAGCGGGTTGCGACTGGAGCGAGCCTCACTATTTCTTTTATCCATTATCCTGGAGCGTGCGATATCCCAATTCTGATTTGTTATCCTCCTCGTTTGCAGAAACGTTTCACAAAATGAAGTAGACTATTTCAGATTACAAAAACCTTTATTAGCACTTCACAATAAAGCAGCGATAAACCACAATAATTAACACTCGCAATGGAGCAGCACGACTTGCTTGCTCGATGACCATTTGACAACTGACTAGTGATCAACAACTGTGAATATTCTAACACTACTCCGGACGTGACGTCACATCCCCCTTCTTTGATAGGTGTGAAGTCAGTTGTCAAATGATCGTTTTAAGTTTCTTTTACAAACTATTAAAAATATTCTTTTAACAATAAAAATTATGTTATACATTCAATCAAACTTAAAATTGCTTACAGTAGGAAGTCTTTAAGTGTCACCGGTGACTGAAAAATTGTGTGGAAATCGTCATCGGAAAGGAATGAGGAAAATGTCGTGAGGAAAATTTTGAGTATGACGGTTGATGGGTTTAAGAGTAGGGAATGACCAAAGAACCAATGGATGGACTGTGTAAAAGATGATATATCTAGAATGGGGTTAACTACCGACATGACGACCAATAGAGAGAAGACAAACAAGTATGGAAGAAAAAGACAAGTTGCGCCGACCACAAGTAAATTAGGTTATGGGCAAGAGAATGATCTATATATATATAAAATTCAAAGTCCTGACTGACTGATATATCAACGACAGCCTAAACCGCTGTTTCTAGAAACATGATATTCGGAGGGTGTGTTCTTTGTGAAGAGTATCCACTAAGAAAGGGTTTTTCGAAATCGCACCCCTAACAGGGTGAATGGGGGGAGGGTAAAATTTCACGCGGACGAAATCGCGGGCAGAAGCTAGTGAGTGAATATGGAAGAAAAGGGTTAGATGTTTAAACATATAAATAACAAAATACTCAATTTGGTTGTTGGTAAAGTGAAGTGAAGTGAGCAAAGTGATGTTACAATAAGTAACAAAACATTTGAATGGTTTCGGATCACGAAATACCGATAAAAAGTAATTAAAAAACAGGTTATAACATTATTTATTAATATAGCTAAATAGTGCATCGTAATGTTATTGTGGTATATAACGTTTATATGCCAAGCCGTAGTGTCTTTTATTTTCTTTTCCAATGTTAACTTTTATATTTTTAAACTGAAAATGTTACTGTTTCCGTTATTTCTTCTGGCTGTGGTAAGATTTCTACTATCATACTAGTACTACTTTTTCTACTACTAGTTACTTTTTCATAATTATTATTAAGTAAAGAAGGACTTGTAATTTTCTTTTCAGAGTTATATCAATGCAGAATTAGTAGTAGTACGCATAGAACAAGGGTTGTTGAGGGGGGAAGTCTTGCAGAGGTCTACTGGTAACGGGAGATATTGCAGTTTCAAAGGTATACCTTATGCTGCACCTCCGGTAGGAGAGCTCCGATTTAGGGTAAGTGTGGTTTGGTAATAGTTTCTTCGATAGTAAAAAGACTGCTCCTTTTAATTAAACTGTTGCTGCTTGTCCTATAATAAAGCTACATTCGACAAACGCTAGATGCTACTCGTAGGCGCTTCTCTCGAGTGAATGTAAATTTTTGTTTCATTTCATGTTCACACGACATCGACAAAATTACATAGGATTGCATGTTCGTCCGCTCCTTTCATTTCATGATTCGATCATTCGGTAGGCGAGTGAAAGACACCTAAATCCAACGTTGTTGGATCGGTTCACTGATTAATTAATTTTGCACTTTTGTGTTCAGACGTTTCGAGTGAAAGATGCCAAATGAAAGACATATGAACTAAAAGTAAAGCGTCTGATATCTATATAGTATTTCATTCTTACTTTATAGTTGATAAATTGTTCTCTTATGGGTTTTTTTTTATGATTTTTTTATTCTTACTTGTTACTGGTATATTATTTATTTATTTATTTATATATGATAAAACCTTTATTTCTAGGATCCAGAACCACCATTACCATGGGTAGGTGAGCGAGGCGCACTGATTCATCGCTCAATATGTCCTCAGATAGAAATAGCCACAGACAGATACATCCCTGGTGGCAATGAGAACTGCCTCTTTTTAAACGTGTATACTCCTACAATAAAGCCTAAAGGTCCTCTACCAGTTATGTTCTACATACATGGAGGATTTTTTATGGTAGGATCTGGAAATTCAGACAAGTTTGGACCTGATTTTCTTCTAGACCATGATGTTGTTGTTGTCACGATTAACTATAGACTAGGAACATTAGGTTTTCTCTCTTTGGACATTGAAGAAGCACCAGGAAATGCAGGGTTGAAGGACCAGGTAGCAGCATTGGAATGGGTGAAGAAGAATATTGGAAAATTTGGTGGAGATCCAGATAATGTGACGATTTTTGGACAAAATGCAGGAGGGTCCTCAGTTACTCTTCATTTGTTGTCCCCAATGTCAAAAGGGCTTTTCAAAAGAGCAATCGCACTGAGTGGTGTGTTCTTCAAAGATTTTGATTTATCATTTGAACATAAGAGACGTGCATTCTTACTGACCCAGCAGTTAGGATTGTATACACAGGACCCAAAAGAAGCTATTCAGTTCCTAAAGAATGCTCCAGTCAAAGCTCTGGTAGAAGCAAAACCATTTGTGCTATATTCTGAACAACCAAGAAGGGAGGTACTGGAGTTATTCAGTTTTAGACCAATTGTTGAGGAAGATTGTGTTGGTCAACATTTTTTGCTTAAAGACCCACAAAAATTGCTCAGTGAAAATAAAACTAACATTGCCGATTTGATTCTCGGCCATACTACCGAAGAAGGCATATACAGGGCAGTCACACAAAGAAGCGCAATTTTGAAATACTTTCCCTTTCATAAACAATTTTTAGTGCCTTCGGAAATAACAAACTTATGGAACGCAACGGAAGTTTTAAAATTGGGCGATCGCATTCAAAAACATTATTTTGGGGACCGAGAAGTATGTGAAGGATCTATGAAAGAAATAATTAAATTCTATTCCTACTTCAACTATGTTTATAACATTCATAGATTTCTAGAAATGTGGGTCAAGACCGGTAACAAGGCATATTTCTACGAATTCAGTTGCTTTAATGAGAGAAATATATATGGAAAAAATGGAATTAAATATGGTTTGCGGAAGGCAGCGCATACAGACGATATTCCATACTTATTTGATGGAACGAAACTCCATTTGACGTTGAAGAAAAATAGTACTTCTTATAAAATGATAGCGCAAACGTGTACTTTGTACACAAATTTTGCTAAGTACGGGTAAGTATAAATTTATACGAGTTCTCACATATAATTTTTGTTTTATAAACGTTATCCTTTCTTTCTTTTATTTTATTAATATATATTAACTTCGTCCGCGTGAAATTTCACCGTCCCCCCATTCACCCTCTTAGGGGTGGAATTTCGAATAACCCTTTCTTAGTGGATACCTACTTTTCACTTATAATACACCCTCCAAATTCTATGTCTCTAGGACTAGCGGTTTAGGCTGTGCGTTGATATATCAGTCAATCAGGACTTTGAATTTTATATTTTCGATTTTATTAGGGAAAATTAAACATTAGCTTTTTTTGTGTTGGTATCTTCATACACAATTACTCTTCTTTACAGGAACCCCACCCCACCCTTTAGTAATACCACTTGGAACGACTACAGTAAGAACAACAGCTACTTAGATATAGGCTACAAATTGATCCCGAAAACCGCAGACAAGCAGCCTGAGATAGACTTCTGGAGAAACATTTATGAGTCTGCTGGTTTGATGTTCTCCTGATTCTTCATTTTATGTCTTTCTGTGTTTAGTAAAGCTTGATGCAAGATATACAAAGATTTACATACTAATTCTATGGTTTGCTGTTACTCATGGTTGTGAAAGTTTCCTGTATTATGTTCTACTTATCTATTAATATATCTGTGGTAGAAAAGTTCACAATCATTTCATTCTTCCTCTCAATTCTTTTCTTCAACCTTGGTACAATGTTCAAATACTAAAATCGTTTTTTTATTTTATCTTAGAATTTGTTAATCCTTTGTTATTAAAGTCTGTTTTAGTATCGCATTTTATTATATTGAAATCATTGTGTAATGACATCCTGTTCATAGTTTTAAAATTATTGTTAGAAGAGTACAATTCTCCTAAAAATCCTCCAACATTTGTAATGAAAACATTCAAAACCTCTTAGTTAAAACAACTGTGTCCCTACAATTTTCAAACGTGCTAATTCCACCCCAGTTCCTACGTTATTCGCGCTTAAGTACGAGTGTCCCAAGTTCCCAACGGAGCAAAGGGCGCCGAGTAAGGGACAAGAAGGGTCAGTGTAACGTCTTAACTGTAAAGTGCAGAATTATTTAGATGGTTGAGATAAAGGCCAGTATTAAATGGACAGTAAGATGGATAGGAGTAGATACAGGAGAAAAAAGTGGTGAGTGCTTTGTTATGTTTGTGTGTTGTTTGTGATGAGCAGAAATGTGCGGCAGGTGAGAATGTGATCGTTTTGCATTTGATCATTTAAGAAATAATTTTTGAACGAAAATAGATTTGTGTATCAAAGGACCAATCATATAGAGTAATTGAAGAAAATTACGTAATGTTTTCTTAAAGATAATGATAAAAAGAGATATTCTGGCACCTACTGTCAAAATGGATGACATAGCGTCAACGGATGCTTTGACTGTTTATAACAATCGAGAAGTAATAAATTCAAAATTCAACCGATCTATAATTTGTAAAATCTCAACTTAGGTGAAGTGAATAGTGTATGTTCCCAGCATCAGGTGGAATGACAGCTTAAGTTTTCACGTTGAGATTTTTACAAAATAGACCGGCCAATCTGAGATTCTTTTTTAATTATCCTCAGATCAAAACCAAACAAAAAAAATCCAAATATCTTGCCATAATATTGATCAAAACTTAAAGACTGACGGGACAGTCCAGCAATTTGTTCACATAATAATTTTACTTTAAAGTCCCTAATTCCCACAGGGCGTCCGAGATATATCTCAGTCATTATGATAAGAGCTTCCAACGGATGGCCATAACTCCTGCTTGAAGCTTGTATTAAAATTCTTGGCCAGCTAAGTACTTAAAAGCTTTGCTAATTATAGTACTATGACACTTAGCATTATTAAGTGTTCCAGTGTTAAGTAATACTATGTTAAAGAAAGAGTGACATCTGTTGTAGAGGATTTTCAGTGCATTTTGGGTCAGCAGTCATTTGGATGTTTATTCCATATACATACATACATATTCACGCGTTTTCCCCATGGGGTTAGGCAGGAACTACAGAACGCCTCCTGCAAACTTGAAACCTAAAACCAAAAAGCCTGAAACTAAATTAATGATTACTTTTTCCCAAAACTTTGTACGAGACGATCTTATGTCATTGCGCCCATGTGATTTGATGATGTTGTAATTAGACCAACACCTTTGGTTTACTCCTCTAACTAGTACGCTATTATAATTTCTAACGAACGTGTCCACTTTCATAAAATGTATGGAAATACGAGCATGTTATAACGTTATCGTGGACGGAAATTTAAAAGAAAAAAAAACCCTAAAATTTTATTTCCATAGATTTTACTTCCCTGTGTTATCGTGATGCCCTGACGTGGACGTCCACGATGATATCGTCACTTTAGTAATTATAAAAGCGGACATTAGGTATGGTGGTAGACAGATTATGTACCTTGGACAAATTATTTTGCTAAAAGCCCTACCCTACTGATTCTCGTTTGTAAACAGAGATCAAGTCCTCACATTCTAGATAGTTCCAATTAAAATTTATAAATTCATTCAAAATTATTTTAGTAAGAATCCGGTACTGTAGCATATAATTTGAGGTGTTATATAGTCGTTAATAATTTATATTGCCCTAAGGGAGTCTTTAGTTCCCGAGCAAAGATTAATGTGCCTAATAGTTCCCTTAATGTTTAAGTAAATAAGGGTGGAATGTTCTTCAGTCAGTCTTGCTTTTCCATTGTACATAATCCGCCGCTTGTTAGCAAAACATACTTATCTTATTTTTTGTGCAGCTGTTGTTATAAGAAACTAGCAGGTAGTGTAGC
Organism: Mesoligia furuncula; assembly: GCA_916614155.1. Classification (NCBI taxonomy): domain Eukaryota; kingdom Metazoa; phylum Arthropoda; class Insecta; order Lepidoptera; family Noctuidae; genus Mesoligia; species Mesoligia furuncula. The sequence goes on along the minus strand of OU744807.1, from coordinate 2,550,943 downwards.
GTGACCTCTGCGGTTTCAACCTATTCATTTATTTTTCTAGTTCGTATAACTGGTCATAAACTTTTTATTCTTAATTTTTCAGATTTTATAAATTTGATTGTGAATAAACAAGAGGGTCTCAATTAATCAATGAAAAAAAACTTGAGTTGCTGATAAAATAGGAATTACATCCAGTCGATTAATTATATTCATTTCTTTGTAAATTTTTAAATGAGCCAAGGAAATTTTATTGATTATACTTTATCTCAATTCCTGATCAAGTTTCAAGTAATTACTTTCTGATAACTGCAGTCAACAAAGTTATATTGTTGTATTCTGCACAAATGGTGTAAGATATTCTTCGAATTTGATATGCACTTTCCCTTATTTGCTCTCAGCGGAACTTTAAAGCTTTTTCCCTGTTTTATTTGTCGTAGGTGTAAAACCAGATAAAAAGGGTTGCTTCCGGCCCTTTTTTTCCGAGCACCACATTATTCGCCAGGCTTGCGTGCTTTTGGATTGCTTCTACCAGCCGCATAGAATCCTTGGAGTTCGAGACCGGGAAGTCCGTTTTGGTCCGTCGTGTTACCTGCTATTATGTCATGGTATGCTACGCTTTGAGGTTGCGGTTCTTGAGGATCGACTTGTTATTTAAGGGCGCACCGAGCTTCTAGCGGTAATCGATTTTAGGTATTCTATGCGCTCCGTGTATGTGTGCGTGAGGCACACCGGCAAGAGAGCGAACGGCTACACAGATAAGAGCACTGCGCGAATCGCGCGCCGCGCGCGACGAGCCATGCGCCGATCGACTAGCGAGGTGCTACCAATAGTTACAAAATAATGAAAAAAACGTTTTGAAATAGGTACTTTTATTGGAAAAATTCACGATATGAAACCTTTTTCAGATTTTATGCAATTTTTAAAAATTATAATTTACCGTCGTTAGGTAGGTAGGTATCTGACCAATGAAAAATGAATATTAGGTATAATTTACTTAGTAGAATAATACATTACAATTGGAGATTTACCTTTTATGATAATTATTCTAAGTACAATAAAAACTTAAAAGTGATCTCAATAACGTAAAATAACATAATGGCTAAATAAATAGGGTAAAAGTCCCAGTAGTCGACCCTATATTTTCAATTTCAAATTATTTATTCTTCAAAGTAGAGACAATAAAATACTTTTGTTACTACGTAGTAAGTTTTTGCAAGCAGATTCTATTGAATTTCTGATAATGAAGTTACATGGTAAGTACTTTGTTCGTTATGCCAAGACGTTACATAGCCACACAAAAGATGCATTCCGTATGAAAATATAATGTAAGAGCGCCGACTTCTGTATGGAACATGTTGTTTCAGGAAGAAAGAAGCCAGCAAAATTGTTATTTCCGATATCATCGGTTAGTACCTATACCGGATTATTTTTTTACCGGTTCCAAATTTATACAGGTTGTTCTACCCACGATTATGAACAACTTTCACTATGGAACCATCTCTGAAATCACGAAAAAAAAAATCTGCTGTTTAATACAAAAGTTCAAAACCTACTTGACCAAAGTCAAAGTTAAAGCATTTATTTCAAATAGGCACATAAAAGGCACTTTTAAACGTCAAAAATTATATTAAAATAAATTGATTCTAGTCGCCCCTTCCAAAATGTATGAAATAGCTTTTTTATTTCGTGATTTCTGAGTAAAATTTTGAAACCGGTAAAAAAATCACGTGTGTAGTTATTTTAAACTTTTTAGAGAATCTGCTGTTACATTTGAAGTCGGTTAAAATTTTTTTGATAAAAGATATTTTAACACGTGTTCAAATTTTACAACTTTCACAATTTTATAACTTTTCCGCTTGTCTTCTGGCATAACAGTCGCGGAAGGCATAGCTTTTTTTCGTTTTGCTGACTCTTTCTTGTCTATTGCGTCTAAAATATATTGTGTTTGTGGCTCACGAATTTCCATTTTTCTGTCCAGTCTTGAATCAATTATTTCTAGTAGAAGACAATCAAAGTAAAATGTTTTTAATTTTGTTTCCATACTGTTCTTCCAGAATTCGTTATCTCTTTTTATTGTTTCTATTTTCATATCTTTACCATCCATATCATGTGTCCATATAACAAATAAACATAATTCTTTCCTAGTAATGTGGAGCTGACCCTGCAGCTGGTAGAACCAATCGTGTTGTTTATTTATTGTCAAGTTCCCATTCTTCTCGAGTTTCCAGAAACTAATTTGTTTTTGTGCTATACCTTCCTTGACTGTTATGTCCTTAGCCGAATACGGACACTTAACTTCAATAATTTTATCACCTATTACTCTGTCTGGACTTGCCGCCAAAAACGGCAGTTCAGGATCGACGAATAGGCCACATTTCTGTATACCGTTGAAGTAAGCTTCTTTGTCGAGTTTTAGTACTTCAGCCAATTGTAGGGCGTAGGTTCGAACCCAGACAGGCGCTTTACTTCGGGTAAATTATTTCATCACCACTGCTCTCAAAACGGTGAAGGACACATTGTGAGGAAACAAAGGCATGTCCTAGAACCAAAAATTAGTAGACAATAACATGTGACCAACCCGCACTGGGCCCTCGTGGTGGATTACGGCCCACTCCCTGTCACCGAGAGGAGGCCTGTGTCCCAGCTGTGGGAATATTATAGGCTGATTATGCTTATGCCTGTGAGGAGCGAGCTGCTAAAGCAGCCAGCGAGGTGTAATGAATAATATTCATGGGTAGAACACCCTGTGAAAAGTAGAGTAGTGATCAAAAATTGCCCAGCATAATATTATGGCTATTAGGCTATATATTTCCAGTATAAGCTGATCTCATTGTACGGAAATCCTATACAATGCGAGATCAGCGTATCATCATCATCATCATCATTTCAGCCGAAAGACGTCCACTGCTGGACATAGGCCTCCCCCAATTTCGGGAGGGGTTTGCCATAATCGCCACGCTTGGCAGGCGGATTGGCGATCGCAGTATGGTATGATGGTGTAATGCATAGAGAACGCTGCTGCCCATTCTCCGGTCTCCCTTAGTCGCCTTTTACGACACCCACGGGAAGTATGGGGTGGTGCTATTCTTTAAGTCCAGCACCACACAGACGCACCAATCAGCGTATACTGAAAATGTATGGCTTGATATGTAGCTGTGTGTACCTACGCATATCTTAAAGAAAAAAATTATGAGGACAAAAGCAACAATAATAATCAATATCGGACTTACTTCATGGTAATATTTTCTCTATGTGTACATTTTACATTACTTTTGATTTAATTACGACGAATCATTGGGTTTGAACCTATATACGCCCTACAATTGGCTGAATTACTAAAACTCGACGAAGAAGCATACTTCAACGGTATACAGAAATGTGGCCTATTCGTCAACCCTGAACTGCCGTTTTTGGCGGCAAGTCCAGACGGACATAACAGTCAGGGAAGGTATAGCACAAAAACAAATTAGTTTCTGGAAACTGCAGAAGAATGGGAACTTGACAATAAATAAACAACACGATTGGTTCTGCCAGATGCAGGGTCAGCTCCACATTACTAGTAAAGAATCATGTTAATTTGTAATGTGGACAGAAAAAGATATGAAAATAGAAACAATAAAAAGAGATAACGAATTCTGGAAGAACAGTATGGAAACAAAATTAAAAACAATTAACTTTGATTGCCTTCTACTAGAAGTAATTGATTCAAGGCTGGACAGAAAAGTGGAAATTCGTGAGCCACAAACACAATATATTTTAGACGCAATAGACAAGAAAGAGTCAGCAAAACGAAAAAAAGCTATGCCTTCCGCGACTGTTATGCCAGAAGAGAAGCGGAAAAAGTTATAAAATAGTTGGTACACGTGTTAAAATAAAGCATTATCACTGTCTATTTCTCCTTGCACTGAAAGACAAGAATTTTGTTCCGGTGTAATTGGCATCCTGTAATAAAACAGAACATTCGATTCAATTATAATTACTTTATTCATCAACAAAACTTTTTTGGATGTGTAAGAGTTATTTCATAAAAATAATTAGTTTCTGAACTTACAATTCCAGAGTTTGATAAATTTTGGACTCGGTGTCATCCATGATTTTTTTTTTTTTAAGGTAATGTGGTACTTAATTTATAAATACTTAATTTATTATAATGTTTTCTTAGACACATCCTATTATTTATACGCTTACCTCATCAGTTCTTTAGATGACTCTTTATTTTGTAGTGAAGTGCCAACAACTGGTACATTTACCCTATAAAACAAAAAAAGATAAAGAATTTTCCAGTGTACCAATTTTTTTAAATATCGTAAGTAGGTAGATAAGTGACAACTAGGTACTTTTAATAACTAGGTATAATAGGTAGGTAGGAAGATTATACTTACGAAGCCACAGTATTCTCTTTATCCTCAAAATTTTCTATCTGTAATTTTATTTGTCTTTCTCTCTCGTCATCAGATGATTCAAATTTATTTGCAGTGAAATAACAACTGGTACATTTACCCTATAAATAGAAAAAATTAAAAAGAGAAAGATTTAAATCATAGTAGATTCAATTTAGTCAATTTTGCCTATCCCGGAAACTGTATACCCTATTAAAAAAAAATAACAGCACCTAGTAGGGCAATTAGTAAATAAGTAGGTAAATAAACGAGTTTTACTTACTTCATTTTTTCATGCAAGCTTTTAGCATTGGTTTTTCGCTAACCCCTTCTCTCCCTTGATTTCTTTACTTTGTTCCCCATTTCAAATACGCTACAGTGAATTTTCACACAATTTTCTTCATTACGTTATTAAATCCGTGCGTAAGCGCAAGCGACACAAACTCCCCGTCCGATGGCCGAAGCAGGACTAAAGCGGACAGGAGGGCGGCGCGGTAGCTCTGCATAAGATGGGCAAAACTCGCGCGACTTTAGGTATTTCCTTCTTAATGTTAAACAAATACACATTTTGAAAATGTAAAGTGTATACGTTATATAAAACATGTAGTTTTGTTATTATTCAAAAACTGATGACCTTCCGCGAAGTATTCACGCCGTACTAAGAAGAGTTTGTTGTGTTTTTTAGAGATAACTTTGTGAATTTATTCTATCGAGCCAACTTTATCAAATCGTGTTTTCATTGTGTATACTGGCTAGTATATATGCCCAATAATGCCAATTTAATTCCTTAGATTTTTATTTAATTGTTTACTACTTCAAACAACCGTTATAAAAACGTGTTTTTGTGTATAAAAAGCTCGGTGCCCCGTTAAACCATCACACTTAACCATTATAGTTATTATATACTTTCAACATTTTCATACTAGTTGAGGTTTAAAAGCGATTGCAATCGATTTTCTTTTCAATAAAGCTAAATTACCTGTTCCGCAACTGTTTGAATGATATTTAATTTTAGCTTATTATTTATATTTTCTTGATGCGATTCTTTTTAAAATTAATAATCTATTATACGTACCTACTAGCAATATTTTTATTAAAACAGACAGAGAAATCCAGAAATCTATGCCAAAAACGGAGCTTATTGTTTTGCCTCGTGTGTGAAAAACTTTTCCCATACGTTTCGTAGGAAAACCGACTTACTTTTTAGGGTTCCGTACCTCAAAAAGAGAAAACGAAACACTTATCGAATCACGTCGTTATCCGTCCGTCCGTATGTCCGACTGTCTATCAAGACTATTTTCCTCAGGAATACGTTGAGGGATCAAGTTGAAATAAATATCAAGTACGTAAGTCTACGGTCACTTGGAGCGCTAAATCAAGATTCTATGTCAACGCAACAAAAACAAGTTAAATGTTTAAAGTGTAAAATACGGCCATTAATGAGACATATTTTGATACTCACAAATAAATAAAAACCAATAGGGTATTTCCCGTTGACCTAGAATCATGAAGCAAGGTCTCACAGTACAAGTAAAGGAAAATCTCCGAAAATCGTCAATTTGTAGATTAAATTACAAACTAACATTTGCAGTTGGAAATTTGACTGTGACCTTTATCGATGTACGGGAGAACATTTTACAACGTTAAGTTTGTTCTTGTGATAAATTCATCCCAACTACGGAACCCTTTATTGTGCGTGGTCCGACACGCACATGGCCGGTTTTTTATGATGGATTGCCTGGTTACAAAAGTCAGAAATCGCAAAAAAATCATTTTCGCTTCTGTGCAGGGCGCGGGCCCTCTGTGGAGGGCCCCGTCAGTTGAGAGTGTGACTGTTCCTAACCTACCCTAGGCTGATAAAATTTTCGTTTTTCCTAATTATGTTACTTATTAGTGTTTAGGTCGGTTCCCCCTAAGGGGGAAGAGCCGCACGCCGCCACCGTACGGCTCTGTAGAGCTCGTCTCCAGACTGGACACTCTTCCACCGATTGAAATGAATTCCGAATATAAAGAAGTCCCATTGGACTTTTATTGATGAGACAAGGCATTCCTTGTCTCATCAATAGACCAAGGAAAGGATTGAAAGTAATGCTAAGTAAGACTTAGGAATTCATAGTTATGAACATAGATTGAATGTGGTTTTAGAAGGTTAGTAGTAATAGAGGGATCCAAGGTATATACTTATTATTAAAATGAAAAATGAAAATGAAAAAATGAAAAAATGTTTATTGGAATCAACAAGTTCACGTATTACATCAGTGGTGATTGGAGCCTCCTTTTAAGCGTATAAAGCCTGTATTAGGAGACTCCGCTCTTCCATGCATTAGTAGAACTTACATAAATACTTGTTTATTCTATTTGTCTAGTTTATACAATTTCTATACAAAAAAAAAAAAAAAAAAAAAAAAAAAAAAAAATAACTGAAAACCTAAAACTATATAAATATTGGGTTACATTTAAAAGTTAGCAAAGTGTGCGTGTAAAACTGAATTGTGTGTGTGTCAGGATGTGTGTGTGTTGTTCATGTGTATGTGTGGGGGGAGGATGTGTGTGGTTGAGAGAATGAAATGAGTGAAAGGTATTGAGCATATGACTAGTGATTGTGAGTATTTATAACAATAAAGCTTCTGTTTCTTCATAAGTAAGTGGTTTAATCCATACAGTTAGTATTTTTTTGCATTCATGCTTTTTTTTGTCGTGTATGTAATTTACTCTATTACATCTATTGTAAAGCTGAGCAGAGCGGTTTTTGTATTGCATACTGGCAAATTTAGTTTTAGTTTGTGGAACATCTGCTATTAGGTCTTTTCTTCTTTTATTAAGTTGTGAGTAACCCATACGCTAGCGTAACAGGTATTTGATCAGTCATTACTCACACGATACCTCACATCTACACCTGGAGTACTCAGAGCAACACTTCCATATAGTGACGCAAGCGGCTTTTCAGCGGCATTGCGTCGGCATCATGCTCTTTTGGAGACATGGTCCCTAGCAGTTCTTTCGAACTGATAAACGTGACGAAGCGGCTTTTCCTGCGGCAACCGAGCGACCGTCCTTGTCTGACTACGGAGCGGCTAGTTCCAGCGGCATTGCGTCGGCATCATGCTCATAAGGAGACATGGTCCCTATCAGTCCTTGGACTGGATGTGATATGGTCACCCTAACTTCTGGAAGTTCACCCTTTGCATAACAGGTATATTTGCAAAACACGTGTTCATGTCAGTCTGACCGAATTATTGGTCTGAGATAAAGAATACAACATTCAAGAATTACTAGATAATAGAGTTGAGATTCGAAACTCACGAATCATTATTTAATAGAGTTTTGAATAATCTCTCTTATAGCACTGTTATTGGCCGGAGGCATTGAATACAACGTTCAGGAATTATAGTACTAGAATTTACTAGTTAATAGAGTAGAGAATCACAAATTATGAATGACTAGCTTCTGCCCGCGACTTCGTCCGCGTGAAATTCGTAGGTACTTTCCTCTTAAAATTTCGAAAATGTATGTTTATGATCTTATCATTTATTTAGATAAATAAGTATTCGGGCCAATTTTTAAGTTTATAGATCAAAGAGTTTTTGTATTTTTCAAATAAACTGTATCCCCCCGCTTTTCACCCCAACAGGGATGGAATTTTGAAAAATCGTTTGGGATGTGTTCATAACTTGACTCAAAGACCCATACCCATTTTCGAGTTAATGGAAGCAAGCAGTAAAATCCAACCCATAAACTTTATTACCGTTTTCCAACTTGGTAGGAGTCGATTTTTAAAAAACCCTAAAACACACTTTTTTATTTTTAACCGACGTCAAAAAAAGGAGGAGGTGCTCAGTTCGTCGGAATCTTTTTCTTTTATGTACGTTCCCGATTACTCGAAGTCCCGTTTGAAAGGGTACACTATCCAGGTGGTCCTATTGTCATCAAGTCAGGATCTGATGATGGGATCCTGGAGAAATCGAAGGAACTCTTTAAATATTATAGGCACACCTATAGCGATTTGGGTATTTTTTATAGTAACTCGTGCATTTGCTCTCGAAAAGCACTATTTGGTGAAGTGGAACTGATGATGAAGACCACGGATGGCCACCGGAACTACTCAATAATAAGTATTTCACGGGTTGCGATCCGATTACTTAAACATGGTGAAATGATGGAGCTGATGGTGAAATACCAGGAGAATTCCTCAAAAATTAATGTCCCTGCATCGGGAAAAGCAATATTTTGGTAAAGGCGATGAGCAAGTTGACATTGGGCTATTGTAACTTAGATAAATTATAAACAGACCCACTGAAAAGCGAGAAATAAAAACGTTTTAACAAAAAAAACCGACCTCCAAAAAAAACACTACAAAGTAAAAAATAACTTTAATTTCGGAAGTCGGTGGCAAAACACTAAAATACAGATCCAAAGACACCGACTTCCGAAATTAAAGTTATTTTTCACTTTGGTGTTTTTTTGGAAGTCTATAAAGTTTATAAACCAAATAAATAATATTTTTTATACAAACTGTGTACGCTCTTTTTATCCCCATAGGGATGGAATTTTGAACAATCGTCTGGGAGGTTTCGATGACTCCCGCTCTGGGTGAAGCGGAAGGGAGTGTCAGACTCTTACTGACTAAAACCCTCCCGTGTTCCTTCCTTAGCCCTTTATATTCAGGGACAGCGGTAACCCTTCCGGACAATCCCGCTGACCCGGCAGGATGTTTCGATGACTTGACTCAAGATTATTTGTACCAATTTTCGAGCTAATCAAGCCACATAACAAAATACTCCCCTGTGAAATTGACTACCCTTTTTCACGCAGTTAGGGGTAGATTTTCGAAAAACCCTGATACACATTATTCTTTATTTTTAGTTTTAAGTATACATACTCAGTTTCGAGCTAATCGGACAGCGCGATAAAATTCTTCCATACAAATGTTGACACCCCCCAGTCCCTCTTTGGAGGGTAGTTTAGAAAAACAAAAAATGCCAATCTTCATAATTTACTTAGATAAGTATTCGTGCCAAGTGTCAAAGTTTATTAACTGAAGGAATAAGATTTTTCATACAAACAAAATCCCCCTTTTCACCTCCTTTAAGGTTGAATTTCCAAAGCCCCCTTCTTAGTGGATACCTACTCTTCACAAAGAACACACCCTCCAAAATTCATGTCTCTAGGACCAGCGGTTTAGGCTGTGCGTTGATATCTGTCAGGTCATTGAATTTTATAGATTACATAATTAAAAATAAATTTCATCCCCCTTTTCACCCCTTAAGGGTTGAAATTCTAACAACACCGTTGCGTTACCTTCCAACCATAAACCTAGATAATAAACTTAGTGATTTTTACTTCTTAAATTTAGGACTTTCCATACACAACTTCAGCCCCCTTTTTAACCCTTCGGGGGTAGATTTGTCAAAAACGCTGAGACATGTGTAAATTAACTTTCAATCCTCTGCCTAAACACAAAATTTGAAAATCCTAACTTCAAAACTGACGGACTTTCATATAAAGTTCCATCCCCTATTTCACCCCTTTAGGGGTATAATTCCCAAAAATCCTTTCTTAGTGGATACTTACTCTTCACAAAGAATACACCCTCCAAGTTTCATGTCTCTAGGACCAGCGGTTTGGGCTGTGCGTTGATATATCAACAATCAGTCAGTTTACCACTTTATATGTATAGATATAGAAGAAGAAGATAGATTACATAATTAAAAATAAATTTCATCCCCCTTTTCATCCTCTTAAGGGTTGAAATTCTAACAACACCGTTGTTTTAGCTTCCAACCATAAGCCTAGATAATAAATTTAGTGATTTTTACTTCGAAAATTCAGGACTTCCCATACACAACTTCATCCCCCTTTTTAACCCTTCGGGGGTAGAATTGTCAAAAACGCTGAGACACGTATAAATTAATTTTCAATCCGCAGCCTAAACACAAAATTTGAAGATCCTAACTTCAAAACTGACGGACTTTCATATAAACTTCCTTCCCCTATTTCACCCCTTCATGGGTAGAATTCCCAAAAATCCTTTCTTAGTGGATACTTACTCTATACAAAGAATACACTCTCCAAGTTTCATGTCTCTAGGACCAGCGGTTTGGGCTGTGTGTTGATATATCAACAATCAGTCAGTTTACCATATAAGAAGATTAATTAATAGAGTCGTTTAACAACTCTCTTGAAGATCTACCACTTCCTAGTGTTTGGGCTGGGGAGAAGAAGTGGCACAACAAACTCCCCAGCAACACGTCTCTGTCTGATTAGTTATATAACTTTAGTAACTCTATCAGCCTAGGATAATTACATATTATAATGAAGGACTCACCCAGTCACACCAGCAAACACACACACTCATCACTTTTACTAGATTAGTCTAATCTAATCTGGACTTCAACCCGACTATATTAAATTTAAAACCTAGTAAGTACTCGCTATCTCGCGACAGCCCACTCGGACATGGCCTCTTAGTCTTCCCTAAATCTCCTAACCTAACTAGCCTGGACTCGCAAGTCCGTCTCCTAAAGCGGGTCGACCCCGACTGCCCCTCCGTCTCCCTTATAATCTCTCACATCCAATACCACCATGCTTACAGCCCGAATTCCCACACTTTCGCAACATCTGTTTATCGCCTTTTTTGTACAATTTCTCAATTGTTTCAAGGGTCCATTTTGGGTTTGGGTCCTTCTTAGAATTCGTACAAAATACTGCATCTCAAGTGACATAAAATATTGGTTTCCACTGATGGCTGGCACAAGTACCAGTCTGTTGTCCATAAAATAGAGATTATGTGTCTCCAAGTGACGGCGCCAAGTGCCGGTTTTAAAATAAATATAATATTTTGTTATTAAATAGGTGTAAGTGACAGACAGTCACATTCCCCCCTCTGAAAATCAGACGCGTGACGCAGTACAGCGGATGAGCTTTCACAATAGGATGAACTATGCCTCTCCTTGAAAGTGTTACAGAAGATATACCCATACCTATCTGCTAAATTAAATTAAATATGTGTAAGAGACAGACAGTCACAAGAGCATTGTTTTAAAAGGTGTTGGATCTACAATTTTATTACCTTGCAGTGCAAATTTTAGAAGTAAGAAGTACTGACTCATGTAGAGCGGAACATGAAAAAGTGTCCAGCTATAAGCAGTGAATAACAGCTCGAAAACCCTCTACAATGGCGCTAGCGTAGGCAATGGGTATGGTATGGTGGTATGCAGCAGTTGATAATCCATCTGTGACATATGTATTCAATGGAGTCTTAGGCTGCAGTGAACTACTAGGTATACTACATTTATGAACGCGCCATCTCGTCTGCCGCGGAAAAGCAGCTACAATTTATTTTACGTCTCGGGATCAAAAACTAATCTAGAACATTTCGCCGCTGTCCCAAGGCTCTGTAGGCGTTACAATGAATTGTCAAAGCGCTGGAACCTGGACGTAGGCCTTCCCATGACGAAATACAAAAATAATTGAATCACTGCAAAACAACTAAGTATGTAATTATATTACTTGTCTCCAATAGTCAACAAATGTGAAATAATTATAATCATTATTATGCTAAACAATTGTAGTACGAATGCCCAATCATGACACGTTATTTTTTTTTACTTTTTCTCCTAATTCCTAATTTACTTTCATCATTCATCATTTATTTTCTCTTTTTTTATTTTTATCGTATTTTTGAGTTATATGAGCATGCCGTGGTCTCCCGTAAAATAACTCTTTTATTATGGTGATTATATTGTCTATGTGTATCCTTAGTTAGAGGTTATATCCCAAATAAATAAAGAAAATCTTTGCGAATGAACTGTATAGAACGGATTCCAACACTAGCGTGTTTCAACCGACATCGCACCAGGTTGTTGAAGACGTCTATTCTGGTCTTTGGTATATGAAAGCCCCGATTATTCTGTTTTACAAAACCAAGCATCTGTGCCTACTTAACAATGTCGTTATGTGTGGCTTAGAACTTATTTCATCTGAACTCTTAGGTCCCGTATGTTACATAGCTTCAACAACGCTTTTCAACACAACGCAGTGTGTAGGTAGTAGGAATGGATGACTTTTTTTTGAAATAGAATAAAGTTGCATTTTTGTGTGTTCAATGTCACATTGTTAGTATGCACCAGTTTTCAATATTTGTTAAGTAATTTTGAAAAAACAAAAAAACTGCATCTTTAAGTCATGAGCGACCAATAAAGATGGAGAATGGTGTGATTCCCTTGTTCACAAACTAAACTAAATTTAAGTTCAGTGCATCTTTTTCTTTCTATTTCGTTAAGAAAAGGACAGAAGATAAATTTTAGTTTAGTCCTGTCAAATTAATCAGCGACTGACGTAAATTGACGTAATTTTAGTAGGCAAGTTTATCAAAATCAAACTTTTAAGTCGAGGCAACCAAAAGATATGGGCGGTTATGTTCCGTTTATGCCCCATATTTAGGCACCCGACAGGTTTTTTTTTCTATTGGTGTTACAAAAGTCGTGAAACAGAGACCTCTTAAAACTACACCCACAATGTAACTGTAGCGGTATCTACAACGCCACATGAGAACAACGCGTCGCATCTCGCAAGCAAAGTTTACCGCGCAGCTATCATAGACACAACGGCCCGACATGAATCATCGGGCAGTTGCCCGCCAGATACAACACCCGTTTGGTCGGAGGATCCTCCCTTTTTTATAGAGTATGAGTGAATTTTACACCCTGTTCCTCATACCTCTATATAACCTATATTAAGGTATGATACCAAGGTGGTTTCTGCGGCACAACAGAGCTACTAATACTCTATTTAATTAAAACAAAGCCTGCTAAACACAACATACCTATCGATAACGTAGGTACCTAATTCAAAACCAATTACCTAAATAGTTATAGTGTGTTGTAAGCATCTAAGCGTAATCCGTCATAAGACAGATGATGCATAATTAAAAGGCGTCTAAGTGCTTATACATAATTACACTCATGAACTGTGACGTAATTCTACATTCATTTCTTCTCAAAGGTAGTCGGATAGAAAGTGTCGACTCCATCGCGATATTTTTTTATAGCCTTAGGTGACCTAAACCCGCACTAAGTCACGCTTTTTTTCCATACAAATTTCGGGAGAGTAACATAGGGATGGATATGAGATTGTGCACCCAAAGTTAAACATAATATCGTTTTAACTCATTATTAATTGTGTCTGTACGGAAACAGAATAGTAAAATAAAAAACCAATAAAAAGTTATGAGCCAACAAAGATTCGTTTTTCTTGCTATTTTTAACGTAATTTTGGGTGTAAATAAGTAATAAAAGAACAGAAAATCTTCAAATCCAAGTCCGTACCGACAAAGCTCAGTTATCGAAGAGTTCAATAAACTTTATTTATAATTGATTTATGCAGTGGTTTTTTCATAAAACTCGATTTTCCAGAGCACTTTTCGAATTTATTACCGCGCCTATCAGTTCGGAAAGGTGTTTCTGTGCGTGAGAACTAGACGTTGTGTGTGTAGACTAGCGTCCAACTGCTCATCACTGATACTAGCTTTGTCAGACACGAAGTCAGGTGAGACAGTGTGCTTTTTCGCCATGACCACCAGTGAGTTCGAGCTCGCGACTAGTTCACTCTTAAATACTGCCATCATAAAGAAAAAGGACATAACTAAAAATTTTCCTCAAAATTGAGTTATATACATATTTGGAATCAGAAAAAAAAGGCGTATATGCCAGTTTTTATACTCAATTTTGGAAAAAAATGTTAGTTGTGCCCTTTTTCTTTTTCTTTATGACGGCAGAGTAGTAGTAGTATATTTACACAGAGAAGTCTGACTTAAGTGCGGGCTTAGGTCACACGAGCTATAAAATAGTATACGATACGTGTGACTTATGCAGTATTAATGCACTTAGCTGCACTCGGGTGATAATTTTACACCGTGCAATAATGGACTACTTAAGTCACATGTATCAATTTTATATTTTTATATTGTAACAATTTTATTTCATGATTTCTGTCTATTTATTTAAAGTGTTTACATAATTTTAAATGCTATACAGTCTTAAAATAATAATGAGAATATGTATATAAAAATGAGGCGAAATAATCAAAGGGCATCAAAAAATTCGTCCGCATCGCTGTCAACAGCAAACGTGCCCAGAAGGCTGGCATCATTGCCACGTTGTATGGCAATGTTGATTCTCTATTGCTTTTTCTTTTTATTTCATACAAAAAGGTATGAAAAGATTTAATGGAGATGCAAACTTGAATTGTCCTGGATGCCACGATGTGCACGATTCGTACGGTGCTAAACACACAATGACATTTTGTTACGTCAACATTGACTCCGTATTCCAATTATTAAAGTATTCGTTTTAGATACTCAATACTTTAGTTGCATTTCATAATGTGTATAAATAATTTAATCGACAGTTTAACAGGCTCCGGCGTGGTAAACGAGACGAGAGAACAATAGAGTTTTATTGTTATGACGGCTATAGCCCTATAGTGGCCCTGGAAAGTGTTATGGAACCGAAAAATGTAGTAGATTGTTTTTAGAATCTATGGGAATGGCTTGAGAATGGCTAAGATCAAGCATCATGAACAATTATAGAAAAGTTGAAATCTGGTTGGAAGGGCAGATTGCCCTTAAAACAGTAAAGTAAATCAGATTAAAAGTCATTTGTCTCAAGTAAGTACAATAATAATTATTGGAATAAAAAGTTAATAAAGAGTGCGCTATGTTATGCCAGAGGGCGTACAAATATTTGTAATGAAGTAATCACTTAACGTCAGATCATGGGATTCATGAAGAAAAATGAGACGGAAAACTTCAAATTAAAAAGTCTTCTCTGCGGCAAACTAATACATTTTTGTCATTTGTATCCTCAGATTTTATCATTAATCTAGTTTTAACTGTAGTTAAAAAAACAGTACCATCGGGCGCCATCAGCTCTATCTATAAGGAATAGAACAATCCGTCTGAATCCACAGGGAACGTGTTCAGATATAAGCGAACATATAGTTTGGTTTCTATACACCACCGCGATTATGGCCGCGAGCGCGAGCGTGGCGATTATGGCAAACCCCCCCCCCCCCAAAATTGGGGGAGGCCTATGTCCAGCAGTGGACGTCTATCGGCTGAAACGACGACGACGACACCACCGCCATTCGATACACACCTCATAGTTTGTCTATTTTTTATGTCTGGGTTAAAGGCTACGTGCTTCAGGTATAATAAAAGCGTCTACGAACTATTGTTCAAAAACTAAATCTGCGTAACAATAAATCTTAAAGGAGTATGTGACTGTCTGTGTGGTGCCGGACTTAAAGAATACCACCACCCCATACTTCCCGTGGGTGTCGTAAAAGGCGACTAAGGGAGACAGGAGAATGGGCAGCAGCGTTCTCTATGCTTTACACCGTCATACCATACTGCGATCGCCAACCCGCCTGCCAAGCGTGGCGATTATGGCAAACCCCCCCAAAATTGGGGGAGGCCTATGTCCAGCAGTGGACGTCTTTCGGCTGAAATGATGAGTATATGTGACGATCGTAGCAGGTGGCATTCTACAGTCTCTGCCTACCCCTTTGGTAAAAAGCGTTAGCTTTAAATCTATCTTAAATCTGAGTTTTCATATCAAACGACTATATTGAAAGAAGTTATTGCTCTCTTATTTTCCATTTAAAATTTATAGAAGGCAGTATCGCATAATCGTTTGTCGCACTTTGGTAGTGTCAAACTACTGTAATACTGCACCGACGTACTGTCACACAATTATTGTTTGTCTCACTACCGTAGTGTCGAACTACTGTCGGTCAATCGTTTGTCACCCCAGCGTGATGTCGAACTTCAGTGTGTCGCACAAGCATATTTTCGAACTATGGTGAGTCGCAGCAGCGGCGGCTCTAAAATTTTTTTTAGGCGGTGCAAAATCTTAACGTGGCGTCCCTCTATGTACCATGTTCCTATGATATATGCATATGCAGTTGCTTGTTGCTTGCTTGCTTTTGCTTGTTTGTGGACGATCGGCTTTAAGTAAGTTACTATCATCCAGGCACCAGTCATTGATGATAGTAACTTATCCGACCACCAGTCTTTTCAGTATGGACACTTTTTTGCGCGACCTAAGTACGGTGAGGTCAAATAAAATCGGTGTTGTCAAGCTATGCTTAATAATTAATTGTCCTAGGTGTGCGAGAAGATTGTTATTGAAAATATTCTTGAGTTAGGTTGGTGGTCGCATTTCGGTTGTATTCAGCGCCTCTCCCATGATAGCGCCCAGTGCCGTTGCACCGCTCGCACCGCCCTAGGGCCGCTACTGAGTTGCAGAACAGTTTTGTCGCACAACCATTTGTCGAGTTCATGTAGTACACTCGAAAATCATTAATGAAATACTACTTAAATTGGAACTAAATAATGTGTAAGTGTAATGAAAATAAATAAGTAGACAAGCTTTCATCTTGCAGCGCAAGATGAAAGCTTATACTTCGCAATTTCAACAGTAAAAACTAAACATAAAACCTTTTTATATCCAATACTTTTAAAAGTAAAAGTAACAATAAAAGAGAACGTACTCACATCCTTTGAAAAGCACCCGAAGGGTTATTCACATTTCCCAAAGTCCCGGCCCATCCTAACCTAATAGCTTAAAGAAAGAAAGAAAGGAAGGAAAGATATACTATCAGCCATGTATCTTCACGAGCCGTAAAAGTCAATTGAAAGTCGACTACAAGGCAGATAAAGAACACCCTTCAGTTAAGGGGTGTTGACTTACAGCTGATGCATTGTGTGTTTTCCCTCTAATTCCCAAATGAGTAGTAAATGGTAATTCGGTTAAGGAGTGATGTATGTGTCTGTTTGTTTCTTTTTATAAGAAGAACCTTAGATAGTGCATCGTGGAGATGGATAAAGAAACATTATCACACTAATATTCTAAGGCGAAAGTTTGTGAGTGTGTTTGTATTTTTGTTACTTCTTCACGCACAAATGGCTGGACCAATTTTGATAAAATTTGGTATGTAGGTAGCTGATACCTTATTAACACAAAGGCTACTTTTCTCCCGATATTCTCACGAGATCGAGACTTATACGGGTGAAACCGCGGGGCGCTGCTAGTATTATTATACGTTCGATACGTAGGCCTACGAGTACCATACTTCCCATACTTCCCGTGGGTGTCGTAAAAGGCGACTAAGGGGCGTACCGGAGAATGGGCAGCAGCGTTCTCTGTGCATTCCACCACCATATCATACTGCGATCGCCAACCCAGGCGGGTTGGCGATCGCAGTATGGTGCGATTATGGCAAGCCCCCCCCTTTTGGGGGAGGCCTATGTTCAGCAGTGGACGTTTTTCGGCTGGACTACGAGTAGCAGCGTTAAAATAGAGGTGGGTAGGACACTTGATTAGACGTGGTGATGGCAGGTGGAGCAGAGCCCTAACGGAATGGTTGCCGAGAGACGGTAGCAGCAGCGCTGGCCGTCCAATAGTAAGGTGGCTGGACGACCTACAGAAGATCGCGGGGAAGACCTGGATTAGACTCACACATACCAGGGAAGTATGGCACAAAAAGAAGGAGGCAATAATCAGCAGTGGGAGGAACGAGGCCAATGATGATGATATTGTTATAAAATAGGTACTTTGTTAGTTTGTTGGCAATATCTATATATATATAAAATTCAAAGACCTGTCGGCATATGCGCGTGATTGACCGAGGGGACGGCGCGGGGCATCGGGGTCCGAACCCGGTACGCGACAGCCGCTGCATGCCCTCCACTCCACTCAGACTCAGCTCACATAAGAGAGAAAAAAATGGCGGGCATAAAATGAAATGCCTGTCGCATTTTATTTTTTTCTCTCTTATGTTGAATAATAAATTATGGTATTACACCTATTTTAATACAGTCCACTATATCTTTTATTATAAAGTCCCGATTGACCCCATTCAATGATCCGGCTCGAAGGACCACAAGGAGTGCTGTAATCATCGCTTACTTTGTGAAATAATTGATAAACAAAACTAAAAGTTACAAGAATACTTACCTATTTTCCCATTTACCTCAATATTTTTTAAAAACTCTGCAATAGAAAATACACCAAGAAACTTTTATTATGCAGGCAAAGACCGTGTGCCGAGTAATTTAACACGGCCGTTTTAAACACATTCAGAACTTGCAGCTGACAGCAACTAAAGCCTATGCAGCGCTGCACAAAGTTACCAAACATGTGTCGGAATTGTGCTGCTAAATCTTTTGGAAAAGCGCTGCAGCGGCTGCATTGACGTAATCGTGAGGTGTAATATTTTGGCAAATATTGTATAGACTATTGGATTTGTAACGAGTTTAACAACAAAAAATAGGAAAATTCGTTCCTTATTTGCAAGATAACGACAAATTAGAAAAAATGTATTTTAGGAGAGCAAAACATGATCTCTTTTGATTAACCGTAAGTATGTATCCTATTAACCGTAAAATTTTATAAACAATATCAATTTCCTGTTACCGTTGAGGCACAGTTATTCCCTAATATTTTACTAAAATGTTTGCTCTTACATTATTTTTGGTCTAAAACTGGCTGAATTGCCTAAAACATTATCCTTAAGCAGAGAGGTTATCTAATATTTAAGACGAAAGTAACATTACTTCTTAGCGAAGTCATTTTAATTATTCTTACAAATCTCTTCCTGAGGAAGCTTGCGCCAAACTCCAGATGGCACCGGTATGATCCGGATTACTGCGGTTAATATATAACTAGACGGTTGCACGACGATAATGCTTTTTACATCTTGTTAAATATTAAAAGGTGGGTATTTTAGGCCACTATTCACTTTAGATATAGAAGATACAATTGAACTACACGCAATTAAAATAAAAAGAAAGTCAAAATAATACTTAAGTATGTCTTTACATCTTTTCCTAGAATCTACATAAAATCTTCTTTCCTACCCCTTCAAAATTATTCTTAAAAAACCCAACCAGTTCGCACCGGTTTGATCCGGATAAATGCGGCTAAATTATCTCTCGACTTTCCCGCCCTCATTATGGCACCCAACAAATTAAGTGCAGCGCTTTTTTTAAGGTGATAATTTAACGTAAGTATTTAAAGCCCATGGTTTGTGAGGTTTATGTCAAAGGTCTGATCCTAATCTTATTATGGTGCTGTCGTTGAAGCTGTAACCTTAGTTGCTGTATTCATTTCACTTCAGCTTCCTGTAACTATAATAATGCTAATATTTGTTCAGGTTTTTCTTACTGCAGAATGGCTGTCACTATGAAAGTTATTTTTGAAAAAAATAATTATCATGTAACTCAAACTGTTGGTACACGAGCTGATTTCATTTACTTGATCAACTTCCTGTCCAAGACTCCATCGTCGTGTTTAGGAAACTCAAAAACAGCTGACGGCCGACTTTTTCCAAACCACTGGTTCAGAGCAAAACCAAAACCACATCTAACTTTACCAAAGTGAATTCAGTTTCAAGGTCTTATGGAAAAATATGAAACATTTTCACGAAATTCATTTGCATAGCTAACAGACAAAAGTCAAATCAAAAAAATCTTTGGTTTACATGTTTGCAGATAAACTTATTGGAGTTGTGGATACAGGTGGTAGGTAGGTGCCTACAATGGTACATAGGTATCTATAATATATAAAAGGATTTACGGATATTATCCATTTATGTATCCTACTCATTTCCTGCTGGGAATGTTAGGATATAATTCCCTTTCAGTGCGTAGAGCCAGAGATCAGATCTTAATAGCCATAAAGATTTTGAGGAGCATGGTAGATTCCACAGAGCTACACAATACTTTGTGTACACTTTATGTGCCTGGCAACTATCTGCGTCATAGGCCTACTCAACGACACCGACTGTTCGCCACATCCCATTGCCGCACAGTGTCGCGCGCGCAATCCCCGTTGTGTCGCATGCATGGTGCTATAAACTTGTTAATGGAGACATTCCCGGAATGTGACATCTTTAATGACACACTCAGGGTGATCATGTCAAATTGTCTCATATTCTGTGAAAAACAGGTTTGATAAGTGATTAAGTTGTATATTGTTATCACTTTCGATTTTATTTTGTTTTCTTTTCTTAAAGCTATTGTTAAGTATGTTTGATCTCTGACTTGTTATTTGTAGTTGAATTATGTTAGTTATGTAATATGTTTAGTTTTATGTTTAGTTTTACCCGTTAATTACTGTCATTGGCGCAAGCCGTTGTAATTAATTATAAATAAATAAATAAATAAATAAATAAATAAATCTATGTACAACTGAGAGAGTGGTCGGTATAGAGGATTGCATTTTATTGAGTAACCTCGAGAGAGAGGTGGAACAGCGCGGTTTTAGAATTTCTAGAACAACGAACAGAGAATTTTATTTCGAATAAATATTTTGTTGTGTTTATGTTTCAGCGACCTCAAATAATTGGGTATGAAGGCAGGACTCTATACTGTATCCTCTATGCTCCTGCCGCAGGAGCAAGATGATGATATTTTTTTTGTAAAATTAAATTTTCTCTGCCAAATTAAATTTTTTGTTGCCAACCCGCCTGCCAAGCGTGGCGATTATGGCAAACCCCCCCCCCCCAAAATTGGGGGAGGCCTATGTCCAGCAGTGGACGTCTATCGGCTGAAACGACGACGACGAAATTTTCTCTTTACCCGACTACGGTGAAGCTAAAAGGAAAGTATAATTTTGACCGGTACATATGTATATATGTTCATCTGTTCCCTCATAACTTTAAAAGTACTTAAAATAATTTGACAAATGAGGTATCATTAAAAGCGTCTTGACCGTCCGCTAGCTATGTGACGTCACACTAAATTCAACATGGCGCCCTCTAGAGGACATAAACTAATGAATTTAAAAATAAAAAGTTGGGATGGTGCCTCAAAAGTTGGGATGGTGGAATGGGCTTAATTAGCACATTTTGAAAATATAAATATTACTGAAATAAGCCCTAAAATAATTAAATAAAAATAAGTTTAAACCCGACTACTGAAAAGGATGAAACAAGAAAGTAGGTACCTTCCCGGGGGCCCATGCTACCCTTATATGTTAGTACAGCGGCATGTGTTCTTGTTTCTTTTTTTTAATCCCCTGAACCCCCCTCCACCCCCTTCCTCCTCGATCCCCTGCTTGTTCGTCTTCTTGAGGTGGGAACAAATTATTGTACTCGCGCCACTGTTACCGTAACCGACACCGCTTCGGATGTGTTCGGCTGTCCTCGGAATGTACTCGGTTTTAATGTATAACCGATATGTCAGTGAGTGATGGCGAAAGTATTCTGTTTGTGTTTTGTTTTCACTTCTGTAAGCAACCCTTTTTTTTTTGATGTTGGGAAATCATTAAATGACTCCTCCCCTCTTACTGACTAAAACCCACCTGTAACTCCCGACGCCCGGAGCGTCTCCCGCGGCAGCTGGGACGGGAGGCTCTCTCCCTCATCCATCCCGCCACCTCCTTCGCTAGCATGACTGCTTCGCAGAAGGAGGTGACTGCCTCCCACTCCCTCTCGCTCCGGACCATGGCTTGCAGCAGGGTCGGACGCGAGATGTCGCCGCCGCTGCCGATCGCCTCTACGAGGACACGGCGATGCTCCGCCAAATCGGGGCAGACCTCCACCGTGTTGTCAGCACCCCTGGAGTGCCACTTTTTTGTGTTTTTTTTTTCTGTGTAATTACCTACTGTACAATGTGTATCTGTATTTTCCAACACTTCATTATTTTCAGTTATTGACAACAGCACCTGGTAATAGGTACACTCGTAGCATTCGTAGCATAACCAGCCTTTAATGTTCCCACTGCTGGTAAACAGGGCTCTTCTCTGTAAGAAGTAGGCCATAATCCATCACGCGAACCCCGTGTTCCCCGCGAGCGCCGTGAAATGTCACATGTCTTCGTATTTTTGTTTCTAGGACATGCCGGTTTCCTCACGATGTTTTCCTTCAACGTTTTGAGAGCAGTGGTGATGAAATTATCTACACTTAAAGTAAAGCATCTGTTTAGGTTCGAACCAACGACCAGCGACTCGTAATTCGCGGTCTTTACCGCTGGACCACCATTGCTCTCACAGGTACACTCACATCCTAATAAAACTTAGCTCAGTAACTTCATAAAAATACTATTACATTTGATAATGTTGATTCCAGTTTGTAACCTCTGAAGACTCTTAGCTAAAAGATTTCCCGGATAGATAAAAGAACGTGTATAAAACCCGGTAGCCTACTAAAAGCTGGTTTTTATTAACATTGAAGTCCGTTCTGTAAGTAGTTCCTACAAAGCGCAGTTAATTGCAGTAAACGTACGCTGTAAAGCGCTTCAAGCTATGTGCTGGGGGAGATGTTTGAAGATTTTATTATACTGGCTTAGAGTGCATGGCGATGTGGGGATTTAAATACACTGTGATTTTATTAGCGTGACGTACCTAAGTGCTGTGATGGAGGGACGAAGCCAGCGTAGGTATTTAGATGAGGACTATTTTTGGTCTCTGATGATGATTGACCGTGCTGGCCCAGTGGTTAAAGCCTCGCTTCTCAAGCACGAGGTTGTATGTGGGTTCAAATCCGGACACCTGCTTAAGTGACTTTTCAATCCATACTAATATTATAAATTCGAAAGTAACTCTGTCTGTCTGTCTGTATGTTACCTTTTCACGCCTAAACCACTGATCAGATTTCGATAAACTTTGGCAGAGAGATAGATTGCATCCTGGGTAAGGACATAGGACAGTTTTTATTGACATACCTCGCTAGCGAAGCCGCGGGCGGAAGCTAGCCTATATATGTACTCGCTTTTGTATAACAAACTGACGTGAAACACTATCCCCGTTACTATTAAACTTTGTATAGCGTCTGTATAGGTAGTTAGTTACACAATGCTTTGTCTTCTTCTTTCGAAAGTCAAATTACTGACGACTGAAAGAGAGAAATCGGTGTGTAACTATTCATCTGATATAATAAGTTTATTAGAAAGGGGGTATAACTGCAATTGCAAATTCTTTGAGCAAAAAATTATGATAAATTGCTAAGTTTTGAAAATTCATACAGACTAAATACCAGCAGTCATTGGAATTTAAATGGCGGCTATAATGTTCCTACTGTTGGGACACAGGCCTCCTCTCGGTGAGAGGGAGTGGGCCATAATCCACTACGCGGGCCCAGTGCGGGTTGGCAGATGTCACATGTCTTCGAATTTTTGGTTCTAGGACAGGCCGGTTTCCTCACGATGTTTTCCTGCACCGTTTTTAATAATCATAATAACACTGGATAGAAGTAGCCCAAGACCGAGACAATTGGCTAACTTTGGAGGAGGCCTTCACCTGTGAAGACGGAGTTCTTGCTAACAAGAATAAATGATAAAAATAAACTAACACTAGAATAAGTAATTTAACATAAACTAACAACCAAGAAAGTAAATGTAAAGTGCATGTAAGAAATAAAAGGATTAAAAAAAAAATCGTTTCTTTTTAATTTGTCTGTGTGGTGCCGGACTTAAAGAATAGCACCACCCCATACTTCCCGTGGGTGTCGTAAAAGGCGACTAAGGGTCGTACCGGAGAATGGGCAGCAGCGTTCTCTATGCATTCCACCATCATACCATACTGCGATCGCCAACTCGCCTGCCAAGCGTGGCGATTATGGCAAACCCCCCCAAAATTGGGGGAGGCCTATGTCCAGCAGTGGACGTCTATCGGCTGAAATGATGATGATGATGATGATTTCTTAATTCAAAATTACAATATGAAGGTATCGTTGGTTCTCAAACTAGGCACGGCCTGTGTCTTGGACACCATTAGAGAGCAATGGTGATGAAATATTTTACACAAAGTAAAGTGAAAGAAAGAAATAAAAATATTTATTGCGACTCGTACAGGAAGATCCCAAACTAAACTAAACACAGTAAAATAAAAATCCAAGTTATAAAAAAAAAAGTAACAAAAGCAAAACGAAACAGAAAGTCCTATACGAGGCCAAAAGGCTATATCTCAGCATGATGCAAACAAGTGCTTGCTTGGGTTCGAACCCACGACCTACAACTTGTAAATCTCACTCGTAATCACACAGGTACCAACCCAAATCAGCAGCCAAAATGACTTACCTACCTATACCTAATAAATTTTATAATAAATTCTAAGCGTATCTATTCACGAGACCCAAACGGAACAAACCATTCACCGCGACGAATGGGCGATGTCTTTTGGATAACATTCCTCATTTCCACAATTTGTTTGAAGATTAATGTCCTCTCGCTGGAACTCGATTGGGCGTGGGATAAACCAAGCCCAACACTGGACAATTACAACAGAACTGGTGTGATGCGGGTCTCTCCGTAATTTGTTTGCGAAACAAACAATTGTTTGACGTTTTTGTGTTAAAACGAGACACGGACACGAGTTTGTGTCGTTTTTGTTGGAGATATTTTAATTTATGTTTGTGTTTCAGTTGGAGGAGTGAGGGTCGTGGACGGGGGAGGGAAGGAGGGCTGTGGTGTAAGGGGAGAGGGGTAGGAGATTATGATTCGTCTTCTGAAGAGAACAAACAAATATTTGTGATACCTATACTTGATCAGTTTAGCAGTCACTGCTTGCTGTGTCTTCAAAGAAAACCAAGATTTAGGTGTCAGATATTGCTAACACGAGCGAAGGAGGCTATCAAATTGCATAACTTGGGAATTATGGGTGTACTATGGGAACACCCATAGATATATGAAAGAAGTTTATATGGGAACACCTCTGCCCTTAGAAAGGAGTTGGAGTTTTGGAGTTTCTTGCCCATTCTTCTCCATACGAAAACTACCTTTTGGAATGGGCGACTAGAATCAATTCTATTTTGTTGTAATTTTTGACGTTCAAAAGTGCCTTTTATGTGCCTATTTGAAGTAAATGCTTTGATTTTGACTTTGAAATACACGTATTATCGTGTATCAATGCCTCTGCCTAACCCTTCGGGATAACAAGGCGTGGTGTTATATTTATGTTATAAGGCTATCAAATTCGTTCCTTTTCTGTATGAAAAGGAAGTCAAAGATCTTTATTGTGAGACAGTGGTTACAAAGTTGATAAGTTATTTTGGTGTGCGTTTGCACTGCTCTACCATGTTAGGCATACAATAGTTTGAAGGTTACGTGATGTATCAAATAGACATTTTAATTGAAATAGAGCTATATTCAAAAATGTTTATTGCAATTACATATAATTATAACATACAATGAGTTGGAGATCACCTTTAAAGCAAGAAGATGCTTGTGATATTATGTATCAAAACATTAAAAAACCGGTCAAGTGCGAGTCGGACTCGGCCACCGAGGGTTCCGTGCTTTGTAGGTATGATGTAGATAGTTTATCACGGGTTTTTTTTAATGTACAGTATGCCTCAATAGTGCTTAGGCGCGCTATGGTTGAAATTTCTGTGAACATGCTTCGCGCCGTCCCCGCGCCCGCGCCGCAGGCCCGTATTTACATCTGTGTGTGTACACTTGCTAACGTCAAACGAAACAAAACATATCGTCATCGCTTTTTCACACGCGCGGCGTAATTACGTATGACCTTGGTTGGTTCATACCACTGCTAAAATTCACAATTTCATAACAAGTGCTGCTAGCGGATAACGTAGCGTATAGGATTAGTAAACACGTAGACCTGGGTTCGAATCTCGAGATGGAGCTTTGAATTATCTTTTCAACAATAATCTTATCTTTTTTTATTATTCGATAAATTAATACACGAGAATAATATATATTATTTGTTTTATTTGTATTATTATATTGTTATTGAAATATGCGGGGTAAAAAAAAAAAAAATTAAGTGATTTCAAAAATTTTATTCGTTATAATTTGATAAATAAACTTTTAAAACAGTTTATTTTCTCATAAAGAACAATTTATTGAAGTAAAGCAGGTAATCGGTGAGCTACGACCATTAGACTTAAAATATTGTAACTATCTTAGTAATAAAATAATATTGTGCTTTAATTGCGGATATAGCTTAAGTATTCATTTTCAAAATTCATTTTGAAAAGAAGATTGAAACTATAAACCTCAAAATAATCCTTATTACGGATATGACACAATAATATTTTATTTAATAATCAATTTGTAATTTATAACTTAATACGTTGTATAACCCCCATAATTATCCATGCTATCAAGTAAACGCTGGCGTATGGATCCTGTAATGTTTAAACATATATCTTCATATTTCCTTGCAATGCAACTTCATCTGGTAGGTCACTGGTTGGTTAAAACCACTTGTTTCTTATTCACTGACTGTACTCTTCCTTATATCTTTTGACCCTCCGACTCACAGTAGGTAATTTCTCTAAAACAAAAAAGGAATATTGTAAGGCTACTAGCAAAATTATAAAATATTAAGTAGATACCTACTTATTACTTTTTTAAACAAAATTATTTTGAAAATAGTTCAAATGTTACAAAATAATTATATTATAATTTATACATAATGCTATATTCATCATTCCAAAAGTAAATAAATAAACTCTTGGAAATATTATTTTTTTCTTCTATTTAGACCCAATGGTAAACACAAAACGTTTAATAAAATAACTACAATGATCAGCAGTTAAACTTTAATTAGCTAAATGTTAGATAAAATAATTAAATCATAATACTCACAGTCAGTCCGGTTTCATCAATTATTTGTGATATAATATTAAGTCCACTTTTACGCTGCGCGATAATATCCGCTTTCATCTCAAAGCTTACATTTCAAAATGAACTATTACACAGCTATTATAATAGACTAAACACACGTCACTAACCCACAATATCAAAAACCAATCAAGAACGAACAACATTCTATTAGACGCGGTGAATGAGCCGTAAGTTACCTGCATCTGTCTACCATACCTAATTTATTTATTTAGATTTCTGTGGGTATACTCAAAAGTTTTACGAATTATGTGAACAAGACGAACATGACACGGAACTATATTCAAAAGCGTGATTATTCGAGTAATATGCGGGTGTGTGTGTCAAATTACTCATTAAAAGAAGGTCGTAAGTCAAACTAAACGTTAAGCAATTAGTTTTGAAGTTGCCTATGGACTTTTGGCGTGGATAGTACCTACAAATTTACAATTTTTGGATTTTTCCCTTTACTTGTGCTACATGATCTTGATTTTTGCCAAATTTCATGATTCTAGGTCTACGGGAAGTATCCTATAAATTTTGAATTCCTTGAGAGTGTCGAAATATACGTTTCTTGCGACAGAAACGGTCGAATTTTTTTTTTACCTTAACATAGAAGTTTAATTTTTTCACAGCTTCAAGGGACTGTAGACCTGAGTATATGGTTTTAATTACAACTTGATACCTTCACTCATGTCCGTGTGGTGTCGGACTTGTCCGTGTGGTGTCGGACTTAAAGAATTGCACCACCCCATACTTCCCGTGGGTGTCGTAAAAGGCGACTAAGGGTCGTACCGGAGAATGGGCAGCAGCGTTCTCTGTGCATTCCACCACCATACTATACTGCGATCGCCAACCCACTTACCAAGCGTGGCGATTATGGCAAAACCCCCCCAAGAATGACAAGCACAAAAATCATTAGGCCCCTAGTACCCGGCGGCCCGCCTACCCTTGGTTACGGTAGCGGCCAAGGCCACGGTGAGGCAAGGGGTGCTAAGAATCCCCGGAAGAGATCCGGCTACCACAATCACCGAAAACTGGACCTGGCAACATACAACACGCGTACACTCCGGACCGACGAGAAGATCACCGAACTCGAGGAAGAATTGAGCAAGATACGATGGAGTATAGTGGGGTTATCTGAAGTCCGAAGAGAGGGGGAGGACTCGATAATCCTTAAATCCGGAAACTTGCTCTATTTCCGGGAGGGCAACCAGCAGTCCCAAGGTGGTGTCGGGTTTATCGTCCATAAGTCCCTTGTGAGCAACGTGGTGAAGATCGAGAGTGTGTCGACCAGGGTGGCGTACCTTATACTCAGAATATCCGAAAGGTATTCGCTGAAGGTCGTACAGGTTTACGCCCCGACCTCGTCATACCCCGACGATGAGGTGGAGACCATGTATGAGGATATTTCCAGAGCCATACATGGCTCTAAAACTCACTTTACCGTTGTCATGGGGGACTTCAACGCGAAACTGGGTAAACGTAACGATGATGAGCTGCGAGTGGGGCAATTTGGAGTTGGATGCCGGAACCACCGGGGCCACCTACTGGCCAGTTTTATGGAGAAGGAAGGCCTCTTTATGATGAATTCCTTCTTCAGAAAACGTGAGCATAGAAAGTGGACCTGGCAGAGCCCGGATGGTGCAACTAAAAATGAGATTGACTTCATTATGTCGACGAAGAAGCAAGTATTCAATGATGTCTCTGTGATCAACGCGGTGAAAACCGGAAGTGATCACCGTATGGTAAGAGGCACATTGAACTTAAATATCAAGCTGGAAAGATCTCGACTGATGAAGTCTACGCTCCGTCCAGCACCGATCCAGATCCAAAACCCCGAGAGCTTTCAGCTCGAACTCCAGAATCGTTTCGAATGCCTAGGGAGCTCCGTGGACGATTATAACGATGGGTTCGTGGAAACTCAAAAACAACAAGGCACCGGGTGATGACGGAATTACGGCCGAGTTGCTGAAGGCTGGCGGAAAACCCGTCCTGAAGGCCCTTCAGAAGCTGATTGGTTCCGTCATACTCGAGGGCAAAACACCACAGGCATGGAACAGGGGTGTGGTGATACTTTTCTTTAAGAAGGGCGATAATGCCCTCCTTAAGAATTATAGGCCCATCTCACTCCTGAGCCATGTCTACAAGCTGTTTTCGAGAGTCATCACGAACCGTCTCGCGCGCAGGTTTGACGACTTCCAGCCTCCCGAACAAGCCGGATTCCGTAAAGGCTTTAGCACCGTAGACCACATACATACGCTGCGACAGGTTATACAGAAGACCGAAGAGTATAACCTGCCTCTCTGCTTAGCGTTTGTGGACTACGAGAAAGGCTTTGATTCGATCGAGACATGGGCTGTGCTGCAGTCTCTTCAACGGTGCCAGATCGACTATCGGTACATCGAAGTGCTGAAGTGTCTGTACGAAAACGCCACTATGTCAGTCAGACTCCAGGATCAGGCCTCGAAACCTATCCTTCTGCAGCGAGGTGTGAGACAGGGAGACGTTATCTCTCCGAAACTGTTCACCGCTGCACTGGAGGATGTCTTCAAGGTTCTGGACTGGAAAGGGGCTGGCATCAACATCAATGGCGAGTACATAACTCACCTTCGGTTTGCCGACGACATCGTAGTCATGGCTGAGACTATGGAGGACCTCAGTACAATGCTCGATGACCTCAGTAGAGCCTCCGAAAGAGTGGGTCTTAAAATGAACATGGACAAAACGAAGGTCATGTCAAATGCCCATGTAACACCCACTCTCATAAGAATCGGAGACGCTACACTCGAAGTCGTGGACGAGTACGTTTACCTAGGACAAACCGTCCAGTTAGGTAGGTCTAACTTCGAGAAAGAGGTAAATCGACGAATCCGACTCGGCTGGGCAGCGTTCAGGAAGCTACGCAATATCTTCTCGTCCCACATACCGCAGTGTCTCAAGACGAAAGTCTTTGACCAGTGTGTGTTGCCAGTGATGACTTATGGAACGGAAACGTGGTCGCTCACAATGGGCCTTATAAGAAGGCTAAAAGTCACCCAAAGGGCAATGGAGAGGGCTATGCTTGGAGTTTCCCTGCGTGATCGAATCAGGAATGAGGAGATCCGCAGGAGAACCAAGGTAACCGACATAGCCCGAAGAATTGCCAATGTTAAGTGGCAGTGGGCAGGGCACATTGCTCGCAGAACAGATGGCCGATGGGGCCGAAAGGTTCTGGAGTGGCGACCGCGTACCGGAAGACGTTGCGTTGGAAGGCCTCCCACAAGGTGGACCGATGACCTTGTGAAGGCCGCAGGAACCCGTTGGATGCGGGAAGCACAGGACCGGTCGAAGTGGAGGTGCTTGGGGGAGGCCTATGTCCAGCAGTGGACGTCTTTCGGCTGAAATGATGATGATGATGATGACCTTCACTCGTGCCCGAGATAAAGGATCTTGACAGACAGACAGACGGACGGACAACAAAGTGATCCTATAAGGGTTCCGTTTTTTCCTTTTGAGGTACGGCACCCTAAAAAACAGTTTGGCACTAACTCATCACGAATCTGTCTGACGAAAATTCAAGCTATATAATAATAATATGGTCTATTTACCAAGAAGTCATTTTATTTTTTTCTTAAATATATTAACGTCACAAAGCCTTCGCCCCTTGTGACGGACGACCGCGAAATGCTCACAGTAAATAATTTAGATTTAATACACAACCCCACGGTAAGTATTAGAATTATTATTTATTTATTTGTAACAGTTTTTAATAACAGGTTTTTTTTACGCCCAATTAGAGTTATCAAACATAACCGTTGAGCCTTTGTTCCCGGCTGTCATTCGTGGATCTTTGACAGTCATTACGGGTAGTCAGAAGTCCGAAAGTCTTACCAAGGGGTATCGTATTGCCCAGTAACTGGGTTGTGGAAGTCAGATAGGCAGTCGCTCCATGTAAAATTCTGGTATTCAGCTGCATTCGGTTAGACTGGAAGCCGACCCCAACATAGTTGGGAAAAGGCTTGGCAAATGGTGATGCCATTCTGAGGAGTAGTGTTGACCCAGTAGTAACGATTTACGAGTTGTTGGTCGAGGGTTCGAGGCGCTTTACTCTGTGTAAATAATTCCAACACCACTGATCTCAAAAAGGTGAAGAAAAACATCGTGAGGAAACCGGCATGTCCTAGAATTAAAAATACGTAGAAATGTGACATCACATCTACCAACCCGCACTGGTCCCGCGTGGTGGATTACGGCCCACTCCCTCTCACAGAGTCCCAGCAGTGGGAACGTTACAGGCTGATTATGTAGGGTGCAATTCTGTAGATATTCTATTTAATTTCTTAGAATTAATTAAATGAGTCTGCGACCTGCAAAGTTTACATACAAATATAATAAGGTGATGTTTATAGAATTCGAGGCGCGATCGAGTCGGGACACAATTTCCGTCGCAACTCCGTCCCGGCGGGATATTGGTTATAACATACGTATTTATAGCATTCACGGCCTAAAGAAATATATCTATAACGAAGGTATTTAGATTTATTCAAATCATTTATTTCCTTGGTTTAAATGCCCACCAGAGAAGTACCTATTTTACGACCAAAAAATTAGAAATACCTGCCAGAATGGATAAATGCTCACCAAATTGTGTCTCATTAAGTATTGTAGAAATGAACCTATTTTCCTTTGTATTCTATGCCACATCCTATGTGGACAGAGAGAAATGCATTGCATTTAGCAAAACTACTAAATGTGGGAGAAAATTGTGGTGACATTACAAATCTAAGCACGCACACAGTGGCACACGTATTATATAAGGGTCTAGGTTATTAAGTACCTACTTCGTCCGTTTTAGTTTGTTTTGACTGTACAGCGGAAGTTTGACTGTAATTTACATAGTTTTCGAGCTACAAAGAAATAATATAGGTAATATTAAAAATTACGAGTTATTCCGCTCTGATCCCCCCTCCACCCCCCTCCTCGATCCCCTGCTTGTTCTTCTTCTGTTTTAATCTCTGTCTTATCACTTCCATGAAAGCTTTTGCAAACTTTTGCGACAAAAACTTTTGCTTTTGTGATTTTTGATGTCGCAAAAGTAATTATTTTACTGGATTCAGTAAAATAATTAGATACCTACTTACCTTAATTGCGCAGATATCAATTCTGTAAACGATTCTGAACAAACTACTTTCATAATATGCATTAATTCAGTTACACATTGTATAACAACATACATAATCAGTCTGCCGGAACGTAGATCTACGCGAGACGCAGTGGCTTTTTAATTGTGTCTGTAATTACGGCACACAAGCGGTTAATGTTCCCACTGCTGGGACACAGGCCTCCCCTCTTCGAGAGGGAGTGGGCTGTAATCCACCACGCGGGTCCAGTGCGGGTTGGTTCTCATGTCTTCGAATTTTCGGTTCTAGGACATGTCAGTTTCCTCACGATGTTTTCCTTCACATTTTGAGAGCTGTTTTGTATAAACTCCTGTGTATTACTGCGATTGGTCTACCTGAATAATATGAAAATTAAAGAAAGCAAGAACATTTGTTTGCGTTTATTAACTTAAGTAGCTTTCCAATATTTTCCACTCCTATAACTGCCAGTAAACCGCGTTCAGCTGTACGTTTTTCTTCCACTCAAGTTTTATTTCAAACAAGTACTCGTAAGGTTTTATTTGGCTTCTACCGGTGCGTGATGCCTCATAAGAAAGCTCTTTACTGAATGAAATACTTCAATGTACGTTGATTTTATTAGATGGATCATGGAGGTACGTTTGTTTATTCGAAGTTTTATTTTGTGACTTTATTTTTGAGCTATTTATTCAGTGGTGTAACGGGTCTAATAAACTGGTAATGCGTTTGTATTTATCTACTGTATGACCAAGGTTGTTACAGGTAGTCAAAAGCCCGAAAGTCTGACAGCCACTCAGACAAGGGGTATCGTGTCACCCAGTAACTGGTTTTCTGGAGGTCAGACAGTCACATAAAATACTGGCTTAGAACTGCATCAGATTAGAGTAGGAACCAACCCAAATGACGTTTGCCTAATTTCAGTCAACATAGCTAATTCTCTTTATCGACCATCTTTTTCATTAAAATTCGGCCTGATAATAACTGTATTTTGTCTGTTCGTCTGTAACTCTATATAATCAACCAAATGTACCAAAGGCTTGCAATTACCTGAACCGTCGTCTGGATAAAAGCAATTTTCAAATTCTAGCGAACATTAATTTATATTTACACATTCCTAAATTGCACCCTTTTCATTTCACCCCCTCGACAACTAAGCATTGCAAGCTTACAATGCACGAACCCCACAAATTCCACAATATTATGATTCCGAATAAGCTTCAGTAATTCAAAATTTAACACTGCAGGACAACTAAGGGAGGTGGCAGGCTTAGTGCTAATTTACATAGTACGTAGGTAGCGGCCTGTCTAGACACGCTAACTCATTACTAAACCCAGTTTAGTACCCACTTGAAGTATGGACAGCAGGGAAAGTAGTGGAGACGGTTTTTGTGGGAATTTTTGTTTACAATATCGAAAAGGATTAGACCAGGGGTGTCAAACTCAATTTTGCAGAGGGCCATATATTAGATTTAGAATGTGTAGGCGGGCCAGGTTCAAATTAAAATACTAAAACATACTAAATTATTTTAACATATTTTTTATTTAGTTATATATGGTTGTTACAAATCATACCAAAAGTAAGAAAGAGGGTGAGGGAGGGGCGCAGTATGCGTTAGCTGCACGGACGAAATAGAAGACGACTTCGCGCGCGCATGAGAGAGAGAGAGAAAAGCATAACTAACACTCTCTCACTCGTCTTGTCAGGCGCTACTCTTGAAATTACTTTTAAGTAAAGTGCGCGTATTTTTAAATCTGCGTAGAGGCATTGAGTGCAGTCTAAAATCTCTAAAAAAAGAATCATTTTTATCTGTGATATATTGTGATCGCGGGCCGTATCGAAATGGCCCGAGGGCCGGATTCGGCCCGCGGGCCGTATCTTTGACATGACTGGATTAGACATAATAGGTATACCATTAGAGATCACTGATTTGTTTTCACTTTGATAGAATTATTATTAACTGAGACACCGTAATAAGAAGGGGTCATTTTCTTTCTTTCTATTTCAGATAAAAATCATGACAGTTGTACCATTATGAGTCCAGCCGATGGCAACCCCTACACAGGAAGATGTGATCTTTGGCAAGAACTGCTTCAACCTCCTGTGTTTATTGAACCGTCTCAGAGCCTTTCTATCCGGGCATAAGTTACTGTAACCTACTTGGTGAATGCGCAGTGATTGAAAACTCAAATTTTCTTACGTTTTTTGAAATTTGCAGGTCAGTGTCAGGTTGTATCTTGATCAAAATATGATTCGCGACTATAATAGATATGTATTTACGGAATTATAGTCATTACAATCATTAATAAATCTCTTTGTTCCATAAGCACTTTTCCCTAGGAGATTTGTTCTAATGGAACAAATAACTTAGAAAGATGTATTAATGATTCTAATGATTATAATTCTGTAAATAGGTACCTGTTACAGTCGCGCATCATATTTTGATCACGATACAACTTGACACTGACCTGAAAATTGCAATAAACCAAACGTAGTATTACGAACAATGGAATTCAGGTATATTTTTTATATCAACAACTCCACGGAAGTCCTGTTTCAATTATGGTCACGTAGGTTAACACAGTCCAGGTATACTTATCTATCGCCAACCCATCTACAAACTGACCGGAGTAGTTGACGACCAGGCGAAAGTTTATAGAATGTCTGTGGCTTAAATTTTATATCTAGCCAGACAGTAAATTATTAAGTTTTCATCGTCCAAATGGCTCCTGCCTTTTGTAAATTATATCGTATGATGTAGTACCTACGCGATGTGACTATAGCTAGATATTATATTATACACCCTTACATTTTGATCGTTTTAATCCTTATAAGGGGTAATTTTACTCATCATTATAAACAATTTTTACTATGGGACCAAACCTGAAATCGTGAAAAAAAAATCTGCTGATCGATACATAACTCGACATATTGTATGGATCAAAAGATTTCTTTTTCACGATATCAGGGTTGGTCCCATAGTAAAAGTTGTTTTTTACTATGGGACCAACCCTGATATCGTGAAAAAGAAAGAGTCACAATTACCCCTTATGAGGAGCAAAACGATCAAAATGTAATGGGGTGTGTAGGTACCTCTGAGGCCCATTATAAAATGTTCTTGGTCTTACCAGACCAGGAACATTTTATTAATTATAATAATAAATAAATAGATAAATAAATGTAAATTGAATTAAATACCTATTATGTAAACAAAAAATATATACGCATATAAGCTATGCAGAAATACTGTCTTCTTCAAACTTTTATCTAGAAACATCTTTCAGATTCCAAGTTTCCATACTCATTACGTTCAACATTTCGCACAACATGACAACACACAATATAGTAAGTGAAGGCACAAGTGAAATTGTCCGCGACCTCCTCTCATAGATTCCAGACGAAACAGCGCTTTTTTCATCCCCTTGAGGGGACAGCGCTGTAAGCGCTCACGCTGATTGCAAGAGAAACGCCTTGCGGGGGCTGCACAAAGAATTTTATTGAAAAGTGGAAAGTGTATTGACGTTGGATCGTTTTAGGTTTTATTTTTATCGTGAAAAAAAATAACATCTATGGATGTTACTTTTTTTTTGTTTTTAGTTATTTCTATGACTAAATAACTAAAAACTAAATTATCACAGTATAGGTATGTAAGTAATGACTAAATTATCTATTTATCCATTCTAATAATTTAAATTCGAAAGTAACTCTGTCTGTCTGTATGTTACCTTTTTACTCCTAAGCCACTGAACTGAACCCATTTCGATGAAAGGCAGAGAGATAGATTGCATCCCGGGGAAGGACAAGGGATAGTTTTTATCGACATACCTCTGCGGGCGAAGCCGCGGGCGGAAGCTAGTATAGACATAAACAATACAAAGTCAGGTTAGTTACACCATTTATAACCCAAGAACGGCTGGATCGATTTTTATGGTCTTTGATTTGTTGGATTTTGTCTCCGCCCCGAATAGCAGAATAAATATTTGGTAAAACATGGGAAATATTCACGAAATAAAATAATGATGAAACACAATTTATTGATTCTGAGGCGGTAGGTACGAAGTTCGTCGGGTAGAAGGTATAATGGATACCTATACCATTGAGGTATAAAGTACTGTAAGTACTTATATCTCAATGACCTATACTTACAGGTGATTTTTTTTTAC
Organism: Mesoligia furuncula; assembly: GCA_916614155.1. NCBI lineage: Eukaryota > Metazoa > Arthropoda > Insecta > Lepidoptera > Noctuidae > Mesoligia > Mesoligia furuncula. The sequence continues at coordinate 2,514,677 of OU744807.1, read as the reverse complement.
CGGTTCCAAATTTTTACAGAGTGTCAACTTTCACTATGGGACCAAGTCTGAATTCAAGAAAAAAAATGAGCTATTTCATACAATGGTTCCATACTACTTGACCAAAATGAATGAACCAGCAGATTTTTTTTTTCGTGATTTCAGAGTTGGTCCAATAGTGAAAGTTGTTCATAATCATGGGTAGAACACCCTGTAAAAATTTGGAACCGATAAAAAAAATCTGTATAATGTTGATGTTTTAAGTAAGAAGCTTCAAGCCAAGCCAAGTGTAAGCCAAGTGTAGACGAAATGGCAATAAAAGACTGATCATCACTTATTATTACACTTGTTTCTGCCCGCGGCTGGTGTGGTGGTTCGCCTGCCGGGATGTCAGAGATTATCCCACGGGAGCTAGCTACCGGGACAAAAAGTAGCCTATGTAGAGACAGCAGCACATCAAGCTACTACAATCTGTCAAATTTCTTTAAAATATTTTCAACTTTATCGCTAAAGTATAAGGTTCAAAGTTGATTGGGAAAATTTGACAGTTTCGGTTAGCTTGATGTGCTGGCGTCTGTACTTCCCCAGGATGCCATCTATCTCCTTGCCAGTTTCATCGAAATCCGTTCAGTGGTTTAAGCGTGAAAAGATAATTTATAGACACAGTTACATTCGAATTTATAATATTAGTATGTATAAATAACATAGTAACTTAATAATGTAAAAAAACTCTTTTATATTGTTTTATTGCTGAATGGGTGCACTTGTTCCATCATAAACCTCATCCATCGCTTTCCATCTGGCGTGATCGAGGTCTAGAGTGAGCCCATCATCATCACCATAATGATTGTGTGATGGTGATGGCAGGAGAATACTCCTACCCTTATCCCAATTTATTTAGGCTCAATGCAACATATTGTCTTTTTCTTTCTTCCATACTTCTCTATTAATTGTCATCTTGGTTGTCGGCCTTTTTCTAGCCATAAATATCATCATTCACACAGTCCATCCATAATTTCTTTAGTCTTCCAATTCGACCCATTCAGTAATAAAACAAATAACGCATTTGTGAAAATTGCAACGTTCGACGGCACCTAGAACGTAAAACCATTCAGTAATAAAATTACAAAGTAAACATACCTACGTAGGTACGTTAACATTGTAATTTCAGACGCCACGTCGTCGTCGTTTCGTGACGTCGTCGTCAGACGTCTGAGAGACGTGCTTCTATATAAGATGCGCCGCTTGATTGCAGGCACTAGGCAGCTAAACAAAAGGCGATCAACACCGTATAAGACGCGAAACTCAACAAAAAAAAGTTTAATGTAAATTCCGTCTGAAAACGTACCCCACTAGGTACCTTTTTTAAAAGCTCCATAATTAAAAAAAAAACCTAACAGCTCATTAATACCCAGGGGGCTAGTTTATAGTCTGGTTCGTGCCTGGGGGCCTAAAAAGGCCACTTTGGCAGAATCATAAAAGGATAACAGAATGGACAGTTAACTGTTAAGTTAATCGTATCAAATCCCATTGGTGAAGCATTTTCAGTTATTTTTTTTGTCTGTGCTAAAATACCAATCAATCCAATCCAAATACAATCCCAATCTCTTTGATTGTAGGTAGGCTACGTAGTGCAAAAAACACGGACTGTCTTCGCCATTTTATAATTCACAATGTTATCCTTTTATGATTCTCCAAAGTGGCCTTTTTAGGCCCCCAGCTCTCTTGTTATCAATTTACTAATAATTCTTCAATGAAAAAACTTTGATAATATAACAATAGATTTTAAATCTAAAATGTCCAAAAAATGTGGAACGCTTCACGATTTTGCGTGTCATCCTTGCGCAGGGGCCATGCTAATCTTCTCTGTATCGTTCCAATTTTAGTATATGTACTGCCGAAGCAAGTACACTTGTTATAACTAATTTATGTTATACATCGTTCCGGGCAAGAAAACTTTAATTGTGCGATGTAGAACTTTTAAGAAATACGAAGGTATTGTATTGTTTTTGCCTTCAAATTACATTGATAAGAAAAACACAATCTCGTTTTTAATGATATGCTATCAATGAATCATGAAATTTATTTTGATTAAGCTCCCAAAAATGTTATTTAAAACTTTTTTGCTAAGCATAGATAAGAGCGCCATCTAGGCGAACTAATGTGAACTTACTTCAACCGAAACGAACATTCACAGTGTACCAGAAACATGTCTAGGTAATTTAAAATAAAATTAACTAATTTGATACCAGAACAATTATTTTTTCAATATCAATGAATTATAAATCATAGAAAATGTGCGAATTGAATATAACTCAGCTTATCAGTTACACTGTGCCTTACATAGATGGCGGTAGTAACATTGATGAGAGTGCCATCTGTGCATATAATTGTCCTATTAGCAAACGCACTGACTCTGTAGGCTGATCGTAGTTCCTTAATTTCATCATAGATGTCCCTTTTGAGCACAATAAAATAAATTTCTATAAAAATGGGTTTGATTTTATTAATAAGTATACGGGGTCTCCTTCTATGTGCATTTGGATTGAGTGATCTTTTTTTATTTCGTGACAAAATCTGATTGTACAGTTAGTCAAAAATAGTCGAAACTCATAGCCCAAAGTAAAAAAATTGTCACTCTCAAGGGTCTTCAGTTATTACCAATCACTCAATTCAGACATTTTGCAAAAACGGCTATGAGCTAAATCTCAACAAAAACTTACTCTACTGACTAAATTTATATCTCAAAAATTTGTTAAAAATTTGTCACAACATTTTTTAAACCCATCAAGGCATTTAAAGCTTCTTCCAGGTATCTTTGGACAGTATCATTGGATCACTCAGTATAGACACCATTTTGTCTGAGAGATCGTTGTAATATGGTTTCGGATGAATTTTTCTACAGATCTATTGTTTATCCTAAAATGTACATGTTCCGAATATATTTGTACAATAAATATCATAACACAAATACCTTTTGTTAAAAATTTATGAGGAACTCAATGTTTTTAAATTTGCTGAACTGAGTGATCCATAAGAATGTCTAATAGCTAACTACCTGTTTCGTATTGATTTACACAAACTAAGATCAATTTTTGTACAACTTTATGACTAAAGTTTTACATAAAACTAATTTACATATACAGCTTCATTTACATTTTTAATTTTATTGTTAGGAAAAAGTGCAGTAGGGTGACCATATAATACGAAATCATCGGAAATATAAATGATACAGTAAGTACCTACTTATATAATCGTCAGTTGTAATATCAATTAATGTAATCAGCACCCTGATTGCGTAAAACACTATCAATCGGAATCTGAATCATTTTGAAGCAAATTGCTATTCCATTGCTTACGAAATAACAGTCGATGGTTGCTGTAACGTAACGTACGTTTTCGAGACAATTTTAATAAACAGCTTTTCAAGCGCAGTTAGCACTAAAACCTACATAAATCAATCTTGCGCGGCACCTGAAATAACTAAAAATGTTGTATTTCTGCCATTGAATCTGCAAATAATATCTGTATTTGGCATTAACAGTCTAGAAGAAGCAATTTCTTTTAGCTACGAGGGGACTTGTTTTTCATGTAATAGTAATGCTATGGTTATAAACTTTCTAGTGTTATTTTCATGGATTTGAATGGAACAAAACAGGTAACGTTACAAGATGTGCACGAAATAATTTTAATAAAAAGTAGATCGTACAGGTTAGGGCGCGTACACATAGCGATCTGTTGAACAGGTCCGTTATTTGATTGCGTATGTAGTTGTATGAGCCAGTTCACACACAATACATTATTCCGGATCCAGTAAAAAAGAAAAAGAGATGAGATAAGATCCGTTAAAAAGGATCCTGTAAAAACGGACGTTCTATGTGTACGCGCCCTTACTTGGAGGTATTGAATTTCTTCCTTCTCAACATCCTGAAGGCATCGGTCATTATTAAGCGCATGGTGTAAATGGACGAATAGTTTGCTATGACGATAATTTGGCTAAAACTTATGATAGCAAAAATGAACCACTTTATTTACATAGGTACACTTATTTACGCAGCTTATGATTTATAAATAACATTGTATTTCCTTTCTAGATTAGGCTGGCCGCATACGTCCGATTCGGAGACCCCGAATTTCATTTCATACAAAATCTTCTCTTTAGCGCACACGTACTTATTTTTTCCGTCAGGGTTTCCGAACGTTTTCTAGATTTCACTGTTATTTTGTTAAGTACTTATTTGATTTGGTTTTCGTAAATTTTACTAACCCAGGGTACTATTGATCTGACATTTTTACAAAGATTTTTTTTTACATAAAATGTTTATTTTGCTATTATTAATTCCAGAGATATTCTAATAAGGAAATCTATGCCTCTAAATAAATTTATTTATTTATTTATCACATGAAATGTTAACTTTGCCATTACAGATAAATCTAATGCGACAAAGTAACTTAAAATATACTTAACTATACCTTACATTCTACACAGTACGTGGCCCTTGTGAACTCACTCAGTGTGCAGGTGAATAAGTCTATGGCATCCGCCACCGCGTTGAGAGTGCGCAGCGCACGAGTCACCGGTGCGCGCTCCAGCAGGTTAGTGCGCGCACTCGGCACGTCGTGTTAGCTTATAAACTTATAAAAAAAAATATTGTTTTCAGTATACCTACCTAACTAGGTAGGTATACTGAAAACAATATTTTTTTTTTACGAAAGCTGAAAGCTGTTTTTGTTAATCGTTTTTATAGGAAGATTTGATTTTTAACTAATCAACCAATAACTTTGCATTTATGTTTTTTGTTAATTATATTTCTGTACCTATGTGGTGTACATTGAAGACTATTATTAAACAACCAAACAAATAAATAAATAATAAAGTTTCCGAATTTTTTATTTGTCGTCTTAACAATTAAACTATGTTTCTATCATTGCAGCTGTTTTATTCATAACGAAGAAGTTTTTCCTTGAATTAATTAAAAGGTAGAGTTTATTCTAAATTAGACCTTAGTACAAGTGAAGTAACTCCTACAATCAACGTGTGATATACGTTAAGCTAGATTGTATATTTTATAAGTTACGTTATAGTAACACGATATTTAAAAAAAAATAACGTGACCATCATGTCATCTTCGAAACTACAATAGTAGGCTTCATTATGGTTTCTTTCAGATAACAACATTTTAAGAGAAAAATGCTCTAAACAGCATTGCAATAGGATGAAAACACAAAAACTTACAACTCTTTTTGTGAATAGAATTTAGTTTTTTGCCTCTCCTGTAAAGTCAAGTAAAGTCCTGGTTACATTAATTGAAATTACAACTGACGATTATATAGGTAGGTAGATTATATTACCGATGATCTTATATTATATGGTCACCCCTAATGCACTTTTCCCTAACAATAAAATTAAAAATGTAATATCTCGTAAATGAAGCTGTATATGTAAATTATTTTTATGTAAAACTTTAGTCACAAAGTTGTACAAAAATTAATCGTAGTTTGTGTAAATCAATACGAAACAGGTAGTCAGCTATAAGACGTTCTTATGGATCACTCAGTTCAGCAAATTTAAAAACATTGAGTTACTCATAAATTTTTAACAAAAGGTATTTGTGTTATGATATTTATTGTACAAATATATTCGGAACATATACATTTTAGGATAAACAATAGATCTATAGAAAAATTCATCCGAAACCTTATTACAACGATCTCTCAGACAAAATGGTGTCTGTACTGAGTGATCCAATGATACTGTCCAAAGATACCTGGAAGAAGCTTTAAGTGCCTCGAGGGGTTTAAAAAATGTTGTGACACATTTTTAACTAATTTTTGAGATATAAATTTAGTCAGTAGAGTAAGTTTTTTTTTGAGATATAGCTCATAGCCGTTTTCGCAAAATGTCTGAATTGAGTGATCCACATTTTCGGCAATAACTGAAGACCCTTGAGAGTGACAAATTTTTTACTTTGGGCTATGAGTTTTGCCTATTTTTGACTAAATGTACAATCAGATTTTGTCACGAAATAAAAAAAGATCACTCAATCCAAATGCACATCTCCCTTCTTTCATCAAAAATATATTGTCGCCGATTCCCTTGTTCACAAACTAAACTAATTTTAAGTTCAGTACATCTTTTTCTTTCTATTTCAATATGAAAAGGACAGAAGATAAATATTAGTTAAGTCCTGTCAAATTAGACAGCGCCTAACGTAAATTGACGTATTTTTAGTAGCCATGTTTTTAATCACGTCTAAACTTGCTACAGAGTATCTTAATTTGACAGGACTAAACTAATATTTAACTTCTGTCCTTTTCTTAATGAAATAGAAAGAAAAAGATGCACTGAACTTACCTACATTTAGTTTAGTTTTTGAATAAGGGAATCAGCGCCAATGACAAATTATCACTTCCCAAACAATTTTCCGCATATTTTCATTTGCCAAATCATTACCTAACAAATAAATTTTTCACAAAAAATTGTAACGCAAACCTAATATTTGGCAAATGAACGAGTAACGAATAACTTGCTTACCAACTAGAACTTTCACCAATTTTCATGTAGTCAAATGTTTCAGTTTGTTTATCATACTTATTTTACGCAAAATAACAAAAAAAAAATGTTTATTGAAGAAAACCCTAAGTAAGTAAAGCTATACTGAGTGGCTATGCTAAAGCACAATACATTGAAACCCTGATCTCTAAACTAGGGGTGACCCTGTATCTTAGAGATCAGTGTCCCTCCGCAGCAAAGTCACCAGCCAATATTTGTAACTCATTGGCACTTGAAAAGGTATTTCTTTACATATTTAAATAAAAAGAGAAACAAAAATCTAAAAAAAAAAATTAAATTAAAAATAAAACTTTACTTAAATAAAATATTTATATTATTCTCATTTACAATTTTGTGTGAGTGTGGAGTAAGTGTGTTTGTGTTGGGTAGGTACGTGTGTGTGTGTGTATTTCGTAGGTAACGGTTCACGTTCCCACAGACTTGTGTGTGTGTAGGCCAGGTAGTGCGAGCGCGCACGCGCCATCCGCGGAGCGTTTTGATCGCGTTGCTTACTATACATTGCGGGCTCAAAAATGTCAATTTTTTTAACCGGTCATTTCCGAGATTAATGAATTTCGTAATTTTATTTATGGCATCAGGTGTAACCTTTTCACGACGACGTTTGCGCGTCGATGTTCCTGCCACCCTGTATATTTTTGTAATCATCTTTTAAAACCCTTTATTTTGATACCCCATTCGATAGGTTTTGAGAAAAAAAAATTTATTGCGCAAAAAATCGGCCATTTTTATTTTTTTTAAATTTTGATATACCCAGTGTCACTCTCACAATTAAGAAGAATCTAACGGCACCTCTCAAGCTGAAATCGATCAAGCCGTTTAGGCTACAGAGCGTGCCAAAGAAATATACATACATACATACATACACTCGAAAAACATAACCCTCCTTCTGACGCAGTCGGGTAAAAACTGGCCAAGTGCGAGTCGGACTCGCACACGAAGGGTTCCATAACACAAGGCAAAAACGCCGAAAAAAACACGTTTGTTGTATTGGAGCCCCCCTTAAATATTTATTTTATTTTGTTTTTAGTATTTGTTGTTATAGCGGCAACAGAAATACATAATTTGTGAAAATTTCAACTGTCTAGCTATCGCGGTTCTCGGCCTCGATCATGACAGACAGACGGACGGACTGTCAGACAGCGAAGTCTTAGTAATTGGGTCCCGTTTTTACACTTTGGGTACGGAACCCTAAAAATGACGACATTATCCTTAATGATATTCTGGTATGATAGATAGCCTTGGTAATATTCTGCCGAGTGAAAATTTGACGAAATGAAAATGTGCGTACCTACTAAAATAAAAAAAGGTTAAAAAAAAGGTTGTTAAAATTTGTTTGAATAATGAAATTTTGCCAAAATCTTTTAGGCAAAACGGCAAGATACCATGTTTATGATTTACAAAAATGTGTAAACAAAAAAAATGTGTCATGAGAATTATTTATTTATAATATTGTCATAGGCCTACAATGAAAGATTCGGATAGTGACCGCCGAAGGGGACGGACGTGTCGGGTCCAGCCTTTGTTTATACTTGGATACAACGTGCGTACCACGTGGCTCTAACTGGCGTAACTCAAATTTGAAATTCGAAACGGTGTATCTCGTGTTGTTTGTGTGGGTGTGTTCCTGGTATACAAGCCAGAAGCCTAGGCCTCCCAACCTTGGTGACGTCGAGTGTCCATAGCGGGCCAATTTGGTGAGATCTTTCCGTATATTTCAGGGATCTCCATTAGAAGCTGCGTTTAGTTTTCTTAATTTGGATTTTTAAAGCCACGCGTGAATAGAATAGAATAGAATACTCTTTATTAACAACATTGAATTTAACATCATTGTAAGCTATAAATAGGCTTTAGGGAAATGTTTTCATATTATATCTAGGAGCGAGGGATACTAAGACACTATTACTCTAGCCTAAAATACGGTATCGCTCTAGAATTCGCACTCCACGATTTTCTTCATTTAACATTGTACTAAATTACCAAAACTGCCTTGAACAAGCAACTTATTTCATAGCCTGTAAGTCAAGTCTTGTACATAAAGGAGCTGTTTCTCTCGTTTACCCGAATCCCAATTCTGCGCCCCCGACTGTATATCTGACACTATGTATGTCAATATGTCTGATCACAATCCATGTAAGTACCTGGATTCGAACATGTGCGCAAAATTGGACTCGAAGTTAAAAAAGGTTAAGTTAAGAAACAAAAATAGCAAGGCTCATAAATTTGAGGCGTCCCCTGTCAGCTTTATTGTTTCTCAAAAACAAACCCACGCACATGTTTGCTGAGAAGGTCTTGCGATACCATAAAAACAAAAGGCTTTCTCTTTAAAAATGGGCATAAGTTTGCGTATGACAAAAGACGGCAATTGTCTAGTTCGAACTATAGCTATAGCCCATCAAATAAATAATGTAATGGGGTTGACTTTCGACCACGTGTCTGTCCGACCACGCTTCTTCATAATATCGCTCTTAAATAATATACAAGAATTTCTCCCTAACAGCAATCTCTCCCAGGAACAAAGGATAACAAATACGCAACCACGCAGTATAACAAGACGTTTTGAGGTGGAGAGGATATATTAATCGCCGCGTCCGAGTTCTATCTTGTAAATTTGCACGTGCACACGGATACAAGACACACACTAGTGTATTCACCTACCGGTGAACCAGTACCCAGCAACATGCACATCCTCTACAAGGACCAGCACTATGATAGCTGGGCCATTACCGACGATGACCATTACAACAGCAACCCGATTGATCTAATGAAAATCAAACAACGTCAAAACAACACAACATAATAAGCCTTTACCAATTAACTAAGACGCGGAACTCTCAATTAGGGGCATTCATACAGCCTGCATACAAGAAACAGGTAAAAACTCAGGAGCTCTACAACCAACACAGAAAAACTGCAAATAGAAAACACAAAAGCGAGATCATCATGCAGGATAACATGGTCAAAGGGCACTCAGAAATCCCAATTGGATCAAATTATCGCCACATGCAACAGAAAAACTCTTCGAACTTATTACAGGCGAATGGGCCGCTAGGGGCACATCCGACCATAAAATAATCTGGGGTCTGCTAACAAACAACAAACAAACCGATACAAGGATTTCAATTATAAACAGTGCCATTATGTCACCCTCAATAGTAAATTCACGAATACAAAATACCAAGACTGCATATAAAAAAACTAAAAGATATGTAGGAATCAACTCAACGGACAAAACATCGAAATACCCTGGAATACCATAACGGAAGTATTAAAAGCGGCTGCCCAGGAAACTGATTCTGCAGCCAGTTCTCTCCAGAGATTATCGATTAGCTCTTGCTAAACTACAAAAAGCTAAACTTCTACAGAATAGGCAACTAGATAATCCAAATAGCTACAACCTAGTAAAAGAATGTCAGGCAACTCTTCAAAAGGTTAAATATCAGGAAGAGAAAAAATCATGTAGAGGCCCTACATGATTTTTTCAATGAATGGGGGAAAACCACCCTGCAAAATGCATGCAGATGCTATACTTTTTTACAATAGAAACAAACTTCAAACAAAACGTCGAAAAAGATCTACTTAGATACCGATGACCAAATGGGAGCAAATATTTAAAAAATCCGAGGGCCATCTTATACCAACAATTAATACAAACAATCCGATAACCAAAGTACAGTGTGATGGACCCATCGCGGATGACGTGATGGAAATCATTAATAAAATGCGAAACGGGTCAGCTCCCGGAACAGACCAAGTGGTAATCGAGCTCTACAAAACAATTCCAGAAATATTACAAGAAGCCGTCACCAAACACATGAACAAAGCTTGGACACAGAACGAAGCACCCGACACGTGGCTGGAGACCGTACAAGTACTAATTCAAAAAAAAAAAACAATAACCCTAAAGATGCGAATGAATATCGCCACATACATATCGGTTTGCAACACGAGTCAGAATTTACGCATCCTACGCTCTTAAAAAAATAGACGAGATAATAACGGAATTGGACAAATACCAACCGACCTTTTTAAACAATAGATCAACAGACAACCATATATTTACGCTTAAAAGGGTCTTAGACGAAGAACGGCGTGCAGGTAAAAGAATTTATGTACTCGCCCTCGAACCAACCAATCGCTAACCAATAGGACCATCAAGCATTATACATGGCCTAAAAGTATCGGCACTTACTAAAATTAACAGGTCAGGACTCAGAAGATATGAGCGAGTTATCATTAGAAACTTGATTAACCACTCTAGGAATAAACCAAGACAAAAGAAAATGCATGAAATCTTAGACGGAAAAACAGTAACCAAACGCATCAAGAACCACAGGATGTGCTACCTCGCAAATGCCTACGGGCGCCGCAACCACACCTACTGCATGCAGCAATGCAGTACAAGGCCAAATCCAAGAAGGCCGACCTATTTACACATGGAACGACAATCTAAAACAGGACATGAGGTACTTACTTCGACAAGGGAATCAATTTTTGGACTGATACAGCTGGGAAAAGGCTAGGCAGATGATGATGATGCTAGCTGCAGCTGAAGATAGAAGTAAGATCAAGATCGCTGCTAGTGAAACTTACAAAAACCGGAAACGGATAGTAGCGAAACATCCGACGAAGACATAGAAAACAGCAGCATGTGACACAACAAAACAAGCAATTACATATAAAAGAACCGAGAAAGCAGTAGAAGCCCGCCAAAAGACGCACCGACGAAGCTCGACCTGAACCAACCTGGCGGCAAGGTCGATAAAAGATGCCCATCCACAGATAATAATTACCCATCTCTCCACTAGTCCAATGCTTACTCTAGGATGCATATCCGGTAGGCTCTTAAATCCTTACCTATCCTACGGGCACGTCTTCCCTACCATTACCGCGCCCCCCGGTCTATTCCTTGATATGCAATGGTCGCTGTAGCACCATGAACATGAGGCTACAGGAGCTAGTGCGAATCTTGGGGTTCATTCGATTAATCGAGTCTGGTTTAACCACGCTGGGATCGGTGCAATTCATTCATTCATTCATTCATTGTCATAGGCCTACAATCAAAATCCTCACTGAAATAACATTACAAGGGTATTTCGTTGGACAAAACAAAACTAAACCAGTAACATTACTACTACGGACAAAAGATCTTAATCATTCACGTAAGTATTCTGGGCACGTTTTCTCGAGATTTTCTCTAAAAACGACGTTAATGACCAACAGAAGCCTGCCATCAGTCATTAGTAAGTACACGAGAGTTATAAAACAATGATAATAGCCGTGATATACTGAAACATATAAACGTTACGTGAGACTAGTGTTGGGACGCCTCCCGGAATTTGTTTATTTTTTTTCTGAGGATGGTAAATCATCGAATGACCCCTCTCGCTCTGGGTGGAGCGGAATTGAATGTCAGAAGACTCTTACTGATTAAAACCCACCCATGTTCCTTCCTTAGCCCTTTATGTTCGTACAATCCCGCTGACCTGGCAGGCTTCGGCCCTAACGGGCCCCTTCAATTGATGCTGACATCTCTTTTAGGTGCGCTTGGAACACGTACGGGCCTAGTCCTGATCGGACGGTGAGCTACCCATTACTCTCCATCCGCAGGCCCGCGCCTACCGGTGGCCGGGAGTCGTCATGCGGCTCCCGACGCCCGGAGCGTCTCCCGAAGCGGCTGGGACGGGAGGCTCTTTCACTCAGCCATTCCGCCACCTCCTCCGCTAGCATGACTGCTTCGCAGAAGGAGGTGACTGCCTCCCACTCCCTTTCGCCCCGAATAATGGCTTGAACCAGGGCCGGACGCGAGAGGTCGCCATTGCTGCCGATCGCCTCTACGAGAACACGGCGGTGCTCCGCCCAAGCGGGGCAGACCTCCACCGTATCTTCCACCGTGTCCTCTGGGGGATTTGTGGGTTCTTGGCAGTCCGTGATGCGGAGGAATGATGATAATGTCGTGAGGCTTTCCTCATGAGTGCTTTTGAGTTTGAATGTAGGTGGCTATAAGAGTGGGGGAGGCCAAAGAAATGATGGGCAGACTGTGTAAACTTTGATATGGCAAGAAAGGCACTACCGTGATGACGAGTAATAGAGAAGGAAGGAAGAAAAATACTCCTAGCGCTGGTCCCAAGTAAATCGGAATAATGGCAAAAGAATCATGATATCTTTGCCAGTCCGTAGCTATAGAAAAATACCTACTTAAGAGCGTTTACGACGTACGGCATTTCATATAAACTTTCAAGCCCTTGTTTTTCAAAATGAATGAACCGATTTTAATGAAACTTCATAGGCATAAGCAGGATACAAAGGTCTAAAAGTTACATAAGAACATTTGGGATAAGATCGCCCATTGTGTCACCCTTTGTACATGCAGTTTCTATTTTTATGTCTGTAATTTATATGGTGTAATAAAGAGTATTCTATTCTATACCAAATTTCATCTAAAGCGGTTTAGCGGTTTAAGCGTGAAGTGGTAACAGACAGACAGACACACTTTCGCATTTATAATATTAGTATATGGATAATAGTATGGATATATACTATGGATTGGTAATGCCTACGGCAAGGAATGTCTACAAGGAGACACTCTCTTGTATTGTGTGTTTATGTGTTCAGGTTGGGTAGGTATCTATACCTATACCCTTTATGGAAACGAACAACTACGCTAGTCGGAACATCCATACTAAATTATAAATGCGAAAGTAACTGTCTGAAATGGTAACAGAATGACTTGTTACCTTTTAACACCTTAACGGCTGACCGAATTTGGATGAAATTGGCACACAGGAAGACTATGACCTGGGTTAGTAGGTACCTACATAACTTTTGTCCCGGTAGCACGTTCCTTTGGAGTAATTTCCGACTACCACGCGGGCGAAGATGCGCGCAAAAGCTAGTACTTAATATAAATGTAAATTCGACACGTTTTAATCCAGCAGGAATCCAACAAAAGAAAATAAAATGGAGTATAAATTGCAATCCCCCGTTTTACCTGAACGTCTTTACAAATCCCGTAGTCTCAGTTTAAATCTCAATTAAAAGTTTTATGTTAACCACACCGAGTTGTTATATTGAATTTGAAACTCCAGACGTTAGACTTGACTTGATTTACTTTCCATCGAAGTTGCTTAATTGAATGGAAATTTAAGAAGATTCTATGAATTAAGTATCGTTATAATAGGTAATACTAGCTCCCGCCCGCGGCTTCGCCCGCAAGGTATGTCGATAAAAACTATCCTATGTCCTTCCCCAGGATGCAATCTATATCTTTGGCAAATTTTATTGAAATCTGCTCAGCGGTTTAGGCGTGAAAAGGTAACATACAGACAGACAGACAGTTACTTTCAAATTTATAATATTAGTATGGATTATGACATACCTTATCTTCATCTTCGTAGCGAAAGCATAATCAGCTTAATAATGTTCCCACTGCTGGGACACAGGCCTTCTCTGTGAGAGGGAGTGGGCCGTAATGCACCACGTGGCCGGCACGTGGCCGGGCGGGTTGGTAGATGTCACATGTCTTCGAATTTTTGGTTCTACCGTTTTCTTCCAAATAAGAAATTTGTTGTGAAAATTGAAATATTGTGTCCCGCTGTTAAATCCGTCTAAGTCTTCTGTTAGTGAGAATTTCATACCATGTTATAGTATTATTATCTCACAAAGAGGCGCGCGCTTTACTTTTGGTAACCAAGTCCACACTTGGTTACCAAAAGTAAAGCGCGCGCCTCGCACACATTCACAACGTGCTACCACTAGCACGCTGTGAATGTGTGCGTGAAGACCAGTAGCGTCACCACATAACACACACATTGCCGACTACGCCATTGTCTTGGACGGTAGAGAGCAGCTCCTGCGCATACGCACACATTCACAGCCGGCAGCGTGTGTGTTCACTTGGTTTTTTTTTTTTATTTGAAATGGGTTTGCTCTTGACTCTAGTCTAGGTCAGAGGTGACAGAGACAAAGTCGACGATGGAGTGAGCTTACCCAGAAGAAGCCTGTTCACTCTTACTTTGAAGAGATTCGGGTTGTATGCGCTCGGAAACACAGACGCAGGGTTACCACAAGTAAAGCGCACGTCGCTTCGTGAGAAAAGATACTGTACTTGTATATTTAAGAACGATGCCACTCTTCTGGACACGTTTGCGGACGATAGCGATGCGGACGAGTATATCGACGCCTAAATATCCTTTTGTTTTTGTATTTATTTGTATAGTTAGTTAGTCTTTTAATTTAGTACCTAGTGTAAATAGTTAGTTAAATTATGAAAATACATTATATTTGATTGGGCTGGTGTGTTTGGCTCTTTAATGAAACTAGTGGACTGTATAATAAATGATGTTATAATAAACTGCATCGGTCGGAAACAATATATACCCATTCGCTTGCGAGATGCCTAGGTTCACATCCGGCTCGAAGGACGAATGTTTGGGGTGGTGTGTTTGGCTCTTCAATTAAACCAGTGACCGTTAGATCTAGCAAGCGAACGGGTATATTTTTGTGTTTCCAACCGAAGCAGTTTATTATAACATCATTTATTATACAGTTCAATTGAAGAGCCAAACACACCACCCCAAACAATATTATTACAAAAAAAAAGAACGATGTGTAAGTTAAATAAATTAATTTAAATCATTGACTTATATATTACTAGCGTAAATCATTGCTTTGAATTAATTTGTTTTGAATACCTATGAGGTACCTAAGAACCTAAACTTGGGTTAACTAGGGTTTCTATATTTATGTCTGTCATTTATATAGTGTACCTACATAATAAAGAGTATTCTATTCTATTCTATGTAAACGCAGGTATAGAAAAGTAGGTTACACAATAGGTATTCTATTCAAAATCCTAGCCTAGAATGAAGAGGACACATAAATTACTAGACTACTGCAAAACTGCGTTTTTTGCTCCCAAATCCCGGGCTACAAGTGGTCAACACTATTTGCATGGCTTGAGCCCGGGAACATTACTCTACACTGAATCCCTATGCTTAGTTTCGCAACATACCTCGCATTTAGGGATGGGACTGCTCTTATGTATGTATAATAATATTATGTTACTAGCTTCCGCCCGTGGCTTCGCCCGCGAGGTATGTCGCTAAAAACTATCTTATATCCTTCCCCGGGATGCAATCTATCTCTCTGCCAAATTTTATCGAAATCTGTTCAGTGGTTTAGGCGTGAAAAGGTAACATACAGACAGACAGACAGATATATTCTTAATGAGAGGTTATAAAGCTGACCCGCTGCCCCGACTGATTGACTGCCCCGTTGGTCTCGTGGTTGCAAACGCGACTGCTGAGCGTAGGGACCTGGGTTCGATTCCCGGGTCAGGCAAATTGTCATTGGGTTTTTCCATTAGGAATGTTTTAGCAACAACCCGGAGATTGGAAATTGGCGGTGCGATACCCCCATGCCTCGGAAAGGTCCTGCGCCTGATTTCTCTCCGGTTGTGTCGGATTGCGTGCCGTCCAATCGGACTATGAGAGTGAGGGAAGAGGGAGTACATCTGTGTCTACGCACAACTTTTTAGACCTTTGTATCCTGCTTATGCGTATGAAGTTTCATTAAAATCGGTTCATTCATTTCGAAAAACAAGGGCTTGAAAGTTTGTATGAAATGCCGTGCGGCGTAAACGCTCTTAATAACTGTGAAAGAATTGTAAGTCAACGTGTTCATTAAATACCTAAACTCACCGTATTTTAAGACCTTTGAAGCAACACCTATAGGACGTAGCTTTCTTTTTCCAGCAAATAAACTAAGATTACATAATGACTCCGAGGTGCAAGATTCATAGCATTTAGCAGCATAGTTTGACTTTACTTTTTATTACTTACAAATTTGAACCCTATTTGTAAGCCAATAAGAGCAAGCTTTTCATACGTATATGAACATTACAGTAGTCTGCGAATCCCATCTCTACTCTTTGACGAAATGATGACACATTATTTATTTATTTATTGCATTGCACATACATAGTTATACGCTAGGCTTAAACTAGTCAGTACATGACCCTGTTAGCGCGCAGCAAGATTACTTAAAACTAATAATATTGTAGTAGACACAAACACCGTCGACCGTAGGTTCAATTGGTGTAAGGGACAAAATACGATTTTTCAGGAGAGGCCGACAAAGTTTTTTTTCGGACTAAATCGCCCATAACTTTTTTTGTTATTATCCTTTTTCGGATCTGATTTCACACATCATCTTGTATTTTGGTGCTCTATCTACCTGTCTAACATTTATTTAAATAAGTTAGGTATTTAAGAAAATAGATGTCCCTTACACCAACGTATTTTGTTAGTAATGTCCCTTACTGAACAAGTATCTTGTAGTCCCGTCCCTTACATTAAATTGATCTCTACGTTGGATCCAACCTATAATGATAAACTAGTGTAAAGGTCTTGTTGGAAAAAATGAAACACACACTTTTGACGTACGGATATCTTAAATTTAGAAATCGTTATAAAAAATCATATAAGAGACATGAAAATGTATTAGAACCGTGCGTGCGTTTTTTTGTGTGTCGCTTACATGCAATATTTGTACATTGTAATAGCCAATTTCTATTAGCTGTAATACATTTTTATTTCATTTAATATGTTTATTATAATCAAATTATTATTATAAAAAAATGGTAATAATTTTACCTATAGGTACTTTGAGTTCTTATTCAAATACAAGAGTTATCATCATTTCAGCCGAAAGTCGTCCATTGCTGGACATAGGCCTCCCCCAAGCACTTCCACTTCGACCGTTTCTGTGCTTATTGCATCCAACGGGTTCCTGCGGCCTTCACAAGGTCGTCGGACCACCTTGTTAGGCCTTCTAACGCTACGTCTTCCAGTACGCGGTCGCGAATCTGGCAAACGACCCAAGAGCTAGATTGACCTGATACTATACCGAAGACATCGCGGACAGGCGTACGAGATTAGGATGGCTCTGAAGCAGGTCAAAAACAACCAGGCGCCGGGTGATGACGGAATTACGGCCGAGCTCCTGAAGGCCGGCGGAAAACCCGTTCTTAAGGCCCTTGAGAAGCTGTTTGGTTCCGTCAGACTCGAAGGCAAAACACCACAGGCTTGGAACAGAGGTGTGGTGATACTTTTCTTTATGAAGGGCGACAATACCCTTCTTAAGAATTATAGGCCCATCAAGCTGTTTTCGAGAGTCATCACGAACCGTCTCGCGCGCGGGTTTGACGACTTCCAGCCTCCCGAACAAGCCGGATTCCGTAAAGGCTTTAGCACCGTAGACCACATACATACGCTGCGACAGGTTATTCAGAATACCGAAGAGTTTAACCTGTCTCCCTGCTTAGCGTTTCTGGACTACGAGAAAGCCTTTGATTCGATCAAGACATGGGCTGTGCTGCAGTCTCTTCAACGGTGCCAGATCGACTATCGGTACATCAAGGTGCTGAAGTGTCTGTACGAAAACGCAACTATGTCAGCGCAACTCCAGGATCAGACCTCGAAACCTATCCTTCTGCAGCGAGGTGTGAGGCAGGGAGAAGTTATCTGTCCAAAACTGTTCACCGATGCACTGGAGGATGTCTTCGAGGTTCTGTACTGGAAAGGGGCTGGCATTAACATCAATGGCGAGTACATAACTCACCTTCGGTTTGTCGACGATATTGTCGTCATGGCTGAGACTATGGAGGACGTCAGTACAATGCTCGATGATTTCGGTAGAGCCTCCGAAAGAGTGAGTCTTAAAATGAACATGGACATAACGAAGGTCATGTCAAATGCCCATGTAACACTCACTCTCATAAAGATCGGAGACGCTACACTCGAAGTCGTGCTCGAGTTTGTTTACCTAGGACAAACTGTCCATTTAGGTAGGTCCAACTTCGAGAAAGAGGTCAATCGTCGAATCCGACTCGGCTGGGCAGAGTTCTGGAAGCTACACAATATCTTCTCGTCCCACTACCGCAGTGTCTCAAGACGAAAGTCTTTGACCAGTGCGTGTTGCCAGTGATAAACGTGGTCGCTTGCAATGGGCCTTATTAGAAGGCTAAAAGTCACCCAAATGGCAATGGAGAGGGCTATGCTTGGAGTTTTCCTGCGTGATCGAATCAATGAGGAGATCCGCAGGAGAACCAAGGTAACCGACATAGCCCGAAGAATTGCCAAACTTAAGTGGCAGTGGGCAGGGCACATTGTTCGCAGAACAGATGGTCGATGGAGTCGAAAGGTTCTGGAGTGGTGACCGCGTAGGTAAGGTGGAAAGACGACCTTGTGAAGGATGCAGAAACCCGTTGGATGCGAGAAGCACAGAACCGGTCAAAGCGGAGGTGCTTGGGGGAGGCCTATGTCCAGCAGTGGACGTCTGTCGGCTGAAATGATGATTAGAGAATAATTAGGTAACATTGAATAGTTTTAAATTATTATGATTCTTCTGTCTTCGTCGAAGCAACTGGTTTAAATGGTTTTGTTTTTCCATTTTTACCACATTCTTTTTGTGAAAAACCGTGCACAATCCCGACCAAACGACAGGTGAACTTGCACTGATAGCACAGTAAAGATATGAAAGCGACTTTTTTTATGCCCGCGCGCTGCTTTCGCATTGGTATCATCCTCTCTTTCACAGAAAGACTTTGAGAGATAGAAAAGGATGGTAATAGTGGAAGCACGAGCTATCTTGTGTTATGAAGTGTGTGTAAATAAAGGTAACTGTGTAAATATTCATTACTTCTCACGAGCAAATTGTTGTAACGGACACTGAACCTAAATATAATTCGATACAAATAGGTGTAACGTTGACACTGCTTAAAATATGACAATGCAAATTGGGGTAAGGGACAACTATATCAAAACTCGTGCAATCCATTTAAAGTATGGGTGATATTTATTTTTTGAGATAACAATTACATTAGTGTAAGGCCAGTTTTATTATGATTTCTTCAAAAATAAACCATGTAATGGTAATTCGTTGATTGGGAAGACCCTTACCTTATTTGAAGTGGATTGGCAGCGGTAATTACACCATTTCAAATTGCTATATTGCATAGTTTTTCAGATACATTGTTATTATGGGGCTGATTCGAAATTTGGATCCAAAAAATCAGTGGGGTAAGGGACATTTTTTTAAGCTAGAATTTTTTCATATACACCATTCGAAAGAGCGAAAAATTCTGAACAAAACTGTATACTCAACTCATTTTGGGTATTTTGTCCTTTACACCAATTGAACCTACGGTCGACGAGTCACACCAGTAATTTCGCCATGTTACTCACATTGTTATTAAGAAGCACGTTACAAACGTAACTGATACACCTACCCAATAATAAAGAAATTATTACCCATGTACAGAAATACTTTAATAACAGTAATTTACTTATCAGATAATGCACTACACTACAATATACCCTCAAGTACACCCCTTATTACGTAGCGAGCTTCGTAAACGCAGACGATCGGCACGTGTCGAAACAAAACACAGTACTAACAGTTTTCTCAGTGTTCCTATTTGCAGATCGGTAAGATTCCCCGATGTGGAGGAGATGGAAGCAGTTTCACACTGAATTATAATTGTATGTAACTTTTTATTTTTTGTTTTCGTTAAGCCGTTGGTCCCGGCTGTCATTCGTGGATCTTTGACAGTCGTTACGGGTCGTCAGAAGCACGAGTTTGACAACCAGTCTTATCAAGGAGTTTCGTATTACCCAGTAACTGGGTTGTGGAGGTCAGATAGGCAGTCGCTCCATGTAAAATACTGGTAGCTGCATCCGGTTAGACTGGAAGCCGACCCCAACATAGTTGGGAAAGGCTAGACAGAAGCAGGCAGAAGAAGTATTCTTCCGACAGCAGGCAAATCAGGTTATCGAAATATGTCATTTAGCGCGTCGGATGGTTGTGAATACATCAGCAATAATACAGCAGGACTCGAAATTTTTACAGCCGTAGCTTTTGCACCCACTACACCAACAAAGTAGGTAATCTACCGTCAATTACACCCTCTACTAGCGAGCTTCGTACACGCACACGACCGGCACGTGTCGAAGTAAAACACTGCAGTATAAGAGTAAATAAAGTTATTAGTGTGTTTGTATAGTTATAATTATGACATGATCTAATCCTAGCCCGGGGTGTTGTTGTCATGTGCAGGTCAGAAAAATTATAGTAATCGTGTGTGCGACCGAAATATGGAGATCATTTTTCGTTTATTTGCTAAATAGATCCTTAAATGCTTTTTTTTCTTTTTGAGGTCCTCTAGGCTAAATAATAACAGCCGCACGGGTCGAACGAAGGTTAAGCTACGTTTGCCGCGGTCAGTTCGTCGATGGGTGACCATCCATTACATATTGAGCGACCCCTCCGTGCCTCGGAAAGCACGCCCGGCTGTCATTCGTCCCGAAGAAGCCCGAAAGTATGACAACCAGTCTTGCCAAGGGGTAATCGTCGTTTCAGCCGATAGACGTCCACTGCTGGACATAGGCCTCCCCCAATTTTGGGAGGGTTTGCCATAATCGCCACGCTAAGGGGCCAAGGGGCCAAGGGGTAATATGGTGCACATAATAAAGATCAGTATTCTATTCTATCGTATTAGGTACCCAGTAACTGGGGTGTGGGGCTCAGATAGGTGGTTGCTTTATGTAAAACACTATGTGATGGACCAGTAAAGGTTTTTTCGAATAAAATACAGATTGCGAAGAAATATAAAGATTTAATCCGTTCTGTTTGACGGCTGAATATCAACTGCCCCAAAGACTACAATATAATGCTGCCCTAATCAAGAATAAATAAAAATACAATTGTCAACTGTCACGGCATGTCAGTTGACTACAGATAATGAAATGCAATGTTAATAATCGATTACAAGTGGCACCTAAGTGGTAAATACCTCGATTAAATATTATTAGGCTAACATTTATGTTATTCAGCTGCATCCGGTTAGACTGAAAGCTAACCCCAACATAGTTGTGAAAAGGCTAGGAAGATTGATTGAGTGCTTTTCTGTCATTATAAATGAATCCTGCTGTCAACAGACACATTCTGTTAAAACCTCACATTCCACGTTCAATTCCAATATACAACGTTTTTTTTAGTATGCGAAACCTGAATATAGTTTGTTCAGAATAAGTAGGTAACTGAATCGATTCCAATCAATTTTTCCCCATGTTATATTTTGTCCCAAAAATATTTAAAAAGGTTAAAAGATGGACACCGAGCGACACTAAGGTTATCCAATCTCCGCTCCGAATGGTTAGGTACCTAGGTACTCATCAATGAGCGCAAGACGGAGCGGCGCGGTTGAGCATGTTTTTGTACGGACAAACAGGTAACTTAACAAGCTTATAACTTTGTGATTTTTCATGATACAGTTTTGAAATTTTGTACATAGCTTCTTTACATAAAAATACTAGACACGTGTTTCGGGTTTCGCATATACTTACTAAAAATAATGTTGTATAACATATTTCCAACTCCACGTGTTACACAAAGAACTTACTTAGAACAAAGAGCTTACGACACATTGACCTACCCTGAACGACAATAAGTATCAATAAAAGTCATTTTCGTCAACCCACCAGTCGTTTCAACGTATGAGGCTTTATAAAAACACGTGAAAATCGTATTGGATTTCGATCATAAAGTTGGCTGAAGGAATCTGTCCTACAGCCGACGGGAAGCGACTAAAGAACATAGCTATCAACGATTTTCTCGCTCAAGAAACGTACAAACGATTGTAAGACCCGTGTAAGTAAAAGAGATGCAAAAAATCAAAATCTAATGTTATTTATTCATATTAGGCTGAGAATCAGCACTTTTCGAACGTCAAAATTATAACTTTCGCGGACAAGTGCCACCGGAACGCACAAAGACTTAGAGCAAATAAGCGATACTAACATAGTTATTAAGTTTTATTTACTAACAAAATTGTTACTATATTATTATGTATAGGTACTTAGGTTAAGGTATGTATCTATGGGTCTTTGTTACCTGAAAATAAATAGTTTATTATTATTATTTCTTTTTTCTCGGAACCATCGGTTCCCGGTCCTTTGGAAGGTGTACGAGGGGCCGAAGCCAACTCGCAGAGGCCCCTTAGGAAATTTTAATGAAATGCGGCACCAACCGACGATTATCCCTGTATGCGCTATGCAAGTGCACCCAAGGATAACCCCCGGTTGGTGTAGGACTATTGCAGGATATGGAAAAATAAAAAGTTGGACTATGGGTTTGGGTGGCTAAAGTGGACTGGTTACCAAGAACTATGGAATAACTGTGACCCCTGCCTGATCAATGTTTTATATATACACGGATAAAATGGCAGGGGGTGACTTGCACACTCAACAATGGGCCCCCGGAGACGGTCGCTAGCACATAGTGACGTAGCAACAAGGGGGCAACATGTCCTGAGGTGCTTATGAGGAGTGGAGAGGTATTCCACGGCTATCAGGACAATCCCGGAAGTACGGTCAAGATCCCTACCAGCATCTTACTGGAATACTTCCTTCCACCGAGCACGTTTGCTCTTGCGAATCTCCACTCAAGCCGGCCAATAAAGGCAAGAATGAGGTGGGAGCTCTGTTCCTCGTCATTGTTCACTCCAGCCGGCCAATAAAGGTAAGCCAGAGGTGAGGAACAAGACTTCTCCCTGAAGATAGGGTCCGTGGGGTCGCTACTGCCCAACAGCTCGCCACATGCTGCCCTGCGGATTTATTATTCATCATCATCATCATCATTTCAGCCGAAAGACGTCCACTGCTGGACATAGGCCTCCCCCAAGCACCTCTACTTCGACCGGTCCTGTGCTTCCCGCATCCAACGGGTTCCTGCGGCCTTCACAAGGTCATCGGTCCACCTTGTGGGAGGCCTTCCAACGCTACGTCTTCCGGTACGCGGTCGCCACTCCAGAACCTTTCGGCCCCATCGGCCATCTGTTCTGCGAGCAATGTGCCCTGCCCACTGCCACTTAAGTTTGGCAATTCTTCGGGCTATGTCGGTTACCTTGGTTCTCCTGCGGATCTCCACATTCCTGATTCGATCACGCAGGGAAACTCCAAGCATAGCCCTCTCCATTGCCCTTTGGGTGACTTTTAGCCTTCTTATAAGGCCCATTGTGAGCGACCACTTTTCCGTTCCATAAGTCATCACTGGCAACACACACTGGTCAAAGACTTTCGTCTTGAGACACTGCGGTATGTGGGACGAGAAGATATTGCGTAGCTTCCCGAACGCTGCCCAGCCGAGTCGGATTCGTCGATTGACCTCTTTCTCGAAGTTAGACCTACCTAACTGGACGGTTTGTCCTAGGTAAACGTACTCGTCCACGGCTTCGAGTGTAGCGTCTCCGATTTTTATGAGAGTGGGTGTTACATGGGCATTTGACATGACCTTCGTTTTGTCCATGTTCATTTTAAGACCCACTCTTTCGGAGGCTCTACTGAGGTCATCGAGCATTGTACTGAGGTCCTCCATAGTCTCAGCCATGACTACGATGTCGTCGGCAAACCGAAGGTGAATTATGTACTCGCCATTGATGTTGATGCCAGCCCCTTTCCAGTCCAGAACCTTGAAGACATCCTCCAGTGCAGCGGTGAACAGTTTCGGAGAGATAACGTCTCCCTGTCTTACACCTCGCTGCAGAAGGATAGTTTTCGAGGCCTGATCCTGGAGTCTGACTGAAATAGTGGCGTTTTCGTACAGACACTTCGATGTACCGATAGTCGATCTGGCACCGTTGAAGAGACTGCAGCACAGCCCATGTCTCGATCGAATCAAAGGCTTACTCGTAGTCCACAAACGCTAAGCAGAGAGGCAGGTTATACTCTTCGGTCTTCTGTATAACCTGTCGCAGCGTATGTATGTGGTCTACGGTGCTAAAGCCTGGAAGTCGTCAAACCTGCGCGCGAAACGGTTCGTGATGACTCTCGAAAACAGCTTGTAGACATGGCTCAGGAGTGAGATGAGCCTATAATTCTTAAGGAGGGCATTATCGCCCTTCTTAAAGAAAAGTATCACCACACCCCTGTTCCATGCCTGTGGTGTTTTGCCCTCGAGTATGACGGAACCAAACAGCTTCTGAAGGCCCTTCAGAACGGGTTTTCCGCCGGCTTTCAGCAACTCGGCCGTAATTCCGTCATCAGCCGGTACCTTGTTGTTTTTGAGCTGCATCAGAGCCATCCTAATCTCGTACATGCTGACGTCCGGGATGTCTTCGGTATAGTGCCGGGTTAATCTAGCTCTAGGGTCGTTTGCCAGATTCATAGCGGGGTTATTTGTTGACGTGTATAACTGTCCATAGAACCTCTCGATCTCTCTCAACAGCTCAGGTTTGTCGGATACGATCCTGCCATCATCGGTCTTCAGTCTCGTAAGCTGGCTCTGCCCAATAGACAGATCTCTAGCAAAGACCTTGGAGCCTTTATTTCGCTCTATCGCGTCCTTAATACGATCTGTATTAAAACGGCGAAGATCGCTTTTCAAGGCCTTAGAGATCCGTCTATTGAGTTGCCGGTAATTTAGCGCATCATCCGTAGACTGCAGGATCATAAACGCGCCTCTCCTTCATGAGCCGCAAAGTAGGATCAGAGAGCTTCTTTTTTGAATTCGTACGGCGGGTCTTGAAGATCTTAGACCCGACCGTATGGACAGTTTCCACGAACCCATCGTTATAATCGTCCACGGAGCTCCCTAGGCATTCGAAACGATTCTGGAGTTCGAGCTGAAAGCTCTCGGGGTTTTGGATCTGGATCGGTGCTGGACGGAGCGTAGACTTCATCAGTCGAGATCTTTCCAGCTTGATATTTAAGTTCAATGTGCCTCTTACCATACGGTGATCACTTCCGGTTTTCACCGCGTTGATCACAGAGACATCATTGAATACTTGCTTCTTCGTCGACATAATGAAGTGATTTATTATTATATTATTTTTATTATTATAGACAGTCCCCCAAAACGCCCGCCCTTCACCATGCTTCTTAATGCTTTCGCTGGGGAGAAGAAGTGGCGTAACAACTCCCCAGCAGCACAGCTGTCTGTTCAGTTAGAAAAACTTGATTCTATACAATAGTAGGTCATCATCATCATCATCTGCCTAGCCTTTTCCCAACTATGTGGGGGTCGGCTTCCAGTCTAACCGGATGCAGCTGAATACCAGTATTATAATTATACACCATTCGAAAGAGCGAACCCTTACACCAATTGAACCTACGGTCGACGATATATGGAGCGACTGCCTATCTGACCTCCACAACCCAGTTACTGGGTAATACGATACCCCTTGGTAAGACTGGTTGTCAAACTTTCGGGCTTCTGACTACCCGTAACGACTGTCAAAGATCCACGAATGACAGCCGGGACCAACAGGTTAACGTGCTTTCCGAGACACGGAGGGGTAACGGTATGTAAAGATGGTCACCCGTCCTCAGAGCAACCATGGCAAGCGTAGCTTAACCTGATCGATCGACCTCTGCGGCTGTTATTATTTAGGCACGGGCCCCTCCACTCTATACAATAGTAGGTATGCAATGTAATTATCATTACGAGACACAGAATATTAAATTAAATTATTTGTCATATGTCAGCTAGCCCCGCTAAATAGTTCATCGCTGACTGTTTAAACTTCTGGCGAATCTACTTCTTTCTTGCAGCGACAAGAGCTATGAAAGAGGTACTCGCTCAGCGATGCTTGGCGGGCAGAACTTTCGCTGTAAGTGTCTAAACACACTATGCCGAAGATACAATGCTATTTGAATTACTGACGACACATTATGCCGAAATTACGTTGCGTTAAATTACACTGACCTCTATAATACACTTGTATTATAGAGGTCAGTGGTTTAGACACTAAGACTCACGCCGGGTGTACTATAGCGAATAATCGCTCATTGCCATCGTGTTCTCCCTGTTCATTGCTCGCCAACTCATTTTTAACCGACGAAAAATCGGAGGGGGTTCTCAAAAGGTTTTATTTCTTATTTTGATTTTTGTTTTTATTTATATCTAATCGTATGCTGCACTGGCTGACGTCATCACGTCAACGCCGGCAGTCGCTGAAAACCAGCGCTGGGGCTCTGTCTCGTATAGGGTCTTAGCATTATGCTGAGCGATGGCCGTTTTGCGTCGATGTGACGCATACTTTCACAAAATGTTATTTTGTTTTTATTTTTATGCTTCACGTTTGCCGCAAATAATCGTATTTTCTTTCTTTTCTATCTTTTCTTTTTTTTCTTTCTTTTATTTCTTTTCTTTCCTTTCTTTCTTTTCTTTCAAGTCGACGCGTATATTTAAGTTGCAAGCTCTCGCTCTACACGCCTCTCGTTAATCGTTAGCGGTGGGACAAGTGCCCATAGTAGGTGACGCGGGTGATGGCGGTCGCTATATGCCAGAGGAGGTCTTTCACCCAGATTTGGTTGAGTGTAAATTGGAATTGAACATGCCTACAAGATTTTGATGTGAACCTTTGAATAAGCTAGTATTATTTTGATGATTCTGGTACCTATTGGGCTGCTGCAAGCTTTTTGCTTCAGTCTACGTTTTAAAATGGGCAACTAGCTTCAACTTTCTGACTGACTGACCGACTCCTTGACAATTCAAATGTGCCTGTAAATAAATGGTTTGATAATTTGATGGTAAAAAATAATGCTTTGAGTTTGAGTAGAATGGGTATTGGAACCGTGATTCAGACCTACATTTTCTAATGGTTAAGTTAAAATGCTAGTAAAGTACCTAGTTACATAATCATATTGTTAATTGTTATGATGTTACAAACAAACCCTTCAACTTTATTATTAGTACTAGCTTCTGCCCGCGACTTTGTCCGTGTGAAATTTCTTGCTCCCCCCACCCCGTCTGATCGCATCGTCTGCCCGCGCTATTACTTCACTTTCGCTTAGCGTTCTTTCAGACTTTTTTCTTTTTGCTTGGCTCCTAAGGGTTTTAGCGTGATGTTAAATAGCCTATAGCCTCCCTCAAGAATTGGGTTATCGAATGAAAAAGTTGTTTAGACCATTAGGATGCAGATGAACGGACATTTGGGACACTGGCGGATGAGGCATAGTGTTAACCGCACTCGCACTGGATCTTGGATGAATCGATAATACCCAAAGATAATATTAGAATAGAATAGAATAGAATACTCTTTATTATGTACACCATATTAATTACAGACATAATTATAGAAACTGTAAAAAGGGTGACACAATGGGCGGTCTTATCGCTAAAAGCGATCTTTTAAAGACAGCCTTTGGATGGATTGAAAGGGGGAAAGACAGACAAATACTGTAGGTAGTCTGTGGTGTACCATTTATATTCCATATATATTATTTCTTTTCTATTATTGTCTTTGTTATTACCCCATTTTGTCAAATTATTTTGGCAGCGGCGTACTTGGGTTAACAATCGCTACAGTGAGTGAGTAGGTAAGTCATTATCAACGACTTCCTCCCAATTTGACGCTACTGTTACTAATCCAACAAACAATACATTCCATTAGCGTGCAAAGGGCTCTTCATTACACCCTCTTAAGTGTTATGGGGTATACACAATTTCACGGTGACCGCACCAACAGGTGCCTTCGTTCAGCCATAAAATACTCATCAATGTTACTCTTTATATCGATAACCGATACGATTTTATATTGAGTGATCAACGTTTTTAACAGCTTTTAAGTTTTTGTGTCGGTCATTTCCTCGTTGAAATTAATTTGAAATTAATTTAGGTAAAGTATTTTAGAAGCCTTTTATAAACATTTTGATGAGATTAATGAAATCTAAAAGTGAAGAATATTTATTTAAAGTGTTTGAGGGGAAATAATCAAAGGGCAAATAATAATCAATGGCTTGGCACGCGACGATGGGAAGAGACCAGATGGATTGACCATAGGTAATGCCTTGGAAGGTAGGTAGGCCTTTGGTGTGGGATGCAACGTGTGTCGACACCCTTGCGCCATCCCCTCTTCCAAGCACGGTGAGCTGTGCAGGGGCGGCTGCTGTAGGTCACGTAAACCTCAAATAGCCCAAATACTCCAATCTGCAACACCAGGGCCATGGGGCCCGAGTGCCCGAGCCGAGTGCCGAGTGTACTTAGTATTTCAAGACATTGACAAGCGTTTGATCCATTCTTCACGTGGCCAGAAGGCTGGCCTATTTTTTAGGCCAAAGAATTAGCATTGCCATACAACGTGGCAATGCTGCCAGCCTTTTGGGCATGTTTTCTGTTGACAGCGATGCGGGCGAATTTTTTGATGCCCTTTGATGAGATTAATAGAACGTATATTTCATTACGTATAGTACTTGCTTGAATAATAGCGTTGATATTAATAAGAGAATTTTGTATTTTAAAGGCCTATCAAAGGGTAGGTAGCTACGCTGAAGGAAAACATCTTGAGGAAACAGGCATGTCCTAGAACTAAAAATTCGGAGAATCGTGACATCTACCAACCCTCACTGGGCCCACGTTGTGGATTACAGCTCACAGAGAAGAGGCCTGTGTCTCAGCAGTGAGATCTTTATAGGCTGAGGGAGAGGAAACCTGAGGGAGAGGGAGATGTCACACGTCTTCGAATTTTTGGTTCTAGGACATGTCGGTTTCCTCACGATGTTTTGGCGCAAGCACTTCGTAATAAAGTTTATATTTACGTGCCAAGCATAGATCCAAGTAGGTAAATATGCTTACATTAACCCAATTATTTATTACCGTATTCAAACCAAAATTAAATTTCTAAGAAAATTCACAAACTTGATCAAATTTAAATGTTGGAGGCTTCGAAAGGGAACTTCATATAACCGTCAAAGAACAACAGGGTCTGTGGCTTAACAGTATTTTGTTGGGAAACATTATATTAAAGCTTGCTGCTAATAAAATAAGAAGTTCTATTAACTCACGGAATTAATTTTGTGTGGAACGCGAAGTTAAAGACGATATTTTTGGGAAGATACTTTGCAGTAGTTATAATTTATTTACTGACACTGTAGCGGCATCTACATCGCCACATGTTAACTACAAATCATACTGACGTCACGTAAAATCCTGCATCTCGCAAGCAGAATTTACCGCGCAACTAGCATAAAGCATACAACGGCCCGACATGAATCATCGGGCAGTTGCCCACCAGACACAACATCTGTCTGGTCAGAGGATCCACCCTTTTCTACAGAGTATGAGTGAACTTTACACCCTGTTCCTCATACCTCTATACTGGTGATCCGGAACATGAACGTCAGCGCAGCTTTCGTGCAGCTACTTCAGCGTGACGTCATCATCACTTCTGCAGTGAAGAAAAGCTTTCAAATATATTTACATGACAACAACTATATTGCGTAAAAAAATTGGTAGGATATATATACCTAATGAAAATAACATAGAGCATCTGCAGCCGAACTAGATGAAAAACCTGCATCTCGGCATACAGCGCCATAATTTTGGCTAAAGATATATCAGACTGTAAATAAAGAATGAGAATTGGTTAAACATGGAGATAACTATTTGAATCCCTACTAGGCAGGGTGACTCGTAATTTGACGTACCTTGTACGACGTACTTGTCGATGTACCTTGCAGGACATGATTCTTTGATCCATTTGCAACAATTAAACACCCCATAAAGCCTAGGCGAAAATTCATAAGATTTAAGACAAAATTTTTGTGTTTTTAAATTTCCCAGAATTCATCACTAAATAACTATAACTTTTCTTTAAATTCTCAAATCGAATCGCCTTCATAAATATTCTATTGGGTACAAACCTTTCGATGTAACCAAATTTTCTAAAACATTAAACAAGTAAAATAGGAAAAGTTTATTAACCGTTTTCAAAAATCATCTATGACATGAACTGTTACTACTACTGTTGAAACCAGTTTACGGATAGACCTAACCAGGACATTAGATTACTACACGTATGATCCCAGTAGTAGGGTCCCACGGGCCCAGCCAGAGGCAAAAGCTAGTTCTTTTTTAATGACTTCACAACATGAAAGTTTCCATATTTTAAGGATTTTTAGTTTCCTTGTTTTCCAACTAAAAATATTATAACATTCACATGATAGAAGGCAGCCAGGTGAAGTTTGAGTTAAAGACAAAGTAACTCCGACCGTTACGACGACTTCAAGATATGAAGTATGGAGTTCAAAGTTTTGTAAAGTCAACTATCGACTAAGCAAGTAAACTGTAGCAGTTACAGGCGTTTCTTAAAACTGGTTTGAAGCCGTATGTTAAGTCCTTCAAATTCGATCCAACATCAAAACGTATATAAGACATTCTAGACATAAAATACACAAAATAATAATAAAATACAAGATACAGGCGCGGCCTAGTTTGGGGACCGCCGTAAAATCCAAATGATAATCGCTAACAGCTACAGACCGACGTTAATTATTAAGTTAATTATAAGAACATGAAACATTGGTTTGTAACATTAGTTCAATAAAAAAAAATCAAATTCAAAGGCACCTGCGATCAAAATCAAAATGTAAAGCAGTCTGCAATAATAATTGCGTAATACACCAACAGTAGCAGTGGCTGTCATTTTAACAGTTCAGCAATATGTAGCAGTGGCTGTCATTTTAACAGTTCAGCAATATGTAGCAGTGGCTGTCATTTTAACAGTTCAGCAATATGTAGCAGTGGCTGTCATTTTAACAGTTCAGCCATATGTAGCAGTGGCTGTCATTTTAACAGTTCAGCAATATGTAGCAGTGGCTGTCATTTTAACAGTTCAGCAATATGTAGCAGTGGCTGTCATTTTAACAGTTCAGCAATATGTAGCAGTGGCTGTCATTTTAACAGTTCAGCAATATGTAGCAGTGGCTGTCATTTTAACAGTTCAGCAATATGTAGCAGTGGCTGTCATTTTAACAGTTCAGCAATATGTAGCAGTGGCTGTCATTTTAACAGTTCAGCAATATGTAGCAGTGGCTGTCATTTTAACAGTTCAGCAATATGTAGCAGTGGCTGTCATTTTAACAGTTCAGCAATATGTAGCAGTGGCTGTCATTTTCACAGTTCAGCAATATGTAGCAGTGGCTGTCATTTTAACAGTTCAGCAATATGTAGCAGTGGCTGTCATTTTAACAGTTCAGCAATATGTAGCAGTGGCTGTCATTTTAACAGTTCAGCAATATGTAGCAGTGGCTGTCATTTTAACAGTTCAGCAATATGTAGCAGTGGCTGTCATTTTAACAGTTCAGCAATATGTAGCAGTGGCTGTCATTTTAACAGTTCAGCAATATGTAGCAGTGGCTGTCATTTTAACAGTTCAGCAATATGTAGCAGTGGCTGTCATTTTAACAGTTCAGCAATATGTAGCAGTGGCTGTCATTTTAACAGTTCAGCAATATGTAGCAGTGGCTGTCATTTTAACAGTTCAGCAATATGTAGCAGTGGCTGTCATTTTAACAGTTCAGCAATATGTAGCAGTGGCTGTCATTTTAACAGTTCAGCAATATGTAACAGTGGCTGTCATTTTAACAGTTCAGCAATATGTAGCAGTGGCTGTCATTTTAACAGTTCAGCAATATGTAGCAGTGGCTGTCATTTTAACAGTTCAGCAATATGTAGCAGTGGCTGTCATTTTAACAGTTCAGCAATATGTAGCAGTGGCTCTCATTTTAACAGTTCAGCAATATGTAGCAGTGGCTGTCATTTTAACAGTTCAGCAATATGTAGCAGTGGCTGTCATTTTAACAGTTCAGCAATATGTAGCAGTGGCTGTCATTTTAACAGTTCAGCAATATGAATTGCATCATTTACGTTGTAAGGCAGACAAAGAATGATAGGCGTTTAGGCTGGTATGTCCAATAAAAACCACTTAATATACATCAAATGAAACCTTATATCATAAGCAACAGTTTCCATTATGAGCAGAAGACTGTGAAATACCGGGCTTAAGAGATATCAGACCTGCAAATACCATGTAAACGTAATAGTTTATGACGCTAATGTTCACTGAAGTTTATATATCAATAATATTAGTTATTGACTTTTAACATTGAGGGGGCTTATGGCTAGGTACTAACAGCCGCACGGGTCAATCGGTCAGGTTAAGCTGCGCTTGCCGCGGTTGGTCCCTGGATGGGTGACCATTTTTACATACCAAGACTTATACATACCAAGTAATTGCCGGTTATAAGCAATAAGTTGACATGCATTAGAACTCTATTGGTCATCAAGCCAGGCTCTATGCTTGTGGTTGCTATGTGAACGTTACGTTGCTATGTGAACGTTACGTTGCTATGTGAAAGTTACGTTGCTAAGTGAACGTTACGTGGCTATGTGAACGTTACGTCGCTATGTGAACGTTACGTTGCTAAGTGAACGTTACGTTGCTATGTGAACGTTACGTTGCTATGTGAACGTTACGTTGCTATGTGAACGTTCCGTTGCTAAGTGAACGTTACGTTGCTATGTGAACGTTACGTTGCTATGTGAACGTTACGTTGCTATGTGAACGTTACGTTGCTATGTGAACATTACGTTGCTATGTGAACGTTACGTTGCTATGTGAACGTTACGTTGCTAAGTGAACGTTACGTTGCTATGTGAACGTTACGTTGCTATGTGAACGTTACGTTGCTATGTGAACGTTAAGTTGCTATGTGATCGTTACGTTGCTATGTGAACACTTCCTAGTCCTTCCTAGCTGCTAAGAAAAAGTGGAGCAACAGACTCCCCAGGGGGCCTAAAAAGCCCACTTTGGAGAATCATAGAAGGATAACATTATGAATCGTAATATGGCGAAGACAGTCCGTGTTTTTCTTTTTTTCGCTGCACTCATCATCATCATATCAGCCGAAAGACGTCCACTGCTGGACATAGGCCTCCCCCAAAAGGGGGGGGATTGCCATAATCGCCACGCTTGGCAGGCGGGTTGGCGATCGCAGTATGGTATGGTGGTGGAATGCATAGAGAACGCTGCTGCCCATTCTCCGGTACGCCCCTTATTATTATTATTATTTAATACTTCAAGCACATAAATGTACAGAGGAGGACTTAATGCCATAGGTATTTTCTACCAGTCAACCTTTGGGTGATGCAGAGACAAAGAGTGGTAGGTGCAATCAAGAACATTGAGGAATAAATATTTTAAATATAAAAATACGCATATACCTATTAAAACTATGAATATAATATATACCTAATTACATATAAATATAAGAACAAATAAATATACATAAATTTATTTATTTATTTATCACATGAAATGTTAACTTTGCCATTACAGATAAATCTAATGCGACAAAGTAACTTACAATATACATAACTATACCTTACATGCTAAACAGTACGTGGCCCTTGTGAACTCACTCAGTGTACAGGTGAATAAGTCTATGGCGTCCGCCACCGCGTTGAGAGTGCGCAGCGAAAATACATGAATATACTTACTAAAAAGAAATAAGACAAACAATGAGAAAATATTACCGTTGTGATGATACTGCCAGCTTCTTGCGAATGTGCTCGCGAGCCTTAACCTTAAAAGAGTTAGTTTAGTCCCCTTAGTCGCCTTTTACGACACCCACGGGAAGTATGGGGTGGTGGTATTCTTTAAGTCCGGCACTACACAGACACTGCACTACGTAGGTATAATCGAAGAGATTGGGATTGGATTTGGATCAGATTGATTGGTATTTTAGCACAGACGAAAAAAAAAATAACTGTAAAATTCTTCACCAATGGGATTTGATACGATTAACTTAACGGTTAACTGTCTATTATGTTATCCTTTTATGATTCTGCCAAAGTGGCCTTTTTAGGCCCCTTACAGCACAGCTGTCTATTCAGTCAGAAGAACTTGATAGTAAGTAACGTCACGAAACACAACACATTCAACATAGAAATTTTTCTACTAAACTCGCGTCGCACTTGCCTACGGGAGGGAACCATTGACATTACTGAGCGTGATTTGGAAAACATCCTTATAAAGAATAGAAGATTTGAGCATAATGGATTAGCTTGTAGAAGAAACAAAACATTTTGAAGGTCAGGCCAATCTTGGACTTCTGACTCTAGTTCACTGTTACCTAAGCAATGCACCTGGTGCTCTTCACCGAAGTGAAGTTACGCCGGTTTTAAGTCCTAAAGTAAGAAGGAATCTTAGCTTTATGTTCTACAAAAATTAACGAAGATTTTTTGTAAGTAAAGGAAAATCTTTTCAGCAAGTAACTTGATACGGTTAGATTTTACCTCAAAAACTTTTGTTATAAATAGGTACACGAAGAGAAAACCTTGAAGATATAATAAATTCTTATTTGCGAAGTTTTTTTTGTGGAAAGTTAGAGGAAAATATTGACTTTCATCTGAGAAATAATAAATATTTTATTAAATCGAAATAAAAATCTGATAATACGTAGCTCGTTTTATATCTACCATACTTAAGGAAACTGATGCCTTTTTTTCATGTGGGTAAAACAGTGGCTATCTAAGAGTATCTGTTGAAAATGTAAACATATTGATCAGAAAACGTACAAGTGTAGGTACATAAGTCAATTTCTAGTGTCACTTTACAAATTGAGTTCTTTGATTTGATTCTGTGAAACCTTCAACCCGAAAGTCTAATTTTAAGTCGCCTTAAAGATGTTTTTTATTTGAGAATTGAGGTTAATTTAAACGTCAAAGTCGACGAAATATTTCAAAAAACTGTTGCAGCAATAGTTACCGAAGTGCTCAGACCACACTCAAAATATTTCAGCAATAATTAACCTTTTGACCAGTCATGAATAGATGACAAACCAAAATGTGCCCAGAACACCACGGTTCGACTACATGACAGACTTTGACGCCGAGGGCACTTTTTATTTTTTGACGTGTGGAAGTCAAAAGGTTAATGGTATTATCGGGCCTCTCTTGACACATTGCTAGCAATATGTGGGAGCTACACATAGCCGGGAAAATATGGCCCATTTAGGAGTGCCTTAATCCACTTAAACGTCCAAGTTTCATAGCTACCGCACCCTTGACTGTAGATAATAATATAGAGAGTGTAGATAAAAATACAGCCTAATTTAATAAGGTACAAATAAATATTGTTTATTGTTTGTTTATTATTGTAGACAGTTTCGGAATAGACTATTCAGAACGATATGTGCTACGTTCTTTGAAAGTACTCTCTTTGCTTCGTTAACGTTCAAACATCTATTCATACACGTACCGGTTGCAAGAGCTAAACGACCCTTTAAATAAGTCTTTAAACCCCTGATTCTACCCTTTCAGTTACCAGGGACCCCAAAAATGCCACTTTGGCAGAATCATAAAAGTATAACATTACGAATCATAATGGACAGTTAACTGATAAGTTAATCGTAACAAATCCCATTGGTGAAGAATTTTTCAGTTTTTTTTTTGTCTGTGCTAAAATACCATTCAATCCAATCAAAATCCAATCCCAACCTCTTTGATTATACCTAAGTAGTGGAGCGAAAAAAAGAAAAACACGGACTGTCTTCGCCACATTATGATTCATAATGTTATCCTTTTATGATTCTGCCAAAGTGGCCTTTTTAGGCCCCCAGGATAACAGCAAATACTAAGATCCCCCGCAATCCTGTAATACTCAGCAGATAAGACTTTTAATCACTTTTTCACGACTTACTATGGATTAAACAATTAACTGTCCGCTGCGGGGTTTAAACTTATCTAAAACAATGTTTTGTTAGGATGGCTGTGATTATGAATAACTTCATTTAGTCCGGATTTGTAGAGTGAAATTTTGCTGTGTTATTTTATGTAAAATATTATATTCTATAGTTTTCTTGAGGTTTAGATAGAATTTGTTAAAATAATTTTTAATATTTATTTTTTTGTTTAAGGAGGGGATTTTATTATATTTACTTATACTCGTACAGTTCCCTATTTTATATCTTTGTCTTTCAATTGGTAGAAGCATGGACAATAAAATTTTATTTTTGGAAAAACCACAGATAAGCAACAATTTCAAGATTTTCCACTTGATGAAGATTTTTTTTCTTGTTCAAAATGTTAATTCATCTTCTTTTGGGTACATTTACAAAATAAAAAATACGGTACCTACTAATTTTGACTCCATCCAGGCTTTAATAAAATCAGTATAAAATTATCATACCTCTAGAGTTCAAACAAAATGATTTAAAAACCAAATACGTATTCGAACTTTGAATATCGATACGAGTACCCTGTTCGGTACAATATCCGCTGATTTGTTATTCTAAATTCCGTGCATTGATTTGATTCGATTATTCATCGGGTCACGGTGTAATAACCGAATGCATCTTGTTTGTGATTCAATTCATAAATATGCAAGTTGAGTGCGACCAATCCGATTGACAGATATCTAGAGCTGCTGTTCAGAATGTAATTTTGATATTAATGACTTGCTTTTAACCTAAATTAAATATTTGCACACCATTTGTAATTGTAGAATGTAAAGGGGCCATCGCGGCAGGTCATAGCACACGTATCAAACCGGAAAGGGATCGGCACCGTATCAACTCGAGCGGTTCAGTATTCTTTTATGAAACTCCCTACTGCAACGCTCACTAATCGGAATCGTAACGAGATCGCCTCGCCTCGGGACAAGCTAACGAACCACGGTGCTGTACGTTACGGCTCGTCGTCCCCGCGCTTACGTCTCTCCGTACCCGAGCTTACGTCTCTTCATCCACTCCGGCCTGCCTGCTGCACCATCAACGCGCGGCGTCGCCTAGCCGTAGCCGAGTCGATGTATCAGAGCTTCTGATCCGCTTTGGTTACGTGCTTATGTTACGTTGACGCCTGTTTGACGCCGA
Source organism: Mesoligia furuncula (assembly GCA_916614155.1). Lineage (NCBI taxonomy): Eukaryota > Metazoa > Arthropoda > Insecta > Lepidoptera > Noctuidae > Mesoligia > Mesoligia furuncula. The sequence continues at coordinate 2,477,414 of OU744807.1, read as the reverse complement.
GGCAAAAGGCGATACGGTGCCGATCCCTTTCCGATTTGATAGTGTGCTATGACCTTTAGACTGCAGAGATGACGGGATGAGCTGGACTCCTTTCATAAAGATTGGTCCTTGGCAGCTCTGGACAGAGAGAGGTGGAAAGAGGGAAAGGAGGCCTTTGACCAGCAGTGGGACAATACTGGCTCATAAAAAAAAATTAATAAATTATTCTCTGACATAATGTACGAAACTGCGCGAAATGAACGTAAGATTGGCGGGATTAGCTAAGGAATTGACGTGGTTTCAGGTAAGGAATCGTCAAGTGGTCATAGTGAGATAGTGAATTAGTTCACTGGCCTGAAAGAACAAATATCATGTGTAAAAGACAAAATGTCAACATGTTTAATAAGACTCTGAGACCTTAAAAATTAAGCACTTCCTTATACTTACAGGGTTAGTGGTAAAACATTAACTTTTACTATGGGACCAAACCTGAAATCAAGAAAAAAAATCAGCTGTTCCCTACATTTATGTTCGTATAACTCGTCAAAATGTAGGGAAAAGCAGATTTTTTTTATTCGCGATTTCAGGTTTGGTCCCATAGTAAAAGTTGTTCATAATGATGAGTACAATGACCTCTTAAGAGGTTGTTAATGTTTTACCAATAACCCTGTATAAACGTAAAAGCGAGTACTTACTTCACAAATTAATAACTTCCAGTGAATTCCTACTTACCTTACAGAATGAGTTCCTCCGTCACAACGTTATTCAAATCGACCAAATAAGAAATAATGAATTACGAAACAAATATTCTACGAAGAGACAAACCTCTTCACATAAACAAATAACTATAATAAACCTTATGTCCTGTGAATAAGATGTAGATTACTACAGCATAAGCTGTAGATAGGATGATTTAAAAAACTGGGAACACAATAACGCGAGAAATGAAATTGTGGAAATGTGTACCGAATTTTTATTAAAACAAATTGTACTCGCAGTTTTGATTATTGTATTAGAAATAATAATTTTGGTTAGATAGGCCGTCGCTCCATGTAAAATACTGGTATTCAGCTGCATCCGGTGAGACTGGAAGCCGACCCCAACATAGTTGAGAAAAGGCTAGGCAGATGATGATGATTACAAATAATAATGATGTACATTTTAGGAGATACTTTCCTGTTACGAGGCGACTAAGGGTTTTACCGGAGAATGGGCAGCAGCGTTCTCTATGCATTCCACCATCATACCATACTGCGATCGCCAACCCGCCTGCCAAGCGTGGCGATTATGGCAAAAAATATGGGGGGGGGGGGGGGCCCAAAATTGGGGGAGGCCTATGTCCAGCAGTGGACGTCTATCGGCTGAAATGATGATGATGATGATGATGACTTTCCTGTTGGATTTTTGATTTTGCCGAGAAACGGTAGATGGAGTGTTGGTCTGCAGTCTGCATCAATAGCCAGGTAGGGTGGACGACCTACAACAGAAGATAGAGTAAGAGAATAAGTAAGAGAATATCTCTATACCAAATTTCATCTGCATCGGTTCAGCGGTTTAAGGGTGAAGAGACAGACAGACACACTTTCGCATTTAAAATACTAGCAGCGCCCCGCGTTTTCACCCGCATAAGTGTCGATCCCGTGGGAATATCAGGATAAAAACTATTATATGTAAGGACATAGAATAGAAATGATTCAGATTGTGATGTACAGTGAGTTACACAATTAGGATGCTGGTTGAGACTCGCACAGACCAGGGAAGCATGCACAGAATGCAGGAGGCCAGGGGGCCTAAAAAGGCCACTTTGGGAGAATCATAAAAGGATAACATTATGAATCCTAATGGACAGTTAACTGTTAAGTTAATCGTATCAAATCCCATTGGTGAAGGATTTTTAGTTACTTTCTTTTGTCCGTGCTAAAATACCAATCAATCCAATCACAATATCTTTGATTATACCTACGTAGTGCAACGATAAAAAGAAAAGCACGGACTGTCTTCGCCATATTATGATGAAAGAGTCATAGAATTGAAACAACAAATAAATCAACGCAAAGTATTTATTATAAATTATTCAGCGCATTTTACATTATTTACTAACCTTAAAACTTATCACTCCGGTGCCTCGCTCAAGACCTTAGACAAAGAAAAGTATAGACGGCGGGTAGCTCCATTTCATTTCCACAAGAAAGGGATAAATTATTGAGTTATTATAAGTAACAGAAAAGGATATAGCTATACTATTTCCGTCTCTCAGTGCTTGCCAGTTTTTTCAAGGCAGCAACTTATGTAGCTCATGTTAGTTAGGTTAGTTTTTTGTCTCATGTGTGGCCATGCTACCCGATGCTCTATAGCTTTCTTACTCTAAGCCCAAGACTAACTCATGTCGGCAACTTGTTAAACTGACAATTCACTTCAATGTCAAAACGATTTTTAACTGACAGTGACTTTTAAAGATTTATAATGACACAGCATAACTCAACTTTAAAAAGCTTATCCATGGACTGTTTTCTATAATATTAGATACTAATATGAATCTACCCTCGCGTATATTATAAGTCTTGTCACAAAAGGTCCCTATCGGTCCGTTTCTGTACACCTGACAACGTGTATGCAAAATTTCAGGATGATCGGTTCAGTGGTTTAGGCGTGAAAAGGTAACAAACGAACTTACTTTCGCATTTATAATATTAGTTAGGATAGGATTATGTTGCAAGAATATTATTGCATCTAAGGAATTAAAAAATGCGGAAAAATTTCAAAAAATATATTGAGTATTGAATCTAAATGCATGCTAGTAAGTTTTATTTTGACCACGCTCTTGGTACAGACGCCAGCACGTCAAGCTACCCGAAACTGTCAAATTTTCCCAATCAACTCTAAACCTTATGCTTTAGCAATAAAGTTTAAAAACTATTAAAGCAATTTGACAGATTGTAGTAGCTTGATGTGCTGGCATCTGTACAGTTTATGTCCGAACAAGATCGGCAGATGTGACCTGAGAATTACATTCTAGAGACATAGTAGAGGCATTTCAGATTCACATCAAGTAGGTACTTCAAAATTGAATGCAAGATATTAGGTAGGTACATATACATATTTAAAAAATAAAACACCATAAAATTATTTTCGCGTTACAACTTCCAACTTACAATTCCGGTGACGACCATTGAATTCAACCCTCTTATATTTTCCGCGCAATTTCTCAATCTTGCACACTTCAGATGCAAGATGTTACAAAAGACACAAGTACTACACAATAGAACAATTCTTATACAAAAGTATACAAGTTGTATGACGAATCACCGATTGTGAGAGCCCTTCATTCATGGGATCCACTCGTTTCATACATCGCCGGTCATATTGATCGAGGATCTATAGATCGGTGTGAAATAATGGTTAAATTTATGTCAACCCGTGACGAATTGGCTATCATTGTGTCTGTGGGCTGTTACGTTGGGTGATTGAGGGTTAACGTGTTACAGTTAATCGATGGTAGTCGTTTATTATGTCGATAAATGTTATTGTAGTGTCTAATGCAGTGACAGTAATGGAATGACTGTATGAGATGTACGGTCTGTGTGGTGCCGGACTTAAAGAATACCACCACCCCTTACTTCCCGTGGGTGTCGTAAAAGGCGACTAAGGATCGTACCGGAGAATGGGCAGCAGCGTTCTCTGTGTATTTCACCACCATACCATACTGCGATCGCCAACCCGCCTGCCAAGCGTGGCGATTATGGCAAACCCTCCCAAAATTGGGGGAGGCCTATGTCCAGCAGTGGACGTCTATCGGCTGAAACGACGATGAGATGTAGAGGGTAATTTGAATAGAAAAAGGTAAATAAAATAGGTATGTTACCTTTTCACACCTAAACCACTGAGCGGATTTCGATATAATTTGGTAAGGAGACAAATGACATCCTGAGGAAGGACATTGGCTACTTTTTTTCCTCAAAATAATCCTACACTTTCTATTCACCCGTTTAGGGGATAAAAGTTTGTATGGGAAACCCAGCATTTCTTAATATAAGGATACGAAAATTTAAAGGCTCATGCCATGGGACCATACCAACTTGCGAGGGAGCGGATCACAACCAAATGAAGTTCATAAAATTGCTCCAATTTTTTAAATTTGAAATACGTTTTTGTTATGAAAAAGATTCCCGGATTTCGGACATCAAAAGCTAAAGTATTTTTATTTACTGTTGTACAGTCAACAGCAAAAGTAGATGATCAAAATCAGAAATTCAATACTGATGAACGGAGTTCGCGTCAGGACTGTGTAGCGTCGAAGTGATTCAATAGTATGTGATTGTAAATTATACCAAACATTTACTACTAGTACAGCTGCCATATATTCGTGATCAGATTTGACTCCAAAAGTTATAAACTCAATTCGCATCAGAACTAAGAAGTGAAAAAAAATTTCAACTGCTACTGAACAGAACAGACTAATCAAAAATTAAATGATAAAACTGGAGCCACGTAATCATGAGGCAAATAATTCATCCATACTTATTTTTGAAGTGAAATCTTCTTTAGCGGCGTTGTACACTTTTTTGTAATGGGTAAAAAATGTTAAACTCGCGTCAGGACACGTGACCCTGGTCGTAAGATTCGTATGATGACACGTGACCCCGATCGTAAGATGACACGTGACCCTGATCGAAAATTCGTAAGATTGCAAAATATCAAAAATTGAAAACAAGTAGGTATACAGGATCAAATTACAGACAGACAGACAGACAGGCACAGACAGGCACAGACAGGCAGACAGACAGACAGATGTGAAAGACGGCGCGATTGACATCTGTCATCTTCCAACAGGTTAAAATAAAATAAAAAAATTAAAGGAGATTGACCCAAAGTCGTACCAAAAAGTCTCGTCATCGTGCATCAAGATCAAAATATTGTAGTGCCTAATTTATTTTCATATTTTTTACGACATTACCTACGCGTCGGGGATTTAATTTTTGAAGTGAAAACTTCTTTAGCGGTGTTGTGCACTTTTTTTGTAATGTGTAAAAAATGTTAAACTCGCGTCAGGACACGTGACCTGATCGAAAATTCGTAAGATTCCAAAATATCAAAAATGCACAACGTTAATATTCAAGTTTTCACTTCTGCCGGCACTCCCGGAGTGCAACCCGTCGTTTTTTTTTAATTATCCCAGTAATTTAATTTGTTATGTTTTACGGTAAAAGAAATTGGATAAAAATTTGCATATTTAATGTATGCCGAATTACGTCCAATTGAACCTCGGAAAAAGCATATTTTCATTAAAAATCATATACCTACTTAATTGAAAAACTTTACTATTTTAATTGTTTTTTTTTTATTTTTTTGTAACTTCTGTCATATGTTCAAAAGTAGCTGATGCGATACAAAATCATAACTTAATGAAGGCTTTTGCCCAGTCGGCTACAATATATTAAAACCGGAAGGTAGGTTCATATTTTTATTTTTAGGGCATTATTTACGAGATATAGACTTGTTGCGCTTGTGTCACACTGTTAGCACAAAATACAGATAATACAGAAGGAAATCTGCATACAAAGTGCGCTCGAGCAACGCACACATAAACACGGACGGATTGCGAGTAGTGCGAGCGCGGGTGCCATCCGCTTTGAGACAAGCGTCTGTTAAGTGCAAAAATGGAGCAGCAAAAAATGGCTATCTAAGCTCGATTTATATATTAGTTTCCTATTTAGAATCAGTATAAACGAAGTAACTTTTTTGTAAGGTAAATTCACGCCACCAACTATTACGTAAGTTGAAAACATGATTTTTTGTTTGTGTAGATATTGTGTTGTTTTTAGTGTCATTTGATAGGTTTAGGTCTAAAACGGATAGGGCAAAATAAATTGTGTAAATAGAGTAATCCGTTTTGAAGGTATTAGGGATTTTCAATAGTAAAAATTGACAAATGTAAAATTTTATATGTTTTGTTCTGTAAACTTTTTGTATTGTAATACTATATTTATTGTTTTTTTTAATATTGTAGAATAAGCTCAACAATAAATCAAACAACTGTCGTTTGATTTAGTTGAAGTTTACAGAACAAAACATATTTAATAAAATTTTACATTTGTCAATTTTCACTATCGAAAATCCCTAATAACTTGAAAACGGATTAGTTTTATTTTAATAATAAATAATAAAATTAAAATAAAATAAATATTTAAGGGGGGCTCCCATACAACAAACTTCTTTTTATCGGCGTTTTTGCCTTGTGGTACGGAACCCTTTGTGTGCGAGTCCGACTCGCACTTGGCCAGTTTTTTTCCATAAAACATAACAAATTAAATTACTGGGATAATTAAAAAATAAGTATGGATGAATTATTTGCCTCATGATTACGTGGCCTCAGTTCCATCATTCAATTTTTGATTTTGACTGTTCAATAGTTTTGAAAAAATTTTTCACTTCTTAGTTCTGATGCAAATTGAGTTCATAACTTTTGGAGTCAAAACTGATCACAAATATACGGCAGCTGTACTAGTAGTCAATGTTTGGTATAATTTACAATCACATACTTTTGAATCACTTCGACGCCACACAGTTCTGAAGCGAACTCCGTTCATTAGTACTGAATTTCTGATTTTGATCAGCTACTTTTGCTGTTGACTGTACGTATTTTCTCTTATGTCACTACCATTGCACTTCATTTCCGAATGTTGCCACTACGTAAAAAATATAGCTACCTGCCAACAAACATTTAAATGAAGAAGATAATTTATAAGTACAGACGCCAGCACATCAAGCTACTACGCACTGTCAAATTTCTTTAATATATTTTCAACTTTATCCCTAAAGTAGAAGGTTCAAAGTTGATTGGGAAAATAAGACAGTTTCGGGTAGCTTGATGTGCTGGGGTCTGTACAAAAAAAGAACATATGTTTATAGTTTTAGGCGAGTGATCGCCTCCGGGTAAGGCTCGACCGAGATGGGTTTCGTTCTCGGCCGAGACCGAGACCGAGAATAAAATAATATCTCGGGAGAGACCGAGAGCTGAGACCGAGAATAGACAAAGCGTGAAAAAAACATTTTTAATACTGTTAACTTTTTAAACCTTCGCATGTCGCGCGTACCGATAACAATAGAATTTCTATTGTGTCTGCTAATTGGAAATGCGACGGGTTAATACACTACTAATTGTTTAACATAATTAACTGTTTTAATAATCAAAGTTAAATAACATTATATTATAACATAAAAAAACAATTTTTCGGCATTTTCGCCCTTCAAAGAGTGTCGCCTCTCGTCATACAATTGTCCAGCTTTGCTAAACAGTTGTTCACTTGCTACGCTAGTAGGCGGCGCAGATAAAAACTTATTTGCTGCAAGCTTTATTAACTTATAATTTGATGAAAACTAATTCTCAAAAATATTAGCATTTCTTTGCAGTCTTGGCTCTCTAAGAAAGCTTTCTAGCGCTATTTCGATCACAAAGCTTGAACTGTATTCGTCATTGGGCATTGGCTCGTCTTCCAACTCTATCAAATCATGAGCTGCCCATAAGTTGGATTGATTTGTTGCAGCCATGTTTGACGAGTTAGTTGAAGATGCCCATGTCGTCTCACGAGAATCTGATCGTACATTTTCATTGAGTGCGAGTCTCGATAATATGAAGCTTGGCTGAGTTAACTTCGGTTTCAGTTAGATATTTAGTTTTAATCCGTGGATCGATCAGTATTGCAGTAACTAGTGGCAAAGAACTTTTAACAAATGAAAACCGCTGATTATGTGCATCCAGTAGCTTGCTCTTCATCGTCTCTGCGTGATTTTAATTTTCATTATCATCTTCCTGGTCATTAAAGGACTGAATGTTTTGTGTTGGCGCCAATTTTCCATTTAACATTGCCAGCAACGGTATTACCACTGAAACACAGGACGAGTCGGTAGAGATATACAACGTGGCTTGGTAAAAGCATTGCAAAACGTTCACTATATCTTTCATGAAATTCCATTCATCCGGGACTTCAACTAATCACAATTCAGCTCTCTCACGCACTTACACCAATCGACTTCGCGCTGCGGCGCGTGGCCACGCGCGGTAAAATGTGAATGCCGATGCGAACAAAGTGATCATGACCGAGACTGTACTCGGTCATGACCGAGCATCTCGGCTATAATTAGCCGAGAACCAAAACAAATTTCTCGGTTGGATTTGTAGCCGAGAATGCCGAGACCGAGATCGAGATCTCGGTCGAGCCTTACCTCCGGGCCACTAGCTAAGTAGGGCTAAAGTGAAGTCATCTCGTCGTAGTAGTACTTCAGCCGAGCTTATAAAAGTTACTAGCCTTATCGCGGTTTCGCCTGCGTCATGGTCGGAAATTATCCCACGTTAATTTACATCCGGGATAAAAAGTATCCTATGTCCTAATTCAGGTCATGGCCTATCGTATACCTTTCGTCCAATTCCGTTCAGCCATTAAAAGGCATGAAAAGGTAACAGACAGATTATATTCCTTCTAACCCTTAAAAAGAAGAACACAAAAACTTCAATATTAAATACATGTGAATTTTAGAATCGTCCCTTATTTTACACCATTGGGAAATTATTTTACAAAAATAATGAAACACAAAAAGCATAAAGGAGAATGCCATGAAATAAAGGGCACCCTGTACGTATACGTACAGACGCCAGCACATCAAGCTACCCGAAACTGTCAAATTTTCCCAATCAACTTTTAACCTTATATTTTAGCGATAAAGTTGAAAATCTATTCAAGAAATTTGACAGAATGTAGTAACTCGATGTGCTGGCGTCTGTACCTACTCATCATCATCATCTGCCTAGCCTTTTCCCAACTATGTTGGGGTCGGCTTCCAGTCTAACCGGATGCAGCTGAATACCAGTATTTTACTAGGAGCGACTGCCTATCTGACCTCCACAACCCAGCTACTGGGTAATACGATACCCCTTGGTAAGACTGGTTGTCAGACTTTCGGGCTTCTGACTACCCGTAACGACTGTCAAAGATCCACGAATGGCAGCCGGGACCAACGGCTTAACGTGTTTTCCGAGGCACGGAGGGGTCACAGTATGTAAAGATGGTCACCCATCCACAGACCAACCGCGGCAAGCGCAGCGCGCGCCTGTACCTACTACGCTTACTTAATACGCAACCGCGACTGCTGAGCGTGGGGTCCTCGGTTCGTTTCCCAGGTTGGGCAGTGTTATTGGATTTTTTCCATTAGGAATTTCTCATTAACAACCCGGAGTTTGGAGGCTGGCGGTGTGATACTACCCGTGACTCGGAAAGCACGTTAAGTCGTTGGTCCTGCGCCTGATTATAATGGTTTAATTGAAATAAATGCTTTGAGGTTGAGTTTGAGATCCCTCTCCGTTCGTGTAGGATTCCGTGCCGTCCCATCGGAGTTCATCAGAGCATAGTTTATGCATAATCAGCCTATTAATGTTCCCCCTTCTGGGACACAGGCCTCCTCTCGATGAGCGCGGCCACACGCGGGCCTAGTGCGGAAGATGTCACATACCTAAAATATCTTAGAATCGTTGGCTCTAAGTACACACTGGCCGGTTTCCTCACGAGTTTTTCCTTTTTTTTAATGTGAAAAAAACATTCCCTCTGCAGTTACTGGATGATTGAGGGCTGATTTTTCAATCGACCGATATTTTTTATTCGTGGAATATGATTGACGTCTGACAATTTTTGTATAGAAGAACTGTCAAAAGTTCAAAATTATTCCTCCGATAAAGTTATCTGGCGTTGGAAAAATCAGCCCTAAGGTACACAGAGTATCAATATAAACAGGTGGGCGCCGTAAATTGATTAGGTGCTCAATGTAGCGTAAAATTACTGCGGTGTTGTATTCCGTAATGTCATCCATCTTTTAATATTGGCAATGAAGTTGGATTATATTTTAAATTACGGCCATTATGGGTATTTCGTGGATGGTAATAATTTTATGATGGACGGCAATTACCTGTTCTGGTATCAGCTGTTTGAAAGTAACTGTAACGGCAGGGGCTTGTAATAACAGCCGCACGGGTCGATCGACCAGGTTTAAGCTACGCATGCCGCGGTTGGTTCGTGGATGGGTGACCATATTTACCTATCAAGATCCCTCCGTGCTTCGGAAACCTCTTTAAGCCGTTGATCCCGGCTGTCATTCATGGATCTCTGACAGTAAGGTTTCATTAAGGGTCATCAGAAGCCCGAAAATCTGACAACCAGTCTTACCAAGGGGTATCGTATTACCCAGTATCTCACTGGGTTGTAGAGGTCAGATATATTAATTATTATTATTTTTTTTTTTTAATGACAATCGTTTATTTTTACCATGTTTGTAAATATGTGAGCACTATTGGACTTTGTGAACTAAACCTCATTACTTATATGTCTATGGTGATAGACTTTTGTATCTACTGTCTATTGTTGTCATAATCTGTCATATGGAATGTGTCCGAACCATGAACGAAATAAATAAATAAATTCCTATTTGTAAACTAAGCATGTTAATTCCACTTCTATCTAATAGGTTATGGGCCCAGTGCACCTACGCAAATAAGGTTTTTTATTTTGTTTAATTTTTCGAAAAAATAATTTTCTGTAAGAAAAAAAAAAAGACAATCGACAATTTTTTTTTCTCTTTCCGTGGCATTATAATCTAGTTTAAAATAATAAAAATGTCCAGCGAAGCACATAGTTCGACAGGAATTCCAATAGAAAAGCTGCAGGGCATGGAAAATTACAATAACTGGAAGTTTTCCATGAAGATGCTCCTGATGCACGAGGACCTACTCGAATGTATCGAGTCCACCGACGGAAGCAAAGATATCAGAAAAAATCAGCGCGCGCTTGCAAAAATTTGTCTATCTGTACATCCCAATGCTTTTTCGCTTGTGCGTAACGCAAAATCAGCTTACGAAGCATGGACAAATTTACAAAAGGCTTACGAGGATAAGGGTCTGTGCAGACGCTTAGGATTACTGCGATTGCTTTTTGGAACTAAGCTCGAAGAGAATGCTACTAACATGGAAGCTTACATTACGAAAATAACGGAAATTGGACAACAATTGCATGACATAGGTTCTCCACTAGACGATGACTTCATAGCAGTCATCATGTTGAGCGGACTGACATCCGATTACGACCCGCTCATCATGGCGTTGGAGAATTCCAGTGACAAGCTTGTCAGTGAAACTGTGAAAATGAAATTATTACAGGAGTTTTACAGAAGAGATGACAAGACAGAGACTGCATCGGCTTTGACTACTATTAAGAAGATCAAATGTTACCGATGTAAGAAGCCAGGACACACAAAGAGGAATTGCCCTAAGAATGCTGTTTCTACGACTCCAGTGAGTAATGTCAAGGACAAGAAGAAGGTATTATTGTCAGCATTATCGGTAAATCTTAAGAATGATGTCTGGTACGTGGACTCTGGTGCAACCAACCATATGTGCAACAACAAGAGTGTTATGTTAGAGTTGAAATCAACTAAAGAACTCTTTGTGAACATTGCAAATGGTGATCAGTTATGTACTGCAGGATTAGGTAAAGTTAGAATTAAGTTAGATAGCGGTTTTAGAACAATAACTAATGTTTATTTGGTTCCTCAACTGTCAACTAACCTTTTATCAGTGAGTGAGTTAACAAGAAAAGGTTATAAAGTTAATTTCAATTCTAAAACCTGTAGAATAATGGACGGGCATGAAACCATAGCTACTGCTAGTTATGTGAATGGTATTTTTCAATTAGATTCTATAGGGAATAGCAGTAGAGCTGATGTCGAAGTGCAGCCTCAATGCATGGTGTCTGACAGCAGCAGTAAATCACTATTGGACTGTGATGTGTCAGAGCAAGAGCAGAGCAGCTTGGTGTCACAGGAAGTATGGCATCGCAGGCTGGGGCACCTCAACTCTAGGAGCATGAAAGTCATGAGACAAGGTATGGTTTTTGGTATTAATTATGATAGTACTCGTTTTCAATCATGTATTGCCTGTATTAAAGGAAAACTTACAAAACTACCTTTTCCAAAAGTGTCTCATAGTAGGTCTAAGGAGATTTTAGGCTTAATACATACAGATTTGTGTGGACCAATGCAAGAGAAGTCATTTGGTGGTGCTTGTTATTTTCTTACATTCATTGATGACTGTTCAAGAAAAACATTTGTTTATTTTCTGAAAACAAAAGGCGAGGTTTTTGAAAAATTCAAAATGTTTAAAAAACTTGTTGAAAATGAGACTGATAAGAAAATAAAAACTATTCGTAGCGACAATGGTGGTGAATATATTAATAAAAAATTCCAGGAGTTTCTGCAACAGCAAGGAATCTGTCACCAAACAACTGTCCCGCATTGTAGTCAACAGAATGGTGTGGCAGAAAGAGCTAATCGTACCATCATGGACAAAGCTCGCTGTATGCTGGAAGATGCTGGTCTTGACAAACGTTTTTGGGCAGAGGCCGTAAACACTTCAGTGTATCTGAAGAACCGCTCACCTACAAAAGCTGTCATGGGCATGACACCACTGGAGAAATGGACTAATACAAAGACAAATGTAAGTCATCTTCGTACATTTGGTTGCTTGGCTTATGCTTTGACTTCAAATCACAAGAAACTTGATTCGAAGGCAAAGAAATATATATTTGTAGGTTACTGCAACAATACAAAGGGTTACAGACTCATTGATCCAGAGAACCCTGAGTATTGCATTAAAGCACATCATGTGAGGTTTTTAGAAGATCGTTTTTGGAAGAAGGATTTGTCAGATGATGATACTAATCAAGTAGTTCATGTTGTTTCACATACAGAACAGATATGTAGGGCAGACGAAAACACCGGGAATGTAAGTTCTCAGGGTGTGCCTGAACATTGTCCTTCTGATGACAGAAATAGGAACAGGGACACAGTATTTAGTATCAATGACAGTAGTGATTCATCTGAAATAGATAACTCGTCGGATGAAACCTACATTCCAGGGAGTTCAAGTGAAGACTCTACAACTACAGACTTCACTGATGCTGTAAATGAAGATCTATTTGCACAACTGGTAGCTCAACAGTATAGGGATCTTGGAGACCCGGAGACTGTTAAGGAAGCACTTGGTGGCAATGAAGCTAAAGAATGGAAGGAAGCCATGGAAGATGAGTATAAATCCTTTATTACCAATAAAGTCTGGCGCCTTGTGGATCTACCTAAAGATCACAAAGCAGTAAAATGCAAATGGATCTTTAAGAAAAAGAGGAACTTAGATGGAAGTCTCCTAAAATACAAGGCACGGCTGGTTGCCAAAGGATTTACTCAAAGGTATGGCATTGACTACAATGAAACTTTTTCACCTGTTGTCCGTTACTCTACTATCCGTTTGTTATTAGCACTAGCTTCAGAATATGATCTGGAAATAAATCACCTAGACGTCAAAACAGCCTTTTTGAATGGTGATCTTAAAGAGCATGTGCTAATGGAACAACCAGAAGGTTTTGTGAAGAAAGGACAAGAACATAAGGTGTATAAGTTGGATAAAGCCGTTTATGGATTAAAACAGGCTGCAAAGTCATGGTATGAAAAAATTAACGGAGTATTAATAAATAAACTCCATTTCAATAGGATGCCTTCAGAACCATGTGTTTATTATAAAGGACAAAAGAGGGAAATGGTTATAATTGCCCTTTATGTCGACGACATAATGTTATTCTCTTCATCGATATCCAAAGAAAGAGATATGGTGAAAGAAAAACTCATGTCAGAGTTTGAGATGAAGGATTTGGGACCTGCTCATCAAATATTGGGCATGAGAGTATGCAGGAATAAAGAATCGATTACTTTAGATCAGTCACATTACATTGAAACTGTTCTACGTAAATTTAATATGACTGAATGCAAACCGTCTCCAACCCCAATGGAAGCAGGATTGAAACTAAAGAAAAGAGAAGTCAGGGATACGTCTCGTTTCGACTACAGAAATCTCATAGGCTGCTTAATGTATATTTCAGTCTGTTCCAGATCTGATATCTCGCATGCAATAAGTGTTCTGAGCCAATTTAACGAATGCTTCGATGAAACACATTGGAAAGCTGCGAAAAGGGTCCTGCGATATCTCAAAGGTACAAGTCATTACTTTCTTAAGTATGTTAAGGGCGGATTGGTCATAAATGGTTACACAGATGCTGATTGGGCATCCAATGAGGTTGATCGTCGTTCATACACAGGGTATGTATTTACATTAGGTGATTCTGTTATATCTTGGGAAAGCCGTAAGCAGAGAACTGTGGCTCTCTCAAGCACTGAAGCAGAGTATATGGCTATTTCAGATGCTTGCAAAGAAGCGTTGTTTTTACGTATTTTTTTGAATGAATACCTTCAAGTTCATTGTAAGATAAATTTGTACAATGATAATCAGTCAGCACAAAAACTATGCTCTAATTCAATGTTTCATGCTCGTACCAAGCATATAGATATTAGGCACCATTTTATAAGGGATATTGTAACTAATAAATTTATTGATATCCGTTATATGCCTACAGGTGACATGGTAGCTGACTTGCTCACTGAACCGTTAACTAAAGAGAAACATGTTAAGTTCTCTTTGTCTCTTTTATCAGTGTAATATTTAAGACTTTAGTTCAAGGGGTAGTATTGGACTTTGTGAACTAAACCTCATTACTTATATGTCTATGGTGATAGACTTTTGTATCTACTGTCTATTGTTGTCATAATCTGTCATATGGAATGTGTCCGAACCATGAACGAAATAAATAAATAAATTCCTATTTGTAAACTAAGCATGTTAATTCCACTTCTATCTAATAAGCACCATGTATCTATCAGATAATTAATTTATATGTTATGGTTTCATTTTTAATTCTTTTACCTATTGTGGTACAGTAATTTTATTTTAGGTGCATCGTCTTCACATATATATTATATAATTAATGTACGTGCAAAATATTGTAAAACATTTTAAAAGAGTAACGGTGGAGTTACTTGCCCATTCTTCTCCATACGAAAACTACCTTTTGGAATGGGCGACTAGAATCAATTCTATTTTAGTAATTTTTGACGTTCAAAAGTGCCTGTTAAGTGCCTATTTGAAATAAATGCTTTGACTTTGACTTTGATAGGCAGATAGGCAGTCGGTCTATGTAAAATACTGGTATTCAGCTGCATCCTGTTAGACCGGAAGCCGACTCCAACATAGTTGGGAAAATGTTCGGCGAATTTACTAAACTGCGTCTATTATCCTGGTATATTATCAGAATGAACGGCAAAATTGTTTTCAGTTTTGACTGGAAGTGACAGCCAAAGTCAAAGCCTGAAGCGATTGTAAATACATAATATTTATTTCTGTAAATTGGTTAAAATAGCTGATATAATTTGCAGGACCAGGATCGCCAGAGATCGCAATAGACAGGGAGGTTTGGAACGAAAAAGGGAAGGCCTTAGCCCAGCAGAGGGACAACGAAAAAAAAATATGGTAAAAAAAATGTTTTACTTACTTACATAGCTTGTCCTGTGTGGTGCCGGGCTTAAAGAATTGCACCACCCCTTACTTCCCGTGGGTGTCGTAAAAGGCGACTAAGGGTCTTACCGGAGAATGGGCAGCAGCGTTCTCTATTTATTCCACCATCATACAATACTGCGATCGCCAATCCGCCTGCCAAGCGTGGCGATTATGGCAAACCCCCCCCCAAAATTGGGGGAGGCCTATGTCCAGCAGTGGACGTCTATCGGCTGTAACGACGACGACATAGCTTTTATAATATTTAACACAACTAACTATTTACACTAAGTACTAAATTAAATGACTAGCTAACAAACTATACAAATAAGTACAAAAACAAAAGGACACGGCGTCGAAGTACGCGTTGCTGTCATCCGGAAACATTAAAAAAAATCACGACTACACTCCAAAAATAACGACTGTTTGAAAGCATGAGTTCGCGGTATTTCCTATCATATATAAAGAAACTCAGACTCCAGTCACTGTTTAAATTGTTGGTTCTTAGACAAATACAATTAGAAACATATTATTTACTGTTTCATTTACACCTTTTTTTTGGGTAGGAAATCATGAAATGACCCCTCCCGCTGGGTGGATCAGCGGAAGGGAGTGTCAGGCTCTTACTGACTAAAACCCACCCGTGTTCCTTCCTTAGCCCTTTATGTTCCGGGGTGCGGTAACCCTTTCGGACAATCCCGCTGCCCTTCATTTACACCATAACATGATTATATCAATAAAGCTCCTTCTATTTAGTTTACAACCAATGCTATTATAAAGGAAAGATACGCTGTGTTCATACTGAGCGACGTTCTGTATTGTTGCGTTGTTATTACAAAGTACCGACTGCGATAGATAATACGGAACGTATGACACAGAAAGAGATAGCTATCTGTAGTGTGGTGCTCTCTGCTATTAGCGGACTAAATGAAACTACTTACAACAATTGTCTGAATTTGTCTGCAACAATTTGCGCGCGCTAGTGCGATATCTTCATTGATTACAAACCTCTCCTGGTACACAAGAGGTTACCTTCAAACAATAATCATCATAATCTTAATTATTCGTCATACCGTCGCGAATAGGTTACGAATGTTCCCCAAACATATTTAAATACACATTATTATCAACAATGAAACTGGGTGACTTACCTACTATTGTCATGGAAATTACTGAAAAGGGAATGGTAGTCTGAACAAAATTATTTGATTTTTTAGGGTTCTGTACCAAAATGGTAAAACGGACCCCTTATAGTGAGACTCAGTTTGTCTGTCTGTCTGTCTGTTACAGCTGGATATCTCAAGAACTACTAATTCTATCAACTTCAAATTTGGAAAAGTTTTAGATGACGTTTGTCCAACTTTTTTGCAAATAAGAAAGAAATAAAAATATATGTATATTTTTTGGAACAGGGACTGAAAGGGGGTCTAAAAATTCGAAGTGGGGATACTAGGGCATGTGGGGTATCATATGAAAGAGCGTAGTTTGCAAATTCTCAAACATTTTTTCTTTTTTTTTAGGACGTACAGTTTTCGACTTTTGATGAAAAATGTAAAATAAAATACCGTTCCCCCCTTATCTCCGAAGTTTGCAAAGAAAAAAATTAGTTTATGTAAAGATTACAGTAAAAATAAAACGAAGTCTCTAAATAGCACACTTTTCAGAAATCATCAATAAAATTTACATTAATTCCACTATCGGTCAAGAGATGGCGCTGACGTAAAACTGCAATATTCCACACCGCAGTACACAGTGTTAAAATTATCTGACGAATATAGGCCTCGCGTGGCCTCGCCGAAGAAAATTTAAAAACATATAATGTTACGGAACCCTCGGTGCGCGAGTCCGACTCGCTCTTGCCTGTTTTTTTTACTATGTCCAGCATTAAGTACCTATAGATAGTCATAACGACAATGTAAACTAGTATACATTTATGAGACGATACCACTGCAGTAACAGTTGTAATCTACATATTTCACAACAAGCAAAATTAGACTCTCACTGCTTAGCTGATGAGTTTAAAATCAATTGTCAGTACAAATAAGAAGGGTCCTTGAATTCGGTAACCTATTATCAAAGCATACGGTTGTCAACGTGATGGGATTTATTGGCTTACTCTAGTCACACTAGAGTGGAGCGTTTCGAATGACATGCAAATATGTTCGCATGTCATTTGTTCCCGAATCATTCGTTATTTTTAGATACGTTTGTTGGTTGGTTTGATAATAGGGTCTTTTTCGAATGCGGCTTCAGCGGCAAACCGAAGACTAGTCTTGAAGCTAGCTTTGGTGTCCTAAGAAAACGGTGACCGGTCACACAATGAGGGCTGTCTAAATACAGTGCGTTTTTTGACACCATAATGTCAAATACTGCTGAAAATGACAGATTTTCAGGGCGGCCATGACGGAAGCGCTTTCCTTAAAAAACAAAAGCTTAACCATTTATTTTGTTTTGTTTGTTGTAGGTGGCTGTTTTTTGTTAAAATCATGGCAAGGAAATGTAATTCCAAAGAAAATGACGGGAATTTTCGGTGAAAGTGAAAGGGAAAATCATGAGAATTATTTATTACCGATCCAGTACAAAAGTCACAACATTGTTTTACCTGAAACCAAAAGACTTACTTTTCAATTAAAGTCGATTAAATTCCACCAAAATCTTAATTCTAAAGAATGCTTAATCTTTATCTAGTAAGAAATAAATCATGTTTAATCATGACTTTCAAGATTACTTTATCATGAATACCTACTACTAAAAATTCGTTAACTTTTTGTTTAAAAACAATCTTTTTACAGGTTTTTCTTAATGTCTTTTTAACTTTTCTTCTCGTTTTGCTGAATTTTAAGTACGGAAACGTTTCTACTTGAATAAAGATAAAATAAGATATTCAGCCTACGTGTTTTTATTTTGTTGTGGAAACATTTTACCGACGTTGAATTTATCACACATTAAATAAAAATTACTCATGGAAAAGTAAACCAAGTTTAATGACACTAACGTAATACCATCAACAAATAATCAATTTCCCACCCTAATTGCTGACCAAAAATCACATAGACAAATAAATCAAATTGACAATAGGGAACACACTTGATGACAGTCCAATCGTAAACGGGAACCGGCTGATGAAAAACAAATTCCAAATTTGAAGTTCGAAATTCAAATAGATACCAATGAAAAGATGCCGCGTGGCGAACAGATACGGCAAGTAACTTTTATTATACAGTTTGTAAAATATAGAACACACGAATTTGAACTCTATTAATGCGTAATAAACTTCATTTATCAGATTTTCAACTATAAAGTTGTATTGGTAATGCATTGCGAGTGTCATGCAAAACAAAAATATTTTTTGCATTTTTTGAACTACAAATAATAACGAATCTAGGCTTTATCTGATTGTGTTACAGGCTATAATAGAAAAAAAATATCTATTTTGAACAGCAAAAGGGGTCGAGTGTTCCAGTATGGCTGCCACGCGGCAACGCGTCCCTCGGTAGATAATAAATGCTTTGGCAAATAATTACGTTATTTGATTTTAGATGGATGATGGTCGTCGGGCAAACATTAGGCGGAATCCCTACGTGGGAGATTTATTAAGCGTGTTGCGTTGCGTTTTAGGGTTATAAATATATTGGAAATTATTTGGATAACTTAGAAAACTTCTAAGTAGATATCTACCGGTAAAATTAAATACACAAAAATATTATACGGGCATTTCGAGAAGAAAGAAAGAAGAAAGAAAGAAACATTCATCTATACTTACTAATAATAAAGCTGAAGAGTTTATTTGTTTGATCTCTAGAACTACCGATCATTTAAAAATTATTTTTGAACTAGCTGCGCCACGCGGTTTCACCCGCGTAATTGTCCATCCCGTGGGAATATCGGGATAAAAAGTAGCCTATATTAGCCTACATATCCAGGTTGTCAGCTACCTCCATACCAAATTTTATCCAAATTGATCCAGCTGTTTGAGCGTGAAGAAGTAACAAACATATAAACACACACACACACTCACACACAGACTCACAAACTTTCGCCTTTATAATATTAGTGTGATTTGATAGGGCAATTCTTGAGGAAGGCTATCAATGATTAATATATAAGTTAACAAATAAATATTATAAACGGAAATAAGTAATTAAGCATAAGTCTAATTACCCACATATTTGTTACTGTTGTAATTATTTTGCTATGGAAGAGCAGGGCCTCCTACTGTTGTAACAAATTTCTTGAATAAAACATTTGTATTTGTATTTATGAGTCAATGAAGACTCATCATCATCCGCCTAGCCTTTTCCCAACTATGTTGGGGTCGGCTTCCAGTCTAACCGGATGCAGCTGAATACCAGTATTTTACATGGAGCGACTGCCTATCTGACCTCCACAACCCAGTTACTGGGTAATACGATACCCCTTGGTAAGACTGGTTGTCAGACTCGACCTGTAGTCAATGAAGGCTATAGGTTATTTAAGATCACGCTACATCCCTTAACAGCCGCGCAAAAAGAAAAAAGTCAGAAGGAACGTTATGCGAAAACGAAGTAAAAGCGAGAGCAGGCGATGCTATGCGACGAGCCCACCTCATAGCATCGCATCGCCTGCTAGCTCTATTACTTCGTTTGGTGGGAACATACAATTTCGAACGTGATTGGGGGAACAAAAATTTCAAGTGGACGAAGTCGCGGGCAGAAGCTAGTTACAGTAATAAAATAATAATTTTTTATGACAGCAGAATAGTCGTCATCAGCTCAGTCGCCAAAGAGGATAAAAATATCTTAGTACTGATTTGCGTGACATTATTTTTAATATCTTTGGAAAAAGAATCTACCCGTAATCTGTTAGAGGGAAAACGATCAAATATAATATTTTAGGTAATTGAATATCAATCTTTTGTCACTACCTAAGCCACTTCCAAAATTATCTTTCCAATAAGTAAACAGTCCCAATAAATCGTGTAATTTATCAAGAGACCTTACAATTCAATTCATAATGATACCTCCGACCAATTCAATATTCTAATAAATGGCGCCGCCACCGCTCAATGAGTAAAGCTGGTGATTTAAATAGGACCACGGAGCAGGTACGGTCAGAAGGTCCACTTTGGTAGATATGCCATCGGTATTTGTAGGTAATTTTTTTGGGTCAGCGCCGAGAATTGAAAATCCAACGTTATTTATATTTATTTATAATACTTTATTGTACACCAGAACATACATAACAAAAAAAATACGATTGTTAATACAAAACACACAAAGGGCGGCCTTATCGCTTCCTGCAATTTCTTTTCCAGGCAACCTTGGAATAGACAGTGATTGCGTGGATATACAAAATGGGGTTATAAGTGGTGCAAAAGAATATATACTCTATTAGATACACAGATATGTAATTATAATGCTGTACGATAGATACATAAATAAATACATACTAAATATACATATAAATAACGAAAATGAATGATGACTATAGATTATTGCAGCTACGAAAACAAGATCACCACAACAAGTAATGTTCCTTCACGAGTCTCTTAAATCCAGCTAACGATTGCGCGCGTTTTATTTGAACTGGCAATGCATTCCATAAACGAGCGGCCTGAACAGAAAAGGATTTGTCGAAAAATGTTGTAGAATGCATTGGCATTCAATATAGGTATTTGGCATTATATTTAGTCCTCGGTGTGTGTGTGAGTGTGTGTTAGTGAAAACGGGCACTGCAGTATTAACCTTGCATTATTTATGTTAGCCAGGGTCTACAAAGATTCCTTTATTTTTGTCGCTCGAAAAATCTACAACTGACAATCCAACAACAAAGTCGCCTAAAGTAAAAAAAAAAAACTTTGATGTTTACCTCCTACACCTACTAATCCTTTCGAAAACGTCGTTTTGTCATTACCACTGTATGAAGTAATTATTATTTCTGCAGTAATGTAATAAGCCTTCTGAACTAACTTGCTCAGCAGTAACAGTGGAGTGGACTGGAAAGTTTTCGATACACAACCGGGGCCCAGATTTCATGGAATTAAGTAGATATTGTGCAGGCTCCGCTGCATACAAATTATTGGAATATTAATTTCTGTGACGTAGGATGGTTACGGTTTCAGCTGATTTAATTTTGAGTACGATTTATTCATCACTAGCTTTTGCCCGCGGTTTCCCCCGCGTTGTGCTTGGAAATTAAACCACGGGATCAAACTACCGGGATAAAAAGTACAATAGACAATCCGTGTGCCAAATTTCATCCAAATGTGTTCAGCCGTTTAGGCGTGAAAAGGTAAGAGACAGACATGCCTACAATATGGATAGTATGGATAGTCTTCTACTTCGTGGTGCCCACAGATATAGATACGCCTAGATAAAGCAAGAACAACTACTTCGCTTGCCAAGAATCGCACCAGCTTACGTTCAAAAATCGTAAGCCGCCACTTTCGCGCTCAGTCTTGTGTACTGCTGGCTGGGTAAGCGTGAGCGAGAGCGCGACGACATAGTAGGTAGTCAAAAAATGGCATGCTTAGTTTTCATACAGTTCGTGATTCTTGCGTTATCTAGGTCTATCTATATCTGTGGTGGTCTGTGGTGTGGTGGTGTGGTGGTGTAGTGTGTGTGGTGGTGATGTCTCACTACAGTGAGACAGAGGATTCACTCGTTGTCTATATTATTATTATTTATTTAGTAGTATTTTTACAGTCGTAATTATTCAATTTATGGATACTTAATTTCCTATTTAATTGCACGCCATTCAGCTCGATTCTCGACAACTCTCATCCAGCTGCTACCAGCCATCCTGCGAAGATCGTCGCTCCACCTGAGGGAGTGGAACCTGACGTTTCCCGAATCGAGGTCTCCACTCAAGAAGTGTTCTCTAACTAAATATATAGCCGGCCCATTGTTTGCATTAACAATAACATTTTCAGAATGATGCCAACATCATCCTGGAAGTCCCAAGACTTCCTCGTTTCTGCAGTGCCTCCGAGATGTTCGCGCAGGCTCATACTGACGGTTTTCATGCCGTCATTCTGAAAAAAGTCGTGTCACTTATGAGGAGGGTGCGGGGGAATCACAACAGCATCCTGAAAACTATAGCTGAAGATGTGCGTGCGCCTGTGTTGAGGCATTTCGTTCGTCTGGTGATCTTTTAGGGAGGCATCTCCCTGTTGGTTATCTTGACGGGGCGGGGTGTCAAGGAACAGGGGAATTTGTGATTTGTGATGTTTATGTTTATGTGAGCGTTGTCCTTTGTTATTCATTGTATTTAAGTAGGTACTAACAATAGTTTCTAAGTTTTTGTACACTAACCGGTGGATCTAGTTGTCCCAAAATAAATAATTTTGAATTGAATTTGTATTGCCATTTCAGCTTGCTTGTTCTATGAGCTAATAATAATAATAATAGTTTATTTAAGTCAGACACAGTGGTCCATATTTATGTTAGTAAGTACACTTAAAAATTATGTTAGCATATGCTATGTAAAAGTAAGTAGCTACATTTTATGTAGCTACTTACTTTTACATAGCATATGCTAACATAATTTTTAATAATATGTATGTGTGTGTTATTTTTTTATAATATGTAATAGTATTAATAAGCTAAATAACATAATCACTAATAACAACAAATCGAGCGCAGTTCGGCGGCCATATTGTTTACTAGTTTAGTCCCGAAACAAGAAGACAACACAACTTTGATTATTTCTGTTCCCCGAGTAATTTGAACGTCAAACTAGTTGCCAGCCAGTGTTGCCAGTTGCGAACTACAAATGACTTCGCTTGATTAATTTATTTTGTATCGGAACTGCTGGTCGGAACTAAATTCTAAATTATTTTATGTGTTGGGGAACTGGTTACTTAAATCTGTTATTTTTGTTCAGCTATTAAGTAATTGAGAGCAGTGTTGGCCCAGTGGTAACGGAAGCGACTTACGAATTGTAGGTCGTAGGTTCGAACTCCGACGGGTGCTTCACTTTGTATAAATTATTTCATCACCACTGCTCTCAAAACGGCGAAGGAAAACATTGTTAGAAAACCGGCATGTCCTAGAATCAAAAATTCAAAGACATGTGACATCTTCCAACTCGCACTGGTGGATTACGACCCACTCCCTCTCACAATGGAGGAGGCCTGTGAGCCAGCATTGGGAACAGTATACAAGTCAAAATATGTGGATTGGCTGTTTCGCTACCATCACATCATGGGCGTAAGGTGAAAAATTTATTCACTGTTCATTACTTTTCTGATACACAAGTTCTAGTACTCGTAGTAAAGTAACGGCCAAACCTTATATTTTGACTAAGGTATAAAGTTTCTGAAATTAGGGTGTGCTGAGTTAGAAGCTTGGCTCTACATGAGATCAGGGGGCCTAAAAAGGCCACTTTGGAGAATCATAAAAGGATAACATTATGAATCGCAATATGGCGAAGATAGTCCGGGTTATTCTTTTTTTCGCTGCACTACGTAGGTATAATCAAAGAGATTGGGATTGGATTTGAATCGGATTGATTGGTATTTTAGCACAGATAAAAAAAAAACTGAAAAATGCTTCACCAATGGAATTTGATACGATTAACTTAACGGTTAACATTATGTAATCCTTTTATGATTCTGTCAAAGTGGTCTTTTTAGGCCCCCAGATAACTTTTTGACAGTGCGAGCCATATTATGGTTTCATCTTGGCAACATTTTACATGAAAATGTTTTTGGTGGGTTTACTTGTTAGTTATTTAGGTTGAATTTCCTACGTGAGGTGTGCCTCCTAACCCACAATTACTTAGCGAATTGAAAAGGTTTTTTCAATACACGATTCTCATTAGCAGCCAGATGTACGAAATTACAACAAAAAAACTAATTAGAATCGCTTCTAGAGTATTCTAAGTAGAAATTCTAATTAAATAACTTTTTGCAGACAACAACGTTCTAACTAGGTATATATAAAATTACCGACTAGTCATAATGATAGTGCTAAATACATTAAATTTTAAAATACATTTGACTTTATTAATTGAAACCAAAATTAAATTAAATTTAAGTGCGTACTTTAAAGTTTCACAAAATAATGTTGAAAGTTTCATTTAAATTCAAATTGTGGGTAAGTAATGTTATTTGTGTTGCTAAAGTCATGAATTCTGTAAACTGTTTTCAGCACTTACAGTACATTATGAAACGTTCATTTAAGTGCGGTTTTGTGGTGATATTAATGTGAGGTTTTCAGTACCTATCATTACGTTATTTAATTGTGGTTAAAATGTGTGTGATGAATGCATTAACATCTCATAAAAGCATTACTATAACGGTGTACCAAAATTTCCCCTGATGGGGTGACATCATTTTAAAACACTTGTTGAGTACCTTCGTAGTTATGAATGATGTAATAACCAATTATGAAATGAAATGGAATGTTTATTTCTGTAAGTAGATCGTTAAGACACTTTTACACGTCAATATTTTGTTGGTATATATTTTATAACTAGAAGGCATTTCCAAGCTGACTGATCCCAGAGAAGAATTACTAAAACAAACTCAGAGGTTACGGTTTGAATTCATTTATTTCTAAAGATTTCAAATCACTTGCACAGAAATAAATACTAAATATTACTTAATTGTACGTTTTTGTTGTCTAGGAGTAGTAAGAGCAGTGTTAACATTACAAATATAGGAAGGTAATTGTTAGAAGTTTTGTGTTGTCTACCGCCGTGCGGCGCGTTGACGTGGTCGCCGTGTGGTGACTCGTTATCATTGTTTTTATGTTCGACATCTAAAGACTCGTTAACACTTGAGGCAAATGCATTATATTAGTTAGATTAGTTTTTTATGACCCTTTTAAGATGTGGGATTTTAATAGTTTTTTAAATAGTAATAGCGATCGTGTATTTTTTATATCTTTTGGTAGTGAGTTATAAAATTTTGCTCCCTCATGTATTATTGTTTTTTTACCATAATTAGTTCTAGTACCTACTAGGTATATGTAAGTCTTGTGAGCGCCTCAGAATACGTTTTTGTACCTGTATGTTTTTTGTGAATGTGATTTGTCTTTGGTAAGAATTTTACGAACTAAAATACATGTGTTAGGTATATAAATATATATTAGAAATGTAGCCTGGTTTCTTTATAAATTTTGTGTGTGGAGGTCAGATGGTGGTATTGAAATAGGACTTTTATCATTCTGTTTTGCGCTCTTTGTAACTTTGTACCTTTTCTAGGTTGGTTTTTTAGCTGCTGAACCCCACAGTTCTATAAGATATTCAATGTGCGGTTTCACCAATGAATTATAAATAGTGCAAAGCATCTCACATTTCGACGTAATGCCCCCATTAGGTTTAATATTTTAGAACAGGTTTTCTCGATATGTGGTTTCCACGTAAGTTGATTATCTAGAATAAGTCCGAAATATTTCTCTTTAATAACTTTATTTATATTGACTCCATTAATACTAAGAGGTTATGGTATCTGATATTGCTAAGTCTATAAACCTTGACATTTTCTCTTTTTATTTTATGAGTCTTATATAGGCATTCGCTGATACTTACACAGCTAACACCCTAAAATATTCAAAATTCCCGACCTTCACAACTTATCACAATATTCGAATTAATTAAAAATACACTCACTACTAAAATCCTCTATAAATTCCAGTCTCCAGGGCCCAAATATGGGAGCCTGCATTATTGGAGGCGCAACATAAGTGTGTCCCCTACATTCTTTGGGGTTCTTCAAATTCTCTGCTCTTAATGAAATCACTATATATGCCCTTGTATGACAATCTGCTGTAAGGACTATATTCGCTTTAATCTATTTTTAAACATATTATAAATTATAGTCGTTTTTCGTGGCTGTCTGTATGTTTGCGTTTTTCTCCTACAGGATTTTTGAAGTGAAAACTTCTTTAGTCGCCTCGGGCATATTTTGAGATGGGAAAAAACCATTGAACTCACGCCACTGTTACCGTAAGCGACACCGCGTGTGTTTTGTTTATAAGACGATTAAAAAAGTAACCGCTTAGGATATGTTCGGCTGTCCTCGGGATGTACTCGATTTTAATGTATATCCGATATGTCAGTGAGTGATGGCAAAGTATTCTGTTTGTTTTGTTTTCACTTCTGTTGGCACTGTTTTTTGGTGAGCCAATGTTTTTTTTTTACAGGTTTAGTGTGCATACTGTAAGCATGAATTCAGCATGTGATTTTAGACCCCCTAGCGTACCCTGGCGTGCGACTGTTTCGCACGCCAGGGTACACTAGGGGGTCAAAGAAAGAGAGATCAAAGAAAAGAAAAGTGTGTTTTTCTGTTTCATAGAAAAATGCAATACCTACGCGGGCAAAATTTATTTATTTATTCTTTAATTAAAATGTATGGAACAACTAAAATTATTTAACTTATAATAATGTAAGTTCTTTATTATATTATAATAAGGAAATATTAATATTTGAATGTAAAAAACCCGTGTGAAGCAGAGCGGCTCGCTAGTACAACAGAAGGCAAGTTTTAGGAAGGAAAAGTAAAGAACGTGATTATCTGCAACAATGATTCAATACAATCAGAATGAGCTAAAACTCTTTTAAGTGCCTTACATGAACTAAAGCGCGGTCACTGTCGGACTGCATAGAAAAGAAAAAGAAGCGCGATGACACAACGCTGGTAATTTATTGCAAAATATGAAGCAATTATTTAATTACAAAAAAACTATTGTTTGGACTAAAAAAATAAAACACTAATGTTTTAGTATGTTGCTTGTAGAATAATCTGAAAAAAAAAACAAAATGATTGTATGTATATTAGTATGGTTATTATTGTAAAAAAAAAAAAGTTTTTACAGGTATCTGTATAGTTTTTTTCTATCGTATCAAATGAGTCTTACGTATTATGTTTTCAACACACTATCTACCTAGCATATATTTTAAAGAATATCATATATTTTTCTGATTTTGTTTACTGTAGTCGATCATACACTTTTATTGTTTCTAAACTTAGGTTTTTGTTTTAGGTCCTGTAGGCCCCTTGAAAATATTTAAAAAGATATTTGTCTTGGGAAGTCAGCCCCGCTACTACCTTGCATTACTATGTACTATTATAATTTCGAGCCAAACGTATAAATTGGAACTTTGTGCCATTGATATTGTAAGAAGAAGATGCTAGTATTTACAACGGCATAACCTACTCATCATCCCCTCATAAACCTCAGTCGTGCCGATATGAACTTTGCTGTAAGAATACTGCAGTCTAGTAAACATAGCCTGTTATAGCAAAAATATCATCCCAAGATCGTTTATCGTTGAATATTATCCAGTTTACGTTCGCTACAGAACACGAGCCTCTACGCGTAGGCGTCTACGAGCGTCTACGAGCTGCTACGAGCTGCTACGGAAGCTACGAAGTAAATGAAGCTTTATTATAAACACTAACAGACTCAACTTTTATGATTTAGTTAGCTTTACGGCTCTCATATTTAAAACACCTTTCTTTGGCTTTTAATATTAAGTGTGAAGCCGTGTGATGTGAGTAAGGATGCCTGATGAATTTAAGAACTCTCTGGCATGTCCTAGACTAAAAAAATTCGAAGACATGTGACATCTACCAACACGCACTGGGTCCGCGTAGATTACGGCCCATCCGTTCTCACCAAGGGGAGGCCTGTGTTCCAGTGGGGGAACATTATAGGTTGATTATGCTAAGCTAAGGGCATAAATGTTTCCTTGCATTGGATGTGAAGTTTCGAATCAAGCGATCTGAATTGCATGCCAAACATTCCTTAAAGTCGTGAAAATAAAAGAGGATAAGCTACGCCAAGTTTCTAGGTATGTTTTTATTAAGTTCCGGAACAAATAATGTATATTTGCTTTGCAATGTCTATAATATTATTTTGAAGTTTTAAAATGAAATTTTTACGGCGGTCTTTTGTAACTAAGTTACTTGCATGATGTTCAAAATACAGGCAATTTGACGTTACAGACAATAAGCCCGTTTCTGTCAAGGCTTTATTGATGAGATTTATTCATTCATTCTTTCGCAAGACGGGGGATTCCTACAGCCGTCACAAGGTCATCGGTCGATCTTGTGGAAAGCCTTCCAACGCTTCGTCTTCCGGTACGCGGTCGCCACTCCGGAACTCTTCGACCCTATCGGCCATCTGTTCTGCGAGAATGATTGATGAGAGATGAATGAATGATTAATTGATTTGGTTTAT
Organism: Mesoligia furuncula; assembly: GCA_916614155.1. Classification (NCBI taxonomy): domain Eukaryota; kingdom Metazoa; phylum Arthropoda; class Insecta; order Lepidoptera; family Noctuidae; genus Mesoligia; species Mesoligia furuncula. The sequence continues at coordinate 2,448,794 of OU744807.1, read as the reverse complement.
GAGATGAAGTCAGCGAATTGAAAACTAGCTCCTCTTCTTATTACGAGCAGAATGGTTTATCAATTTTAATAAACTGACTAACTTTTTCATCATAGTAAATTGGGAAAATTAAATTAAAAGGCAATTTAGTTTCAGTTCGTACAATTTTATTATACCCTAACAAATTGTAAAGTTTCATCAAAATATATTTCCATTTATACCAAATCGTAGTTCATAAATTATTATTTACATTATTAACAATATACCTACAGATATTTTACAAGCACTCCTTACTTAATTTGAACTTAGATATCACTTACTATCAATAAGTTACAAATATAAGCTGTATTTCTATCACAATAATGTCGGTAAATGCTGAAAATATGAAATTCAATTCTGCAAACAATTTTAATTAAACTAATTATTTTATTAAGTACCAAATTAAAATGAACAAATGCAGCGAATGACAAAGTTTATTAATTGAATATTAATTTTGATCTTTGTTGCGATATAACCTTCGTGCTTCGTAGCAATAAGAACTTTGAAATATTAAACTAAATGTCGACTGTAAAAATGTCGACTATTAATAATTGGGATAGTAAGAGAATCATAAGTTTCACAACCTCACATTGGCACTTTAGAATTTCACACATGTTTCACAATGTTTCGAACACACCTAAACATTGTCAGTCAAGTCAACAATTATAAAATCTTACTACAAAAGGCTCCAACCAGCCTTGGATTCAATCCTAAAACCTTCAATATAGATTACAAAATTCAGTCCAAAATGTTCACAACTCCACCTTTCAAGAATACTGAGATAGGTTTTGGGCCTCATAACTATTATCGTGGTCACTGACAACATCTATTTGTTCTTGGTCACAAGGTTCCTGATCCTTTGAAGAACAGGTACTCTTCGCACAGCAGCATTTCTTAGAACGAGGGTCAGCAGACATAGGAGATTCCTCTTTCTTCAGCTTCACACGGCGGTTCTGGAACCAGATCTTCACTTGTTTCTCAGATAGCTTCAGCCTGGAAGCAATCTCTATTCTCCTCAATCTTGAGAGGTACATGTTCATGGAAAACTCTCTTTCTAACTCCAGGAGTTGAGTTCCAGTGAAGGCGGTCCTGATTCTTTTGCTGGAGTCCTCTTTCAACGGCATACGTTTCAAGTTTTTCGAGTATCCTGGTAGAAGTTCTTCTGGGTGACCAAGCGGTGGGCTTGGAGTTCCATTTCTGCTTTCACTGGACAACGAAGGAGACCGTTGTCCTTGACTCTTCGATGGAGACGTGGTCACTTTGTAAGGGTGGTGTAGATACGGAGAAACAGACTTCTTTCTCTTGTGAACAAAGTTGACAGGCTCCTGTTCTTCAGTTTTCAGGTATCCTTCAAATGGCTTAGTTTCAGTCTGGTAGAAATCAGGACGAGGCAGTTGATGCAGTATAGGGTACCGAAAATTAAGCTGCTCCAAAAACGGCCTGAACAGATCCGGGGACCGTTGCTGATGCAGTCCGATGTTCAGAAGGTTGTTCAAGTTCCCCGGGTATGGGTATGGTAAGTACTTGGAACGCGGATCCAAGTGATGACCGATCACCGCGTAAGGATGTATAGGTTCACTAGACAGTTCATTCTTCTTGCAATCTTTCGTATCACTTATCAGAGCGTCGACTAAAAACGACCGAGACATTTTGGTGTGTGCGCGCTTCGAACTCCAGTTCACTACTGAGTTTGGGGTGCGTCGGCCCTAAAAGTAACAATTACAAAAACTACCCCCACTTAGTGCACCCTATTGTAAATACACACAATGGACCTCGAAGCGTTTTGGCAATTATTTAGCCCGGCCCACCCCTTTGTCGGTGAGACGTCAACCCCAGTGTTAGTTGGGAAAAAAAACTTTGAATGGAAGATTTTAGTAGCTATGAATAATTTTGTATGGCACGAAACATCCCTAATATCTGTCTCATTAAATCCAATTTGGTTACTGTTTTGAATGCATGTGTGGATGTGTACGTTGAGTTTTTGTTGATAAATAATTCAGGTTTTTTAAAGGAGTTATAAAAGTGTTGTTATTATTTATTACATCTTTAACGTCTTTAGGGATTTAAACATGTCTTCTGCACTGACATGGTTTTTTTGAAATAGTGCCTACGGTAAAAGGTTTTGGAGATGATCCACTGATACCTAATCTTATCCATTTGACACTCAGTTCGACATGCTAAGGTTTCCCGCGAGTTCATCCGCGTGGAAGTCAACTATACGATAAAACATATTCTATGACACTTGGCAATAACAAAGCTTTCTATTAGTGAAACAATGTTTAGTGTATAGTATTTTGTGTGTAGTAAGTATTTGGTATTAGTGAGATCAGTACTTCCTTTTAATACTACCTTAGATTAGATATTTTGTGCTTTGCTCAGTACAAGTCCTAACTCTTTAAAATACATGTTTAATACTTTCCATGAAAAAAAGAAACAAAATAAATCTCAGCAAAATAAACACCCAACGATCAAAATCACTCGCTTGCACTACAAAGCACCATATTAATTAAATATGAATACCCCATAATTGAATCCTTATGGTGCACGCGTGATCCTTGCAAAAGAAACCCTACCAATTGGGGAGGGCATTCTAAAGCCCCGCCCTCCGTTCCCTGGCTAAACTAGTTTATGAAATATTAAAAGCACCCTAATATTCGGTAGCATTATAATTGTGAACCAATTCATGTTATTATCATGTCAGTATTAATTTGTAAAGTAACATTTTCTTTTGTGTGCATAAATGGTTTCAGATGGGATTTTTCGATGTAAGTAAATATTGGAAGTTTGCTTTCTCAACGGTAATTTGTTTTGTATCTTTATCATGTAGTCCTTTAGCACGATTTATATTAAATCTAGAATCATAACAGAGTCTAAAAATGTTCACAAATATCTAGTTTTGAATTTGTACAGAAGTATGGAATATTTAGCGTTTGGGAAATATATAATTATGTTACGGCTAATAGCCGGAGTGTGGCTACATCTAGTTTTAGCCGGGTACAACTAGGTGCATCCTACGTTGACGGGATATTTCTGTGTAAAGGGTTTAAAGTTACCTAACCAAACCTAACCTCAGGGTGCCCTTCGCTCGCTCTTGCATTCTACGTCGCCTATCGACTGACCGCAACCATGCAACCGATGTCACCCGAAGTACACACGAACCGCATGTGGCCGGCTGCACCTAGTTGTACCCGACTAAAACTAGGTGTAGCCACACTACGGCCGGCTAAAACTAAGTGTAGCCGCACTTCGGCTATTAGCCGTGACATATATACCGCTTTTCTTCTTCTTAGCATGTCGATGGTAATCTAAATGGACTAGTCCCAGAATTCAACTATGTGTTGGGCGCCATCACTAGCGTGAACTAGCGTCCATCAGTTCCTGTAACGTGCAGCTGACCGGACACGTAGGACATGATATTAAGTGACCCATCCCGCTTTTAACCTTCTATAACCGAATTTCTAGAAATTCAGCATATCGTCGGCCTAATTCGTTAACCTGCCAAGTCTATTTGCTTAAAAATGGACTTAGCAGGTTAACGAATTAGGCCGACGATATACAAATATAACTTAATGAGCGAAAGTTGTCAATAAGAATTGTGAAATACATTATGAAACACAGCAAATTAATGTTAGTCGTCGTCTTTAAGTCCTTTCAAAATAGAATTGCTAAGACTTCACAATTCAATTTGTAAAATGTCTCGAAGGGTTCAAAGGACCAAAATTAAACAAAAGCCGACGGCTGCTTCCTGGGTCATTGTCTTTTGAGAAACATCTGAATGAAGTGAGAAGCTCATCTCAAATTCTCAAGTAAAGGATGCGTCCGGGCCTAAGGCTCTTGACGAAAAAAAGTACAAATCAGTCGGTATCATCAGCAAATATTTTTTGCAACACATTTTTGTTCTTTTGTTACAAAAATCTGACGGCACTGAATTCGATCACGGAATCGCGTCAGCCAAACAATAGGACGAAAATAACAATGTTTGGGCAAACATCACTTGGTTACTGTGCGTATCTGATCCTGCAAAAAATTGCAAAGAATTTTCACTCTTTTTGATGATTGGAATAAGGGTGGATTTTGTGTAGGATGTCGAGGATCTAACTCCCCCACAAATCAGATAGATATAAAGGGTTATTATCGAATAAAACCGAGGGTATCCTCCTAATTGTGTGTACATCAAACTACACCAGGTGGCGTATGACACAATAATGATAATTCGTGAAAGTTACACAATGGAAAATATGGCAAATTAGGTAACTGTTTTCAAATAAAAGAGGTTTTGTTACGGGATATTTTGACGTGATGGCCTATTGATAGTTCGAAATGATTTTAATTCGTATTATTTCTGCATCAATTATTTTGTACATTTTCGGAATAAGTATTCACTGGAGTATAGATTGGAAGAGTTGAACTTAAGATAGCAAAACTTGGAACGTTGTATTTTTGTAGACCGTAGGGACTTAAGTTGATTTTCTATTTCTATCCTTCAGACAGTTTATGAACCCTTCTATCATCTATGGATCTACTCGTAAAGTCCAACTCTAGGGATAGATGAATTTTAAAGTATTTTATGAAATATACTAGTTACATTTATTCTAAAAACGGCAGCGGTGTACGCAAAGAGTTACGTCCGCAGTGCATGGATCCATGTAGCTGTGACGTCATGCTTGAAGCTTCATCCAGGCTTTGTGTACTGAACTTAGCTTTGCTGAGGTCAAACCGGGCCAGATATTTTCATACAAATATTGTAGAAATGTTTTGTAAGCGACACAGAGTAGAATCTGGTTTTAAAGTTACAAAACACACCAAATATAAGTACTACACTGTGATGCGAAGAAACAATAATTATCTTAGTGCTGATTTTTCCAACGCCAGATAAAAATTCAAAATTATTCCTCGGATAAAAATCCGAGAAATAGTTTTTAATTTTTGAAAATCTGTCAGACGTCAATTTTATTCCACGAGTAAAAATTATCTGTTGATTGAAAAATCAGCCTTTTATGACACTTTTGATTTGTGTATGACTGCGTTGCCTTGCATGCGTACACATATGGTCATTTGTACACCTTGCAAGGCCGCGCATAGTGATACAACTTTTATTTTATAACATGATGTATGTACCATGACATTTAACCTATGTGTCACAAGTAAATAATTTTGCATTTGAATTTGACGTTTATTATTATACTGTCTGAATAGGTTCACCTAACAACGGCATAGAGAAAATAGATTTTTGCATAGCACGCTCCAAAATGCAGGCACTAAAATAAATATCCTGTCATATGCCTAATTTATCTCAAATTGTCGCTCCAAAATACAAAGCAGAACCAATTCTAATTACCGGACAACGGACACAAACCTTCATTCATCTCAAATCTCTCTAAAATTATAAAAGGCACTTCATTTATAACGCAATCACAAACGGAAATGAATTTAGAAAAGACCATTTAATGACCACCTGCGTATTGTCCGTTAAAATCTAAGATGGCGTCATTCTCAGAACATTGCTTTTAAATAGTCTAACAATACTGTCGCCTGTCCGTCTAAGGAGAGTCACTACGGGGTACACTTGTCCACTTCATTCATAAATTCACTCATTCTATCGTTCATTCATGGTTTTAGCTACGGTTATGAATGGAATATCGATTCTATTGTAATTCTTACTCTATTGTGCTTGCCGATAAGTTTGCGGGACAGGTATCGATTGGTTGCCAACTTTGTTTTACTTTCCATCTCACTCATCGTAACTTCTGTCACTTCCACAACAAGGTTCAAATTCGATCAAATATTTGTTTCTAAATGATAAATTGGTAAATATTTGAGTCTTGTACCCAAGTAGTGTTGATCTCATTTTTCGCGACTATTGTACATTTTTAAGTTCATTAATGTCACAAAGCGTTTTTGTAAGGCTACGACTGTTTGTGACAAAAGTGTTTTTTCTTTAGTGAACGTGTGGTGGATTTCAAGAACACAAAGGCATGGGCAGTTTTGTGTTACTACTGGGCCTTTTTATATAAGTATCACTTTCCTTAAGCGGTCAGTGAGAAGTGCTGACTAAGTTTTTACGCACTGCTATATTTTTATGTCTTTCCTTTTCAAAGTTCGTTTGGTGTGTCTTATTGACATTAATACACTCGAGCTACCCGCTTTTCTTTCATCCATCTGAAAAAGTAAGTAGGTAATTCATCATTCGCCAAGCGCTTCCCGAAAGAGATACCTAGGTAGTAGGTACCTACTCTTAATAAGGAGATCCGCCAAACTTAAGTGGCAGTGGGCAGGGCACATTGCTCGCAGAACAGATGGCCGATGGGGCCGAAAGGTTCCGGAGTGGCGACCGCGTACGGGAAGACGTAGCGATAGAAGGCCTTCCACAAGGTGGACCGACGACCTTGTGAAGGCCGCAGGAACCCGTTGGATGCGAGAAGCAAGGAACCGGTCGAATTGGAGGTGCTTGGCCTAGGAGTGGACGTCTTTCGGCTGAAATGATGATTATGATGAGGTATTATCTTTTTTCCCCACTATTTTTCTCTTATAAATCCTATTTCCTACTTAATATACTTAATCACACTATCACACTAATATTATAAGGGCGAAAGTTTGTGAGTGTGCGTGTGTTTATATGTGTGTTACTTATTCACACTCAAACGGCTGGACCAATTTTGATAAAATTTTGTATGCAGGTAGCCGACACCCTAGATTAAAATATAGGCTTCTTTTTATCCCTATATTCCCATGGGAACGAGATTTACGCGGGTGAAACCGCGGGGCGCAGCTAGTATGTATTACAAATTCGAAAGTTTATGAGTGTGTTTGTATGTTTGTTACTTCTTCACGCACAAACGGTTGGTCCAATTTTGATAAAATTTTGTATGGAGGTAGCTGACACCCTGTATTTGACACGTAGACATTCTTACGGGATCGAGACTTATGCGGGTAAAAGCACGGGACGCTGCTAGTCTAAATATATAAAACTCAAAGGTGACTTGACTGACATAGTGATCTATCAACGCACAGCCCAAACCACTGGAGGGATCGGGCTGAAATTTGGCATGCAGGTAGATGTTATGACGTAAGCTTCCGCTAAGAAAGTATTTTGATAAATTCTACCCCCAAGGGGATAAAATAGGGGATGAAAGTTTGTATGAAACTTTGTCAATTTTAAACCGATCGGGCTGAGACTTCGCATGCATATAGCTACTATGACGTAGGCATCCCCTAAGAAAGGATTTTGATAAATTCAACCCCCATGGGGATAAAATAAGGGATGATGGAGGATGTAAATGTATTTTTTTTTTTAAATAATACTTAACGCGAGCGAAGCTGCGGGCATAAGCTAGTAATATTATAAACGTGAAAGTTTGTGAGGATGTTTGGATGGATGGATGTTTGTTACTTTTTTACGCAAAAACTACTGAAAGGATTTTGATGAGACTTTACAAAAAAATTGCTTCAACATCAAAATCACACAGGATACTTTTTATCCCGATATTCCCACGGGATCGACATTTATGCAGGTGAAACCGCGGGCGCAGCTAGTATTCTATATAAGTTTCAGTTACCCAAGACAGTCTTGTATCCAACTCTGAGCTATAATGGCCTAGGTTGATTGATTGAGCATGAATATGAATTGACAACATTGCCCCAGTTTAACTTGAAAATTATACCAACATCACCTCAATACTAAACACTTAATATAATGTTGCAGTAAAAGTATGATCTCCAGGAAATCTCAAGACATTCCAAACTGCTCACAGCTCACTCGCTTGCAATGAGTAGGAAAATTGCGAGGTTAGAAGGAGATTTATGACCAGAAGCAAACCTAAGTTGCAGGAAGGCACCAGGGCTAGAAATGTTTTTTTACATAAACCGCCCGGGCCAGGCAGACCTCTCTGTGAGAGGCAGAGGGCCATAATACACCACGCGGGCCCAGCGGGTTTTAAATTAGGTAGGAAAAATTAAATGCTCAAAGTACTGGTACGTCGGGTTCGACACCACTGGGAGACCACTGCCTGTGAGAAATTATTTTGCATTGAACTAAATCTCTACCTAGAGTACTCATGTTATTCCTAACTTTCACTTTCTTAAATAAAACTCCGAATAGATTACATAATAAAGCTAGAATTTCCGTAAAGCATGCTATTTTTAACAGACTTCAAAAAAGGGAGGAGGTTCTCAATTCAGTTGTATTATATAATATTATTGTATTATATATAATTCCGATTTGGAAAATATTTTTTTTTATTTAAAAGGATATACTTCCATTTTTGTCAAAATCTAGTTCTGATGATTGGATTCATCAGGAATTGAGGAACTCCTCAAATATTTTAGGCATGCATACCTACCTATAGCAATTTTGGTATTTTCATCAACAAGTCAAGCATTTGCATTCAGAAAGTATAATTTGGTGAAAAACGTAAATACAAAACCAAAGACACCGACTTCCGAGAATAAAGTTATTTTTCACTTTGTAGTATTTTTTTTTCGGAAGATTTTTTTAGACAAAAAGTTATTATTATGTCAGAGTGTGTCCTGCATTAAAATATCTGTAACATTCTTTATATTTACCATGTCATTTGATGCATATAAAAATACTAACTTTCAGTCATTGAGTTCACTTCAATCCCACGACTTATCTCTGGCCACTACGCGAGACATTTTCCAGTAAAAACATAGATGTTTCTAGAATGTCTTTAGTTCCACCACTAACCCAACTTCCCCAGCAGCACGTACACGATATAATAAACACAAGACATGGTACGATTGATGAGCGGAGCGCGGCGGCTGCAGATAAGACGGTGATCCATCTACCGACCAACTTCTGCGTAATTTTGTTTAGAATCGAACTACCGAGCGCCGAGCGCAGACGGAAGGGAACTTAGTTCGTGTGCTGTTGTTACTTTGAATGGGGTTGACGTTGGAGAGCTACAGTTAGTGTGTGTTTTTAGGTAGTTTATAGTGTGCTAACTGATTGACAGTCGTACCTGATTTCCATGGTATTAGAGGAAAAAAATGTCGTTACGTGGTCCTTATGTCCAGCTTTAATTTATTGACCACAAAGTATTTGGTAGGTGTACTCTTTCAATTACAGGAGACCACAGCAGGCACAATAAAATGAACAACTAAGCTAACAAATTAAATACCTAATACATAATAAAAGAAAAATTTTGACAAAAAAAAAACAATAATTTCTGTAAAATATTAAAACAGAATAATAAAATACTTACCTAAAATTAACATAAAAAAAAACAAAAATAAAAACAATCACAATACATTTTTAAGACATTTATTTTGTTATATTTATCGAGAAATTGGCTAATATCTAAATCTGTAGTTTTAGATATTAGCCAATCTTTTGATATAATATTTTTATATGAAATCAAGATATAATTATACAACTTTACTTTAACCAAATCTAAAAATAACAAAATAACTCATAACTTAACTAAAACTATACAGAAACTAAAAAATAGCGTCGAAAAATTCATCCGCATCGCTGTCGATTGGTAATGTACCCAAGAGACTAGCAGCATTACCACGTTGTATGGCGATGCTTAGCCTCTGGCCACGGTAAAAGCCTTGGGTCACGGGAAGTGTCAACCAGCCGTTTCGAAATTTCTTTTAAACGACCATGAGCACTCAGACCCCACGGCCCGAGGGTTTCAACCCTAAACGGCTCGAAAATATAATTTCCGATATATCTTTTCATTAGTTCTCGTTCATAATTACTCTCATCTTAACTTTGTGTAAAGGTATATGGGTACCTATTTTATGAATTAAGCTATTAACTATCGGTGGACTGTTAGATATTCTGCGGGAAAATTATTGTTTGTTGCTGGATAGCAATACCTAGATATTCTTCCTCCACGTTGCTGGGTAGAAGCACAATGGAAGATTTTTGCATAGATCAAGATTTGATCTATCAAAAAAAAAATCTTATCTTAAAATCTTCCGTGTTCGATACGGACGACAACGACGACTTCCGTAGATGTAGAAGATTTATTTTTATATTATTATTTGGTAAGGATAGCTAGAAAGTAGAGTCAATAACACGCAGAGTGAGAGGAATCCACAGTAGCATCCTGAAGGTTTTTCTGAAAGGTTAGAAGGGCCTGCAATGGAGAGGTTTATCAAGCTACATGTCAGACACAGGGCTTAATAAACCTTCTTGTAAAATGTTTATCGTTTGTTTTTCCCAACTATATTGGGGTTGGCTTCTAGTCTAACCGGATGCAGCTGAATACCAGTATTTTACATGGAGCGACTACTTATCTGACCTCCACAATCCAGTTACCGGGTAATACGAAACCCTTTTGGTAAGACTGGTTGTCAGATTTTCGGGCTTCTGACTACCCGTAACGACTGTCAAAGATCCGCGAATGCCGACCGGGACCAACGGCTTAACGTGCTTTCTGAGGCACGGAGGGGTCTCTGTATGTTTATATGGCTACCCATCCACAGACCAACCTCGTCAAGCATAGCTTAACATGATCGATCGGCCAGTGCGGCTGTTATTATTTAGCCATGGGCCCCTCTTAAAATGTTTATATTTTATAATATGGTTCTTGTGTGCCTAATTTGTTACCTACTTGACATGGATTTTTAAGTTACTTGTAATACTAACATGCTATATACAGACGCCAGCACATCAATCTACTACAAGCTGTCAAATTTCTTTAATAGATTTTCAACTTTATCGCTAAAGCATAAGGTTCAAAGTTGATGGGGAAAATTTTACAGTTTCGGGTAGCTTGATGTGCTGGCGTCTGTACCTGCGATACCTGCCAATAAAAGATATTTATTTTATTTATTGTCATAATAAAAAATGCAAGAAAACCAAACCGTAGAAAAGGCGTAAGTAAGACCTTAAAAATAAGAGGTTTATTCCACCTTTAGCTACTTATACAGTTCATATTATTGTATAATCAAGTACATGTAATCTACTTTATCAAAACAAACGCTAACCTTCCTAATACTCCGTTCCATTAAACTCGATTAAAACATCTGACTTAATATAGCTTTTAACGGAAAATAAGAGAAGGGTGCAATTTAAAAAAAAAAAACGAAAGTCACTATGCTATGGTACATTTTGAGATCAAAGCGAAACATTAATGGACACGAGTCATTGGGTTATGGCAGAAAGGGTAGGTGGTGGGGCTTCTTTATTTTTAATTCAGTTTGTGTTTCTCTTTTAATGTCTTTTCGTTTTTTTATGTTTATATAATACGTGGTTCCTTTTTGTATGTTTGTGCCGTTGTCGCGAATTGTCAAAGACAGTCAGTGAAAACTCCATGAAAATACTGATAACCAACTACATACGAGTACATCTGACAAGACTGAAAGCTTTTCTTTTTTTTTTTTTGAGGATGGTAAATCATCAAATGACTCCTCCTGCTCTGGGTGGAGCGGAAGGGAGTGTCAGACTATTGCTGACTAAAACCCACCCGTGTTCCGTCCGCCCTTTATGTTCCGGGCCAGCGGTAACCCTTTCGGACAATCATGCTGGCCCGACAGGCTTCGAAGACTGAAAGCTTAACATGCAAAATTGTTCTCCAGACATAATTTTGGTCAGATTGTATGTGAAGACCATGTAGATCGATGCCTGAAGTGGTCTTTTGAGGAAAGAACCACACAGATTGAGATTTGTATTTCTAGTTATTATATTACTATGAAAAAAAACAATATCCTTGCTTGTGCCAGTATTGTAATTTGTTGGCCAATACAGAATATTGCTGAGTCAAGATATTTCCCTGACTATAGTCCGCGCGGAACTAGTTGGCCGCGCCTTGGGTGGGGTCGGGGGTGAGAGCGGCGGGGTTGCCTAGTGTTCGCAACACACGTACTGAGTCATCATCATCATCATTTCAGCCAAAAGACGTCCACTGCTGGTCATAGGCCTCCCCCGAGCAGGTGCTTGCTTGGTGCTTTGCTCGAGCTGAGGTCCACTCGACCGGTTCTGTGCTTTTCGCATACAACGGGTTCCTGCGGCCTTCCAAAGCTACGTCTTCCGGTATGCGGTCGCCACTCCAGAATCTTTCGGCCCCTTCCATCTGTTCTGCCAGCAATGTGCCCTGCCCACTGCTGCCACTTAAGTTTGGCAATTCTTAGGGGTATGTCGGTTACCTTGGTTCTCCTGCGGATATCCTCATCCTCCTCACGTACTGAGTAGGTAATGACAAAGCGCCCCCGCCCCTCCGTCCCCGCTCACATACCTAAGACGCGGCCAACTAATTCCGCGCGGACTATAGTCAGGGAAATATCTTGACTCAGCAATATTCTGAATTGGCCAACAAATTACAATACTGGCACAAGCAAGGGCATTGTTTTTTTTCATAGTAATTTAATAACTAGAAATACAAATTTCAGTCTGTGTGGTTCTTTCTTCTCAAAAGACCATCTCAGACATCGATCTACATGGTCTTAACATTTATGATCTGACCAAAATTATGTCTGGACTTTAAAAGAGACTGTGACCTCTGAGTTTGTTTCCGCCTTTCTTCTCAGACTAGTCAGATAAGAAACGCCGACCTCATCTAGTTTTTAAAATATAATTGACGTGTAAAAGTGTTTGTGCAAATCTACTTAGGTACTGCAATAAAATCATGTATCAAAGAATAATTAAAATATATACCTTTAAATAAAATGCAATAACACAAAAAGAATTCATATCTAACACAAAATAAAACGGATACAACACTAGACAAAAGAAAATTTAATCATAACACAACAACAACAAACGTTTTAAAGTTAATTAAAGCAGACGGGAAAGCTTTTACTGTTGCATCGGCATAATTACAGGGCAAGCGTTTATTATATACCTAGTAGCATAATAATTATACAAGGACCAACTTTATTAGGTAGGTCCTTTTAAAGGGAGTCCATGAGAAGGAAGCCTGATCGAGTCGAATCTGTCAAATCTCAATTGAGTAGTTGTGATTGTAAGTCGATTATAAAATATGTTTTATCGCATTTAGATTCTCAATTCTTTATTGCGTACCATAATGTATACATAGGTGGTATGGAAAATAAATATTAGTCACAATTATGGACCCTGTCGGGCACAGCATAGATAAATGTAGGTAGAAGAGAGGATGAAGGCACTGCTTGTTTTACTTATTACTTACTAGCTTCCGCCCGCGACTCCGTCCGCGCGGATGTCGGTCTTCGCGTGGATGGTTTATTTCTCCATTTTGAGTAACTCTGACAATGACATCTTATAAATATCTATTGGACCCAAATACAGCTAAGCCTATAATAATTAAGGAGATCCCTCTGTTGAGCTCGCGTTCTGTAAAAGTATTTTTTTCATAGTAATTCCGACCTTGATAAGTAGCATGTAGCAGTAAATTACTGACAGTGACGAAAAGTTTGCAATAATAAAAAAGTGATCTTGACAATGCGACAGAAAGTTAATTGAGAGCTTCAGCATACACAACATTGTTAGTGAGCTCGTCCGGAATATGAACATGAAGATTTCTTGGACTGCTCACACGGGAAAGAGCTACGTAAAGTTGCCCGTGTGAAAAACAATTCGCGGTAAGATCTACGCCAGCAACTCCTAGGGTCTGACCTTGAGCCTTATTTATTGTCATGGCGTAACACAAAGCTACAGGAAACTGTATTCTCTTAAATTGAAATGGAAAATTATCCACTACGGGTAATGCAACGTGTGTTCGCGGTTCTACAGAACAACGTCTATGAATAAAACCGAAAAATAAGATTTTTTTTTCTACGTATTTTTCCAGGATAAAAAGTATCCTATTTTATGCCCAGGATAATAAGGTATAATTATACCAAGTTTCATCGAAATCAAACCGTTAGTTTTCACGTGATGCCTGCATATACAGACAGACAGACAGACAGACAGACAGACAGACAAAAATTTTTTTAATCACATATTTGGGTTTGGTATCGATCGAGCAACACCCCCCGCTATTTATTTTTTCAATATTTTCAATGTACAGAATTGACCCTTCTACAGATTTATTATATGTATAGATTTTAGAGTAACTAAATAATAATATAATCTATTATGATAGCAACTGTTACTGTTGTTGTACAGAAGTTAATTTATGAATTTTAATTATTGTTTTATTTATTATATATATACATTATATTTATAAACATATTCTTATATTATATTTATATTTATATACATTATTTTTATATTGTTGTATTTATTATATTTACATTATATTTATAAAGTTATTTGTAATTATCATTATTATTTTTAACTATTATTATTTATTTATTTGTAATTATTATTATTTATAAATATATACTGTATGTTTTTATTTGACTATAATAGCTATAGAGCTATTTATAACTTATCATTTAGGTATTCATTTATGCTATAGTAACATTTGTGTAGAAGAAAAAGTTTCAATTTATTGATGAAGATGTTATTTTTGTCTAAATTCTTTATAATTTCGGGTAACTTATTGTAGATTTTTATGGACATGACAAGGGTACTATTGGAATGCATTTTTAGTCTAGATGGTGGTAAGTTTAGTCTATTTTTATGTCTAAGCATAATTTTTGTTTGTATATCTTCTCTTTTTGTAAGGAAATCTGGATACTTACGCACGAACTTACAAACTTCAAATATATAGAGACAGGGTAGGGGTAAGATCTTTAGTTCTTGAAAGTGGGGTTTACAGCTGTCGGTATCTTCAATATTTACCAAGATTCTAATTAATTTTTTTTGTAGGGTAAACAGCGTAGGTATGTCAGTACTATTGCCCCATAAAATAACTCCGTATTTCAGCCATGCATAGGCATAAGCGTAGTACATTACTAGTGCAGTTTTAATGTCCGTCGTTTTTTTGATCTCTCGAAGAGCGTAAGAAAATTTTGATATTTTTGCTTTTATTTTCTGAATGTGTATTTTCCAATTTATGTGCGTATCAATGTTTAAGCCTAATAGGGTGAAATTATCAACTACTTCTAATTTATTATTTTTAAAGCTAAAGTTTATATTTATTGGTGTTTTTTGGCGAGGGTGGAATGGTATTATTTTAGTTTTATTGAAGTTAATTTCTAAGTTGTGCTCAGTCATCCAGTTTATTGTGGAGTCTAGTATGGAGTTTAATTTTTCATTTAAATTTGAGTTACTTTCGCATGAAGTAAGTATAGATATGTCATCTGCAAATAGGACACATGGCTCATTTATATAAGCAGGCAGGTCGTTTATGTAGACGAGAAATAAGAAACACCCTATTACGCTTCCTTGCGGGATTGAAGCGGTAATCTGTCTGCTGTCGGATCTGATTAATTCTATTTCATTTTTATTGTTATTATAATGCTCGATTTCAACTATTTGCTCCCTATTCTTTAAATAAGATACGAACCAGTCATAACATTTTCCGCGGAGTCCTATACTATATAGTTTTTTTAATAATATTTCAAATTGTACTTTATCATACGCTTTAGTCATATCTAATAGGAGTCCTACCGCATATTTTTTGTTATTAATTATTTCAAGGGCTTTTTGTATATATTTGTAAACGGCTAGAACAGTGGAGCGGTTTTTCCGGAAACCGTTTTGGCAGTCATTAAATATTTTGTATTTTTCGCAAAAAGCATATACTCGGTTGCACATGGCTTTTTCAAATATTTTGGAAGCAGTCGGTAAAAGCGCAATTGGACGGCAATTGTTTGGATCAGTTTTTTGATTTTTCTTATGAATTGGTTTTATCAGAGCTTTTTTTAAAAGATTGGGAAAAATACCTTCCTCAAAAGATTGGTTTAATAATAAATAAAATGGCAAGGTTAATTCATCTGCACATTTTTTTATTAAGGAAGGTGGAAGTTCATCAATGCCATGACTGTTTTTATTTTTTTATTTTTTTATTAATGAGTTCACCTCGTAAGGATCAATTGGACTGAGGAAGATTGAATTTTCAGTAGGGCAAATAACTGAAGGTTCTTTCGGGTTGTCGGATGACTTGTTCGGGGGCTCTCCGACAGACGCAAAAAAAATATTAAATATATTTGCAACCTCTTTAGGTTCAGATGTTAAACTATTATTCATTTGTAGGGTTATATTATATTTCTCACTTGCTATTTTTTTATATGTACGTTCATTTACTATACTCCACATTGTCTTAACTTTATTATTTGATTTAGTCAATTTATTTTTGTAGTGGAGTTTTTTTGCTGTCGTTACTGTTTTCTTTAGAATCTTTTCATATTTTTTGTAATGTTGGGTTAATATCGGATTATTTGTTTTAGTTGTTAGTATTTTTAATAATCTCTTATTTTCACAAGACTTTTTTATGCCTACAGTGAGCCAGTATTTTTTATATTTAGATTTTAACTTAATTTTTATAAATGGCATACACTCATTTAATAGTTTTATGAGGGTGTCGTTAAAAGCTTCGTAACTACTATTAATATCTTTTCCATTTATTATGATATTATTCCAATCTGTTTGTTGCAATTTAGATTTAAATTTTAATATATTTGTGTGATTGTAAAGTCTTTTTTTCACGTACCACGTGGTCCTTTTTGTTTGTTTGGATAAGTTAAAATGTATAATTGTACTATTATGGTCTGAGAATCCTAACTCTTCTACAGTTGTGTACATATCTTTCAATTTATGATTTGTAAATATTAAATCTAAGCATGTAGCTGTGCTTGGCGTTACACGTGTTGGGCTTTTAATATATTGGGTAAATTTATACTCCTGCATAAAATTTATGAACTGGTTTGATTTATTGTTATCTGATAGTATATTAATATTAAAATCGCCGCCTATAATTATGTTTAGTTTAGGATATTTTTTATTTATATATTTGAGAATTACATTTAGTATAGTAGTAGATCATCATCTGCCTAGGCCTTTTCTCAACTATGTTGCGGTCGGCTTCCAGTCTAACCGGATGGAGCTAAATACCAGTATTTTACATGGAGCGACTGCCTATCTGACCTCCATAACCCAGTTACTGGGTAAAACGATACCCATTGGTAAGACTGGTTGTCAGACTTTCGGGCTTGTGACTTCCGTAACGACTGTCAAAGATCCATGAATGACAGCCGGGACCAACGGCTTAACGTGCTTTCCCAGGCACGGAGGGGTCACGGTATGTAAAGATGGTCACCTATCCACAGACCAACCGCGGCAAGCGTAGCTGAACCTGATCGATCGACCTGTGCGGCTGTTATTATTTTTATCGCATTTAGATATCGATACGAATAACGTATGTAAAGTTTACAAAAAAAAAAATGTTTTTTCAAGCTTTTATTTAGTTTTACCTGTCCCGGTGTCTGTAATCAAGTATTAAGTAACTTATGTTTCAAGTAAATATGCTAACAGCGGCAGACGACACCACGAAAAAACGAATCAAATTAATTTCTTTTTGTTTTATGTGATGTTACAACGTTATCTTTATTATATGCGAAACCTGAACCTTACTTCCCGTGGGTGTCGTAAAAGGCGACTAAGGGTCTTACCGGAGAATGGGCAGCAGCGTTCTCTATTTATTCCACCATCATACCTTACTGCGATCGCCAACCCGCCTGCCAGCGTGGCGATTATGGCAAACCCCCCCCCCAAAATTGGGGGAGGCCTATGTCCAGCAGTGGACGTCTATCGGCTGAAACGACGACGACGAAACCTGAATATAGTTTGTTCAGAATAAGTAACTGAATCGATTCCAATCATTTTTACCCCATGTTATATTTTGTCTCAAAAATATTTAAAAAAGGTTAAAAGTTGGACATTGCGCGACATTAAGTAGGTTATCCAATCTCCGCGCCGAACGGTTAGGTACAGACGCCAGCACATCAAG
This sequence comes from Mesoligia furuncula, assembly GCA_916614155.1. NCBI lineage: Eukaryota > Metazoa > Arthropoda > Insecta > Lepidoptera > Noctuidae > Mesoligia > Mesoligia furuncula. The sequence goes on along the minus strand of OU744807.1, from coordinate 2,430,990 downwards.
CTACCAGAAACTGTCAAAATTTCCCAATCAACTTCGAACCTTACGCTTTGGTGATAAAGTTGAAAATCTATGAAAGAAATTTGACAGATTTTAGTAACTTGATGTGCTGGAGTCTGTACCTACATACTATTATCAATAAGCGCAAGACGGCGCGGCGCAAGCGGCACTGGTCAGCATGTTTTTGTACGGACAAAGAGGTAACTTAACAAGCTTATAACTTTGTGATTTTTCATGATACAGTTTTGATATTTTGTACATAGATTCTTTACATAAAAATACTAGACACGTGTTTCGGGTTTAGCATATATACTAAAAATAATGTTGTATATCGTATCGATACCATCACGTCTGCGTAGTTTCGCTAGCTTATCTAACTTAACCCGGTATATTAGGTACAATTATGTTGGTCTTTTATTTGTAAAGAGTTATTTAAGTATTACAACGTGAGTTATTTATTACAACGTAAAATTGTTATTATTCAATCCAACAAAATAATTGAACATAGTTTTTAACCGACTTCAAAAAAGGAGGAGGTTCTCAATTCGACGGTATGTTTTTTTTTTTTTTTTGTGTGTTTGTTACGCGATTACTCCGCCAATTGTAAACCGATTTTCAAAATTCTTTTTTTGTTTGAAAGGGTATACTTTCGAGGTGGTCCCATTATCATCAAGTTGGAATCTGATGAGAGGATCCCATGGAAATCGAGGGAAACCCTCAAATTTTATAGGCAAAGCTATAACGATTTGGGTATTTTTTTAAATAACTTGAGCATTTGCTCTCGAAAATCGTCATTTGGTAAAGTGGAGCTGATGAAGAAGACCACAGATGGCCATTGGAACTACTCAATGACAAATATTTCACGGTTTGCGATTCGATTACTTTAATATGGTTGCTAAGCAATTTATGCTCGTCACAATGCGTATGGTGAGTGGTTGTTGAGGAGTTCTCCTGGTTCTTACCAGGAGAACTCCTCAACAATTAACAACCCAACATCGGGAAAAGCAATATTTTGTAACAAGTGATGAGCAGTTGACATTAGACTATTGTTACCTAGATAAATTACAAACGGACCCACTAAAAAGTGAAAAATAAAAACTTTTTACAAAAAAAAAAACAACCAACTTCCAAAAATAATACTAAAAATTGAAAAATAACTTTAATTTCGGAAGTCGGTGTCAATAAACGAAAATACGGAACCAAAGACACCGACTTCCGAAATTAAAGTTATTTTTCAATTTTTAGTATTATTTTTGGAAGTCGGTTGTTTTTTTTTTTGTAAAAAGTTTTTATATTAAACCGGGTCCGTGGCTAAATAATAACAGCCGCACAGGACGACCGATTAGGTTAAACTATGCTTGCCGAGGTTGGTCTGTGGATGGGTGACCATCTTTACATACCGTGACCCCTCCGTGCCTCGGAAAGCACGTTAAGCCGTTGGTCCCGGCTATCATTCGTGGATCTTTGACAGTCGTTACGGGTAGTCAGAAGACCGAAACTCTGACAACCAGTCTTACCAAGGGTTATCGTATTACCCAGTAACTGAGTTGTGGAGGTCAGATAGGCAGTCGCTCCATGTAAAATACTGGTATTCAGCTGAATCCGGTTAGATTGAAAGCCGACCTCAACTTAGTTGGCAAAAGGCTAGGCAGATGATGATAAGTTTTATTAAACAAATCATTGTTTACAAAGTATGAAATAAACTTCATTAAAATTGACGTAATTTTAATTACAACAATATTTCAACAGAATTAGACAACAATTTTGAACAACGGCTTATACCTTTCAACTTTCACCGTTATTTTAATTTAAAGTCACAAAACTTTAAATTGCTTTCCCGTAAATTTATTATTGAAGTTTTCTGATAAAACGTATTTATTAAAAGCAAATGAATTTGATACTTAGTCTTTATTACAATTGGTCATTAAATATTTAGTTTTGATCTTTCTAGTTTTTACTTTGTGTAAATTATTTCATGACCATTGCTCTTAAAACGGTGAAGGAAAACATCGTGAGTGTATTGGTCGGACTGTATCGGTGTGTGGACTGTATGGTTTCTTCAGGTTCTTCTAATAAAACTCCAATTTTCGCTTCTTATTTATTTTCTTGAGAGATCAGCTGTACTATCGTCGAACTACTGCGAACTACAAAACTACCGGATTGTGCGCCCCTTATTATACCCCAGCACGTGGGCGCAAGTAGTGGCTACACTACTGTGTTACTTTCCGAAAAACTAGGCAACCCACCAATCCGGTCATTTTGGTTCGTGTCCGGTCCCCGACAGGTTTCGACTTGTCGCGACCTGTCGGAGGCAAGACTCCGCAACCAATTACAAACATTTAAACTTATTCATATACTTATTCTAAGATCATGATACATTTCCTAAACATAATACATACTAGTTTGCTTATGTACTATTTTGTACGCATAGTTCTATGACGAGCTCGGCGTCCGTAACATTTCTCCCCCCGGCGTAGCTCGCGAAGCCTCTTCCTTCTTCTCTAGGACGACGAGCTTGCTCACCGGTCGTCGGAAGATTCCGGTCCTTGTCCGTATCTCGACCACACGAATGCTGCCGTCAGTTCCAGGGTGTGTGCGCTCGACGACCCCCATCGGCCAGGTGTTTCGGGGCAGGGTGTTATCAACCACCAAGACCACGTCGCTAATTTGCAGCGGTCTCGCGTTGTTCTTCGGCTCGCCGCGGGGTACTAGTGTGGGCAGATATTCCCGTAGCCAGCGCCGCCAGAAGTGGTCGGCGAGCGCTTGGCTAGCTCGCCATGTTCGTCGGTCGTCCTCTTTGCATGGCCCCGTCGTACCCCAACAGAAAGTGGTTGGGGGTCAGGGCCTCAGGATCGTTCGGGTCTACGCTGACGTGGGTCAGGGGTCGTGCGTTTATGGAGAACTCTGCTTCGGTGAGGAGCGTGTTGAGGACTTCTTCAGCGGGTGCCTTCTCATGTAGGGTGACCTTGAGGGCCGCCTTGACGGAGCGTACCATTCTTTCCCACGCTCCGCCTTGATTCGGCGCGCCAGGAGGTATAAACCGCCACTCCATACGGTGAAGCAGCCCCTCGTCATTCAAGGCAGGTAACCACTCGACGTAGGCATTGCGGAGCTCTTGATCCGCCCCTCTGAAGTTGGTCGCGTTATCTGAATACATGAGCCGCGGCCAACCCCTGCGCGCAGCCATTCTTCTTAATGCCATTATTGCAGAGTCCGTTGAAAGGGATGCGACGAGCTCTATATGCACGGCGCGGGATGTGAGGCATGTGAACAAGGCGCCCCACCTCTTCTCACGACGACGGCCCACCTTGACCATCATGGGTCCAAAATAGTCCACCCCGCAGTTAGTGAACGGACGGTGGAAGGGATCTAGGCGGGCGTGTGGCAGGTCTCCCGTGGCGGGCGTCTGTGATGTCCCCTTCTGTTTCTTGCAATAAGCACAGTTTCTCTCAATGGTGCGCACGGTGGGTCGTAGATGTATGACCCAGTACCGTTGTCTCAGGTCATTGGTCACGCGCTCACGGTTGGCGTGACCTGCAGCGCAGTGTTCGCGTAGCACCAGAAGCTTCGTAACTCGGTGGCGACCGTCCAGTATAATCGGCCTCTTTGCCTCTTGTGGTGCTGCTGATGCTTCAATGCGGCCTCGTACCCGCAGGAGGCCGTCTTCTAAGACTGGGTCGAGCTTGTACAGCCTGCTCGTTCTTGTGAGAGGACGGGCTGACTGCATCCGCCTCATTTCTTCGCCGAAGCTTTCCCGCTGTGCTTGCTGCAGGAGTTCTTTCTCGGCGCGCTGGATGTGTCTGTGTTCCAGTCTCGTAGCGGTGCGTCGACATATGTCAATGAACGCCAGGGCTCTCGCCGCCGCTCTTACCAGCGTTTCATACTTGGAGAAGCGGGCAGGGTCGGGTAGCCAGCTGTCTCGTGGTTCCTCGATGACGTGCAAAACTCCCTGTTCATCGTCTTCCGTGGGTGGCGTTATTCCGGGCCATTGCTCCTCCGGTAGTCGTAAGAAGCTAGGCCCCTGGAACCACCGATCGGTTATGTGGATCGGCGCGTTGGTAAGTCGGGTGGCGTCGTCGGCTACGTTTTGGTCAGTTGGCAGCCAGCGCCATTCTTCCTTTGAGGTGAGCTCGGCGATCTCTCCCAGTCGGTGCGCGACGAATGGCGTGTATCGTCGCATGTCGTTTTTTATCCAGTGCACGACGGTGGAAGAGTCTGTCCAGTATACCGTTCTGCTGACCTCCATGCGATGTTCCTTTCGGAGGGTGTCAGCGAGTCTAGCCCCTATGACCGCGGCTTGTAGTTCCAGCCTGGGAATAGTTTGCGCCTGTCGTGGTGCCACCTTAGCTTTGGCGGCGTTCAACACGATGCTCACAGTATCGTCGCAGTTCACTACTCTCCAGTAGGCCACGGCTGCGTAGGCCTGTTCACTCGCGTCGCATAGGACATGTAGTTCTATGTCCTTGTACTTCTTCGACGTGTAGCTTCTAGGTATTCGAAGCTGGGCGATGTCGGTGAGTTGAGCGAGCCAGGTGGTGAAGAGTTCGTTCTCCTCTTCCGGTATCGGTTCGTCCCACGTTATTTGGAGGCGCCACAAACTTTGCAGGATGATCTTTGCTCGTATTGTGAAGTGGCTCAGCAGTCCTAGAGGGTCGTAGATGGACATTACCGAGCTGAGTGCTTCTCTCTTTGTGGGCGCGCGCTTCCGTTCTCGTACCGGAGCGGGGACTCGGTTCATTGAGGTATTGAACCCGAGTTCGTCCCGTTCGGCGCTCCAGTACAGCCCGAGTATTTTGCTCACGGGCTTCTCTCCCCCCAGTTGTGTGGGTGTGGTGGCATGTAGCTCCCGGGGCACGTCGCGTAGCACTGTTTCGTCGTTCGTGCTCCATCCACGCAGAGTAAACCCGGCGACCGCGTGCACCTGTCTCACTTCCTGTATTGCCTTCAGGGCCTCTTCCTGGTCATCGTAACTCGCTACCAGGTCATCCATGTAGTGGCTGTTCTTTATAGCCTCTAGCGCGCGTGGGTACTCTTGTCCGTGTATGTCCGCATTGTGATTACGGACATAGTGGGCCATGTATGGAGAGCTGGCTGCGCCGAAGATCATGCTCGTCATTTTGTAGTGGCACGGGGGCTCTGTTCTGTTGGTGCCTCTCCACAGAAACTGCTGTGCCGGTTGATCCTCAGTTCTTATTTTGATGCGTAAGAACATTTCCTGGATGTCTGCAGTGACTGCTATCGCCTTTTCCCGGAAGCGGAATATGATTCCCGGTAACGATAGCAGCAGGTCCGGGCCTTCTAGTAATCTGTCATTCAGGCACACGCCGTGACTTCTTGCCGCTGCGTCGAACACTAGTCTCTGCTTGCCGGGCTTGTTCGGGTTTTGCACGGCGAAGTGGGGCAGGTACCAGCAGACGGCACTTGACTGTTCTGTGCCATCGCACGGCACTGCATATCCCTTTTCCAGCAGGTTGTTGATCTGGGCACTATACTGTTCGGCGAAGTCAGGCGACGCGTCCATTCTCTGTTCGATCTTTCTTAATCGGTGGAGCGCTGCATCGTAACTTGGCGGCATGGTGACGTTGTCGTGTCGCCATGGCAGTCCGACTTCGTAGCCACCGTCGATCTTCTTTATGGTTCTTTCGACGATGGCTGTCGCTCGTTGGTCAGCGTCACTTACGCGTGGTTCTCGCGCAATTCCCAGCGCTTTGATATTGAAGTGGGCTTCCACTAAGTCATGAAGGCGCTGGTGGTTGTGTTGCTGCTCTTCGCTCTCATAGAGATGTAACACGTTGTCTTCATTTATGATGACGTTTCGTGGTGCGGTCCCGTGCACTACCCAGCCGAGCTGCGTTAGGGAGGCAGCTGGCTGGTTGGGGCCGCCGACTCGGAGTTCTCTTGACACGATGCATTCCCAATGGTCTGTCCCCACTAGGAGTCCGGGGCGTGTTGGTTCATAACACACCTCGTTTGCTGGGAGGTCTCGCAGGTGTCCATACTCAAGCAGAGAGTCCGGAATTGACTGCTGGTGAAGCCTCAGGTTCTTCATGGTTCTTGCCCGAAGCTTGTGTGATGCGCTATCATTGCTGATTCCTCTCACTTGCACAGTGACGATCTTGCTGTCTTGCTCTCGCGACGACATATTTACCCCATGGATGTGCAGTGGTTGTGACATCCCTTCGGCCCCGATGCTTGTAGCCAGGTCTTCATCAATGAGGGTAATGGTGGCTCCTTCGTCGAAGAGTGCGTGAGTCTTTACCTCCCCCCGTGGACCTGTGATGATCACGGGGCACATTTTGAGAAGGACAGTCTTCGGGCCGGCGGCTGTTCGGGTAGCCACCGACATGACTGCCTCCTCCTTTGTTGGTTCTTCAGACTTATGTTCAGTCGCTGACTCTAATTCGGGCGACTCTTTTCTTTCTTGATGTAGCGTGGCGTGGTGAGGCCGGCGGCACTGGTTCACACCGCACGGTTTTGCCTTGCACATGATGCGCCTGTGTTTCTTCTGGGCGCACTTGAAGCATATCTTATGCTCCTTCACTAGTTCCCACCGCTGGTCCACTGACATTGCCTTATATTTCGGGCACTGGGTTAGTATGTGGCTTTGCTTGCAACTGGGGCACTGATCTTCCTCGGTCCCTTCCACCGTGGCGTACACTGTGTTGGACTTCTTCTTCAGTGTTATGGCAGGCCTGGTCTCCTTCTTGTGTGGTGCAGTCGCGGCGCTCGTTGTAGGGGCGTATGTGTATCGCAACGCCCTATCCGCTTCACGCATTAAGAAGCGAGATAGCATCACTATTTCTGGCTCTGCTGTTCCTTCGTTGTCACAGGCAAAGTCACACCATCGGGATCGGAGATGGGGACTTAATTTTTCAAGCACTTCCCGGGTTAGCAAGGGATTATAGAGGTACCCCTTGCGGTCGATTGTCTTTAACACACATATCGTATTTTGAATCTTGATCGCGAAACTGTTTAGGTCACTGGCTGAGGCACTAGGTTTAGGCATCTTCTTCAGGTCGTCCAGCGCTTTGTCTATGATCACCTCTGGTCGGCCAAAGCACTGCTCCAACGTCTTCATGACAGCGTCCGGTTCTGTGGCCGCGTGCAGAAGAGCCGCTACTGTTTCTCGTGCTTCACCTTTGAGGCAACTTCTAAGTCGCTGGAGGTTCTCTGCCGGTGACACGTTGTACATATTGGTCGTGTCGTAGTAGGATGCCTTGAACGGTAACCACTCACTAACCGCACCAGAGAAAGTCGGTAGATCTGTGTGCCGAAGTCGTGGTCTGGCCATCTTCTCCAGGGTCGCAGCTAATTGGTCAATGCTGTTTCTGGCTCTCGTTGGCGTCGGCGACCTTCCTCGTGGCACATCAAATCGTTGCTGCTTCAGATTTTCTTTGACTTCTGCGTTTGCGTCCCCCTCCCCCCGTGTACTGATGGGGTGGGTGCGCAGCCATTGGTCCACCTTCTGGTGCTGGTGTTCCTCTTGAAGTAGATCTTCATGGACGCTTTCTTGGTCTTCCTGGATCACGGAGACCTCGGCAGCCAATCTCTTCTTCACTAGATCTGCTTCAATTTCCAGCTCCTTTCGTTGTATGGCTGCTAGTTTCTCGGCCGCCTCAAGTTCGGCCAATCGTAGCCGCGTAGTCACGCTGGTGTTCGATCTCACTGATCGCGGCGGCGACCTTATACGGCGCTGTTCTGACGATGGTCCCGCTGTAGCGAGGTCTGCGGCGGTAGTAGGTCCGGCCATACTTTCGACTTGAGGTGACGCCGGTGGTTCAAGCGATAGTCGTCGTAGTCGCTCTCGTTCTATTCGTTCCGCTTCCTTGCGACGTACCGATGTTAGTACGTCCCTTTGTTCTAGGGCTCGCCGTTGTTCTTCCATCTCTGCTAAGTCACTTTGACTACGGGTGACCACCATCGCGTTCGGTTGACGGCGCACAGTGACACAGCAGAGATAATACAGCAGCGATATGCAGGTAAGTTAATACTGGTTCACTCACGAACAATTCCTTCTTCCAAGTCGCAGATTCTCCTTTCTTGATTCGGCTGCGAAGGACCAGACTGTATTGGTCGGACTGTATCGGTGTGTGGACTGTATGGTTTCTTCAGGTTCTTCTAATAAAACTCCAATTTTCGCTTCTTATTTATTTTCTTGAGAGATCAGCTGTACTATCGTCGAACTACTGCGAACTACAAAACTACCGGGTTGGGATGTCGCGACGCCCCCGTTAGGGGGCGTGGCGAGCGGCGTCAGGGCTTCGCCCCCCGGCCGCGGAAGCCATACGGCGGCCCGCAAATACGGGCCTCTCACTATGTGTGCCACAAGGGCCGACGGTTATTTGGACGCGCGTTTTTAAAAACGCGCGTCCATGTGAATAGCTGCTTATAGTGTTTCTGTAGGCGCGCCGCGACGCTGTATAGCAGCGCCGCTTTCTTCACGACACCTCGGCGGTCTGTCCCCGCCAGGTGAGACCCCCAGTTACCTGGGGGAGGCCCGGCGAGAGACGACCTGCGACGAAGGTGCCGACTCGACGCTCCTACAGAATATAGGTATGTTGCCCCCGCCCGCCCCGCTTCCAGAGCTAGCCGGTTACGGTCCGGGCTAAGGGGCAGTCGTGTGTGTGTGAGCGGTATTGTGTTGTGTAACACCGCCCAGTGTCTACGTGATCGCAGCCCGCACTGCGCGTTCACGTGTGAGTATGGCGTCTGTGTAGTAGTGAGTGACTGCGTTCGTTACGTAACGTGCCTATATTAACCTAGCACACGCTACGCGACGAGTGTGTGTTATGTTATGTAAAGTGCTATTGTTTCGGGTGAGCCGCGTGTAATCTGGGTGCGGCTCACTCGAGGCGTCAATCCGGTGCGATGGGGTCGTCGTCCGCTACCAGGTCGCGGGGCAAGGGTCTCGCGTCAGGGGGGCGCGCGTGCCAGGGCGCGATGTCCTTGACATGGGGCCAAGCAGACGCGTCGGCACGCGCGAACATTCCTTTCGCGAGGTGCCGCACAAACTCATCCAGGCTCTCAATCCCGAGGTCCCTCTGGATGACGTCGTTCCTCACATAGCGAGGGGCGTCGACTATTGTCCGCAGCGCGAGGCTCTGTTGCGCGCGGAGCAGCTTGCGGTTCGTCTCGCTAGTGAGGGCGAACCATGCCGGAGCGGCGTACGTCAAGATTGGGCGCACGTACAACTTGTACACGCCCAACTTGACGCGCGCCGGGAGGCGGGACGAGAGCACTGGTTTGAGTAGGTTGCGGGCTACCCTACCCCGTGCGGCGACCGAGCGGACGTGAGGCCCCATCGAGAGCCGACGGTCGATGGTGACCCCCAGGTATTTGACCCGGGGCGACCACGCGACGTCGGCTCCTAGAAGCTTCAGGGGAGGCGGGAGGGGCGCTGATCCGGTGATCATCGCCTGCGTCTTACCCACGTTCACCGACAGCCGCCACTTGGACAGCCAGTCGGGAAGGAGCTCTAGGGCGCGCTGCATTTTGACCGCCGCGTATTTCGCATTAAGCGAAGTGGTTATGTACGCGGCGTCGTCAGCATACAGCGCGAGCGTCGCTTCCTGCGTCGTGGGGATGTCGTCCGTGTAGCGTGAGTAACACGCCGGCGAGACGCAGCTACCCTGCGGCACACCCGCCATGACGGGGTGCGCGCTGGACAGCGCTCCGTCGACCACCACCCTGAAGGTCCTGTGGGTCAGAAAAGAGGAGACCACCTGTACGACGCGACGGGGCGCGCCTGATGTGGCCAGTTTGTAGATCAGGCCCTCATGCCATACACGGTCGAAGGCCTTCTCCATGTCAAGGAGTACTGCAACTGCGTACTCCTTTCTGTTGTGAGCAGCTGTAATGTGGTGCAGTACCCTTGACAGCTGGAGCGTCGTGCTATGTTCCGCCCGAAAACCAAACTGTTCCGGACGCGGCGAGATATGCGGCTGGAGGTGTCGCAGCAGGAGTGCCTCGAACACCTTGGAGACCGTCGGCAGCAGTGTGATCGGCCGATAGCTCTCCGGCTTCAGTATGTCCTTCCCCGCCTTGGGCAGCATTATGACGCGCCCCTCCTTCCACGAGGCCGGAAAGGCCCCCGTGCGCAGCACCGCCGTAAACAGGCGCGCCAGCGCTGCTACCATACGGTAGGGCAGGCGGCGCAGCACTGCGTTGGTGATGCCGTCAGCACCTGGGGCCTTCCTCGGCTTCGTCCTAAGGATGGCGCGTCTGACTGCGCCCGGCGAGAAGAAGACGGGGTCCTCATCGGGAGCTATCGGCGCTGCGAAATAGTCTCCCAGGTGTTTCTCGACTGCTGCGACATGGTCGGTGTCGCCGGTCGGGTTGGGGCGGAACTGACGCTCCAGGTGTTCGGCGAAGACCTCCGCCCGGTCCTCCGCTACGTATTTAAGCGCCCCGTCGCTGTTTAGCAGCGGTCGCACCGGGGCTGGGGTATTCGTCAGCTGGCGGCACAACTTGTGCAAAGACGGCCAGCTGTCAGCGGCTGCGTCTATTCGATCATCCCAGTCCGCGGTGGTGTGCGCCTGTAACTCGGCCTTAACCTTTTCCGCGAGACGGTTGAGCTGCGTCTTCATTGTAGGACATCTCGTTTGTTGCCACTGCTTGCGTAGGCGCCTCTTCTCGGCGATCATCGAGTTGATGCGCGCCGGCAGGGGCGGCAGTAGCACTCTCCCCTGCGGCTGCGTGCTCTGTGTCGCCGCTTCTAAGGCGCTTTGGACGCAAGCAGTGATGTCCTCCGCCGTCTGGTCCACGTCCGCGGGTGAGGCGATAGGCCGAGTCGGCGTGGTGGTCTCCACTTTGTCTATAAATATTGTCCAATCCGTAGATCGACGTGGCGCTGGTGGCTTCAGTCGGGTCGGCATACCCGATAGGACGACGAGCACGGGATGATGATCCGACTGTAGCTCGTCGTCCATCACTTGTTGCGTGACCTGGCAGTGTAGCCCTCGGTGGACTACGATGTCCAGCACGTCCGGCATCAGCCGTACGGCGTCTGGGTAGTGGGTCGGCGTCTCTGGGCCGGACACCGTATAGCCGAAGGCTTCCGCGTCCGCGAAGAGCCGTCTCCCCTCGGTGTTCCTTACCATGGAATTCCACGCTGGGTGTTTACAATTTAAATCACCGGCGAGGATGGTTGCGTTGCCACTTGTCGGCTCCAAAACCGCCCGTAGCTCTTGAAGATCTATACGAGCCTTGGGCGGCTTGTAGGCTGCATATATGTTTAGGTCCTCGCCGGCGAAATGCAGCTGGATACCCAGCGCGTAAAAGGATACGTTCGGCGGCAAGGGGAGTTCTTGGTGTACGACTCTTCGCCTCACTAGTACTGCCAGACCACGGTACTTCGCGTGAGCCGACCTTTCATCCTTCCTGTAGACATAGTATCCTGGGACCCTGACCCTATCTTCGGGTCCCAGGAGCGTCTCGCTGATGAGCGCCACGTCGATGTCTTGTTCCCTCAGGAGATGGCGGAGGGGGGCGACCTTTTCCCTAAGGCCGCGGGCGTTCCAATGGATCACCCTCAGTGGCCTAGCCATGGTACAAGGTAAGTAGCATGGCCAGGCCATCGAGGATGACCGTCTCGATGTTTTGACCCTGCCTGATGGCCTTTATCAGGTCCATCAATAACTTTATGGCACAGGTCGTAAATTCCTTTTGGGTCTCGGTCTTGGCTTCTTTTTGTATGTTGGCACCGGTGGCGCCGCGGCTCGCTCTCTGCGCGAACTGTTTTTGTTCCGCTTGCGGCCGCGGCACTGTGCCGGCGCTAGTTGTAGCTTCATTCGTAGCTACGACCTGTGCCCCGCTTGTGGCAGGGTCGGCCCTAGGGATCTCCTCCTGGGTCGCCTGGGGGGGGGGGTTTGGGCTTTTTCCCTTTCCCCTTCCCCCCGCGCCTCTTCTTCCTCCGCTTCGAGGAGGTGGCTTGGGTAGGCCCGTTGGCTGCCGCCATGAGTGTAGCACTCTGGGCCTCTTCCTCCACCATTTGCGGCCTCTCGATGGCCGCTTGAGGCCGGCGCGCGGTGGCCGTGATGGCGGCAGTCCCCGCTCGCTTGTTCCGGGTCTCTGCCTGGAACACGGGGCACTTTGCGTTGCACGCGGGGTGCGGGCCACCGCAGTTTACGCAGGTGGCCGGCTCCTCGCGCGGGCGCTGGCAGTCACGTGCCGCGTGCTCTCCTCCGCATCGGACACAAGCGAGCGGACGGTGGCACTGGTGCGAACTGTGTCTGAATTTCTGACACCGGTGGCACTGTGCGGGGCCTCGTTTTCCCCGCCAAGCCTCTATCTTGACACCCCGCATGTTCATGAACACGGTGGTGTCATAGATAGTCCGGACGTCAGGCGTCTTTTTTAGGATTGCGTGGAATACGCAGCCGGGTCTTCCTTGTGCGCCCTTAATATGGCGCACGTACTCCGGCTGGTACCCCATCGTCCGGAGTTCCTCCTCGATCTCCTGGGGGTCGGTGTCCGCTGGCAGCCCCCGGATGGCGATCTTCATATTCCTTTCCGCTGGTAGGGAGTAGGCGAACCATGATACGCCGTCTTCCTTCTCCAGGCCAGTCAGGTAACGCTGGACCAGCCTGTACTCGTCCTCCGTGTCGGGGGTGAAGCGTACTCCACCCCCGTAGGGACGCGCGTTCGGAGGCCGGCCCAGCTTCGCGGCGATGGCCCGGAAATGGGCGGCCCAGTTGGGCAGCCTCTCCACCACCAGCGGCGGGTATCTCTGCTTCCTCTTCTTGCCCGGCTTCTGCTCCGTTGTTGTCGGGGCGCCGGGGGCGGCAGCGGGGGGTGCAGATTCGGTGGGGGGGGCAAGGAGATGAACGTCACTTACCCCAGTTGTCTCCGATGTGGCCGACTGTGACAGCGGCGGCGGCGTGCGCCGCGTCACGTCGGCGAAGGTGGGCGAGACGGGCGCGGCCCGACCCCGCGGCGCGCGTTCGCGCTGTGGCCGCGGCGGGTCTAGGCAGTACCGCTTCGCCTCCTCTTCGGTCTCGTCCGTGCTTCTTCGGCGCCGCTGGGGTCTGGGCTCGAGTTGGAACTCGAACCCAAAACCGAGCGGCGGCGGGATCTCAAATTGGTAGGCGGAGTCCGCCCCTCCCGCGGTGGGCCGTCGTCCGGATCGCGGGGACGTGTCTCGTGACACGCTATCGCGACCAGACGCGGCCGAGCCCTCCGACGCCAGCGACATGCTCGACCCCACGCGTGAGGAGCATGCCGACAGCATCGCGGGCGAGTCGCAGGCGGAGGCCCTGGGGGGCGCCGGCGATTGGGGCGTCGATGGTAAATTCAGCGCCGACCGCTCCCGCTCAGCCATCGCCGGTCCCGCCAGCGAGAGGCGGGGGCCGGGTGCGGCGGTGCGCGGAGCTGGGCCGGCTTGGGTTACGGGCGCCTCCGCCGCCGCAGCCCCGGGGGGCGCGGGCGGAGACGCGAAGCTGGGTGGTGGTGCGGTGGTACGCGCCGGAGGTGCGCGGGTACGCGCGGCCGGCGCGGTGGTGTGCGCTGGCAGTGCGGGCTGGGCCTGCGGAGCGGGTGCACGCGCAGCGTGCGTGGTGGGGCGCGCGGGTGGCGCGGCCCGGGTTGCGGGCGCGGTCGCGCGCGCGGGCGCGGGTACGCGCGCGGGCGGTACGGCGGCGCGTGCGAGCGGCGTGCGGCCTGAGTTTGCGGCGGGCCCCGGTGCCTGGATGGGCACCGGGCGGAACGCGGCTGGGCGGACGGGGACCGCGTGCTGGCGGCTCGACGACGGCGTTGGCGCAGCGCGCGCAGGCGCCGATGCCGTTGGTGGGCCGGTAGCTGCAGCGGCTCCCGCTTCCCCCCCTCTACTTACTCCCTCCTTCTTCGTCGGCGGTTTCTGAGTTTTCACGCCCGGCGGCGCACCGGACGACACCTCGCCAATATTTGGCATAGATGCCGCCCGATCCAACGCCGGGGGTGACTCCGGAGACCCGGCATCGCGGCCCAGAGAGCCGCGCATGCCGGGTTTCGGCATCGCTGAGGTGGTGGTCTCCGCGACCGCTGCGGCGGGACTCCGCCGGGCAGCGCGGGGGCTCCCCCTGTGTTCGCACGAGTGAGCTAGGTAACCCGTGCAAACACAAGAGAAACGGTTAAAATAGTGCGGTCCGCGCGGGTAGGCGACACAAACTGGACGTGGGTAGGTTGCGCGCTGAGTGACCACTTGGCCAATCCAACAAAACTACCGGATTGTGCGCCCCTTATTATACCCCAGCACGTGGGCGCAAGTAGTGGGTACACTACTGTGTTACTTTCCGAAAAACTAGGCAACCCACCAATCCGGTCATTTTGGTTCGTGTCCGGTCCCCGACAGGTTTCGACTTGTCGCGACCTGTCGGAGGCAAGACTCCGCAACCAATTACAAACATTTAAACTTATTCATATACTTATTCTAAGATCATGATACATTTCCTAAACATAATACATACTAGTTTGCTTATGTACTATTTTGTACGCATAGTTCTATGACGAGCTCGGCGTCCGTAACAGTGAGGAAACCGGCATGTGACATCTACCAATACGCTCTGGGCCCGCTTGGTGGATGAAAGCCCACTCCCTCTAGAAGAGAGGAGACCTGTGTCCCAGCAGTGGGAACGATAATAGGCTGACTATGATAGCGGTCATAGTAGTACGTACTGTGTGTAAATTTCAAGTGTACCTATTACTGCTCAAAAGATGCCCTGTGACAGACAGACGGACGGAAGGATAGCGGTGCCTTAGTAACAGGTCCCACTCTTTGGGTACGGAACGAAACAAAAGTAAATGTCACTCACTCGTTTGTAATATACAAATGAGTGACATTAACCATCCAAGATTAAATTCTTAAAAAACCCTTTAGGTAGAAAAGACGCCAAGTAGAGTATGAATAAACCTTATGAATAAACCTTAAACCTTTTGAATTGATAATTTTTATGGGAATGAACTCGGCATATACACTTAAGTTCTATTCCAAATTAAACAATTCGCGTGCCTCCTGATTCCGCAGTCTGGCATTTCTGAAGCTATTGAAGTTATGTTCGTTTGTTACCTTTTCACGCCTAAACCACTGAACCGATTACCCTGAAATTTTGCATATATGTGCGTTGTCAGGTGTATAGAAACGGACGGTACCTTTTATCCCGAAAAAAAGTGCTGTTCCCGAGGAAAACAACAACAACGTTATTATGATAATAGATGACGCCAGGTGTCTTTCGACTCAAAACAGGACGACGTCTGTCGGGTCAGCTACTAAAATACGATGTAATTTAGAATAAGTTTGTGCTATATTATAGCTGCCTACTTTTTTGTTACTGAGACTCAAAAGACCAAAAATTTTAATACAATAATGCAATCTTTATTAAGATTTCCAAGTCGTATTAAATGGGCTTCTTCCCAGGCGCTGCATAATTTTATTACCGGAGGCTACAAATTAAAAAAGCACTATAATAATAATAAATAAAATCTTTCCCATGAGCTCCAAAAATTTTAAAGTACAGACTGGCACAGCTACCTAGAACTGCAAAATTTTTATAATCAACTTTGAACGTTATGCTTTAGCGATAAAGTTGAAAATCGATTAAAGAAATTTGACAGATAGTAGTAGCTTAATGTGCTTGCACAGAAAAAAACAGTAACATTTGCAATAAAATTAATTCAAGATTCAACAAGCAAATTACCGGAGTATCGCAATAGTGGTGCCGATTCTCTTGTCACAAATGCCTCGAAACTAGACTAAAAATCACCTAAATTTAGTTTATTCCTGTCAAACGACGATTTCCCATTCTAAAATTGACTAAAGTCACACAACTTAACTATACACAGGATACATTTTTAACCAGTGCGCAAACTAATTTTTTAATTGAATTTAGCACACTATTCTAGATGCGTAAGCGTAGTTCTTCAGTTATCAAAAAAAAATCTGCTTAACTACGTAAAATGCAATAACTACGCGGATAAAATGTATGGCTGAGCAAATTTTTTTTTTATTACCGATGATAAATTTTAATGCATGGAGGTTCAAAATCGTGTATTGAGTTCATGGTTACAGTTTGCGCACTGCTTAAAAATGTATCCTGTATAATTTAGTTTGACACACTAAGATGTCACTGAGTTATTAATCTATTAAAAAGGCTAATTTGATAATCTGATTTTGACGATGCTCACCTAACTAAATGTGACTATTTTTAATCGCGATTAAAAAGTAAAAAATAAATAATTAGTTGTCATGAACTAAAATTCATACCAGTACTGTACTAAAACAGTACTGTATGCAACTTTTCTTTTTTTTGCTTATAATTATCTCGAAAACGGTGTGTCCTATCGCAAAAATAATGAAAATGTCGACCCTCTTTATTAAATTATTTACCACGAAATTATAACATTAATGTTAGCAATTTGTGTTTTGTTGACCTTACGCAGTTAAATTTGGTGCCGCTGGGAACAATTTTAGTATTTTATTATTTTAACTAATACAATTATGGAGCTCTTGGGAATCAATGTTTGGAGAACAATAGATTTGGAGCTCCTGGGAATAAGTCATTAAATGACCGTTATCAATAATTTAAGCATAATATTTTGCCTCTGATTAAAGTAGTAAGTTCAGTGGTACCGTATGTTTCTCACGACACTTGTGTTAGGAGCACGTATTAATTGCAGCACAAAGTACGAACAAAGGTTCTTGCTAAGTGGCTAGTGAAGCTGACAAATCGCTGAGTATGGTGTTGGGTGGTGCAAGTGATAAGAACTGGGATCATACCAAAGATTTTAATCCTTAGATTTTCCCTTCCGTGTCAAAAGATGGTAGTATTTATGTTTCGTTTTGACACCTCTGACACACCCATGTGGCAGTGGATTGACTTCATTGTCAATTGAAATTCCATTATTATTGTGTGAGCTCATTCCTCTAATGAAACTTTTTCGCGACACTAAGTACTGAGAGAGCAAATCTACCGATTTAAAACTTTGGGCCATACTGAGAAGTGTCATTGTTCCGTTGTGAAAAGGGACAGTGCATTTGCCCTGTATAGCTCCATCTCTCTCTGACACACGGGACCATGAAATATCTTATTTAAAAATATATAACTGGAAATCTCTGTTTCTAAGGAAAATTTAAAATCGGTCTAATTTGGCTGTAACACTATTTTTCGAAAATGTTCTTAAGTGACTTTTTAGATCTTTGTATTTTGCTTATGCGTATAAAGTTTCATTAACACATTCCGGGACACACACGAGACACAATAGAAGTTTTATTGTTATTACGTCGAGGGGCGTTAAGTGTCCCGGAATGTGTTAAAATCAGTTCATTCATTTCGAAAAACAAGGGCTTGAAAGTTTGTACGAAATGCCGTATGGCGTAAACGCTCTTAAATACGTAATGAAAGGTTTAAACCTTTCAATCATAATTTAAACATCGTAACAAGCTCCTAGGCTGACGTTGGTAAATAAATCCATTATTAAAATTCCGACTTAATGACATTGCCGTTCTAACAGGGAGTTCCCCTGCCTTACCACAGTAAAGTTTATACCTTCCACCATACACCAACAATTGTAAGCTTGCCACAAAATGCAATCACAAATGCGATTCGCTATTGTACAAGAGTTTTTACCAATAAATACATGAAACGCGTTTACTTTGTGCAGCGCCGACTTTTTATATTGCAGCGCTTTATGCTTCAAGTCTTTTGTGCCCTTTCTTTGATAGAGTGCTTTTTTTGTTTATTTTATTGGTCTTGGCTACTTAGGTGACAAAGTTTTGGTAACGATTAAATGTAAGAATGGAACAAAGAATCAATTATGTTGTTTATGTTAGTAATTGAGAAGGGAATGGTAGAACGGAAATCAAGAGCTGCTTAAGTATACAGGGTGGTCATAAATAAAAATAAAAATAAATCATTCTACAGCATGGCCATAATTCAATTACCCTAAAAGTTATGAATATTTTTGTATACCGAGTTATTTTACAATTAGACTAATTAAAAAAAAGTGACATAAAACAATAAAACAAACGGTGTTGTATTATTACTAGATAATGTATCAGCACTACAAAAGTTCTATTGCGGGTCTGGATACCAAATTTTAAGAGCAATTAATTAATTTACAAAAATTTTGAAGCGTCACGTACCAAAAATTATTTCTCACTTTAAAAGCGTTGGAAATGACCTCCTTAACTCCCTATTTTGTTTGATCCACGGCTTTTTGACCACCTTGTATACATAGTTTTGATCGGTGAACAAGATGGAGCAGTAGAAAGGGGCTACTGTCAAACTCAAACACAAAGCATTTATTTTAATTAAACCAATTACAGGCACTTTTGAATTGTTAAGGGGTATCAGAAAGACGAAGTTAGTAACCCTTTCCAAAGCATAGTAGGTTCATATAGACAAGAACGGGCAAGAAACTCCGCGTAAGGCAATGTTACAATGCCGGGTCAGCGGGATTGTCAGAAAGGGTTACCGCTGGCCCGGAACATAAAGGGCTAAGGAAGGAACACGGGTGGGTTTTAGTCAGTAAGAGTCTGGCACTCCCTTCCGCTCCACCCAGAGCGGGAGGAGTCATTTGATGATTTCCCATCCGCAAAAAAAAAAGGCCATGTTACAATTGTAACTAATCTAAGTTGCTTATGCAATTTAAATAGTTTTAATCAGCAATTAAGATGAAATAGTAAAAACAGGGCTTTTATTTACTTATACAATATTATTGGAACTTTTGTTGATTGCACTTTAACAATTAGGTACTATTAGGTACTCAATTTCCTACTAATATTATAAATGTGAAAGCTTTTGAAGATGTTTGGATGATTGTTACTCAATCACGCGTAAACCATTAAACAGATTTGGATGACAATTGGCACATAGACAGACCCATAGAAATGTAAAAAACGATAGACCGTTTCCTGGATTAACACATAGGATACTTTTTATCCCGATATTCCCAAGGGATCGAAATTTACGCGGGTGAAACCGCGGGCGCTAAGCTGCTAGTATTTTATAAAGAGTACAGGGCCCCTATGGAAGGTATCCTATGTCCGTTTCTGTACACCTGACAACGTATATGCAAAATTTCAGGATGATCGGTTCAGTGGTTTAGGCGTGAAAAGGTAACAAACAAACTTACTTCGCATTTATAATACATATTAGGTAGTTAGGATATCAAATAAATATAAATATCGCAATAAAAAGAAATAGGTCTATATTTTTACAAACAAACTGGGCCGACGATAGATTTTGCCGAATTTTGACAAGCCATACTAACTAAACTGTTGGACATGTTTGTTATTGAATTTTGATATGTATACTGGGCATAATGGAAACAGTGGCAAAGTCCTTATGTATACGAGGTTTAATTTATTGACGTAACGTCGTCCCCACATAGTTTAAATGAGTATTTATGTTTGAACTTCCAAAGTCCTTTGTTATAAACAATCGAGGGTTATTAGGTAAACTTTACATTATCTACAACAACTTATTATGACACTTTGTACAAGAGTTATAAATTTATTAACATTTAAGGTCTTATCATATGACGTAAGTTGTTGATATGTTATATTAAGCGTGGTTATTTTAGTCCCCAAGGTTTGGCTTGAAATAAGATAATATACTTCCCGGGTCCCTGGAGTAAGCACGTTACATATTATTATTACACGTTATTATTTAGTTTTGGCCCGTGTATTCAGGGTCACAGAGACATCATCGAGCAAACTCTAACTATGAATTTAGCATATGATCTTAGACCCCTAGAAAAATCTAAATTTGCTGTTTCATTATTGATTTGTATTTTGTTTTATTATTAAAATGAGCTTACGCGAAAGTGTAACAACAGTATAATTCAACATTATTTTTACTATATGCGAAACCAGAAACACCTGTCTAGTATTTTTATGTAAAGAATCTATGTGCAAAATTTCAAAATTGTATCATGAAAAATCACAAAGATATAAGCTTGTTAAGTTACCTGTTTGTCCGTACAAAAACATGCTCACCAGCGCCGCTCGCGCCACGCCGTCTTGCGCTCATTGATAATAGTACCTAGGTACGTAATCGTTCGGAGCGGAGATTGGATAACCTACTTAGTGACGCTCGGTGTCCAACTTTTAACCTTTTTTAAATGTTTTTGCGACAAAATATAATATGGGGTAAAAATTATTGGAATCGATTCAGTTACTTATTCTGAACAAACCATATTCAGGTTTCGCATATAATAAAAATAACGTTGTGTAACTAACTTGATTATAATAATATGTATCATAAGATATTAGAGGGTTAGGCAGTTTAGAATTCAGAAGGAGTTCTTTCAGCATAAAATACTTGATAAACAGCCTATTGAACTGAAAGCTGATCCCAATATAAATAAGAAAACTTCGTTATATTTTCTCTGTTTAGCTTTTATTCACCAATATTTCATTTTATTTTCGAGGCAGACTGCACCCAAAGACAACCCAAGTTCGTTGTTAATTAATATTTTTTAAGCAGCTGACTTGCAAACGAACCCGTTCCTATTCCCTCGACGGCGATACAGAATGTGTTTTTATGATTTATCGTTCAAGTTTAAGATCTTCGCTAACATACACTTGGGGAATTATTTGATCTATTACTTTGGTCTTTTTAGGTTAGGTTTATATAGAAATAGGTATGATTTTCACAATCTTATTTGTGCTAGTAAAAAAGGGTAATCCTTTTTAGTTAGTTTTTCATGTTGATTAACGGGTGAATGAAATTTATGTACAGATGCAAGCACATTAAGCTACTACAATCTGTCAAATTTCTTTAAAATATTTTCAACTTGATTTCTACAGCACATGGTTCAAGGTTGATTGGGAAGAATTGACAGTTTCCGGTAGCTTGATCTGCTGGCGTTTGTACAAGGACTTAGTTATGCATAATTCATGTTAAACGTATTTAAAACTAGCTTCTGCCCGCGACTTCGTACGCGGATCCTGTTGCTTATGCCAGCGACAACGGGGTCGTCAAAATCGAAGATCTGAAACGTCTGATGTCGAATTCTAAGAGCCCGGGGACGGGACGGGTTGTGGTGTCTTGCCGAAACCACAACCAAACGTTAGAATTTTCGCCTCAATGATATTTCTCTGCAGCGAGACGACTTTGAGCCGGGTCCCATTTCCCCTTCCCGGGTCTCAGTCCCACACACAGTTTCGGCGGAGTGAGTTTCCGAAGAAGCATAATTGGGACACCGACCTTTAACTTAATGGTGTGCGCTGGTAGTCCACTTGCACTGAGGGAATTGAGAAATTCTACGGGGTAATGTGTGGCGTCATCTTGGTCGACCACAGTGTCTATTGAAGTGTAGATCACTTCATTTCCCTCAATTTCCGCGAGAATGCATTCATTGATCGCTGAAGCTTGGTCGTTTCTGGGTGTTAAAATGGCTCGTTCACACACCCAAGAATTATGTTGGTGCGGTATCCTATTGATGTCCCCGTACACCAGGCGAATCAAATCTTCTAAGGTGGACACCACTCTCCCAAGTATCTCAGGTAGAACCACCTGGCCACCGTCTACTGGTAGCGTTCCCTCACCCAATTTTAAGAGAACATCAGAAAATTCTTGGGCGTGTACATTCCCGCCAAGATGTGCTCTCATATTCATCGTTAAGCGCAACCTATGAATATGTGGCCATAAGAAAGAGTATTTCAACAAAGCATTCACCTCATCAGCCCTAGTTACTCGCTTCACCACAGGCAGCGTTTGTCGGAAATCGCCACTAAACAGAACTGTAACGCCACCCATCATTTGCTGGTTCCTGCGGATGTCCTGCAAAGTCCTATTTACCGCCTCTACTGCTTTTCTGTTAGCCATAATGCATTCATCCCACACGATTAAACAGCAATCTTTAAGCAAGCGCCCTTTGTCACTATTGCGTGACACTCCACAAACAGGTGTTTCATTACTCTCTAAATCTATGGGAATCTTAAACATTTCGTGCGCTGTTTTGCCACCAGGAAGCAGTGTTGCGGCGATTCCTGACGATGCTACTGCAATGGCAATGTTGTGTTGCCTCCTGACCTCTGCGAGAATGCCAGCGGTGACAAATTTTCTCCCTGTTCCACCAGGAGCATCCAAGAAAAACATTTTACCTTGGCCGAGCCGAATCAAGGATGGTGTCAAAAATTTGCTTTTGCTCTGAGGTAAACTTAGAGACATGGTCGTTGACGACGGTACTCATAGCTCTTGGATCATAATTTATTTCAGAGTTGTACTCTCTGTTTCCAAGCTCTTGTACATCCAGATGTTGTGGAGTCGGTAGCCCATAATCCACCAGAAAACTGCCGCAGATCGAAATGACCATATCTTGAAGTGAACTAAGGCAACTGTTTAGAACGCGCTCATCAGTTGCCTCAGTATTATCTTCAGTAGTGCGTCTCAGACCTCTTAGGAAGTCTTCGACAGAAGATGCCGATATTTCTCCCACAACAGAAGCGGATTTGCAATACCGCAGAACACCAACATGACGACAAACAGATGTCGCAAACGACTGAGATTGTCACTAATGCTGGCCTCCTCAAGTGCGTTGTCCCAGTGCTGATCACCGTCGAGAAGGTGGCGTGCTACGCAAGTAGCGCGTTATGTGGGATTCTCAATGTCATCGACTGTCCTTAGAAACGCAAATGATGTTGGGCCCCGCACTGTGTGCAGTAACATTCGCAAATAATAGCACTCGCCATTATTTGGGTGCACAGTGTAAACCCGTCCCAATGCGGTGTTCTTAAAAATTCCTGGAAACCCGTCCACGGCGTGTCCGCGTCGACGTCGATTAAATACACCTCTTTGCTTGTCGTACGTGTAGTACGACGGCACCTCATCATAGGTGAGTGATCTAGCAAAGTTGTCCCCTTCACAGAGTCTGAAAAATACCAATTTCAGTCTATCAAAAAGTACTCTGTGAAGGCCAACAGAAAAATTAAACACATCAACCAACACAGACAACAAAATTAACCCCCGTTTCTATAGGATGAGAGCGGCACATCGGCACCTATAACATCACATTTTGGGAACAAAACCATAGCGCGATCTAACTCGACGCCAACGTCATCTAGTTAGAAAACGGAAACTACATATTATTTACCCAAATTAATTAAATTATGAATAAAACTAAATTGTCGTTAATTTAACAGACAACTACATTAGTTCAGCATTAAAAAAAATATGGTAACAGCAGCAAGGATCAAAACTAAGAATTACATACTTAAATGAATTACCTACAACAAATGTGCTTGGTAAGATACAGCTTAGAACCAAAAGTTTGACTTGAATTCATGATAGTGTAGCTTGTTGTACCGCCAATCAATCTGTTTAGTAATATTGGTGTGAAACTCTCCATACAATTTGATAGGACATGTGAAGTTCTCAGATTTCATAACAGTATCGTTAGTAATGTACATAAAAAATGCAAAAACTAAACAAAAAATAATTTTACGATTTTTTAAAACCATATTACGGGATTTGAACTCGCACCATTTAGTGCGGTAAACGGTCGCCTGACCTTACCGCTGAATTCCCCGTTGACATATTGTTGAAATAGCTGTTCCCTTGCAATTTATAATATTACTGCCCCGCTCCTTTATAAAAATAGCGTGATTATTATGTTCCCAGAGTTAAAGTTTTATTTTTAACTAAATAAATAAATAAACATGTCATTTTGTGCATTCAATTATTTTGTGCATTCAATTACGAACAAACACATTTTAAAATCAATATTGCTTACCTCCCATAGCATACGGCGTGATAATATGTAGCCTAAAGCCTTCCTTGGTTTACTAAGAACATTTTTGCTGAATTTCAATTCAATCTATCCAGTAGTTTTGGCGTGAAGCCGTACCATACACACAGACAAACAGACAAACAGACAAACAGACAAAAATTCTAAAAAGTCACTTTTTGTCATCAGTTACGTTTTTCTAACAAAAGCCACTTAGTTTTTCTCGAAAATTCACAATGTACAGTTTTTCTTTCGTTACTGTTTTATTATATGTATAGATTATATGTATAGATAACATTGTGTCTCTGTCATCTTCAAACGATCGTCAGAAATCATCACCATGTTTAAAATTCGTTTAGAACTAAATTTAGTAACTAGCTGCGCCCCGCGGTTTCACCCGCATAAGTTTTAAACCCGTGGGATTATCGGTATAAAAAGTATCCTTTGTGTAAATCCTGGGTACAAACCTGTGAGCCAAATTTCATCCAAATGCGTTCAGTAGTTTTAGCGTGAACGAGCAACAAATGTCCATCCATCCATCCTTACTTCGCGTTTATAATCTATAGGACCTGATTTGAGTTGCAATTGGGCCTAAGAGTCAGGATCATTAAAAACTGGGACACAAATATGCTTCGTGGGAGCAGAAATAGTAGTAGTCGTCTTCATTTTTTAAAGCTTGCACGTGACAATTATTTTCAGCTGCTGCTGTAACACTCAGATGACCGTGAAAACTCTAATTTAATAAAAACTGAATTAATTCTCTGTTTGGAACACTGTATAAATGTCGCATTAGCTACGAGTATCATTAGCACTAGGGTGTCCACACGTGTTTGTAAATACATACAAACGAAAGGGTGACAATGTTGTGTTGTAAAATATCAATTAGTCTCGCTTTGACTTAAGGGATTGTCCTGGCAACTGAGTGGTGTTGATAGGTGCTTGTTTTGTAGTTTAGGATCATAAGGTCCCTTGACAAGCTTATCAACGGTCCCTCATTAAACTTGATTAGGACTGTACTTCACTGAATAGTTTGATTGGAGATCAAAGGGATATTATGACAGAATTGTTACTGATGTGTGTTTTGTTACCTTACCACATGTTTGACCGATTTTGATATTGTCGTCAAACATAAAGTTGATTTCATACTTAAGTAATACTTTTCTAAAAATAGCGTTTACCGATTTACTTGCATCTTCTAGTGATTATGGGAAATGGGATTTCCTGTTTTTTTTTTTTCAAAATGCTGTTACTAAAATTACTTACGTATTCTTTTTTAGATCTTTGAAAAATCAATATTATTCAATTTTTCGGTTTTGTTTGCCCGTTACAGACAGTACCAAGTAGCATTGTAAGATACCTCACCAGGCAGAGTATCGTTCTTTGAGTATATTCACTGTTAAATCCAGCTAACACCAAAACTGCACGTCAACATTATTATTACTTCAAAGTCTCAAAACGTATGGTAATCAAATGCCATATCAAATCACCACCATACGTAGGGGCTATAATGAAATAGCTGATGTTCCACGCCAAAACACGATTAGTTTCGCACACTCGTCCCTGTTATTGCTTTGTCATTGTTGGGGGCTAAGGGGACCAGTTTTATTAGTTTTGGGAATGTCCGTAAAGGAGTTGCTGTGTGGTCATTTGAGTGAAGCTGCTAGGTTTTTGTATTTGGTATTTTTGTCGTAGCACTTCGACATTTTCTTTCATTTAGAGAATTAGAGTTTATTTTGTGGCAAAGGGTTCTTTTTCTGGCTTTCGTTTATACTTATCCAGTCTGTATTTTTAGACTCTGATAGAGTAGAAAAAGCTGTGAAAATATTGGTCAACTAAGTAAACTATTTAATAATCCATATTTACTCTGACATTTATTTAATTACATATTAACACTAAAATATACATAATATATACAAGTATATGATAAAAAAAATGAAAAGAAAAAGACAGAAGCTCATTGGGCATCAAAAAATTCGTCAAAGGCATAAGTGCCCAAAAGGCTGGCAGTATTACCACGTTGGATGGCAATGCTTATTCTTTGGGCAACTAAGTTATATAAGGTTTAGGGTATTTGTGTTTTCCATCAGGAATTTCTCAACAGCAGCTCGGAGTCAAGCGTAGTTCGGGAGCTAGATGGAACGACGACCTCAAAAAGGGCGACTGGGACCGATTGGATGCGGAAGGCGGAGGACTGGGTGCTGTGGTGCAGTCTGGGAGAGGCTTATGTCCAGCAGTGGACTGTGATAGGCTGAGATGGTTGATTGATTGAGCCTGGACTCTGGATTAGTGCCCGGTTGATGGTAGTAGTCTCGCCCCCCGTTACATGGGACTCAAAATCAATATATTTTATTTTACATTTAAGCCTACATGGGCACTTATGAAACGTCAGAAGCTATACAGGGGCACGGTTCCAATTGGTTGTTTCCTATGTAGAAGAGCCGGCAAGAAACTCCACGGTTAGGTACTCTTTTTCAAAATAATTGGCTTTTACAATGTTTTCAAATTACTGTAGGTATGGGAGGACAGCGTAGGCCTGTCAACAAGTACCAGGTACTTGATAAAATACAAAAAGGATCTACAGATCAAAAGGACGAATCGAATCGACGAATCAAAAGGACAAAGTCCTCACATTTAAAAAATAAGAATCTATCAGAGGGTCAATAAAAATTAAAATAAAAAAACTAGTAAAACCAAGTGATATGATTGCCATTCCAAGCACTAGTAAAGAGGTGAAAAATTAGACTTACCCCCTCGTATGTCGGAATTATAGACACAATTAAAAAGCCATTGTGTCTCGCGTAGATCTACGTTCCGACATACTAAGGGTTAAACATAGCTGGTGAAATATGTGTGTACTATAAGTACACCTCTGTCTTGCCCTTCCTTCGGAGATTACAGGCGTATTGTTATGTTAAAGCTAGAGGATTTTTTGTTTCTTGTGCCCTTATAGTTTCTAACTTATGGAGTCTGCGTCCTTTTGGACACGGTTAGAGTTGAAGCCAGTGGAGACATTTGTTCTTTAAGCATCTTTTTTTTTATGAGAGGTTTGTGGTTAAGTAATAACAGCCGCACGGGTCGATTGATCAGGTTAAGCTACGCTTACTGCGGTTGGTCCGTGGATGGGTGACCTTCTTTACATATCAAGAACTCTCCGTGCCTCGGAAAGCACGTTAAGCCGTTGGTCCCGGCTGTCATTCGTGGATCTTTTACAGTCGTTATGGGTCGTCAGAAGCCCGAAACTCTGACAACCAATCTTACCAAGGGGTATCGTATTACCTAGTAATTGGGTTATGGAGGTCAGATAGGCAGTCGATCCATGTAAAATACTGGTATTCAGCTGCATCCGGTTAGACTGGAAGCAGACCCCAACATAGTTGGGAAAAGGCTAGGCAGATAATGATGATGAAGCATCTTTTTATAATGTTCTTCCTTGATTTGCTTATCGATTGGTTGGTCTATGTTCATTGGAAAACAGTTAATCTATCTATCTTTGTTTGACGTTAGGGTTTCCTCGTTCGCCTTGAGCCTTGAAGTCATCCATTTCCGCCCCCAACATTGATCTTCGAGTTACGATCTCCTTGAGCGATGGCCTCCTCAACTTGACTTATTTCCCTTAACTTTGAGATCCTTAAAATGTTGTAACAAAAGTTTTATCTACCTACGAGTAAAGGGAGGTGATTTTCAAAAATATAGACCAGAAATAAATTTAAAATCCTTCTTTGTTTGTCGTACCTATATTTTTGTTCACACATCGAAAATGTATTCATGATTTTTTTTCTAATCATTTGACACTTTATACTTTGTCTGTTTTGTTTTGTGTACACTTTTAGAAAGAGTCATTAAGTTCTTTGTACAGTTAATTTTACGTCTGCGAAGTGGGTACGTACGGGAGATAAATGAAAGCCGGTGTGTTCACTAGCTTGTTATATTGATCGAAGTCCACACACGTACACATATTATGTTTGTATAAGGTTTGGAGAATAGAAGGTGAAAGTCTACTCAAGGAAAAAACATATAATTCTAATACACACATCAAAAGTGTCTAGGGATCAACATATATTTTTGCAATAACTTTTCTCCTGATTGATATTAATTAAAATTTTCTTTAAGGATTCATCAAATAAAGTGTTTTCGTTTGTCACAGTAACGATAAACCAAGTCACCTTTGCATTAATAAAGAAATTTGCCATTTTCCTAATAAAGGGATTTTTGACATTTGAACCACTAACACAAAAGTTCGAAAAAAAGACTGAAATAACAGTTTTCTTTAAAATTTTATTGGGTAACTTAAACAATTAATAATCCGTGTTTCTACCGCGAACACTAACAACACAAGAACATCGGTTTGGCATACTCAAAATGAGTTCATCCAAATCACGCTGTGGAATGGCCGCCCATGTTCGTTGCAACAACAAAAAAAGGTCTTCTTGCGACTGGATACCCTCCATATTCGGCAGAGCTCTTCTCTGTAGCATATCCCATGCATGCTCAATCGGGTTCAAGTCTGGCGACTGAGCAGGCCAGGGCAGGACATTGATGTTAGCTGCGGCGAGAGTCTGTCTTACAACTCTTGCGGTGTGCGGTCGTGCATTATCATGCATTAACTGAAAAAGGGACCGATTTGCACTTGTAGAGGAACGATGACGTCTGATACAATCGTCTCAGCATAAATTTGAGCGTTGAGGTTGCCTCTGATCCAAATCAACTCAGTTCTTCCGCCGATCCAAATACCCGCCCATACCATGATGGTTCCACCACTATAAGGATGGACTTCCTGGCAGGATTTTAATCGCTGTTGGCGTCCAGGGTTTCTCCAGTGTCGTATACGTCTTGTATCCGGTCTCATACCAAAACGAGACTCATCAGAAAAGCACACGAAACGCCATTGTTCTTCTGCCCAATTTCTGTGTTCAAGAGCCCATTGATATCGAATCCTACGATTGTGCATTGCTATAGGTGGTACCCGTAGCGGTCTTCGGGAATGAAGGTTCACTTCATGCAAGCGGTTTCTGACTGTTTGGTCGCTAATTAAGTTCCCTGAAGAGTGATGAAGCCTCACGGCTAACATCATGGCGGTTATTGTTGGAGCTCTTCGAGTTAAGATTTGAATGTATCGGTCTTGTCTCCGTGTGGTGCAGCGATACCGTCCTCCATGGCGCTCAGCCACGGTACCAGTGCTTCGGTAACGTGTCCAAAGTCGACTGATAACACTCTGACTTGTATTCAGAGCTAAAGCCACAGTACGTTGCCGGGAACCAGCTTCTATCATTCCCACGGCTCTGAGCATTTCTTCCCTGCTTAAATGACGTCGCCGCTCCATAATAACGTTGGTTTTAATCAGTAGTAGGGAAACAGTAGCACTAATAATGTCTTCAATGCGTTGTATGTTTTTATAGGGAAAATATTGACAGCTGATTTTCATCTTTTACTAGAATTTGATTCACAGTTCCTGATTCAAATTATGAAATGCACCAAAAAGGATCCATATAAATTTATAAAATCATAAATTTATTACAAAGCCACATCTCAATCTCAAGAAATCCGCATAAAAATGCTTGATCCCTAGACACTTTTGATGTGTGTATTTATCCGATTTAAATAAGTAAGTAAAATTTATATATCATCATCATCATCTGTCTAGCCTTTTCCCAACTATGTTGGGGTCGGCTTCCAGTCTAACCGGATGCAGCTGAATACAAGTATTTACATCGAGCGTCTGCCTATCTGACCTCCACAACCCAGTTATTTGGCAATACCATAGAAATTTAAAAAAACAGTGGGTAATACGATACCCCTTGGTAAAACTGGCTGTCAGACTTTCGGGCTAAGTAAAAATATATATCATTCACATAAAAAACCTATTGACATTGACGTTGACATAGCGACTAGTGACGATACGTCTGCATAAAGTTTTAATAGAAAAATAAAACGATGCTTCTTTCACACATAAAATATAAATATATTCGTGAAAAAAAACCAGGATTGTATAACAAAAACTGTATCTATAAATCCGAATAGATACACACATCAAAAGTGTCTAGGGATCAAGCATTTTTATGCGGATTTCTTGAGATTGAGATGTGGCTTTGTAATAAATTTATGATTTTATAAATTTATATGGATCCTTTTTGGTGCATTTCATAATTTGAATCAGGAACTGTGAATCAAATTCGAGTAAAAGATGAAAATCAGCTGTCAATATTTTCCCTATAAAAACATACAACGCATTGAAGACAATATTAGTGCTACTGTTTCCCTACTACTGATTAAAACCAACGTTATTATGGAGCGGCGACGTCATTTAAGCAGGGAAGAAATGCTCAGAGCCGTGGGAATGTTAGAAGCTGGTTCCCGGCAACGTACTGTGGCTTTAGCTCTGAATACAAGTCAGAGTGTTATCAGTCGACTTTGGACACGTTACCGAAGCACTGGTACCGTGGCTGAGCGCCATGGAGGACGGTATCGCTGCACCACACGGAGACAAGACCGATACATTCAAATCTTAACTCGAAGAGCTCCAACAATAACCGCCATGATGTTAGCCGTGAGGCTTCATCACTCTTCAGGGAACTTAATTAGCGACCAAACAGTCAGAAACCGCTTGCATGAAGTGAACCTTCATTCCCGAAGACCGCTACGGGTACCACCTATAGCAATGCACAATCGTAGGATTCGATATCAATGGGCTCTTGAACACAGAAATTGGGCAGAAGAACAATGGCGTTTCGTGTGCTTTTCTGATGAGTCTCGTTTTGGTATGAGACCGGATACAAGACGTATACGACACTGGAGAACCCCTGGACGCCAACAGCGATTAAAATCCTGCCAGGAAGTCCATCCTTATAGTGGTGGAACCATCATGGTATGGGCGGGTATTTGGATCGGCGGAAGAACTGAGTTGATTTGGATCAGAGGCAACCTCAACGCTCAAATTTATGCTGAGACGATTGTATCAGACGTCATCGTTCCTCTACAAGTGCAAATCGGTCCCTTATTTCAGTTAATGCATGATAATGCACGACCGCACACCGCAAGAGTTGTAAGACAGACTCTCGCCGCAGCTAACATCAATGTCCTGCCCTGGCCTGCTCAGTCGCCAGACTTGAACCCGATTGAGCATGCATGGGATATGCTACAGAGAAGAGCTCTGCCGAATATGGAGGGTATCCAGTCGCAAGAAGACCTTTTTTTGTTGTTGCAACGAACATGGGCGGCCATTCCACAGCGTGATTTGGATGAACTCATTTTGAGTATGCCAAACCGATGTTCTTGTGTTGTTAGTGTTCGCGGTAGAAACACGGATTATTAATTGTTTAAGTTACCCAATAAAATTTTAAAGAAAACTGTTATTTCAGTCTTTTTTTCGAACTTTTGTGTTAGTGGTTCAAATGTCAAAAATCCCTTTATTAGGAAAATGGCAAATTTCTTTATTAACCCTTAATTTGGCAACGAAAAAAAAGTAAGAAATACATAAATTTAATTATTGTTAGGCTTCATGGGTGTGCTAAAGAGCCCCGAAAAAATATAAAAATAAATCCCGAGTTGCCCACTGTTGGGAAAATTCGTGTCCGTCACAGCGGACATTACCAATAACTTAACAATGAACAATAATATTTGCATGTCCGCTGTGGTGGACAGTGCCAATTTATGGAAAAATAAAAACGTTAATATTATTATGTTTATTTTATTAAAATAAGAAAATACAAAAATGAAAAACGCAGAAATTGACCTGAAAATGTTATTTTATTGTTGTGAAAATTTAAAAAAACATTTTCTCGGGGTTTTGCCTGTTACAAAGCATAATCTTGTATTGCGTTCTATGCAATATACGACGGTCTTCTTTTGGCAGTAGGATCTGCAACGACCTTCTTCCATCGTTGAGGGGAAATGGCCTATGTTGTCATATTTGACTGGACTAGACTAGGCCACATGTGGTTTGCTTACTGGTGTTTTATATAGTGAGATGAGCATATCAGCAAGATCAACACCTCCCATATGTTTATTGTAGTGAACTATTTTGCTAAGCGATTTTGGTTACAAACGACTTGTACAAAATGTCCTCTGGGATTCGTTTTCATAGCCTTATCAATAAGCAGAACAGTTTCTGCTCCTCTAAGGCGATTACCTAGTATAGTACCTAAAGCAAAGATGTATAATGTTCCCGAAGAATGAAAAATAACTCCGGCGATGAAAAAAAGTTATCACAAAACACGAATGCTGGTTTATGGTCATTGCTTTGACATAAAGCTATGACCACCTGAGCGCCAAAACCAAGGGACGATTCCTTTTCCTTATTGTAAGGTTTGTAAGAGAAGATGTAATTGATGGTGCGTAAGAAGAGAGCGGGGAAGAAGCATAAGCACGCGGGGGGTCACCATGCATTTCTGTTTCAGAATCAGAATTTTCACTAGCATCGGAAGGTGCATGTTCATTTGGCACTAAGGCGATACTTTTACTAGCACGGTTAGGCTGTTGACAAAGAAAAATAAACCAAACTCAGCACCACAACCAAAAAAAAATTATTTTTTATATTTGGCGTTGTCCGCCACAGCGGACAAAGTAATGCAGTACTACATCTCTATACAATTAGCAATGTTCGCTGTGACGGACAATGCACTTTAGCAACAAAAAACGGCATGAAAATGAAAAAGAGCGTATTTGTTTTTAGGTTATAATTATTCATAAAATCATTTTCTAATAGCTGAGTCGAGATTTCAAGGCATTCATAAGCAAAAAAGAGGAAAAAGAATTATAAGTACCTTGAGCAAAACAGGTGGTCGTCTTTGCGCTGACATTTTATGTCACGACTGACATAATGCATTGTTATCACACTCAATATATATTTTCTAATAGTAGTTTATGAAATTAAGAAATATTTAGTAAATTTTAAATCGACGAGAATCGAATAAAAAACTAGTAGGATTTATTTTTTGTTGACGTCCGTCACACCGGACTTCATCAAATTAAGGGTTAATGCAAAGGTGACTTGGTTTATCGTTACTGTGACAAACGAAAACACTTTATTTGATGAATCCTTAAAGAAAATTTTAATTAATATCAATCAGGAGAAAAGTTATTGCAAAAATATATGTTGATCCCTAGACACTTTTGATGTGTGTACATAAACTGGCCATTAACAGTGTTGTATTCAGATATAAATAAGTGAAGGGTTAACTGGACACTGGACAGTCCTTTCCGGTCCTTTTTGGTCCGATTGTGTTAGCTTTATAAGTTTTGAATGCTGTGTGACGGAAGCGTTGAAAGGGTTGACTTCGATCGTGTTGTGTTTGTATTGTGAAAATGATTTAAGAATATCGATGGCATGGTAATGGTTGTGAATTGTATTTTTAGATAGTGTGGTGTATTGATCGTGTTTGTGAATGGGAATGTTAAGGTTTACGCATTTTTTGGGATAGATTCATAATTTTGCAAGGCACTGTTAAAATTGTTGGTAGATTTTTTGAGTTAGAACTGGTTTTATTATGTTAATAATTGATTTTCTCCAGTGAAACAAGAGCTGATATGAGGTCTTCAAAACAAATAGTTTTTACTACGTAGGTATCAGTTCCGTGAATAACGCTTTAATGTCACATACAGAGGTTATCTAAAACCTCAGTCGAAATAAGTCAGTAATCTTGCTACTAGCCATGCATGACCAGCAGTTTATAATCTACCCACAATTTCACCAAAATTACAAATTAATTCAACCGTAACCTCAAAACCCATCCCAAACTTCTAACTAAATATCCGTTGTATTAATATTAAAACAAACGTTGGGGAAAACCAATAGCCTGTTAAATTTCCCTATTAATTTTAAATATGGCGGCAAATTGAACTGCGACGCACTTCCGGTAGAGCGACGCCGGCGCCGCGTGCCGGACACATTTGACGTCACTTCCTGTATTTTATAACAGGAAGCCGGGCTGCCGTTTTAAATGGTGTTATTTGATGATAGTGTGAATAAATGGCATTTTGTGAGGGTTTGAATGTAATCTAATCGATTTGAGACAAACTGCATCTGTTTCACTTGAAATAAAACTACAGTAGGTATCCATTTTGAACTGTAAAACGCTTAAAGTAACTTTGAAAGTTGTACTTTTCAAGCAAGGTATTTGTAGAATAAGAATACCGAATTCAATTGAGTTGAAGTACTTTATTTGGCAACTTTGCAATAGTTTATTTTCAACAAGCATTCTCAAGCATTCGAGCTACAATCGTCGGTACTTACAGAAGGCATACAATCATACATACATACCACAGATATAGATATACCTAGATAACGCAAGAGTAACTACTTCGCGTGCCAAAAAATGCACCAACTTATGATTACAAATCATAAGCCGCCCCTTTCGCGCTCAGTCCTTTGTACTGCTGGCTGGGTAAGTGTGAGCGAGAGCGCGAGCTTGTGACGTCATAGTAGGTAGTCAAAAAAATGGCACGCTTGGTTTTCATACAGTTCGTGATACTTGCGTTATCTAGGTATATCTATATCTGTGATACATACCAAAAGAAATAATAAACCATCTATTACTGCCATTACAGCATACTTCGGTAACAATTTTTTTTTGCAACTACAAATCGATCTTCATTCATAAAGAGTATATGAAATACTATTACAAATTCTGGTCCTTAGATACGGTCACTTGACAAAATTCCATTCATGGACCTTGTAGGTGTTATAATTCATTTGAGCTCTGAAT
The DNA here is from genome assembly GCA_916614155.1 of Mesoligia furuncula. Lineage (NCBI taxonomy): Eukaryota > Metazoa > Arthropoda > Insecta > Lepidoptera > Noctuidae > Mesoligia > Mesoligia furuncula. The sequence continues at coordinate 2,396,590 of OU744807.1, read as the reverse complement.
GTGTTCTGTAAAATATTGTGTGGCGTTATTCGGGTGTAAAATGTCACCGTGTTTAGGTAGCGGGATCTTTGAGTCGTGTGCGCGGGTTTTTGTAAAATATGTGTGAAGCTTGTGGGGGTAGAAAGATGGCGGGTAGAGAAGAGTGGGCGGGAACGAGTAGAAATAATATAACGATTTTTATTTTTCAATATACATAGATAAAAGAAAATATAACGTCACATAGTCACACACTATCACACTTGTTTCCTTAAAGGGTTACCACCGACACATTGCACCAGATATGCTTAAAAGTCCCATTTATTAGAGGGTGAATCTATTGCCATCAAAACAAAAATTGGTATATTGAGAAAATGCTAATGATATGGATACTAGAAGTAAGTAAACGCAGAAGTAGACAATATACATATCATCATTCTCCTGCCCTTATCCCAATTTATTTGGGGCCGTCGCAACATATCTTTTTCTTCCATACTTCTCTATTAGTCGTCATCTCGGTAGTCACCCCCTTTCTAACCATATCATCATTCACACATTCCATCCATCGTTTCTTTGGTCTTCCCCTACTCTTATAGCCATCGACATCCATAATCAAAACTCTCCTCACGACATTTTCCTCATTTCTACGTAACAGGGCATACCATGACAACCGATTCCCACAATATACATATAGGTACATAAATAATCATCAGTTTTGCAAAAATAAAGAAAGAAAGAAAAAATATTTACCGCAATCACAAACTAAACTAAACATAGTCAAAACCAAACCAAATTATATAAAAAAGTACCAAAAAGAAAAATGAAACAGAAAGTCCTATACGAAGCCAAAAGGCTCAATAGAAACATTTTTAATCAAAGTTGACAAAGGTAACATTATTAGGTTACTTACGCCCCTACAGCTATGCTGTTCCAACATCACTATTGTTTTCAAAGTCAAAGTCAAAGCATTTATTTCAAATAGGCACTTAACAGGCACTTTTGAACGTCAAAAATTACTAAAATAGAATTGATTCTAGTCGCTCATTCCAAAAGGCTAAAAACAACAGTTTTTGAAATTGTTAAAATATAAAGAGTAACCTAGATAAAGAGGATAAGACAGAGATTAAAACAGAAGACGAACTAGCAGGGGATCGAGGAGGGGGGGGGGGTTCGGGGGATAACCGGAATAAATCATCTAAAAGAGATCCCAAGTAAAGTGTTAGAGAACGGTTTAGTAGTCTTTTAGGAAAATGTATCTAGATACTAAGCGAAATAGATTACGGCTCTCATCATAAACTAGGAAGTGAACGATACCTTCAGGTGTCATTCGCTTCTTAGTGAGCACTTCAGGCCTAAGTTTTTTACGACGGCTCTAAAACTTTACACTCAATATAAAAATAATATACTCAACCACTTTTCGATCGTCATTTTCGTACCTCGAAAATTATTCCAAAAGTTATTTCCCATCTTATCTGACTATTTTAATAACGTTGAAAACATATTATCTGTTACACCGTTCCCTTTTTTTAACAAAAACGAAATTTAATAAAAGCTGCTATTTATCAGTTTGAAAATTATAAATTCAATTTAAACTTTCCTTGGTTTCGTGGCCTGAGGTGTCGGGTCCCTAAGGGCTCGGGGACTTATGGGGTACCGCCCTCTCTAATTGATTGCATAACTACCGCCTATAATTCCTATTCATTCGTTCTTTCATTCAGACTCCGTTCATTCAAGCAATCATTTGACATCGGCGACAAATCGGCTCCAAAGATACCATTGTTGTTCGTAACCAAGTTTGAATTGCGTGGTATGTTTTGAATTGTATCGATTTGAGATCTTATGCCTTTGGTATTACGTTCCTTTACGATGTCATCGATTGAGAATTTGTCTGGTTAACAAAATTCTTGCTACAAAAATGCATTGGTTTTTGACGTTTCACCATCAAAATAAAGGTCATATTCGCTTGCGTTATCAAAAGAATTGACACCAAGTTATCGTATTATAGTTATAAAGGAATTTCACGCATGCCTTTTCCCTATTTCTTCAGCGAAGTCAGACCCATTGTCGCCATTATAGAATTCTGAGTGCTACTTGTGATTTTTATGAATAGAATAAAAATTAGTTATGGTGAACGATTATCTATGAATAAGGTGATTTTTATTTGGGCATTTAGCGTTTGATATGTTGTGTATGACCTTTTGGGCAGCTGTTAGGTAAAAGGTGATGTTCAGCCGTTTGAGATGACACGGGACAAGGAGTAAGGAAAGTTTACGGTCGAATGAATGTTTTGGAAGATGAATGATACTATAAACGGGAAATGAACAAAGTCAAATAATGATAACGATCAATTTTGTAAAGTTAAATCTGAAAAGATTTTTCATTTAGGTACGTACAAGGTAGAGTCCGTTTCACGAAAGAAGTCCCGCGGCAATAAGTGGAACTAATAATTATTATATAGTTAGCAACACTCCTACACCACCCTCCTGCCTCAGACACTTCTCTATATTTAAGGTTGTTCATTTAATTACCCAGTGTCTCTATTAAGATGGCGAGATACATAAATCAATCAATATTTAGGATTCTGTCGCACGCCAGTGGCGCCATTTCTACGAGACTTCTTTCGTGAAACAGACTTTATTATGAATTTGGTCAACATTCTTTTTTTTCATCTCCAAAAATTGAAAGTTGTCTTATAATAATACATAGTAAGTATGTACATAATTATTAAGATTAATAGACGGTTGTTTTACAAGCTTCTCCCATCATCTCATCATGTATATTAAATTCATCGTGACTGTTACATAAATAAAATACTCCAAAACCGCTCAAATTACTCAAGTTTTTTCAGGGTATAAAGTCTGGAAGTACATACAGCTGAAAGTGGAAACTTGATAAGAATTTTCATACTTTTCCGCACTCATAGAAGTTTGAAGAATAAATTAGAACTTTATCCTCGTATTATTATAAAACGTGTAATATTCATACTTATGGAAGTTGTACATCTGGAACACTTGGATTCTCTTGTTTTTATATGACGTAGGAAACGGGGAAGTTTCATAATTAGGAGGATGATAAAGTCGCGAAAGTTCTAACGCGAAATAATAATGGACTTTAGTTTTTAGGGTTCCGTACCCAAAGGGTAAAAACGGGACCCTATTACTAAGACTCCACTGTCCGTCTATCTGTCTGTCACCAGGCTGTATCTCATGAATCGTGAAAGCTAGACAGTTGAAATTTTCACAGATAATGTAGGTATTTCTGTTGCCGCTATAACAACCAATACTAAAAACAGAATAAAATAAACATTTGACGACTCCCATACAACAAACGTGCCTTTTTTCGGCTTTTTTGCCTTGTGGTACGGAACCCTTTGTGTGCGAGTCCGACTCGCACTTGGCCAGTTTTTACCGACTTCACAAAAAGGAGGAGGTACTATGTTCGGATGTTTGTTTTTTTTTTTTTTTTTGTTCGTTTGTTCATCGATTACTCCGCCAATTGTCGACGGATTTTCAAAATTCTTTTTTTGTCCGAAAGTAGATAGTTCTGAGGTGGTCCCATTGTCACCAAGTTAGGATCTGATGATGGGATCTTAGAGAAATCGAGAGCAACCCTCAAATTTTATAGGCTCACTTATTGTTTTTCGCATATTTTATGAAGTATCTTGTGTATTTGCGTACGGTTGTCACCATCTCAGGTAGCTGGGCTGATGATGGAAGGTTCAACTCCTTAACCTAAGAAGTTACTCGAACAGGCAAGGACTGTTTTAGTAAATTGTTTTGATGTTTGATAGGGCATTTGCCACATTTGGTCTCATGATCATCAAGTTATGACCTGATGCTGCAGTCAGGATAGTCTGCAAAGTACCTAACTCCTCGACAACTAACAGCAGATATATCGTGTTTAGGCTCATTGAAAAGGGCTCCATGTGTGGATAAACGTACTGTTAATTAGGAACACCGAAGTACATGGAGATCTGATGCTGAAGCCAGTCGAGCATCAGAAAAAGTACAAACCTTGAAATTACAGCACCGAAGTCGTGTTTGGGCTCATTTTAAACAGGACTAAATTTTAAGTTCAATGCAATGTTGTCATAAGTCTGGCCTGATGCTGCAGCCAGGATTATCAGCATCTAGTCTAAAAACTAATAAATACTTCTTAAAGTGAAATACTTTTGCGAGTTTTTCTTCTGTATAATTATCCTAACAAAGGTTGCCGGTAGTGGCTAGATGAGAGAAGCGGAGGATCGCGAACGTTGGCGCAAACTTCGGGAGGTCTACGTCCAGCAGTGAACTGCAATTGGCTGATGATGATTTATAAAAGCCTCAATCGTTGCATTTCACGCAATGCCTTTTCGTCATGAGGTCTATTTAGCAATTTGGTAGGTTCCAAGTCGCATAATACAATGTCATACAGCGTCTTTACACGACTAAGCGTGACATAAACTTGGCTCTTAGCAAAATTTTTCTTGCCTAAGTTTAAAGTAACTTGAGCATTTGCTCTCGGAAATTATGATTTGGTAAAATGGAGCTGATGATGAAGACCACAAATGGCACTACTCAATGACAAATATTTCACGGGTTGCGATTCGATTACTTTAATATGGCTGCTAAGCAATTTATGCTCATTACAATGCGTATGGTGAAGTGGAGCTGATGGTGACTTCTCAATCAGCTCCAGTTCTCCTGGTTCTTACTAGGAGAACTCCTCAACAATTAACGTCCATGCATCGGGAAAAGCAATATTTTGTAAAAGGTGATAAGTAGTTGACATTAGGCTATTATAACTTAGATAAACTACAAACTGACCCGATAAAAAGTGAAAAATAAAGACTTTTTTACAAAAAAAACAACCGACTTCCAAAAACACTATAAATAAAGAGAAAAACAACTTTAATTTCGGAAGTCGGTGGCAAAAACTAAAATACAAATCCAAAGACACCGACTTCCGAAATTAAAGTTGTTTTTCTCTTTATTTATAGTGTTTTTGGAAGTCGGTTGTTTTTTTTGTAAAAAAGTTTTTTTTAATTTACGTCCCACTTATTACTTTAAGGTACTATCGTTAAAGCGTTTAGTGCTTTACTATGAGTAGATATCGAAATATTAAACTTGAAAAGAAAACCCACATCTCAGTATCTAACCCTGGGTCTCAAAAACATTATAGATTTTATATCTACCTATTGCAACATCACCAAAAATGAATACCATAACCATAGCATTCGATCCCATTCATTCGACGATATAGCATCAATAATTCACAATTTATCAACAATAAATAGTGTAATATGTCCACAATACGTCCCTTAGAATACACCGGCGCGGCGCGACTCGGCTCGTGCAAAAACATCTGTCGCATTCACCAGACTGCTATTTGACGGGTCATTAAATATCTTCCACGCTTTCCACTTATTATCCATTTTTATATCATTTCTATAATAAATTTTATGCCAAATAAAATTCTGAGCCACGCCTCCTTCTAATAAATTATACGAAAAAGACAAATCTGGAGTTGTATAGTAATTTTTTTTCTCTTCTCTGTTGAATAGTTCCCAGTTTGCGTAAAATTGCCGATAATGCTCTGGAGGGCTTTTAGTGATAAAATTGTGGTAGATATACGTTTTTTATTCATGTTTCGTGGTTTGGGGTGGGCATAGTTTTAATGGGATGTCCTCGTAATGTAAGTGCGGTGGTGTGTGACATTGAGTGTTTGGCCACTCAAAATAATTGATAGCTTCGCTGTGTTTTTGTATTTCTGAATTAAAGGATAAGTTGTAATTTTGGAAAGTTTATAAAGGGGGTTTTTGAGTGGTTATTGGTTATTTTAGTTTGCTCGTGTTAGAATGCTTTAGTGAAGAGATTTTTTCAAGTGTCAGCAGTGTCACCACAGAATAACTAATAGTACTAACGTGGTGTCACCAGGGATCGAAACAAATAAATGTAAAAATTTTGAAAACCGACATACAAAGACACGATGATGATGAATAAATTGATGACCGTAGTTTTCGTAATTTTCACCGACGTCATGTAGATGTAAAGAATGTTGCTTCGTAGGCAACATATCAAAAGATTGACTGCCCCGTTGGTCTCGTGGTTGCAAGCGCGACTGCTGAGCATGGGGTCCTGGGTTCGATTCCCGGGTTGGACAAAGTGTTATCCGGTTTTCCTTTAAGAATTTCTTAGTAACAGTCCGAAGTTTGGAAGTTGGCGGTTTAATACCCCCTTGCCTCGGAAAGCACGTAAAGCTGTTGGTCCTGCGCCTGAACTCTCCCCGGTCGTGTCGGATTACCGTCCCATCGGACTATGAGAGTAAAGAAACAGAGAGTGCACCTGTACACTATAATATCTCCTGCCTACCTGGCTAATCTCCATTGAGATTGGCCACCGTGACCGAAAACGGTCGAGGAGGCAATTATTATTATCAACAGATTGCCCTAAAAAGCTTCCCTTCCAAAATCCATCGTCTATAATTTAATAACAAATGTATAATACCTACAATTATCAGACATTTATCTCAGAAGCCATCACTCCCTCCGGCGTGGCCTAATGAGGGCCTTGTGCCAGACACGTGGCCTTTGTCTGGCCTGGATTACATCTAATTACTACGTCAGTTTGTTTACAATAAGATAATATTATTATTTGAGTGTAAACAGGATGGAATAAAGGAAATTGGATTTGGACAATGTTTAATGTTGACAGTGTTCATATTGGAAATAATAATATTTTTAATAATGCTTTATTTTACTATGCCTGACCGGCTTTTTACCTAGTGATTATCAGTTTCATCATGATTATGTGGAAAGCTGGACAGTCTATCTTCATCACATCATCTTCCCGCCCTTATCCTGTGTTACGTGGGGTCGGCGCAACATGTTTTTTTCTTCCATTCTCCCCTGTCAACCGTTACACTATCATTCGAATGTGGAACTTAAGATAGAAACACGCTTGTACGATACGACTACATACAGAAAGCATGGCTAATAGAAATCTCTGTTCCTAGACAGCACGTTTCGCCGAAAACTTTGTTGATAGAAAACATTGTTCGTAGATATCTCGGTTCATAGGAAGCACTGTTGACAGAGATCTCTGTTCATAGATAGCACTTCTTGCCGGAAACTTTGTTCATAGAAACCACTGTTTCACCTTGGTTCATAGAAAGCGCCTTTGGTTCACCGAAACCAATTAGATTATTATTTTTAAGTAATCTGTATTCCCGTTCGCTCGCTCTTGCATCATATGTCGACGGAGCCTATTTCTGTGTAAAGGGTTTAAAGTAACCTAACCATTTTTTTTTTTTTTAACGTGGAGAAATGCTCATACATTCTGCACTACCACGGGGAGGTAGTGCAGTTATGTGGGACTCTAACCCACTAAAACTCCACGGTGTCCCCCTCTGCCGCTTACGGCGGGCACACGGGCACGCGTTAGCACTCATCCGTGAACCCGCCGCGGCTGTCCGTTACCGGACCCTCCTTTGGGGAGTACTCCCCATCACCGGCGCACCAGAACACATAGCACGCCGTGACCACCCCAGGGACCAAACCAACACATGGGCGCCAGACGACCCCGTGTCTGGGCACCCTTGTCCCCCTGCGACGGGTCAGGTCATTGGCCCCGCCGCCTGCCAGTTTTCGGCCGCAGAGGATAGGGACAGCGGCCAACGTCATACCGACACTCCTCCTCCCCTGCGGCCCCACCGCGTCCGCCATCGAACGGTGGCGACCCCGTCAAGGCCGCGGAAGGTAGGGAGAGCGGCGCACCGCAATACCGACACTCCTCTCCCGCCGCGGCCTCCAACCCTCAGCCGCGATGCCTCCCATACGACATCGCGGCCCGCCTCACTAGCGATGTCGCCGAAGCGGCACCGCAACCTACTTGTTGGCTGCTACGTCGTCGGCTTACAGGCTAAAGCCCTGACGAGCGGCCCCTCCTCGGATTCCTCTTCGCTTCACCGTGGGTGTCCAAGCCACGGCTACTGAGCCCCCCCCGCCTCGACAATGCGGGAACCCACCGGGGGGGAAGTAACCTAACGGGATGCCCTTCGCTCGCTCTGGCATCCTACGTTGCGCTTTTTTAACTAAGGTATCAGGAAACAGTGGTTTCTATGAACAAAGTTTATGGCAAGAATTGCTATCTATGAACAGAGATCTCTGTTAACAGTGCTTCCTATGAACCGAGATATCTACGAACAATGTTTTCTATCAACAAAGTTTTCGGCGAAACGTGCTGTCTAGGAATAGACATTTCTATTAGCTATGCTTTCTGTATGTAGTCTCATCGTACAAGCGTGTTTCTATCATAGGTTCCACACCGCTATCATTCACTCCCTTTTTCTTTTAATCGTTCCTCACACAATCTATCCGAAACTACATTTTAGTATGGACAAATTAATTCAATTACCTACCTTACTTATTCATTTTTGACTTTGAAAAGTGCCTCTTTGTCATTGTGTCTTGTTAATTGTGAGTTTGTGAGCATCATAAAGAATCATTTCTACGCGATATGAAAAATGCAAAATAAGACTTCACTTATATTAAGAATATACAAGCTAGGTAAAACTTTTACTGATAGCTGACAACAGTTAGCTATTAGCACACCATGAGATGGTGAAAGAAATAATGAGCTAGATGAAAAGCCAGAACCACTTACTCTCCTTTAAAGCCGACAAAGGACGATCTGACAAGTTTTATAATTCAAGTAACTCTTTAATACAATTACCTCTCGAGCATTAATACTCTTTTACAATACAAATAATAGTTTTAATGAAACAAACATAAGTACCCAATTATAAAAGCGAACTTTTTACTCTAACCACAATGACATACAATTATTTGTATTCATACACCCTTTGTATTTTATAAGCTTTTTATACTATTCAAGTATTGCGCATATGTTTTATATGAATCTCTTGTATTGTTGCAATTTTAGAATTAATAGGGCAAAAGTGACTCTTATTACCATTCATTTTTGATGCAATTTCGTTTAGCACTTCTTCTGGATACAAAACTTTCGAAATTTGAATTGTGCAAACCCTATTGCAAAAATAAATTGTCGGAGCATAAGGAACTTTGTCAATGTATCAATAAAGCATATTATTATGAAACATCAACGCAACTTCTGACCTTCTACTCTTGTGGAATCCAGCCCTTGAAGTGTTCGGGAATTGAAACTCAAATTGTAGTGGGCTATTCATATCCTATTCGATTTAGGACTCAATAGTCTAAGGAATAAGAATGTATGCCTGTTTCAGCAGCTGCATTTGATTGTTTATTATAAAACGACCATTTTGACGTGGTGTGACGAATGCAGCCAGTTGGTGTGTTTGAATTAAACATTTAATTTGTTTCCTTTATTCTGTTTGGGATTTATTAAGTGGCAATGTACTGTGACAATAGTCATGATTCGATTTGCTGACGTCATTATTGTAATGAACGGCTGGAGTGTTGAGGGTAGAACATATTGCGTTGATGAGGATTGCATAGAAATTTGTGCGACTTCACGCTTCCAGGATTGGGAATAATTAGCATATTCTATCGTTAAGATTTTTTTTTCAAGGGTGTTAAATACAAATTGAGGCACAAGCATGTTTAGCTAGGATAAAACATAGCATACAAAATTTAAAAGACAAGTTAAACAACAACAATCGTTTTTTAAAAAAAAGTCAACATTTTTTATCTATAAATTCTTTTAAACTATAAAAACTACACTCGAGTAACCACTTATGTAATTTAATTTTAAATAATTTTGTATTTAAAGCTTTGAAATGCCTTGGTATTTTATTATAAATGCACACACACATTGCCAAGCAGTTACTATTGTATTTAGACAGTCTAGGCAAATCATTTAACACTAGTTTATATGGATCTCGTCGGTTCCGAGGATTGACATCATTTGCAGTCTTAAATAGTTGCTTATTTTTCATAACAAACACACATATTTCGTAAATGTAAAGCGACGGTAACGGTAACAAACCAAGTCTTTTAAATATTGGTCGACATGAGTCGTCAGGCTTAAGTCCACAAATTGCTCTCATGCACTTTTTTTGAGCAATGAACGCTCTTTGGAAGTCAGTGCTGTTACCCCACATTATTAGTCCATAACGTAACAACGATTCGACGTACGCGTGGTATGACATTTTTTTTTTTTTTTTTGCGGATGGGAAATCATCAAATGACTCCTCCCGCTCTGGGTGGAGCGGAAGGGAGTGTCAGACTCTTACTGACTAAAACCCACCCGTGTTCCTTCCTTAGCCCTTTATGTTCCGGGGCAGCGGTAACCCTTTCGGACAATCCCGCTGACCCGGCAGGCTTCGGCGGTATGACATTAAAGCAGTTTTTATATTAGTTACATTTTTTACTTGTTTTAATGCGTAAACAAATTTATTAATTTTAGTGCTAACATTGTCTATGTGCTCTTTCCAGTTAATGTCTTTATCTATTATTACACCTAAAAATCTGGTACGCGTTACTTCATTGATTTTATTAATATTAAGTTTAATGTCATTTTTGGAATTATTTGATCGATTAAATTGGATGTAAACGGATTTGTCTAAATTTATCATCAAATGGTTAATGTCAAGCCAATGCAATAATGTGTCAATTGTATTATTAATGTCAAGTTCATGTTCTGAAATGGTATTTAGTTTTTTATTAGATGTCACTATAATAGAAATATCTTGTTGTTTTAATATTGATATACATATAGCTTGTTGTTTTATTATTGATATACAGGTTGATTTCTAATTTAACGTTTTCCTTTCAGGCCGTCATATTGGGGCCCATTTGCAACAACCAAACATCCCTTAAAGTCTATGCGAGAATTCATGGAATTCAAGAAAACACAACTTATACATATGTATGTATTTTTTAAATTTCCCAGAATTGTCATAAACATCACTTTTCTGTAAACTCCCAAATAGAATGGCCTTCATTGACTACCTAATACTTTAGCAAACCTTTCGATGACATCACATTTTCTAAAACAAAAGCAGTTCCAACCAGCGTCAGGCACTAGTTGTCTGGCATTTTTGCTGAACTGGGCCTTTTTGGCGCAGCCGTGAGGCACACATTCCTGCTAATTTCTTACATCGAACTTTGCACTTTTTATTTTCATTCTTTTTTAGGGTTCCGTACCCAAATGGGTACAAAACGGAACCCTATTACTAAGACTTCGCTGTCTGTCCGTCTGTCCGTCTGTCCGTCGGTCCGTCTGTCCGTCTGTCCGTCTGTCCGTCTGTCCGTCTGTCCGTCTGTCCGTCTGTCTGTCTGTCTGTCACCAGGCTGTATCTCAAGAACCGCGATAGCTAGACATTTGAAATTTTCACATATGATGTATTTCTGTTGCCGCTATAACAACAAATACTAAAAACAAAATAAAATAAATATTTAAGGGGGGCTCCCATACAACAAACGCGATGTTTTCGCTTTTTTTTGCTCGATATCAAAAATGGCAACAGGTAGGCACTTGAAATATTCACAAAATACTCAGTTGTATTTTAACTTTAATAATAAATAATAAAAATAAAATAAAATAAATATTTAAGGGGGGCTCCCATACAACAAACATGTTTTTTTCGTCGTTTTTGCCTTGTGGTACGGAACCCTTCGTGTGCGAGTCCGACTCGCACTTGGCCAGTTTTTTTTTTTATCTGATATCCGACTATTATCTGACTATCTGGTGTATTGTGTGTCTTTTAGTCTGTGCTGAATAAATGTATTTTCTTTCTTTCTTCCTTCTTTAAGTTAAAAGTTATAGGAAGAAGTTTATAAACAATCTTCTAAAAAAATATCTATGTATCTACATGAACTTTGAATTACGGGGAAAACATCTTCATTTAATCAGCTATCTAATGACGTCCAAGAGTTTCAATAAAATTATTAAGAGGGGCCGAAGAAACAGTCGATAATACTGGCAAAGCTCGAATTTGCAAATTGTGTATCAACAAGAATCTTAATTTTTCTAAGATAACCTTAGATAATTCTTTTTATAACAATATAACCTACAAGTTATATTGTTATGAAAATATTATCTCATCATCATCATCATCATTTCAGCCGAAAGACGTCCACTGCTGGACTTAGGCCTCCCCCAAGCACCTCCACTTCGACCAGTTCTGTGCTTCTCGCGTCCAACGGATTCCTGCGGCCTTCACAAGGTCGTTGGACCACCTTGTGGGAGGCCTCCCAACGCTACGTCTTCCGGTACGCGGTCGTCACTCCAAAACCTTTCAGCCCCATCGGTCATCTGTTCTGCGAGCAGTGTGCCCTGCTCACTGCCATTAAAAAAACTGCCACTAGAAAATAATTATCCAGTATTATTAACTAGCCGCGCCCTGCGGTTTCACCTGCGTAAGTGTCGATCGCGTGGGAATATCGGGATAAAAATTAGCCTATATGTTAATCCAGGGTGTCAGCTACCTCCATACAAAATTTTATCAAAATTGGTCTAGCCGTTTGAGCGTGAAGAAGTAACAAACATATAAACACACTCACAAACTTTCGCCTGTATAATATAGTCAAATGAAAAGTAGATAATTATATGAATTTTATTTGCGTGAAGATATAAGGTATAAGCAGGATACCAAAAAGAAACAGTTAAGAGCGTTTACGCCGTTCGGCATTTCATACAAATTTTCAAGCCCTTATTTTTCGAAATTAATGAACTGATTTAAATGAAACTTTATATGCATAAGCAGGATACAAATGTCTAAAAAGTTAGTAGAGAACATTTTCGAAATGTTTTATTTAAAAAAAGATAACTGGAAATTTCTGTTTCTATAGAAAATTTAAAATCGGTTTAATTTGGCTGTAACACAATTTTTCGAAAATGTTCTCTACTAACTTTTTAGACCTTTGTATCTTGCTTATGCGTACGAAGTTTCATTAAAATCGGTTCATTCATTTCGAAAAATAAGGGCTTGAAAGTTTGTATGAAATGCCGTACGGCGTAAACGCTCTTAAAGCAAGAATGGACCAAAGGCAATAAACACTCGTGAAGCTGCAGATTGTGTTGAACATTCTGCGTCGGATCCTCAATCCTAACGCTTGATTAGTACTGTCGCGGAGAACGTAAATTCTACCCAATGTCAAGATTACGATGGCCTTGCCTTGGATGTTAGAAGATTGGGATAATACGGTACTTTTAATTTTTGTTCACTAAAACCTCATTGAAAAATTAAGTAAATATCAGAACATTACGACTGTTTACCGTTAGAAGGGTTATGCAGAGGTTTATCTACTAATAGTAGTAGTAATATCGGGCTACAAATTAAGTAATCTATATTATATAAAAATATAAAGTCCTGACTGACTGATATATCAACGCACAGCCGAAACCGCTGGTCATGACCCATGAAATTTGTAGGGTGTGTTCTTTGTAAAGAGTAGGTATCCACTAAGAAAGGGTTTTTCGAAATTCCACCCCTAAGAGGGTGAATGGGTGTAATTTCACGCGGACGAAGTCGCGGGCAGAAGCTAGTTATTTCATATTTGTAATGACTGCTGGGTTAGGTTCTTCTTTTCTCGTATCGATGACTCATATTTTGTCTGACCTGGTCAGCGCTGTTGTTTGCCTCATATAAGTCCTGAAGGATGCAGGTGAGAAGTTATGCACGACGGGCAGGAGCGACGGTACTGGATGAATGAGAGTGACCGAAGATTGAGTTTCATCATCATCATCATTTCAGATGAATCTCCTCATTTCTGATTCGATTACGCAGGGAAACTCCAAGAAGAAGAAGAAAGAAGAAAGAAAAATATGGGGAAGATTGAGTTTAATAGAGTGCAGTTGGAGAGGTCTAAGTCCAGCAGTAGACTTCTATATAACGTTATTTTTAGTATATGCGAAACCTGAATATAGTTTGTTCAGGATAAGTAACTGAATCGATTCCAATAATTTTTACCCCATGTTATATTTTGCCCCAAAAATATTTAAAAAAGGTTAAAAGTTGGACACCAAGCGACACTAAGCAGGTTATCCAATCTCCGCGCCGAACGGTAAGGTACCTAGGTACTATCATCAATGAGTGCAAGACAGCGCGGCGCGAGCGGCGCGGGGGAGCATGTTTTTGTACGGACAAACAGGTAACATAACAAGCTTATAACTTTGTGATTTTTCATGACACAGTTTTGAAATTTTGTACATAGATTCTTTACATAAAAATACCTAGACACGTGTTTCGGGTTTTGGCATATACTAAAAATAATGTTGTATAAGCCGATAATGATGGTATAGAGATAGCATAGAAATTGGTATGTAGGCGTATTAATTATAGCAGTCTACAGTTAGTTTTAATTTAGTTCAGTCTCGGTTTTTGTCTAGTAAGTTTTACCATAGCTACGAGTACATCTAGTTCAAGCAAGATCTAAAACATCAATATTTTAGCCCATATGATATAATTAATTAATTAGCTAATTAAAACTCGATTTATAGAAACCTAATTGTAATTCTACTTCCAGATCAATCATAGATATCTTTTGTTTGGATATCCATTACTATGAAATACACTATCAATTAAAACTACCTCCTCCAAATCCTTCAAGCGTCCTCATGTAGAACCTAAGTGTTATTTGTACCAGTTTTAGTGGCTCCCCGTTAGGTGCTGCGTTGTTTGGTGCTCTCTGCCGGCTCCTCGGAATTTATTACCGAACCCTATTGTCTTATCTACTTGATTAACTAGTTGATTAACTTTACAAGTACTTTTATGTCTTTTTGGGGAGAAAACGGACATCGAAATAGGAAAAATTACCTCAATGTGGGTACTGTGAAGGTCCAGACGGGACCTCCACAGTTTAATTAGTTTAATTAAAAGAACTTGGACTTGGAACTAATATATTTTATAAGAAGACTTTATTTACAGTTTCATATTATTTCTAGCACTCTACTTCTATTAAACCAAAAATACCTTATTAAAATATTTGATACTTGCTTGAACGTTCGAATGGAACACCCAAACAATTATGACTAGCCAGCATCTACTGCTAAAGGTAGGTCTACACAGACACTACAGTACTATAAAAGGTGGAGATGACAATCAATTACACGGCGTACCTACTTATAATGACGTTCTCAGTCTGCATACGAAAATTCAATCAAATATATCTAATAGGTTAGTCACTATAGCCAGTTGCTTATCGGCAAAACAGATAGTCGGCCAATCACTAATTCACTACTATATAAATCACTTTTTGGGGTTATTCCGTTTATCCCCCCCATAAAATCCACCCTAAGGTGGATGCGCGGAAACGCATGTCCGAGAATTCACCCTAAGCCTATAAATTTCGTTTAACCAACTAGGCCTAGGGTGGATTCTCGGATATGCGTCTCCGCGTATCCATCTTAGAGTGGATTTTTGGGTAGGATAAACGGAATAACCGACGTTTTGAATGCTAGGATTTATTTGATAGTTTCAAAATATGTAGGTACTCCGATGCATTAGTTTTGCCAGTGTTTTCATTTTATTGTCGTATTGTCGTCAACTCATTGTATACTCTTCTGTCTACGCCATTAAGGAATAAGACACTGTTATAATACAGTCGCCAGCACATCAAGCTACGCGAAACTGACAAATTTTCCTAGTCAACTTTGAACCTTATGCTTTAGCGATAAAGTTGAAAATCTATTAAAGAAATTTGACAGATTGTAGTAGCTTGATGTACTGGCGACGTCTGTACGTGAATAATGGTTCTTTTATATCTATAGTGCATTTCGTATAGGTCGTAAATTTTTAGGAACATAAACTGATTCTGAGACTTGTCTTGAACCTTACCAATTCATCAAACGTACAAAATTTGTTTCCTGTGAAAGAGTCTATTCAAGAAAGTATAGAGGTATGAGGAATAGGGTGTAAAGTTTACACATCCTCCATAGAAAAGGGAGGATCCTCCGACCAGACGGGTGTTGTCTGGCGGGCAACTGCCCAATGATTCATGTTGTATCTATGCTAGTTGCGCGGTAAACTCTGCTTGCGAGATGCACGATTTTGCGTGACGTCAGTATGACGCGTTGTTCGCATGTGGCGTTGTAGATACTGTTACAAAAGTATAGGTACCCAAGAAAGAAAACTGTTGCGGTTTTAAAAACATAGTTGAAATGACATTAGTAAGCCAAGGATTTTGCGAGTTGAGTGGTAACCTACTCAACTCGGCCTATCGCAGTCCACTGCTGGACATAGGCCTGTCCCAAGCTGCGACACTACACTCTGACCTCCGCCTTCCGCATCCAGTGTGTCCTGGAGCCATTTTTTAAAGATCTTCCGTCCATCTGGCTGGGGGGCGTCCAACTCTACACTTACGCGGTCTCCACTCCAGGACTCGTCTGCTCCACCGGCCGTCGGTACTTCGACAGACATGACTGCCACTCTAGCTTGCTTACTCTGCAAGCGATGTACGTAACTCCAGTTCTTTTCCGGATAATTTCATTCCTAATTTTACCCTTCAAAGAAACTCCGAGCAGCCAACCTGCTGGTCTTCTTTAAAAAATAATTATACACCACGATCTTTATCGACGGATCGCGTGTTTTCTACTAATAAAACATTGGAAGATCTACCTACACTTGATGCAGCGATAATAAATAGATGTCTTATAATGTTTAAAAAATTAAATGTAAGTAATTGGAAAAGGATCAAATAATTTTAAAACCCCCAACTTAAATAATCTAGGTAACGAGACTAAAACAAAAATTAGATAAATTCTTATGGCAGTCGGGGGACCTCTTAGCATAGAAGGTGTTCCACAGAACGGTCCCCCGACTTCCATATGAATTTATCTGTTTTAGTCTCGTTACCTAGATTATTTAAGTTGGGGGTTTTAAAATTATTTGATCCTTTTCCAATTACTTCCATTTAATTTTATTATTTTTTAGTGTCGGGGGTTTTTTAAATTTTTAATTTAATTTTTTATTTCATGCTTTTTGTAGGGACTCCTTAATTTTTGTATTTCATTTCTTTTATTTTCTTACGTTTTAAGATTCAGGGAATTTGGTGTTTAATCAGGTTTTTTATCCGTCAAAAAATAGTTATTAATTTATAGTTGAAGAATAATTTTTAAGACTAAACAGATTTTTTTGTTTTATTATATCCTTTTTCTAGTTATTCAACTTTCGTACAAGTATTTCATAGCTATTAGATATCTTAGGTATTTCAGATATAGTTTATAAAATGGGACTGCGACACTATCTGATGTAGAAATACCTACGCTTTTTAAGTAGGATAATTCCATTCGTATTAAAAATAGTCAAACTCAGTGGTTGTATCACTTATTATATACCACTGATTGTCGTAGGTACCAGTCATCACTCCACTTTCCTCAGTAGTAGTGATACGCTGGTTCTGGCGCACCGATCTGAGGGCGGGTGTGCCAGAACCCCAAAACCTAAAAAAAAAAAAAAAAAAAAAAAAAAAAAAAAAAAAGGTTTTGGGGTGCTCTGATCACGTTTCTGCGGTCCATTTTTGCGTAGGATGCGCGGTTCCGGAGATGTGCAAATCAATTAGCTGATTTATCTAATTGATTTCCGGTGCTACGAACCCTCATTAGTGTTTCATTGTTAATCCTCTTATCTATTCAACCTCGTGCACCCTCATTAGCGATGCATTGTTCGCCTAATCCTTGCATTCCTTGGCGTTCTTATCTACTATTACTCATTGCTAACCCTCAACTGCTTTTCTGAATCATCAATAAAACACATTCCTTCATTTTATTACAACATTTTATTTCTTATTTTCTACAAAATATGTGCGGAACATTTCATCCACTAAAATATCATTGTACAGTGTGTTCCCCGTAAATATGTTCGTAAAACTATGCATTGAACATCCCTGAAACTTATATAGCAAATACATTAAGCAATATTCACCACACACTGAAGTCCAATCATTCTGAATCCTATCAACATTCCAGCCCCATCTTTTGCAATTCCTTTTTAAAAACTCGAGATAATATTGCGTAGGTCCTCGTCCATATGAATCAAAATATTGACCGATGCCATTTTCGTATCGATATGTACAGCTACCCAGTGTGAGCCTGGTTTATCATCCGTATCCAAATTGCATATTATATACGTCGGTACATGGGTATACATAGGTAGTCTATTAGCAGCATAAACATTTTTTTCTAGACTGGGATGGATCTTTTTTAGATGTTGCTGTACTTCAAGTGTATCCATGATATTACTGCTATTAGCAGATTATTACAGTACCAATCTGTTCAATGGTTGCCATAGGAATGTTCAATTATAGTGATTTTTGTAAATATATCGCATTCTTTTGAGTGACTCAGAAAACAAGCTGATGCCTGATGGGAACAATGTGCGATAACTTTGTTGACTCATAGAGTCACTATCAGTTTCGTTGAACTTAGGAATTTGCTTTAGATAAGAATGGTGCTATATAAGAGCGAACAGTTGCAGTCATGAAATCAGTCTATGGTCGTTTGACCACAGTGAATTGTATACCGATACTTCGTTTGTGGTACTTCAGCGCATCAATAATCATGGAGGTAAGTGTTTATTCTATTGACAAACTTACTTGTATATCTTTTGTTGTTCTTTTGTTATTTCCTAACGTGTGTGTGTGTGTAATCACAATGTAAACAAATTGATATTAACATGATATCTCTGTTGTTGCAGAGATCATTCAGCTTCGCAGACGATAATGAAAATACCTATAAACAGTATTACTACTCACCGCTCTCCCCTCAACATGAAGAAGAGGGCGATGATATCGTCATTAATAACACATGCGATGGTGGAAAAAGGAAATCGCAACCGATTGATAATTTTTTTGAAGTGGTGCCAAAAATAAAAAAGAAGAAACCGTTATCGTCAACCGTGGCACGAGCCGCTAGAGATGGTGTATCATACATTTCTACTAATTCTGACGACGGAGCCCAAGCGACGCATCTCATAAAAATTGAAATGTACGATATGAAGAAGCTATGTAAGATTCCAACTACCGATCATTGGAAGCACGCTACCACGAGGATTAAATATTATGTAAAGAATAATAAGGATAGCATCTACGACAACACAAACGGCCTCGTATACAATATTACAAAGACAATAGCAGAAAGTGAAAACGTTAAAAAATACTTTTTTAACAATGATAGCCATTAGCTGATTAGTGAATGTGATTCTGTTTACTTAAATTACTTCTGTGTACTCATTAGATTCTATCTGTCTTTCTAATCCTTTGCTAGACTATAAATATTGAACATTATTTGAAACTGGGTATCATTGGTCTACCGACACTTAACTGTTACTTAATGTGCTCATTCGACAGTGAATTCGATCAGGAGATGTCAAAAGTTTGTGATGAAATGGAGAAGCGTGAACTGTTCGATTCATCATATGATGATGAGTTGTATAATCACTGTGCAATGGTTGAAACAACGTTGATGTAAGTATTAAAAGTACAAACTCAATAAGAAATATTATTGTAGTAATGTTTTATTTTAAGATTTATCTAATAATTTTCTTGCTTTTTGTTACAGTCAACCACAAGTTGGAAGAGGTAACAAACGAAGTATCACAACTGACGAAAATATGGGTACCAAGAAAACAAAATTTGATGAAGGAGCTTCTACATCATCGATTGAAACCAATAACGTGGACAACAATAAGGTGGAATGTGACACATGTCATGTTTTTATTAATAAAAGGTATCTAAATAACCATTTAAAAAGCAATTCTCATAAAAATAATCTTTTAAAATCACATAGTTCATTAACAAATGTAACAGTTGTTGAAACCGCTTTTGGTAACCGAATTTTAACATATAGAATTAATAGTAAAACAACTCAATCGATGCAATATTTTGAAACACCGGAATCGTTTTTAAATTCATTAAAAATTGATATCTTATTTTTGATAAATGAATGTATTCAACAACATACAATTCTTAAAATAAACTTCATATTGCATGCTGATTTCATACAACAAACTAAAGACATTAAGAATACATTTGATTTTCAAACGTTTAATTACATAATTTGTCAGGGTGACGACTTAAATATTTTTTATTCATCATTAATAGACACTGTAGTTGGTAAAATTTGTCAATTTGAAAAAAAAGATAGTGGTTGGAGTCTTAATCAAATTAAATACATAGACATGAATGTTAACAAATTCAACCCCCTACGTGGTAGTTCATATATCGATCTTCCTCAAGATATTAAATCAAAAAAAGCTGTAATCAATGTTAAAAATAATGATAATATGTGCTTCAAATGGGCATTACTCTCTGGTTTATATCCTGTATGTAAAAGTGTAGATCGGGTAACATCTTACACAATTCATGGAAATAAACTTAAATTTACTGGTATTTCTTTTCCGGTTAAAATTGCAGATATATCAAAAGTAGAGAAATTAAACAATATTAGTATAAATGTTTTTGGTTTAGAGTATAATAAAGAAAAAAAGTGTAATTCTGTTGTAGGTCCTTTATACTTAACAAAATGTCGTACCCCTAATCATATCAACCTACTATATATATCAAATGGTACTAACAATCATTACTGTTTTATTAAAAACTTATCGCGATTAGTTAGTTCACAAATATCAAGTCAACATCGTGCAGTTTATATATGCGATTCATGTTTAATTCATTTCCCATCAGAGGAAAGACTTAATAACCATCAACAATATGATTGCGCTCACATTTGTACGGAATTACCCAAAGGTGAAAATTCCAAAAAGGATTGGTTTGGTAACGCAACATCAAATAATAAATTAAAATTTGATAAATTCACAAAAAAGTTGGAAATGCCCTTTGTGGTTTATGCAGACTTTGAGGCCTTTTTGAATCCGATAGAATCATGTAGTAACGATCCCTCCAAGCCTAGTACAATGAATATTCAAAAACATGAAGTGTATAGTTTCGGATATTACATTAAATGTTCATATGATAACAGATTATCAAAATATGAGACGTATAGTGGACCAAACTGTGCACAAGTGTTTATGAATCGCCTTTGTGAAGATGTGAAAACAATAGTTAAAAAAAATAGCTTCCAAAAATGCCCCGTTCCATTATCAGATGAAGATAAAATTAAATTTTCAAATTCAAACATATGTCATATTTGTGAAACTGAGTTAAATGAAGATCCTTTTTACGATTTTGATTGGCACACTGGTAGTTTAAGGGGTGTTGCACATCAAGTGTGTAGTTCTAAGTTCAGAACCCCTCGTCATGTTCCAATATTTTTACATAACCTCAGTCACTACGATGCTCATTTTATTGTCCATGCATTAAACCTCGATGATGGCAAAATTGAAGTTATTCCACAAAATAAAGAACGATACATATCATTTTCAAAACAGTTAACAATAAATAATCAACCAGTAACTTTAAGATTCATAGATTCATTGAAATTTTTATCGTGTAGTTTAGATCAACTAGCTAAAAATCTTAATGATGATCAGTTTACAGAACTAAAAAGAAACTATCCTAATAATGAAGATTTTTTACGTTTAAGACGGAAAGGTATTTATCCTTATGAATTTATGCGTAATAGTGATTGCTTGAAACATCCATCACTTCCTGATCAACACCAGTTTTATAGTTCACTCACAGATTCGAATATTTCAAATGATGATTATAATCATGCAAAAGATATTTGGCAACATTTTAAGTGTAGTAGTATGTCTGATTATTCCAATTTGTATTTAAAAACTGATGTTTTACTTTTGACCGATGTGTTCGAAAACTTTAGAAAGCTTTGTATTAAAACTTACGGATTAGATCCTGCCCATTACTATACTGCTCCAGGTTTAAGTTGGGACGCAATGTTAAAATTTACGAAAATAGAATTAGAATTGTTAACGGACTATGACAAAATTGCTTTTTTTAAAGCTGGTATTAGAGGGGGTGTATCTCAGTGTAGCAATCGTTTTGCTAGAGCAAATAACAAATTCATGGAGGATTATGATAGTGAAAAACCTAATTCATATCTAACATATTTTGATGCGAATAATTTGTATGGTTGGGCAATGTCCCAATCCCTTCCTGTTGGTGGTTTCGAATGGGTTAATTGTAATACGGATTATAATGTGTCGGATACGTCTGATTTTGGTTATGTTTTAGAAGTTGATTTGGAATATCCTGATGAACTTCATAATTTACATTCTGACTTTCCGTTATGTCCTGAAAACATATGTGTGGGTAATACTACAGAAACTAAATTAGTTCCTAATTTAAATAATAAAAATAAATACATCATTCACTACAGGAATTTAAAACAATGCATTCAAATGGGAATGATATTAATTAAAGTACATAGAATTTTAAAATTTAAACAGAGTTCTTGGTTAAAGAAATACATCGATTTAAATACTTGTTTGAGAACGTTAGCCAAATCAAACTTTGAAAAAGACTTTTTTAAATTAATGAACAATTCTGTCTTCGGTAAGACTATGGAAAATATTGAAAAAAGAGTAAACGTTAAACTACTAACTCACTGGGATAATCGTGGTAAAGTTTTAGGTGCTCAGGATTTGATTGCAAAACCAGAATTCCATAGTTTATCAATATTTTCAGAACATTTAGTCGCAATACAATTACGAAAAACAAAATTAATTTATGATAAGCCAATTTATTTAGGATTTTGTATTTTAGATATATCTAAGACCCTTATGTATGAATTTCATTATAACTACATGATTAAAAAGTTTAAAAATAAAATTAAGTTATTGTACACCGATACCGATAGTTTGATATATCAAATTTTTACAGACAATTTTTATGAGGATATAAAACCAGATCTACTTCACTATTTTGATACATCAGATTATCTAGAAAATAATATTTACGGTTATCCAAACATAAATAAAAAAAAGTTAGGTTTTTTTAAAGACGAGAATAATGGTAAAGTATTGAGGGAATTTGTAGGGTTGCGATCAAAAATGTATGCCCTGGAAGTAGAAGATAAATTTATAGCAAAGGCAAAAGGGGTTAACAAAAGTGTTACCAACAAAATGAATATGAAAAATTACAAATCGTGTTTGTTTAATAAAAATGTACAATATTGTAGTATGCTTCGATTTAAGTCAATCAAACACACTATTTTTACACAAAAAATAAATAAAGCATCTTTATCATATAATGATACCAAACGATGTATTATGGACAACAACATTGATACATTGGCTTGGGGACATTATAAATTACGCTAAGTGTTGATGTCAACTTTTTATTTTTATTTCTGTGTATGTACAAAATTTGTATCGATTGTAAAATTCTGATGTACTAATTGTGTTAGAGTTATAATTATTCGATTGTAAATAATGTTATATAAGTAATGATAAAACTGTGAACATACATTTGAGAAGATTGTAAAATTCTGATGAGTACTAATTGTGTTAGAAATAGTATGCGTATGAATAATAGTTTTTTTTCATCAATTTTATGTTTAATATAATTTTAGCAATATATACTTAATTTTTACAAAAACATTTTCATTTTTTATTTCATCCCTTTGAACTCCAGACGTGTGAAATGTTTCACTTTATCCATCCGTTTACTGCTATTGTGGCAGGGCCAAGTGGATGTGGGAAGTCAAATTTTGTAACAAATTTCATAAAATCAGTTAAAAAAATATGTAATTGTGATTTTAACCAGATCACATGGTGCTTTGATGAAATGCAACCTTTATATAATTTACCAAATGTTAACTATCATCAAGGAATTCCTAATCTTAATATGTTTGATGGTGAAAACCCACATCTTGTTATTATTGATGATCTAATGAGAGAGTCTGATGGAAGAATTGTGGATATATTTACAAAAGGTAGTCATCATAGGAATCTTAGTGTATTTTATTTAACACAAAATTTATTTCATCAGGGTAAAGGTCAAAGAGACATTTCTTTAAACTCAAGTTATATAATATATTTTAAAAACCCTCGAGATAAAACTCAAATAAGATATTTAGCACGACAAGTGTCGCCAGATAACCCAAAATTCATTGAAGATGCCTACAGGGATGCAACTTTAGAAGCGCATGGATATTTAATGGTAGATTTAAAACAGAATACCAATGATTTTTGTCGCATCAAGACAAATGTCTTCCCATTTAATGGACACTGTACAGTCTACGTCCCAACAAAAGAGTTTAAATACATCAAGAATCAAACAATTCAAATCATTTCTAAATGATGCATCGTCGACTCACAACGCATAAACATTTGCTAAGCGCTTTGCATACGCTTAAACCAAAATATCAAAAAGCGTTACTTAAAACATGTGATGAAGAAGAAATAAACTGTATTTGTGAATGTATTCATAACGTTTTACAAGGAAAAGTACCTCTTAAAGATCAAGATAAACAAAAATTGAATAAACACAAAAATATACTCCGTAAACTGGTGCATAAGTGTAAACATAAACTAAGAAAAAATATAATCATACAAAAAGGAGGGGCTTTCTTACCAATAATATTAGGTGCAATATTGAGTGGATTAGTAAGTGGACTAGCCAGTTAACATGGAAAATGCAAAGAAAATGATACTTATTGAACCTGGATTGATTGAAAAATTAAAACAAGAAAATAAGGTTAATAGTAATTTGTCTCGATTAGATATTGAAATGCAAAATATTATGAATAGTAAGACGGAAGACCGTAAGAAGTGGATGTTATATTTACAAACACTACAAAGATACCTTCACTTTACCGAAGAGGATCGACAACCACTCAGATTACCAATTTATTCTGATACATCTAATGAAGATCTAAATGAGTCTAAAATTGACTTTAAAAATAAAGATAGAGAACTAAAAAGTATAGTTGATGCTGAATCTTTGTTAGAGGAGAACGGATCCATGAAAAGTAAAGAAAATAACACAAATCCGCTTTACACACCAACTCAAATACTCAGTTTAATACCAAAAAGTTATAATAAAAAAGGTGAGTTATTATTAAACTTAGTTGGAACAAATAAAAGTAAAATACATTGGGATAGTGAAGGCACAGTCATAATTGATAATGAAAAAATTCCTGGAAGTAATATTGTTGATTTAATAAATGATTCACTAAGACCCTTAAAAAGAAGTGATCCAGTTGGGTGGGATAGATTTGCTAAAGCATTAAAAGATATTAAAGTACCACTCACTTATATCGGAAACCCAAAGAGATGTGAGTTTATTAATCAGCTTCAAGCAAAAGATCTGAACAAAACCTCGGAGATTGAAGATCAAGAGTTTTCTACACCGAACAGTGGAGATAAAAAATTTATAAATAAAATACGTAAAAAGGTCGATTGGGAAAAATGGACCCCGTACTAGAAGAAATTAATAGAATTTATTATGACCCATCTAACCCCGCTGGTTTTAGTAGTATTGATAAATTATCAAAAGCCATGAAGGGTAAAATGGATAAAAAGCAAGTAAAGGAATGGTTACAATCACAAGAAACATACACTTTACATAAACCTATTCGGAAAAAATTCCCGCGTAATAGGTACATTCTATCGAATATTAATGAACTGTGGCAAGCTGATTTAAGTGATATGCGAACTTATTCTCAATATAATGATGGTTTCAACTACATACTTTGTGTTATTGATGTATTTAGTAAATATGCTTTTGCAAGATCAATGATTAAAAAAAACTCAGAAACAACTAAGGAATGCTTTGAAAGTATATTTACTGAAAGTAATTCAACACCTACTCACATACAATCTGACAAAGGTACAGAATTTGTTTCAAAAGATGTACAAAAATACTTTAAATCCAAAAAGATTAATTACTATACCACCAACAATCCTGATATTAAGGCCAGTATTGTTGAGCGATTTCAAAGAACTCTAAAAATGAAAATGTGGCGTTATTTCACTCATAATAATACTTATAGATACATAGATGTTTTACAAGATTTAATATACTCTTATAATCACAGCATTCACTCTAGTATTAGGATGTGCCCATCTGATGTAAACTCCAGCAATATTATGACAGTTTGGACTAATCTTTATGATAGGAGGTCAAACAAACTTTCTTTAGAACACCCAAAACCAAAATTTAATATGGGTGATTATGTCCGAATAACTAAATATAAACATGTTTTCCAAAAAGGGTATGAATCAAATTGGAGTGATGAAATATTTATTATATCTTCAATAATTGATAGATCTCCATGGGTTGTATATACAGTAACAGATTTACAAAATGAACCAATAGTTGGTACTTTTTATGAAAGAGAATTACAGAAGGTCACTTACAACCCCACCTCACAATATAAAATAGATAAAATAATTGACTCTCGTTATTCTGGCCACAGAAAAGAAGTATTAGTGAAGTGGAGAGGTTATCCAGATAAATTTAACAGTTGGGTTTTAGCTTCTAGTTTAAAAGAAATATGAATAAAGAAAGTTTTTATTTAACTTTGCTCAGCAATAGTTCAATGGACTACTTTCCTGATAACAAGACCACAAATTTTTCAACAAAATTACCAAAAGCTATTAAATTAGAAGGTGAATGGTCGGTTGGAGTTGTCGAGTTTCAATATCCATGTACAATGTTTACTGTTCAAGATCATGAAAATGTTATATACATTACAAAAACCATGTTAATGCCTACTGAAGATAAACCCTCAACAGTGTACTACAAAAAACATATTCCAGCTACCAACTATGATAACGTCGAGCATATTTTAAAAGCGTTAAATGGTATCAGAGAGAAATTAACATTTCGTCAAGATGAAATAACAAAATTTGTGTATGTTTCTGTTTTGGATAAAAATATAACATCCGTTACATTATCACCCAAATTAAGTTTACAACTAGGCTATGAACCAAATAAAAATCTCTTGGAAAGAAATTTTGGAAAGTGCCCTGCTAATTTACACTTAGGGTTACCATCTCAACTATTTGTGTATTGCGACATAATCGATCCTCAGATCGTGGGCGATGTCATGACTCCTTTATTAAGAATAATTTCATTAGATCCTTCAAAATATATTTATGGTGCAAATAAAATGTATGTTTTCTCTCCACCTCACTACTTACCTGTTATGCGAAGAGAGTTCGATACGTTGGAAATAGATATAAGATCGAGCACAGGACAAAAAATACCATTCCAGTTTGGAACCGTGTGTATTAAACTACATTTCCGAAAATTATAATAATGTATTCTCTTCGTGATCATCATAATTGTCCATATGAAAATTATTATACACATCAAGCTGGATCAGGAGTTGGAGTAATTTATAAGGGTTCACCATATCAACGCGGTCATGGTATTGGGAGCTTCTTAGGGGGTTTATTTAGATCAGTTTTACCTTTACTTTCAAGTGGTGCTCGAGTGATTGGTAAGGAGGCATTAAACGCTGGAGTTGGTCTTTTATCGGATATGGTTCAAGCGCGTCCTATGGAAACCTCAATAAAAGATCGTCTAAAGCAAGTTAGTACAAACTTAAAACGAAAGGCTGATGATAAAATTGATCGATTTAACATGACAGGATCTGGGTATATAACTAAAAGAAAACGACGGTCCCCGTTCATTCCACAATTAGCTGCTAAAGTGAAAGCTGCGAAAAAACTTGGTTTAAAACCAAAGAATATCAAAGATATATTTTCAAATTAAATATGTCTTTTCTTCATAATCATTCTTGTGAGTGCGCTAAGTCAGAATTGGATTTGTTTGCACTACCGTCTACACAAACAAGCATTGAAAGTGGATTGTGGATACACTATAAACCAATTTCATCTCTTGCTGATGATGGACCTATCGAGTTTCAAGTTCCTGGTACAGGCGATGACTACATAGATTTGTCTCATACATTAATCCACATAAAGGCAAAAGTATTAAATCAAGATTCAACTAACTTGGTATCGACTACAGTAGTAGCACCTGTAAATAATTGGTTGCACTCACTTTTTAGTCAACTTGATGTTTATTTAAACCAAAAACTTGTATCACCACCTAATAATACCTATGCCTATCGAGCATACATGGAAACCCTTTTAAACTATGCTCCTGCTGCTAAACAATCTCATCTTACTTGTAGTCTTTGGTATGAGGATACAGCAGGAAAAATGGATTCTACAGATGGTAAAAACATAGGATTTGTTAAAAGGCAAGAATTAGTTACTGAAAGTAAGGAAATAGAAATGATTGGACATCTTCATGGTGATATTTTCAATCAAGATAAATTTCTAATTAATGGTGTTGAAATGAGTGTAAAATTAGTTCGATCAAGAGAGAGTTTTAATTTAATTGCTGGGTCAAACGATGTAAAGTTTAAAGTTTGCATTACAGATGCAACTCTTATTGTCCGAAGAGCACGAATTAATCCAAGTGTATTACTTGCACATCAGAAAGTTTTGGCTTCTACTACTGCTAAATATCCTATTACTCGAGCTGAAGTCAAAGTTTTAACAATTCCTTCGGGTGTTCAAGGAAAAACTCTTGATAATATATTCTTAGGACAGGTACCCAAAAGATGTATAATAGGGTTTGTGAATAATTCTGCATTTAATGGTTCCCTTACTAAAAATCCATTTAATTTTGAAAACTATGGTATTAATTCTTTCAGCTTATATATTGATGGTCAACAAATACCTTCAAAAGCTTTGCAACCATCTTTTAATAATAGTATATTTACATCAGCATATCATACTCTGTTCTCGGGAACTGGTATCCACTTTCTTAATGAAGGAAATGCAATCTCTCATGAACAATATGCCAAAGGTAACTGCCTATTAGCATTTGATTTAACTCCTGATTTATCAGCTAACTCATCAACTCATTGGAATCTCATAAAGCATGGTAGTGTAAGATTAGAAGTACGATTTGAATCCTCACTAATACAAACAATTAACTGCATTGTTTATGCTGAGTTTGATAACATTATTGAAATAGATAAAAACAGAAATGTTACTGTAGACTATAGTAGTTAAGGTTATATGTTAAGGTTATATTGTGTGTTAGATTTATGTGTTATGTGTAATGCATGTTGTCTATGTAACTATGTGAAACATTATAAAATTAAATAAAACAAATTGTATTTAGTATACCATTTTTTATTTCTATAAAAACCTCCATTTAGTCTTATACAAAACACTGTCCGAGTTTAAACTTTACATAAGCACACTGACTAAACCACTGAACATGTTGTTGCCAAGGATCATCATCATCTTCCCAATCTTTTAAACCGCCACCACAATGGAAACACTTGACCCTGTCTCCGTGGCCGGTATAAAAGAAACCGGCCTCTGCAAGATCTTCAGGCTTCTGTAGCATAACGAGAGGCCAGCCTTCAAAACTGAGAAACCGTCTAGATTTTGAACTGAAGAATGGATATTCAGCTCTTGTGTACTGCATATTTTTCTCATTTTCTTCTCCACTCAGTGTTGTAGCTTTGCTATTCAATGACGTGTTCTGTACACGTGTACCACACTCATCTCTTCCTTCTGTTGTTGGCTTTCTCTCAGCATCACAAGACGACAGCTCCCTGTACACACCTCATTATTAATATAAATGAGTACACAGAAGTAATTTAAGTAAACAGAATCACATTCACTAATCAGCTAATGGCTATCATTGTTAAAAAAGTATTTTTTAACGTTTTCACTTTCTGCTATTGTCTTTGTAATATTGTATACGAGGCCGTTTGTGTTGTCGTAGATGCTATCCTTATTATTCTTTACATAATATTTAATCCTCGTGGTAGCGTGCTTCCAATGATCGGTAGTTGGAATCTTACATAGCTTCTTCATATCGTACATTTCAATTTTTATGAGATGCGTCGCTTGGGCTCCGTCGTCAGAATTAGTAGAAATGTATGATACACCATCTCTAGCGGCTCGTGCCACGGTTGACGATAACTGTTTCTTCTTTTTTATTTTTGGCATCACTTCAAAAAAATTATCAATCGGTTGCGCTTGCGATTTCCTTTTTCCACCATCGCATGTGTTATTAATGACGATATCATCGCCCTCTTCTTCATGTTGAGGGGAGAGCGGTGAGTAGTAATACTGTTTATAGGTATTTTCATTATCGTCTGCGAAGCTGAATGATCTCTGCAACAACAGAGATATCATGTTAATATCAATTTGTTTACATTGTGATTACACACACACACACGTTAGGAAATAACAAAAGAACAACAAAAGATATACAAGTAAGTTTGTCAATAGAATAAACACTTACCTCCATGATTATTGATGCGCTGAAGTACCACAAACGAAGTATCGGTATACAATTCACTGTGGTCAAACGACCATAGACTGATTTCATGACTGCAACTGTTCGCTCTTATATAGCACCATTCTTATCTAAAGCAAATTCCTAAGTTCAACGAAACTGATAGTGACTCTATGAGTCAACAAAGTTATCGCACATTGTTCCCATCAGGCATCAGCTTGTTTTCTGAGTCACTCAAAAGAATGCGATATATTTACAAAAATCACTATAATTGAACATTCCTATGGCAACCATTGAACAGATTGGTACTGTAATAATCTGCTAATAGCAGTAATATCATGGATACACTTGAAGTACAGCAACATCTAAAAAAGATCCATCCCAGTCTAGAAAAAAATGTTTATGCTGCTAATAGACTACCTATGTATACCCATGTACCGACGTATATAATATGCAATTTGGATACGGATGATAAACCAGGCTCACACTGGGTAGCTGTACATATCGATACGAAGGGCATCGGTCAATATTTTGATTCATATGGACGAGGACCTACGCAATATTATCTCGAGTTTTTAAAAAGGAATTGCAAAAGATGGGGCTGGAATGTTGATAGGATTCAGAATGATTGGACTTCAGTGTGTGGTGAATATTGCTTAATGTATTTGCTATATAAGTTTCAGGGATGTTCAATGCATAGTTTTACGAACATATTTACGGGGAACACACTGTACAATGATATTTTAGTGGATGAAATGTTCCGCACATATTTTGTAGAAAATAAGAAATAAAATGTTGTAATAAAATGAAGGAATGTGTTTTATTGATGATTCAGAAAAGCAGTTGAGGGTTAGCAATGAGTAATAGTAGATAAGAACGCCAAGGAATGCAAGGATTAGGCGAACAATGCATCGCTAATGAGGGTGCACGAGGTTGAATAGATAAGAGGATTAACAATGAAACACTAATGAGGGTTCGTAGCACCGGAAATCAATTAGATAAATCAGCTAATTGATTTGCACATCTCCGGAACCGCGCATCCTACGCAAAAATGGACCGCAGAAACGTGATCAGAGCACCCCAAAACCTTTTTTTTTTTTTTTTTTTTAGGTTTTGGGGTTCTGGCACACCCGCCCTCAGATCGGTGCGCCAGAACCAGCGTATCACTACTACTTTCCTCGTCATTCTAGAGCATTGATCTGACAAAAAAATATTTTAAAATTTTTTTGTTTTCATTTCGTTAGTTAATATTCCTCATTCCCTTTCAATATAGTATATTATTCTATTTGTCAAGTCCTTGCATTTGATACCTATATTGAAGGAGTTGTGAAAAAAATATATTATTCGCCATTTTGTAGTGGCGGCCATCTTGGATTTGAAATTTGTAATAGGGTATAGTATTCTACTAGTCAAGCCCTTTCATTCGATACCCATATTGAGGGAGTTGTGAAAAAAAAAATGTAATTCGCCACTTTGTGGTGGCGGCCATCTTGGATTTGAAATTTATCATAGTGTATAGTATTCTACTATTCAAGCCCTTTCATTTGATACCCATATTAAGGGAGTTGTGAAAAAATATGTAGTCCGCCATTTTGTGGCGGCGGCCATCTTGGACCGATTTTCGTCAAACATAGCTAAGAACACTCCCGACTAATTCACCTTTCAAACAAAAAAAAACAAAATCAAAATCGGTTCATCCGTTCGGGAGCTACGATGCCACAGACAGACACACACACACACACACACACACACACACACACACACAGACACGTCAAACTTATAACACCCCGTCGTTTTTGCGTCGGGGGTTAATCAAACTTATAACACCCCGTCGTTTTTGCGTCGGGGGTTAAAAAGTAGGAAGTATCTTTTTAATACGAGATGTGCACGCGATACCCTTATTTGCTGTTTTATTTTGTGGCTGGTCCTTTTGCGTTTTTAGGGTTCCGTACACAAAGGGTAAAAACAGGACCCTAATACTAAGGCTCCACTGTTCGTGTCACCAGGCTGTATCTCATAAACCGTGATAGCTAGACATTGAAATGTTCACAGATGATGTATTTCTGTTGCAGCTATAACGACAAATACTAAAAACAGAATAAAACAAATATTTAAGGGGGGCTCCCATACAACAAACGTGTTTTTTTCAGCGTTCTTGTGGTACGGAACCCTTCGTTTGCGAGTCGACTCGCACTTGGCCAGTTTTTTTATTTATCTATACTATCCATACTTATATTATAATAAATGCGAAAGTGTGTCTGTCTATCTGTTACCTCTTCACGCTTAAACCGCTGAACCAATTTAGATGAAATTTGGTATAGAGATAGTTTGAGTCCCAGGAAAGGACATAGGATGCATTTTATCCCGATGTTCCCTCGGGATCGAAACGTATGCGGGCGCAGCTAGTATTACTAAATATAATAAAGCTAAAGACTTTGATTTGTTTGTTTGAACGCGCTAATCTCTGGAACTACCAGTCGGATTTGAAAAATTCTGTTTACATTTGATAGTCTAATTCTTGAGGAAGGTGAAGGCTATTTGACATCCCCACCATCAATCAGGAGCTGAGCAAAAAGAAAAAAAACTGGCCATTTGCGAGTCGGAGTCGCACACGAAGGGTTCCGTACCACAAGGCAAAATCGCCGAAAAAAAAACACGTTTGTTGTATGGGAGCACCCCTTAAATATTTATTCTATTTTGTTTTTAGTATTTGTTGTTATAGCGGCAACAGAAATACATAATTTGTGAAAATTTCAACTGTCTAGCTATCGCGGTTCTTGAGATACAGCGTGGTGACAGACAGACGGACGGACAGACAGCGAAGTCTTAGTAATAGGGTCCCGTTTTTATCCTTTGAACGCTGAGTGAAAACGAAGTAATAGATAGCGCCGGCGGGTGGTGTGATGCGACACCATAAGTCAGGGGCAAAAAAAATTTCACGCGGAAAGTCTCAGCCAGAAGTTTGAAATAATAATATTATTTCAGAAAAACTCCTGCCTTAGACTTTCCGCGAGATCGTAATAGAATTGCAAGATTTATTATCACACTAATATTATAAAGGCGAAAGTTTGTGAGTGTGTGTGTGAGTGTGTGTGCGTGTGTGTTTATATGTTTGTTACTTCTTCACGCTCAAACGGCTGGACCAATTTTGATAAAATTTTGTATGGAGGTAGCTGATACCCTGGATTAACATATAGGCTACTTTTTATCCCGATATTCCCACGGGATCGACAATTATGCGGGTGAAACCGCGGGGCGCAGCTAGTTTATTATAAGTAGTTAGCAAGCGATTAGCCAATATTATCTGAATTGTATTAAGTATCTACTGAGTCTTCTTCAAGATCCGATTATAGTGTTTACTACATAATAAATATGTATAAAATAATTACAGGAGTTGCGAAGTAGCAGTCCGGAGTCTGGATTCGTGGCTGGTTGATGGCAGCAGCTTGTATCAGGTAGATACTAACTATATGCTATCTTGTCGTTATACTCCGGTCGCATCGACCCCAACACGAAGAAAGACGTAGTGCCCTGAGAGTGACCCACATAGTGCAGCCTCTCTTCTCCAGACAACTCCAATACATAATCGATGACAGCGGGTAAGTCAAGGTTTCCTATCTGTTCCAAAGAGAACCTCCAGAACGCCGTGCCTAATAAAGCGTCAGGGTTCAATTTCAAGGTGGTTACGAGAGAAGTAGTTATTGCGAGCGTTATCCATCCAGACGTCGAATCCTCCTCAGCGAGGAGGTAAGCTGGAAAGAATATTGTTATTAGTCCGTTATTCTGTAGGTGTATGCATTGGGAAGATTATGTTTGTGCATGTGAGGTCAAGGACACATAGGTGTGGTCTGGCTTCCTATAAGAAAGGGATAAGTTTGATGCGCCTCTCCAGCAGCTGATAGTTGGCGGATGGCTTCTGATGACAGAAGAAGTCAGGGAAGCCGATTAAATACCACGTCCACGACTAACTGCTACATTCTGGCACAATCCTAATGATATTGAAGCTACTCACCACTAATACGATGGATGACCTGTTCTGGGGGCCTAAAAAGGCCACTTTGGCAGAATCATAAAAGGATAACATTATGAATCATATTGAGGCAAAGACAGTACGCGTTTTTCTTTTTTTCGCTGCACTACGTAGGTACCTATAATCAAAGAGATTGGGATTGGATTTGGATTGATTGGCAGAAAAAAAAAATAACTGAAAAATCCTTCACCATAGGATTTGATACGATTAACTTAAGAGTTAACTGTCCATTATGATTCACAACATTATCCTTTTATGATTCTGCCAAAGTGTCCAGTAGTGGAGAATTGGGGGTTCTGCATCACTTGCTCGCTGCGCTCGGCAAGTGATGCAGAATCCCCAATTCTATTTACGGTCTACGATACAATTCGCAATGCAGATTGTATATTGTATTACATTCGACGGTGCGGTGTTGAACAAGTGGCTGTGGAACAACATTTTATAAACAACAATATCAAGTTCGACCGTTGAGCATCGTTACATTGAATTGACGTGGTGCACATCTTGCACTAATGAATGACGGCCTCATACTGCATATTTCGCACTCCTATCTGTATCCATTGATGAATTAATGAATATAAAAAAATTGTGATGACTGTCCATAGGTAGGACTATGCAATTAGCAGTTTCCCAATTTCTTTGGACATGTTTATAGACGATGTTGTTAATGATGTGATAAAATATTGGGCCGAACCCCCAATTCCATTTTAAATGGTTTATAATACAGATTGAATTAAGGTTTCATTGGGCTTAGTCGCTTATTTAATGAGAAATGACTGACATGACGAAAGTCTGTCTGATAGGTAGAACAATGCAGTGCACCTCAATTATCAGTTTGTCAATGTATTTGTACTAGATAATAGATAGTAATAAAATTATTAATTCTGCTAAGATGAGTTTTATCTAAATTGATGCATACGTACGACTGTTTATCATGTATTTTATCATTGAAGTATTTATGCAATATTACTTAATACAGTATCTTACCTATATTACTATTCTCTTTCACTTTTGATAATTACATACAAGATTTTTTATTATAAAAGAATTTAAAAAAAAATAGTCAAAAACAAAATCCAGACCGAAACAAATACTTATTTGTTTCGTGCGGGAATTGAACCCGCGACACTTGACGTGTTAATGTGATGTGAAGAGTTCTTAACCTAGGTGCCACACGTGTCGTCAATGACAAGATAAAATACTGGACTACTATCCTCACATAACACATCCGTAATGAACAAGGTATTTCGAGTAACATTTTTATTTTGATATTTACTGAACAAATAAAATACATGCGATGCTTGAGTATTTTAAGTGTAATGCAGTCACTTAATTGTGAATATATTATTAGAAGAGAAGGGATTTTTTAAAATTATTCTGTATAATTATTAGCTAGGCCACGTTTCTTTGTTCGTGTGGAGGTCGTACCTACTAAATAAACTTTAACAAGCTTCAAAAGATAAAACGAAATTCTCGTAAAGCAGGTTCTGTTTAACCTTTTAATAACTAATATATAATAATTATACTTTAAGGTTTTCTAATAGGTACCTAAAATATTTTGGAGTTCAATTTATATTAGTCATACTCAATGTTAATATGAAAGACTTGATATGGTTGGCCTCTCGAATTTCATGATGGAGAGACCCATTTGAATGCAAGTACATACGATTACCTTATAAAAATTTCGTCTCAGTTTTCAGCGACAGCGCGGCGCCGTCTAATAAATCCTCCTTAAATGGTAAGTTAGGGCAACGTTACAATTGAGTATGAATGATGATTAAGAAATTAGTAATTATAAATCTTATGCACAATACGCTTAAGGATTAAAACTGTATGTCAATATTCATGCCTGATTTTAAATAAACTATAACTAATAACCATTCCTTCTGTGTGTATACCGTTTTACAATTGATGGTTATAAAATCAGTGTCATCTGGAGATAATCTCCCACAATATTTTTTTTAGCAGTGCGTTCTGCAGTGCTCCGTATAACTTAACATCGTTTCATTTTTATAATAAGTAAAAACTGTAAGTATGTACGTATCATTTTAACTATTTTTTTATTATAAGTGTATGTGTGTGTGTGTGTGAGTGCGTCTGAGCGTTTTTATTAGTACCTAGGTGTTATAGGTTTAGAGGTCACTGCCTTGCAGGAAAAATTGTTTGGCGTGACAGGAGCCTAATAGTTATGTAAGTATGTAGTATCATGAATGGACTGGATGATAATAGTCGTAACTCAACGTTTAAATGTTTGTAAGACAAGTAAACCGGTTTTACAAAATGTTATAATTTTGTTTTATTTTCAGGTTTCCCAATCCATTTGACTCCGACTCTGAAGTGATCCCTATATCACAAAAGAAGAAGCCAAGTAAGCCTAAGCCTAAAGCAAAACGAAAAACTAAAAAACCGCTCCAACAACAACTGGATGGTAGTGGGTCTGAATCAGAGGCCGACCCTTCGATTGCACCTGCTGCTGCGTCTATATCGGCTAAAAAGAAACGAAAATGCCCCATTTTCAATGATTCCGAGGTAAGTTGAGATAAAATTGTGATTTAATCATTTTATTTTGACAGTCCGGTTGGCCCAGTAGCTGAGCGATTGGCTGCTGTGCTGTGTGTTGCGGGTTCGATTTCGCAGCGCAACCGTTCGAAAAATACAGGGGTGATGTTATGTATTGTTATAGATAAAAGTTAACGTTTACTTGAATGATTTTCTAAAAGGATTTGTACAGTTTACAATTTCAAAGGTCTAAAAGATTTCATTTACATGTTTGAGACCGTAATAAATCGATGAAGATTATGGATGCCTTAAGATATTATTGTTATGGTACCTATATAATAATAGCAGAGGGCTGATGATCATTATGAATCGGCACATTATAATGATGATATAATAATAATGAAGTATTTTTTCTTCGATTCCAGGATGAAGAGCAACGTGAACCAATTCGTGCATCGAAACTGAAGAGCTACCTGACGCGTCGAGTCGGTTCTGGTTATACTATGCAAAGTAACCCCACAAAGTGCGGAGAATATTATGTTGAGGTCCGCATATCGAATAGTCAGGAGTTAGAGGCCATAACAACTACCGACCGTTGGAAACATTCACTGGTTTGTTTCAAAACAGCGGTAAATGACGCTAGCCCAACTTGGAATGCGGTTACTCAGTTGGTTGCAGCAGTTAAAGAGGATTACTCCTCTATCCAACCAATTTTGTACCCCCAAAACCATTTTTAAACCCTTCTTTTTTCTGTAAAGTTTAACACATTACTTAACTTTTATTAAATTGTATAACTTTATACTTAACTATATTTTAGTATTAAACTTGGTTTAATCCTTTATAATATTGGGCATAATATACATAGGTTGTATATTGTCTGATTTAGTATGCTTTTTATTTTATTTTTTTATTTGAATAGATATCTACTAACCATGTAACTCATATTTTTTGCATTGTTCTCTTACAGAGTCTACTTAGTAGATCAAAACAAAAAACTTAAATAAAAATATAAAATTGAAAACACAATATAATTTTCATAAAATATTATAATCTTAAATATTTTTTTTCTATGAAAATAGAAATAATGGTTTTCTAATTATATTTTTTGCATTGTTCTCTTACAGAGTCTACTTAGTAGATCAAAACAAAAACCTAAATAAAAATATAAAATTAAAAACACAATATAATTTTCAT
This sequence comes from Mesoligia furuncula, assembly GCA_916614155.1. Lineage (NCBI taxonomy): Eukaryota > Metazoa > Arthropoda > Insecta > Lepidoptera > Noctuidae > Mesoligia > Mesoligia furuncula. The sequence continues at coordinate 2,358,767 of OU744807.1, read as the reverse complement.
AAAATATTATTCTCATAAATAAAATTTTACTATGAAAATAGAAATAAAGGCTTTCTAATTATATTTTTTGCATTGTTCTCTTACAGAGTCTACTTAGTAGATCAAAACAAAAACCTAAATAACAATATAAAATTGAAAACACAATATAATTTTCATAAAATAAAATTTTACTACGAAAATAGAAATAAAGGTTTTCTAATTATATTTTTTTGCATTTGTTCTCTTACAGAGTCTACTTAGTAGATCAAAACAAAAACCTAAATAACAATATAAAATTGAAAACACAATATAATTTTCATAAAATATTATTATCTTAACTAAAATTTTACTACGAAAATAGAAATAAAGGTTTTCTAATTATCTGATTTAGTATGCTTTTTATTTTATTTTTAATTGAGTAGGTATCTACTAACCATGTAACTTATTTTTTTGCACTGTTCTCTTACAGAGTCTACTTAGTAGATCAAAACAGAAAACTTAAATAAAAACATAAAATTGAAAACACAATATAATTTTCATAAAATATTATTATCTTAAATAAAATTTTACTACGAAAATAGAAATAAAGGTTTTCTAATTATATTTTTTGCATTGTTCTCTTACAGAGTCTACTTAGTAGATCAAAACAAAAACCTAAATAAAAATTGAAAATTGAAAACACAATATAATTTTCATAAAATATTATTATCTAAAATAAAAATTTACCACGAAAATAGAAATAAAGGTTTTCTAAAATTATTTAAAATGGTTTTCTGTCAAACTTGTAACATCAACGTTCACAATTATTCTTCTCACAAAAAAACCAACATTCATAAATCTAATAACCTCATAAAAACTAAATTTGATAATGTCTGGGTAATAGCTTGCGCTTTTAAAAACAAAATAGTCAGTTACAAAATAAATCCTGAAAGTTTTACTATTACACCTGAAAAGTTTTTAACTGAAGCTTTAGACACATGTTGTTATCTAATTAAAGAATTATTAAAACAACACGTTTCTTTGAAAGTCAATTTCGAACTTTTTATTTCGTACACCTTACCTAAAAATTATGAAATTAGTCTAAAATCTTTTAACACAAGGTATGCAGTTATACTTCAAAGCACAGATATATTATCCATTTACCATGCGTTTGCAGAAAAAATCTTAAATAAATGTTCCGAGTTCGAACTAAGTGAGTCAGGCTGGACAATCGAATCGATAAGTCATTTAGAAATTAATTTTGTTAAATACTGTCCTCTGAGAGCGGGTTCTTATTTAGAATTACCTAAACGAATTCAAAATACGAAATCATGTCTCAACATAGGCAATAAAGATAATCATTGTTTTCTTTGGAGCATTGTAGCATATTTGTACCCAGCAAAGAATAACCCCAATAGAGTTACATCATATCCTCACTATTCAAAAGTGTTAAACATTACAAACATGACATTTCCGCCCAGTTTAGACGATATAAAATTATTTGAAGACTTAAATCCAAACGTAAGTGTTAATGTTTATGGTTTGGAACAGAATGACTATGTAACAGGGCCATTATATAAAACTTTAAAAAGAAAACTTTATCATGTAAATTTACTTTATTTCAATAATAACGGTAAAAGTCATTTTTGCTTAATTAAATATTTTAGTAAGCTTGTACACAGACAACTTACAAAACATAAGTCTAAGATATATCTATGTGACGAATGTTTTTTGTATTTTGACTCACCAGAAAAACTATGTACTCATAGTTGTTCAAGAGTGCAGACTATACTTCCCGAAGAAAACTCAAAACTTTGTTTTTCAAATTTGAATAGAACGCAAAGAGTTCCAATTGTTATTTACGGTGATTTTGAAAGTCTATTACATGAATATTCAGACAAAAATAAATCCACATGTGTAGAAAATATACAAATCCATTCGGCAAGTTGTTATGGATATTACATTTTTTGTCAGTCTAAACCTGAATTAAATGAGTTTAGATCATATAGGGGGCCAAACTGCTCGAAAAAGTTCGTTGAATCTATTAGTCAGGATGTAATAAGACTTCATAGACTAATGTCGGAGGTCAAACCCATGATAATTAGCAAAGATCAACAAATGTCTTTAAACAATGCTAAACAATGTCACTTATGTAAGAAAACATTTTCTGATACTGACCTCGTTGTCGCTGATCATGATCATTTCACAGGAATGTATAGAGGACCAGCACATAATACATGTAATTTAAATGCAAAATCTTGTCCATTTATACCGATCATATTTCATAATCTTTCTGGCTATGATTGTCATTTGTTTATAAAAGAACTTTCAGCTCTATGCGGTCGTATAAATCTTATTCCCAAAAACAAAGAAAAATATATTTCTTTCACAAAATTCGTCCCGATTGACAAGAAAAATGTAGCTCAGTTAAAGTTTATCGATTCTTTTAATTTTTTAAGTTCAAGCCTAGATAATTTAATAAAAACGATGAAAACGGAAGATTTTCAAAACTTGCGAAAGTTTTTTAATGATGATTATTTGTTTAATTTAGTATGCAAGAAGGGTGTATACTGTTATGATTACATTGATTCATGGGATCGTTATAAAGATACAAAATTGCCAGATTCATCAAAGTTTTATAATAAACTGACATCTCAATCTATTTCGGATGAAGATTATAATCATGCATTAAAAGTCTGGAATGCATTTGATATTTCTAATTTAGGGGAGTACACAGACTTATATTTGAAATGCGATGTCCTACTTTTATGTGATGTTTTTGAAAAGTTTAGAACAATGAGTATAAAGTATTATAACCTTGATCCTTGTTATTATGTATCATCACCGTCGCTGAGTTGGGATGCAATGTTATTATATACTAAAATTAATTTAGACTTAATTTCAGATATTGATATGTATCAAATGTTAGAACAAGGTATAAGAGGGGGCCTTGCCCAGTGTTCTTTAAGATATGCGAAGGCAAATAATAAGTATCTTCCAAATTATAACAATAAGAAACCTAACAGCTATTTAATTTATCTTGATTGTGTAAATTTATATGGCCATGCTATGATGCAACCGCTTCCTACTAGAAACTTTAGGTTTTTAAACGAACACGAAATAAATAATTTTAATGTAATGTATATTTTAAATGATAGTGATACAGGATTTATTTTGGAAGTTGACTTATGTTATCCTTATAAAATTCACGATTCTCATTCAGATTTACCATTTGCCGCTGAAAAATTCGCTCCACCAGGTAGTAAAAATGTTAAACTTATTGCTAATCTGTATGATAAACATAAATATATCATTCACTATGTTCATCTAAAAGAATGTATACAAAATGGGCTTATTTTGCTAAAGATATATAGAATACTAGCGTTTGAACAAACTTCATTTTTGGCTCCATATATCTTGTTGAATACTACTCTTAGACAGAATGCGGCTTCCGAATTTGAAAAAGACTTTTTTAAAAAACAAAACAACTCCATTTTTGGAAAAACTATTGAAAACAAAAGAAAACAAGTCGATGTAAAATTGGTTAATGTATGGAAAGATATTCATAATAAAACTAACAAAATTTGTGGAGCTGAAAAATATGTGAGTGCTCCAAATTTCAAAAGTTTATCTGTATTTTCTGATACTTTAGTAGCAATCCAGTTACAACAAACTAAAATTGTTCTTGATAGACCAATTTATATTGGTTTCTCAATATTGGAATTGGCTAAGAGTCATTTGTATCGTTTTCATTATTCAGTGATGAAACGTTTATACGAAAATAATATTCAACTTTGTTATACGGATACTGACAGCCTTTTGTATTTACTGTATACAGAAGATTTCTATGAGGACATGAAAAATAATATAAAATACTTTGATACGAGCAACTTTGAAAATGGAAATCAATTTAATATGCCTAAAGCAAATTGTAAAATACCAGGTTTTTTTAAGGATGAAATGGGTGGTGATATAATATCAGAGTTTGTAGGTTTAAGAGCGAAATTGTATTGTATAGACTCTCTAACTTCTTCAATCATCAAAGCAAAAGGTGTAAAAAAATCAGCTGTGAAAAAACTCGATATTAAAAAATATAAACGAGCTTTATGGTACAATGAATGCCTAAGAGATGACATGTGTATTATAAAGTCGAAAAATCATAAGATTTTTACTCAGAAAATTAATAAGCTGGTTCTTAGTAGGAATGATGATAAAAGACAAATAATGGAAGATGGTTGTAAAACTTTGCCATGGGGGCATCATAAAACAGTATTTTAATCAAGTGCTGTGTAAGATTACAATGCGTTAATTTAAGGTGTCTATTTATGCAAAAATAAATAAAGTTAAATGTATTGAAATATTATAATATAAAATAAATGATTTGTAATCAAATAAATGTGTTTAAATGTGATATTTTATACCTACTTCCTATTTAAACTAAGTAGTAAAAGAAAATGATACTCAAGAATAGTTGATAGTCATAACATTTATTTAATTTTCACAGAAATGTAATCTTTTTAATTGTTTTACATCATAATGATTTAATAGAACATTAGCAGACGACTATACATGTTTTAAAAAATAATCAGATCTCGAAACAATAATAAAACAATAAGTAACAAAATATACATCATAATTATTGGCTAATTAACTCAAGTATACATTTTGTTTGTCCGTACAAACTACAACTATTGATTAGTACAAACTACAACTTTTAAACTAAGTAGTAAAAGAAAATGAAACTCAAGAATAGTTGATAGTCATAACATTTATTTAATTTTCACAGAAATGTAATCTTTTTAATTGTTTTACATCATAATGATTTAATAGAACATTAACAGTCGACTATACATGTTTAAAAAAATAATCAGATCTCGACACAATAATAAAACAATAAGTAACAAAATATACATCATAATTATTGGCTAATTAACTCAAGTATACATTTTGTTTGACCGTACAAACTACAACTATTGATTAGTACAAACTACAACTATTTATTAGTACAAACTACAACTATTTATTATATAAAAATTACCTAAAACTGCTCAGTGTCACTCAACTTTTTCCCAATTTTTTTAATAAGGGTCTCTGCTGCTTCCATCACTTCGTCATAAGTTTCACGCACCACATATTGAACACTTACACAAGCATTGTCACTATCACTATAATAGTTTTCATTTTTAGAGTCTATAAGTTTATGTATTTCTAATTTAATTAGATGACCGGTACCACTTCCCCCTCGGCGAGCAATGTATGATGTTGATGATGATGATCCTAATGAACATTTTCTTTTTTTTGAAGGCTTTTTAGATGTTTGAGCTTGATCATTTCCAGTGAGCAGCTTTTCAATATTAGCGCTCTGATTCAAACCTTCAAAATATGGTTCGTAGTTGCCCTGGGAGTAAAAAAATGAGCTCAAAACAGGATTGCCATTGAGGGCCTCAGAGTTACACTGCAAAATAAAAAAGAAATTAGCATGTGACAAAATAATAACAGCATGAGAGAAAAAATTTACCTACACCTATATAATATAAAAACAATAATTACCTCACGGAATCTAGATTGTTCCTGTTCTACTGAAATCACATTTTCATTGTTCAAAATGCTGGGGCTGTAGGATGGTGATGGTGCTTGAGACATTATTCTGAAAAAAGAAAGAAACTATTTACAAATAAACACTAAGAAATTATTTACCTATATTTTATTTATTATTTTTGTTTGATAGGTTATCCCAAATACTTACCTTTAGACTGAAAATATTATTTAAATCGTGAACAACAGCGTAAGATACTACTTCGATCAGCTACTGCAATGAAGTGTAATGTTTAATTACTTTAATGTTTAGTCCTACATTAGTCACAAATGCAGGTAATACGAGAACATAATCTTAATAACGACACAGGTCCAAACCTGTTGTTTGAACACTGTGCTCACTACTCATATATAAAGGATAGTAAGTAATGAAAATAAATAATAGGCAAGATGAAGTTGATCAAACAACCCATATCCCTGAACGTGAATAATATTAATTTCAAGGACTCTGTTCATCAGATTAGACACAGCGCTTTATTGCCTAATACGATTCGTTGCATAATATGTGGACCCTCAAACTGTGGCAAAACAAACGTTATGATCAGTTTATTGTTGCATGAGAATGGTCTTAAATTTCAAAATCTTTATCTTTATTCGAAAACTACTTTTCAACCAAAATATCGTTTCTTAAATGAAGTATTAAGAAGAGTACCCCAGATTAACTTCGATGAATTCAATGACAATAAAGAAGTCATATCTCCTAGCGAAGCTTTACCAAATTCTGTATTTATATTTGATGATGTTGTGTGTGAAAAACAAATAAATATCCGTAATTATTTCTCTATGGGTAGACACAAACAAATTGATTGTTTTTACCTATCGCAAACCTACTCAAAAATTCCAAAACAGTTATTACGTGATAACGCTAATTTTCTTATAATATTTAAGCAAGATGATGTAAACTTAAAGCATATCTATGCCGAACATGTCAACTCCGATCTACCATGGAATCAGTTCAAAGATATTTGTAAAACTGTTTGGAGTAATCCATTTCAATTTCTTCTTATTAATAAAGAGTCACCATTAAATAATGGAAGGTACAGGCAGAATTTTGATATTTTTTTAAAATTTGACTGAAGGTATAGGTATACATATAAGTAAATAACAAACAAAAAATAAAATCAGTATCTTTTGTTCCTCAGTTGCACACAGTTGTTACAACATGGAGAAAAATATTAAAATAGAATTAATGAAGTCTGTAGACTCTATAAAGAATAAAATTAAACAAATGAAGAACCAGGAACACTCAATGAACTTGTCACTCGATAAAATGCTGAAACCTGTCACAGATCCACTTAAAACCCTAGTTGATTCGAATATATCTACGGAAAAAATAAAACATTTAGAAAATACAACGCTCACTAATTCTGAAGACATTGACTTGGACGAAATCAATACTAGCTCATCTACAAAGTTTGAAGATTGTTACGATCCAAAACTAAGTACTGCCAAAACACCTACAAAGTCTAATAAAGTGGAATTACCAGTTGATTTGGAAATTTCATTAGAGGGTCGTGATATCCTTGATATTTATGATGGTGTAAATATACCATTTGGAATAAGAAGTGTAAACAAAACTTTATTGTTGGGTAATTCAGTAGTAACATTTTCTAAAATTGATAGTTTAAATGATGAAAATAACATTTTAGTTAAAGTCGATGACAAAGCCTATAATTTAACCCCTGGCCTGAAAGAACTTCTACTTCGAAGAAAACCTGATTTAAAATTAATTTCGAGTAAAGATAAACTTGTCTATAAGGATATGCTACATTCTACAAATGCTCATAAGAGAGATTTTAATCCTAATGGGCAAATAAGAGGCGATAAAGGAATAAAATATCGTGAAATAATCAAACCGCTGTTTTCCTATGATGTTAAACTTGCTCACACTAAATTTGGAGGAACCTTACCAACACTAAAAAAATACAAAAATAACACTGACTTTGTATATTGGGACGACCCTAATGAATTAGTTGAGAGATTGAAACTATTAGTTGCTTCTAGAGATGCTGGCAATACAAACCATGATAATGAAATTTTATCGATAATTGAAGAATTAAAAGAAGCTGACGTAATTAAAGAATAAATAGTTGTAATAATATACTTTTCATTCAGTATTATAGATGGATTCAAGACAAATGCACTGAATTCTGAACATGAGCAAAGCTGACGTGGTAAACGAAATTCATAAAAATGCGAGGGTAAACTTTCCGCGAAGACATGTTATTATGAAAGATATAGATGACCTGTGGCAAGCAGATTTAATTGATATGCAATCAATTTCAAAAGAAAATAAAAATTACAGATTTATTCTTACCGTTATCGATACATTTTCAAAATATGCTTGGGCCTTTCCTCTGAAAAGTAAAACGAAAGATGATGTATGTAACTCATTCAAAGTTTTGTTGGCTACAGGGCGTGTCTCGAAAAATCTCCAAACGGATAATGGAACAGAATTTTATAATAATAATTTTCAAAAGCTTATGAAATCTAATCATATTAACCACTATTCAACCTTTTCAACAAAAAAGGCCTCAATAGTTGAACGATTTATCAGAACATTGAAATCTAAACTGTATAAGGAATTTAGTTTAAAAGGAAACTATAATTGGGTAGATGGTACCCTTAATGATGTTATTTATAAATACAATCACACTTATCACCGGACAATTAATGAAATTCCTGCTAATGTAAATAACATTAATAAAAAACGTATATTAGAAAGGTATTTAAGGTTGGTAAAAAATGAAAGAATAAAAAGCAAGTATAAAGTGGGTGATTATGTACGTATCAGTAAGTACAAAGGAACATTTGAAAAAGGATATACCCCCAACTGGTCCACGGAAATATTTAAAATTCGAAGAATACAAAATACAACTCCTATTACCTACTTAATTGAAGATACAATCAGAGGTCAACCTATTTTAGGGGCATTTTACTTACAAGAACTTCAAAAGACAAAACATCCCAATGTATATCTAGTCGAGAAAGTTCTTAGAAGAAAAGGAAACAGGGTGTTAGTAAAATGGCTAGGTTTGTCTTCTGCTGAAAACAGTTGGATTGATAAATCGAATGTATTATTATAAATATAAATAACTTCACTAACGCAAAAAGAAAGTCCTTGATGAATCGTATAAGTATTTATTAAAGTGTTCAATCCAAATTCATTAGTCTTGTGATGTGTATTGGGAAGAGCAGTCTTCTCAATTGGCTTATAAACCATTTACCATTAGAATTACACTTACCAGGATACAATTATTGTGGTCCTGGCACAAAATTAATTAAAAGACTTACACGTGGTGATAAAGGTATTAATAAATTAGACGAATATTGCAAAGAACACGATATTGCCTATCATAAATCATCAAACTTAAAGGATCGACACAAAGCTGATTTAATTTTGTTAAAAATGGCAAAAGAGCGAGCAGTTGCCTCGGACGCAAGTGTATGTGAAAAAATCATGGCCCGATTAGTAAGCAAGGCAATGTCTACAAAAATTAAAACTGGCTCTGGCCTGAAAAAAAGCAGCAAAAAGTGCTCTCGGAAAGTTACATCGGGAAAAGGGTTAAAAAATAAATTCAAAAATGTTATTAGTAAAACGAAAAGACACATGAAAAAATTAAAACCAAAATGCAAAAAAGTGGCAATAGAATTAGCTATGGCTGCAGCCAGAGAATTAGCTGATGATTCATCCATTAAACTTCCTCGGGTTATTCCTATACCAAAAACTGGTGGTGTATTACCTTTGATTCCTATTTTTGCTGGATTATCAGCGGCGGGAGCGTTAGCAGGCGGTGCAGCTGGTATTGCCAAAACCATAAATGAATTCAAGATAGCTAAAAAGCTGTTGGCTGAATCGAAGAGACACAATGAAAAAATGGAAGCTCTTTGCATTGGAAAAGGCTTACACCTTAAACCGCATAAAGACGGGCTTGGAATTTTTGTATCGAATAAAAAAAACTAAGATATCGGCTACCCAAACGAGCCTTAACTAACTTTGACATTTTGAAGTATGGAAATAGTATTCCCTATTTTAGAGGAGTCTTTATGAGAGATGAGCTTCCCAAAAGCCCTTTTAAAAAAGAATGTGGAGTTATTAATTTAGATAGTTCTAAAGATCCTGGCTCTCATTGGGTAGCCTATGCAAAATACAATGATTATATTGAGTACTTTGACAGTTACGGAAATCTTAAGCCTCCTAAAGAATTTATAAAATACGGAGGTACTAAAGTTAACTATAATTATGATAATATACAACGCGATCATCCTTTCAATTGCGGACATCTGTGTTTAAATTTTTTATGTAATTTTTGGAATAGAGTAGGGATAAAATAAACAGGATCTTCTGAAAGAGTCCAGTGTGCAAGCATGTCTACTACGGTTACCATCTCTGGAAATAAATCTGAATTGGTGTCATACTTTCAACCACCACTGCATTTATCCGATCAATACGAGTGCGGTTTGTTATACTTTTCAGTGTTAAATTCAAGACCAAATGTGTCCATCAATAGCAGTAGTCTATCTGTAATCAAAATCGAATGTGATCTTGTACATAGTTCGTACTGCAACGGATTACCGACTCATTTTATTCATGAATTTGTATTTGATACTGCTCCGGGTCATCAATACAAAGAAATACCGCGAAACGTTATATACTTTCCAGTGAACAAAAATATAATTTCATCTATATCTGTTAGGATTGTTGATCAATTTGGTTATTGTATTAACTTTGGTAACGAATTTAATATTCAACTACGTCTTCATTTAAGAAAAACAAAATGATACTATATTATAAAAACACTCCTGTGAAAATAAAACATCTTATTCCTTCAACGATCACTAAGGTGCATACACGTAAGAAAAAAGTTAAGAAATTAACTGAAGCAAATAAAGGGAAAAAATTTAAGAAATTGACTGAAGCAAATAAAGGGAAAAAAGTTAAGAAATTGACTGAAGCAAATAAAGGTTTTCTTAGAGCTCTAGGTTTTAAAGTATGAATATACTACAGATTACTGAATTACCACACTTCGATAGTTCGATCGAAAGTTACGAAATCCATTCATATAATCCCTACAATAATAGCTTTAGAGAAAACGATGAAATCAGAATCCCCATACATCAGCAAGACATATACGTCCTACCATCAGCCAGTTCAATTTACATCGAAGGTCAAGCAAAGCTGTTCGGTAAAGATGGGAATCCAATCAAGAAAACTGTTACGTTCACTAATAACCCTGTTATGTCTTTGTTTCAAGACATCAGGTACGAAATAAATGGTATTGAAATAGATCGTATAAAAAATTCTGGAATAACATCAACAATAAAATCATATGTGTCAATGAATGAAGGGGAAAATAAAGTTGCTGCCTTATGGGGTTGGAATATGGGTGGGTTTAAAAATGATGGTAATTTTAGTGCTATCATACCTCTAAATAAGATTTTAGGGTTTGCAGAGGATTACAATAAAATTGTTATTAATTGTAAACATGAACTTATACTAAATAGAAGTAACTCTAACTTAAACAGTATCATATTAACTGATGATGTTGTTAATTTTCAAATAGATGTACAAAGAATACAATGGCGTGTACCGCACATAAAAGTGTCAGACCGGGAACGACTGACACTTCTAAAACATTTAGAAAGAGATAAACCTATTCAGATGGCGTTTAGAAATTGGGATTTATACGAGTATCCATTACTTCCTAAAACTACTAAGCATTCTTGGTCTGTTAAGACTGCGTCTCAATTAGAGAAACCACGATATGTAATTTTTTGCTTACAAACTAATAGAAAAAATAATAAAACCAAAGACAGTTCGTTGTTCGATCATTGTGAAGTAACAAATATAACACTATTTTTGAATTCACAGTATTATCCGTACGAGCCTTTAGGCTTACAGTTTACCGAGGGCAAATATAATATATTATACGAGATGTATGTGAAATTTCGTCAGTCTTATTATAACTGTCCTGCAGACCCCTTGCTTGACTTAATCAGTTTCAAGGAGAAGGCTCCTCTCTTTATCATAGACTGTTCAAGGCAAAACGATAGTTTGAAAACAGGCCCCGTAGATGTGCGGTTGGAGATTGAATGTTCAGCACCAATACCAGATAACACAACTGGATATTGTTTAATTATTAACGATCGACTTGTGGAATATAAACCTTTGAGTAACATAGTGCGCAGATTATCATGACTGCCATTGTAGATGTTCAAGGATTTAAAACAGAAGCAAATGAATTCATAGTAAAAGAAATGGCAATATTATGCAATAATAAAATACAGGTGCTTTTGATTAAACCACCTTTTCCATATCACGAATTGACAAAACAAGAAAGGAGGCAAGTAGATTGGATTGAACGTAATAGAAAGATTTATTGGAATGAAGGATTTGTGTCTTACTCAAATCATGAAAATTTGATTGTAGATATTTTAAGAGATAAAAGTGTTTACACCAAAGGTTTAGAAAAAGTGTTGTGATTAAAAAATATTTCGAATAATAATAATATAAATAATTTGGAAGACAAAGGTTGTCCAAGTTTATTAAGTTTGTATAAAAAATATAACCATTCTCATGAACTGTATAGTTGTATTTATCATGACTTAATATGTGCTTTAAAAAATGTTTTATGTTTAAATAAATGGTGCTTTGATAATAAATTTTTGGAATAAACATTTTACATTTTATTTATTCAATTTAGCTTCCCATCCCTCAGCTCGTCCACGATTACATGCTTATAAGTTGTCAGCAACACCAATGTGACTTCATTATAATTTCACATCGAACACTTATTACACTCATATTTATTTGCATTCGGATCCCGCCATTGCTGGGTGAAGGTTCTATTTTACTGTTATCTCTTTACACTATTAATTTACATTATTATTAACAATGCTCAATTCAGAGAAATCTGATGTGGAAGGCATTCGTGAAATTATTTTCAAGAATGTTAGTGGTGAAATAATATTTACTAAAAGTATGCGGGCTGCTCAGAAAATATCGAACTTAGATTCATCAAAACATCAGGACAATGATGCAATCCGTACGGAAGATTCGGTGAAATCTGATATTAAAAACACACAATACCTTGAATTCAAGAGTGATGGTGAGGTTACGCATACATTTGTTCGAGTAAGCGACAAGAATGATTGTGAAAAATTTAAAATAAATGAAGGAAGAGATGATTATGATCCTGAGGGACGGGATGAGTGTGGTATTGGCTCATCACAGGTGAGCAGAACAATAGTCTCATTGATGAGTGAATATAAAAAAGACCACAAGCCTCAGTACCCACACTTCAGCTCAAAAACAAACCGATTGCTCAGTTTCATAGACTGGCCTCTACATATGCGTCAGAAGCCGGAGGTTTTAGCTGATGCCGGTTTCTTTTATACTGGTTATGGGGACAGGACCATGTGTTTTTATTGCGGTGGAGGCTTAAAAGATTGGGAAGATGATGATGAGCCTTGGCAGCAACATGTTCAGTGGTTTAGTCAGTGTGCTTACGTTAAGCTCAAAAGTGAACTTGTGTAGTAGGTATAGCGTTTTAGGTTAGTATTAGACATAACCGTCCTGAGTCGATGCAATCAGATTAATATACATATTGTATTAATCGGCATTATCAAAATAGAATTGGGGGTTCTGCATCACTTGACGAGCGCAGCGAGCAAGTGATGCAGAACCCCCAATTCTACACTACTGTGTCCTTTTTGGGCCCCCTGGTCATGGTAAAGGCTATCCTGCGCAATTACATACAATGTAATAATTTACCAGTTCTTTCATAGATCCTTACCCAAACTAGAGTACATATTTATCACAAAAGAACACCCACAGTGGTCCTTTCTTTGACTCGTGTCGCCCACCTGGCCTCGCCAGTGGCCATTTATAAAACTAAATTAACCCTACAAGACCACGCCTCTTAGGACCAAATGTAAGAAACACGTGCGTTTGAAATATTTCATGTATTAACAGAATGAGTTATCGATGTGTCTTGTGAAATAATATGTATTATCTGCACTATCAAAAAAGTACCAATGGTATCAATAAACTATCATTTTTAGATAGTAATGTGTTTATGAAAAAAAATAAATAAAAAAAAATGTTTATACAGGGTCCCATTAAAATAGATGGACAAATTTTAACACAGCGCTCAGTACGTCTAACTAAACATATCCAAGCAAAAAAAAACACTGATTAAAGTGATTTTATTTAGACCTAAAATAATAAATTGCCGGCACATTAGTGTATTTTCGTTAGCTGATTTTATTTTTCTTGTGAGTATCTATGCGTTTTTCTTTTATATTTTTTTACCATCGTCCTTATTTTGGTGGTCTGAATGATTCGTAAAAGTTTGTCCACCTATTTTAATGGGACCTTATATAAACAGATAATGATGGTTTTGATACCTATACTCTGACCCCCCACCTTTTTATTTTTTCAGGTTGGGAAATCATCAAATGACCCCTCCCGCTCTGGGTGGAGCGAAAGGGAGTGTCAGACTCTTACTGACTAAAACCCACCCGTGTTCCTTCCTTAGCCCTTTATGTTGCGGGCCAGCGGTAACCCTTTCGGACAATCCCGCTGACCTGGCAGGCTTCGGCCCTAACGGGGGGCCCGTACCTTGATGCTGACATCTCTTTGAGGCGCGCGTGGAACACGTACGCGCCGTCCGGCACGGGCCTGGTTCTGATCGGACGGTGAGCTATAGTACCTATAAACGTTGTATGCCGTCTGTATAGTTACACAATGCTTTCTTTCGAAAATCAAATTACTGACGATTGAAAGAGAAAACGGTGTCACAAAATACAGATAGTACAGAAGGCAATCACATGTATGTAGGTACTTCACTTTTCATACCTATGCTCGGCAGTCGCGCTAGGGTTGTCAACTTTGGCTTATGCACAAAAACCTATTGTGGTAGTGGCACTCGTATCTAGTTGTTTGATTTATTGTTGAGCTTATTCTACAATATTATAAGAAAACAATAAACATAGTATTACAATACAAAAAGTTTACAGAACAAAAACATTACATATACATTTGTCAATTTTCACTATCGAAAATCCCTGATAACTTCAAAACGGACTACCCTATTTACACAATTTATTTTGCCCTATCCGTTTTAGATCTAAACCTATCAAATGACACTAAAAACAACACAATATCTACCCAAAAAAAAATGTGTTTTCAACTTACGTAATAGTTGGTGGCGTGAATTTACCTTACAAAAAGTTACTTCGTTTATACTGATTCAAAATAGGAAACTATTATGTAAATCGATCTTAGACAGGCATTTTTCGTTGCTCCATTTTTGCACTTCTCAGACGCGTGTCTCAAGCGGATCGCACCCGCGCTCGCACTACTCCCAACCCGTCCGTGATAACGTGTCCGTGAGCGGTGTCTATGTGTGCGTTGCTCGAGCGCACTTTGTATGTAGATTGCCTTCTGTACTATCTGTATTTTGTGACGGTGTGTAACTATTCACCAGATATAATACGTTTATTAGTAAGCATACCCCCCGTATGCATTTATTTCAATAAGAGGAAATTAAGAAGAATTTTGAAGGTTCTTTTACATGTGCTCCTTTAATTACAGAAGATCACAGCATGCACATATAACGAGATATAAAGAAACTAACTGATTACATTATTATAATAGATATTTGCACACCTGTTCAAATGACAAGATATTTTAATTTGTCGCACTTATTCAATTTCATCCTACATATTTATCCTCATTTGTTTGATTATGGATAGCTGCGCCCCGCGGTATCACCCGCGTAAATGTCGATCCCGTGGGAATATCGGGATAAAAAGTAGCCTTTATGTCAATCCAGTGTCTCAGCTACCTCCATACAAAATTTTATCAAAATTGGTCTAGCCGTTTGAGCGTGAAGAAGTAACAAACATTCAAACAAACAAAAGATTTGATTTGAGGAATTTTTATACTTACTATAACGTTTCATAACTACACAGTGTTTCTTGCAAGACAAAAAGTATTTGGTCCCTCTTGATTACAACTTTATTGGCTTCCTCAAAATGAAATGCTATTCGAGTAACGTTCCCTTTCATCTTTGCTTAAACGTTAAAATTGTTTAAACGTTATCTAAAGTAACACAATTAGGGAGAGCTTCATGTATTTTCCCCAAACCTAATCAAAACTGGGTTACAACTTAGAGGCTCTTAATGAATACAAAGTACATTACCAACATTAGTATGAATTAGCTTGCCTTAGCGGTTGGGCGATTGTGCCTTAGAGATTGCGACCTTAGCTAGGTACATATATTCTATTTATTTAAAGATTGCCAACGAACGGTGAAGAGTCCACGGAAACAATGATCAGACACTTGAGGAGAATTTTATGAAAACAGAAATTTTAACTTTGAAACCTTATAATTATTTATAAAAGCGACATACACAAATGCTGTGTGACTTCAAATCACTGCTGATATATTTATAACAGTATTGTATATCATTAAAAACCGGCCAAATGCGTGTTGGGCCACGCACAGTGTAGGGTTCCGTAGTAGCCCGTTATCACAATGTTACTTACGATTCTGTTGTTCTTTATACTGAATATAAAAAAATAAAAAATAAAATTTTTCATATTTTGTTTTTCAATGCAAGTCTTTACCCGTTATAAACAAGCAACTACTTCATCTTAGTCACTTTAAAGGATTAATGCTAAGGATTTTGTATTTGGTACAAAATTATCCAACACCCAACTTCAACGACTATTACCGCTAAACTAATAAAGCTATCTTAACCGGTATACTTTTCCTTTTTACCGACTTTACAAAAAGGAGGAGGTACTACGTTCGGATGTTTGTATGTTTTTTTTTTTTTTTTTGTATGTTTGTTCACCGATTACTCCGCCAATTGTCGACGGATTTTCAAAATTCTTGTTTTGTTCGAAAGTAGGTAGTTCTGAGGTGGTCCCATTGTCACCAATTTAGGATCTGATGATTCGCGCCGCCATCGGGATCCCAACTAACGGTAGGAGGGGTTCACATCGGCGTCGGGATGACGATGAAATACCTGGGTCTCGTCCTCGACAGCCGGTGGAACCTCGTGGAGCATTTCCGACGTTTGGCCCCCAAACTGGAACGGGCCGGGGCCGCCTTCAAGCGGCTCTTGCCCAACCTGGGGGGGCCAAACGCCTCCTGCCGGAGGCTTTACGCGGGGGTCGTGCGGTCCATGGCCATATACGGGGCCCCGGTGTGGGCGCGTTCACTGCGGCGGCGAGCCGCCCACTACCTGAACGCGCCCCAGAAGGTGGTAGCCATAAGGGCTATCCGGGGCTACCGCACGATCTCTGGCGAGGCGGCAAGCCTCCTTGCCGGACTGCCGCCATGGGATCTGGAGGCGATGGTCCTCGCGCGCCTGTATGAGTGGCGCGCGGAGGCACTACGCCGGGGGGAGGATCCGCTTCCGCGGCAAATCGCTGCGGAGCGGACGGATCTCCGGCGCGATCTCATGGCGGCATGGAAAGAGCGACTGTCGCAACCCAGCGCAGGGCACGCCGCGATAGCGGCGATAAGACCCCTCTTTGAGGAGTGGCTAGAGAGGCGCCACGGCGCCCTCACCTTTCGCCTGACGCAGGTCCTCACCGGACACGGAAGTTTCGGGAGGTTCCTGCACATCATCAGGCGGGAGGAAACGCCCGGGTGTCACCATTGCCAGGATCGCCCAGAGGACACGGTGGAGCACACGGTGGAGGTCTGCCCCGCTTGGGCGGAGCACCGCCGTGTCCTCGTAGAGGCGATTGGCAGCGACGGCGACCTCTCGCGTCCGGCCCTGGTGCAAGCCATGGTCCGGGGCGAGAGGGAGTGGGAGGCAGTCACCTCCTTCTGCGAAGCAGTCATGCTAGCGAAGGAGGTGGCGGAACGGCTCAGGGAGAGAGCCTCCCGTCCCAGCCGCCGCGGGAGACGCTCCGGGCGTCGGGAGCCGCGTGACGACTCCCGGCCACCGTAGGCGCGGGCCTGCGGGCGGAGAGTAATGGGTAGCTCACCGCCCGATCAGGACCAGGCCCGTGCCGGACGGCGCGTACGTGTTCCACGCGCGCCTCAAAGAGATGTCAGCATCGAGGAGGGGCCCCTTAGGGCCGAAGCCTGCCGGGTCAGCGGGATTGTCCGAAAGGGTTACCGCTGGCCCGGAACATAAAGGGCTATGGAAGGAACACGGGTGGGTTTTAGTCAGTAAGAGTCTGACACTCCCTTCCGCTCCACCCAGAGCGGGAGGAGTCATTTGATGATTTCCCATCCACAAAAAAAAAAAAAAAAAAAAAAAAAAAAAAGGATCTGATGATGGAATCTTAGAGAAATCGAGAGCAACCCTCTAATTTTACAGGCTCACTTATTGTTTTTCGCATATTTTATGAAGTATCTTGTGTATTTGCGTATGGTTGTCACCATCTCAGGTAGCTGGGCTGATGATGGAAGGTTCAACTCCTTAACAGTAAGAAGTTACTCGCACAGGCAAGGACTGTTTTAGTAAATTGTTTTGATGTTTGATAGGGCATTTGCCACATTTGGTCTCATGATCATCAAGTTATGACCTGATGCTGCAGTCAGGATAGTCTGCAGAGTACCTAACTCCTCGACAACTAACAGCAGATATATCGTGTTTAGGCTCATTGAAAAGGGCTCGATGTGTGGATAAACGTACTGTTAATGAGGAACACCGAAGTACATAGAGACCTGATGCTGAAGCCAGTCGAGCATCAGAAAAAGTAAAACCTTGAAATTACAGCACCGTAGTCGTGTTTGGGCTCATTTTAATCAGGACTAAATTTTAAGTTCAATGCAATGTTGACATAAGTCTGGCCTGATGCTGCAGCCAGGATTATCAGCATCTAGTCTAAAAACTAATAAATACTTCTTAAAGTGAAATACTTTTGCGAGTTTTTCTTCTGTATAATTATCCTAACAAAGGTTGCCGGTAGTGGCTAGATGAGAGAAGCGGAGGATCGCGAACGTTGGCGCAAACTTCGGGAGGTCTACGTCCAGCAGTGAACTGCAATTGGCTGATGATGATTTATAAAAGCCTCAATCGTTGCATTTCACGCAATACCTTTTCGTCATGTGGTCTATTTAGCAATTTGGTAGGTTCCAAGTCGCATAATACAATGTCATACAGCGTCTTTAGACGACTAAGCGTAACATAAACTTGGCCCTTAGCAAAATTTTTCTTGCCTAAGTCTATTATGAAAGTAACTTGAGCATTTGCTCTCGGAAATTATGATTTGGTAAAGAAATGATGATGAAGACCACAAATGGCACTACTCAATGACAAAAATTTCACGGGTTGCGATTCGATTATTTTAATATGGCTGCTAAGCAATTTATGCTCATTACAATGCGTATGGTGAAGTGGAGCTGATGGTGACTTCTCAATCAGCTCCAGTTCTCCTGGTTCTTACTAGGAGAACTCCTCTACAACTAACGTCAATGCATCGGGAAAAGCAATATTTTGTAAAAGGTGATAAGCAGTTGACATTAGGCTATTATAACTTAGATAAATTACAAACTGACCCGCTAAAAAGTGAAAAATAAAAACTTTTTTACAAAAAAAAACCGACTTCCAAAAACACTATAAATAAAGAGAAAAATAACTTTAATTTCGGAAGTCGGTGGCAAAAACTAAAATACAAATCCAAAGACACCGACTTCCGAAATTAAAGTTATTTTTCTCTTTATTTATAGTGTTTTTGGAAGTCGGTTTTTTTTTATGTTCATGAAATGCACTATCATCGTGAATTTTTCCAGATTCTTTCAAGCCAGCAGTTTAGGTTTTAGAGGGGGGGACGCCCTACTGGAACAAAAATTTGCACTTTAAAACATAAACCATCATTAACCGCTTGTGTGCCGTAACTACAGACACTGTGTCTCGCGTAGATCTACGTTCCGGCAGACTAAGGGTAACTACAAAAAACCGAATCTAAAAATAAAGTTCAATGTTAAAATAAAATGTAGGTACCTAAATACGTACTTAATGAACATAAAAAAATATATCTTGCCTGTTAAAAACACAGAAATATTATAAGTAATAGCTTTTTTGTAGGTAGTACAAAGTTAATAGCTGTCTGATGGAAATTTATCTTATCGTATTAATTATTTTCATTTCTGACAGTCTTTTTCTTAAAAACATACAATTAGGTAGATAATTATAACATTTTTGTCCATTATATGATACGCCAACCAACATCAATTATTCTGAAACAAATATATGTACCTAATAGATACCTATGATATTAATATCCAAAGAAATATAGTAATTACTAACAATAATTAAAAGGCAATTTTTGTATATTCTCAAAGTACTAAATTTCAGACTAAGTGCACAACTAATTACTAAAACCTAGGGCCTACTTTCTAACGGCCGAACCCATTTACGACGTATGGCATTTCATACAAACTTTCAAGCCCTTGTTTTTCGAAATGTATGAACCGATTTTAATGAAACTTCATACGCATAAGCAGGATACAAAGGTCTAAAAAGTTACTTATGTACATTTTTGAAAAATAGTGTTACAGCCAAATTAGACCTTAATTACCCAAATTAGATTTTAATTTTTTTTATAGAAATAGAGATTTCCAGTTACTTAACTGTTTTTATATATTTTCGAAAATGTTCTTAAGTAACTTTTTAGACCTTTGTTACCAGCTTATTGCGAAACATACTAACAATCTCAATCCGAATCGCCCATAGGTGCGATGCAATGACCAATCTTTCTTTTGATCGTAAGTAATTTTCCTGTGGCAAAATCGACATGATTCTCCATAAAGTTTATCAGCATTTGCAATTGACGGAATGACGTAGATTTTCGTCTGATTTCTTCCATAACGCGGCCTTCTATGACGCGGCCCTATTCTTTAAATAATTACCTAGAGCCGCGCGGAACTTAAACACGCGGTAGGGGTGCTCGCCTACAGTATTTTAATTTCATCAACCTACTTGAGTTTCTTTCTAGTTTTGTGATTGTAAATATTATATTTTTATATAAAAAATTAAATTCGAATCAAAACCTAACTACCTAGGTAGGTACTACAAAATCTTACTTAATAAATAAATTATAATGTAAGTAAATTATAATCTAGGTAAGTACTGTAGAGGCTTTATGTGTAGCACTACGTTTAGTAAGACAGGCTGGTTATAATTGTATCGATGTTCCATTCGAAGATTCAAACGAATGTGTCAAATATTATATTATGGTGTTTTCGGTTCAATGAATAAGATTCGTCGTTTTATCAATATAATAATTACAAGTTATAACGTGTTCTTATTGGTGTACCTCCGATGGTACTATAGAGGACCCCTCAGGACCTCTACAGTACCTACCATTTATTACTCTCATAATCATTTTATAATGATATTTCGTCTAATTCAATAATATATATAAGTAGCTAAGTACATTAATAAGTAAGTAGATAGCCTAGCCTAGGAAACTACCTAGGTATCAGTTTTTTTAAGGTAGGTCACTCGTGTGTCTCTTTCTTCACCATATCTACTTATTTATTTATTAATCCAGGTATTTTACTCGGTGGAAAATGCAAAATACCTACCTATTAAAAATTACAAATTACGTACCTACTAGTAGGTATATAAAAGAAATAGTCTTACCTCGGAGTTTCCAGGTAATTTAAAAAATGTTATATCAGGGTGCGTTATTGACGAATGCAAACAGCCAAAAACAGCACAATAAGTCTTTAATTGGTTTTTGCCATATTAAGTAAGTACTTGTACTTATTTCAATGAATATTTGTCACAAATCTCGCGTTCGTCACTGCGGCGCATTCGCGACTGTTTGTTTACTGAGTGTATACGGAACTCGAGGCGCGTAGGTATGACTCGCGTTCCGACCGTTTGTATGAAGATAGAATACTATTAGATAACTTTACCGGGCAAGGGTGCAGTTTGTTAGCAGATTTTGTCTCTTAGACTTAATTAGAAAATAAAGCTTATAAGCGCCACCTACACTTTGGCGACTTTTTTGAGTTTGTTCAAAACATTGTAGACTTTAACATAATTTACTTCAAAAATGAATTTTCACCATCAATTTAAAAGCACATTGTCTTTTTACAAGATTAAATAGTGGAATATTGTTTCATCATGCTACAAATCCCTGTAGGGTCTGCAATAACACGTTCTGACTAGCCACGATGAGCTGCTCAAGATTAAGTCCTTCGGTGCCGTAACGTCAGCATATAAAGTTGTCACAAAACCTTTACACCCGCACCCTATTTGCGTAACACACGATATTGCTAACCTACTGCTTCATCTTCGAAAAATTAGTCTGCTCAAGAACGTAAAAAAATAAAAATGTTGCGGGACATTCTAGATGACGTCAGCGCGTGGGCGGGACTGCTGTGTAGATAAAGAACATTCTATCTATCTATCTGAGCACGTCCCATAGTAGGTATATTTTTAGGGCAGTGTAAGGTCAGGGCAAGTCAAGGTGATGGCTGTTATTAATGGTAGCAAAGCTCATGGTAGGTACAAAAACAGATGACATTTCGCATGACACTTCACTTTTTGACAACATTAGAGTGTAGTATAGTTTATTGTTTTTTAACACACTGAAAAGAACTGCCACGGTCACGGCCTTTATCAAGGTCAGGAATTTATGAGTAACGTTTTATCGGGTAACGATAACAACCAAATATATTTTGGGTACGTAACTCTCTTTCTTAATCCAGAAACACGTCTTAGCAACGAAAATTTTGGATGTGGAGCTGTGTCACAAACTATGCTCCACCTTCTATCCTATCCTTAGTGTCCAAAAATTGGCATCCAAAGTGACCTCTGCGCTGCCACCGATAATGCCGTGGAAATGGCGAAGTATTGCCAGCTCTTAATTTCCATACGGATCTAGTGTCCAAGTGGCAGTAGAACACTGACTCCTAAGTCACAGGTATTTCTAGTTTAGGAGTCAGGGTTTCAATATTTAGCTAGATATTAAGCATAATTTTAAGGACTTGCATCAATAAAGTATTATTATTATTATTTCCTTTATTAAGCTAAATACATATAAATTATATTTTTAAATATTAGTATAAAAAAATATAAAAACATCTAAAAATATAAAAAATAGTAGCCCACAGGTATCGGGAACGGGGTCCAAGCTAAGGGTCAGGGCTCCAGAGAGAGGATCCTCCTAACAATGCGGGCCGTGTCCAGAAGTACTGCTTTCTGGATCAAGCCCTTGATCCAGCTGCCCAACGCGAGCCTCCACAGGTGTTGGTCGAGGCGATTCGTTGTTCCCGTTTTCCCTATTTCGAGTTGTCATCATTCGAGAAGGATTTGAACTCGGTCGAGATTCTCGCTGAGTCGAAGTTTCTGCAGCACGAAACCTAGCCTGATGTTCCCGAGTTGCAGAAAGCCTTGCCTCACGACCTTCCTCAGATTCCTGTGATCGAACTAATCTCTTCCTTTTAGCATTTCTGCTACATTGGGAGAGGTTGGATTTTCTTCGAGGCATTCTTACAATAAAATAGTACTTACTACTTAACACACAGTTATTTAGTAAACACGTACTATCGTAAACAATTATATTGTAAATATTTACAGATTATTATACAGTCTAAAATTATCACAGTTTAAGTAATGAGTGTTAAGACGGGTAAACCAAACGTACTAACTTTATAAAACAAAAGAATTAGAAAAATTAATTACTAACCTGAACTTATACTTAATAAAGAAAATCAAGAAAAGAAATGCTTATCCTATACCAAATACTTACAATATTTATTTACAAAATTTTAAAGAAAATTAAGAAAAAGAACCTAACCTACAAACCCTAAAATATAAACAAATGAAATATGCAAACAGTCAGTATTCAAGTGAATCGCAATAATCAAATCCAACTATTCGCCTATACTCTCCAGGATACGTGCGTTCGCTACGAATAACATAATCCTTATGGCAGCGGCGCGTTTTTTTTTGAAATGGTCATCTCGCAGTTCAACCTAAGGGATTGTCGACTGCTTAACCGGGCTTTCCTGTGGATGCCTCAAAGAATTAAGGCCTCCAGCCAGGGCCTAATAATACACTTATAAACTTAACTACACAATATAAACTTCAAAACTAAGCGACTACACGCTAAGGGCACCCCCTGTGGGGTACGGACCTCGGCTTAGGGCGTCGCTGGGAGAGGGCAGCAAGGAACAGGCTGGACCGGAATTATAGCAGCGGCAGCGGCGCGGCTCTCAGCGTGCTTTATAGCCATGGACGCGCAGGCGCGAGGCGTGTACGTACTCTGATAGAATACCTTAACAAATGTTCGCCGTGATTCTTAAAATTGACATAACTTTTTTATTTATGAACCGATTGACATGAAATAAACACTAAATGTTAAGTGAAGCTTATTACAATATACTAGCTGTGCCCGCGACTTCGTCCGCGTGGAATAGTGACTTTTCGGGCAGCATATTTTGAATTACATATACCGTCTACAGACCGGGCATTTGCTGTCCGAACCCTCTGAGAACTCAGGCGAATTTCAGTGAAAGTCTCAGACTCTAGTGCTTGAGCTTCACGATCGGCAGTGAGACGTATTTCTCGTTCTTCCTGTGTCTCCTGGAATCGAGCATTTGTTGTCCGTAGTCTCTGGGAGCTCAGGCGGATTTCCCTGACAGCAAAAGTCTCAGACTCACGCGATAGCGCGTGAGCTTCGCGATCGACAGATAAACGTGCCTTTCGTTGTGAACGATTTGAACTCAGTCGAGATTCTCGCTGAGTCGAAGTTTCTGCAGCACGAAACCTAGCCTGGTGCAGAGAGCCTTTTGCCTCACGACCTTCCTCAGATTCCTGTGATCGAACTAATCTCATCCTTTTAGCATTTCTGCTACATTGGGAGAGGTTGGATCTTCTTCGAGGCATTCTTACAATAAAATAGTACTTACTACTTAACACACAGTTATTTAGTAAACACGTACTATCGTAAACAATTAAATTATAATTACTTACAGATTATTATACAGTCTAAAATTATCACAGTTTAAGTAATAAGTGTTAAGACGTGTAAACCAAACGTCATTATCATCATCATTTCAGCCGATAGACGTCCACTGCTGGACATAGGCCTCCCCCAATTTTGGGGGGGTTTGCCATAATCGCCACGCTTGGCAGGCGGGTTGGCGATCGCAGTATGGTATGGTGGTGGAATGCATAGAGAACGCTGCTGCCCATTCTCCGGTGAGACCCTTAGTCGCCTTTTACGACACCCACGGGAAATAAGGGGTGGTGCTATTCTTCTACACAGACAAACGTACTAACTTTATAAAACAAAAGAATTGCTAGAAAAAATAATTACTAACCTAAGCTAATGAACTTATAATTAATAAAGAAAATCAAGAAAAGAAATGCCTAACCTATACCAAATACTTATAATATTTATATACAAACCCTAAACACAAATTAAGATAAGTATACCGAAAATCAGGGAAAGAAATGCCTAACCAATAATAAATGCTTACAATATTTATTTACAAAACCCTAAATAAAAATTAAGATAAGTAAATACACAATAATCAAGGAAAGAACCGCCTAACCTATACCAAATACTTACAAAATTTTAAAGAAAATTAAGAAAAAGAACCTAACCTACAAACCCTAAAATATAAATAAATGAAATATGCAAACAGTCAGTATTCAAGCGAATCGCAATAATCGAATCCAACTATTCGCCTATACTCTCCAGGATACGTGCGTTCGCTACGAATAACATAATCCTTATGGCATCGGCGCGTTTTTTTTTTAAATTAAGATAAGTATACCGAAAATCAGGGAAAGAAATGCCTAACCAATAATAAATGCTTACAATATTTATTTACAAAACCCTAAATAAAAATTAAGATAAGTAAATACACAATAATCAAGGAAAGAACCGCCTAACCTATACCAAATACTTACAAAATTTTAAAGAAAATTAAGAAAAAGAACCTAACCTACAAACCCTAAAATATAAATAAATGAAATATGCAAACAGTCAGTATTCAAGCGAATCGCAATAATCGAATCCAACTATTCGCCTATACTCTCCAGGATACGTGCGTTCGCTACGAATAACATAA
Organism: Mesoligia furuncula; assembly: GCA_916614155.1. Lineage (NCBI taxonomy): Eukaryota > Metazoa > Arthropoda > Insecta > Lepidoptera > Noctuidae > Mesoligia > Mesoligia furuncula. The sequence continues at coordinate 2,333,139 of OU744807.1, read as the reverse complement.
TCCTTATGGCATCGGCGCGTTTTTTTTTGAAATGGTCATCTCGCAGTTCAACCTGAGGGATTGTCGACTGCTTAACCGGGCTTTCCTGTGGATGCCTCAATGAATTAAGGCCTCCAGCCAGGGCATAATAATACACTTATAAACTTAACTACACAATATAAACTTCAAAACTAAGCGACTACACGCTAAGGGCACCCCCTGTGGGGTACGGACCTCGGCTTAGGGCGTCGCTGGGAGAGGGCAGCAAGGAACAGGCTGGATCGGAATTATAGCAGCGGCAGCGGCGTGGCTCTCAGCGCGCTTTATAGCCATGGACGCGCAGGCGCGAGGCGTGTACGTACTCTGATAGAATACCTTAACAAATGTTCGCCGTGATTCTTAAAATTGACATAACTTTTTTATTTATGAACCGATTGACATGAAATAAACACTAAATGTTAAGTGAAGCTTATTACATTATATTAGTGAAAACCGCTTCTAAATCGAATAAGCCGTTTCTGAAATTAGCGTGCACAAACACACAGACAAACAGACAAAAAAAAATGTAATTACAATTTCGGGTTCGGCATCGATATAATAACAACCCCTGCTACTTTTTTTTTATATATTTCCATTGTACAGACACCACTTTTCTACAATTTTATTATATGTATAGATTATTTCAGTAACTTTCACTCATCGCAATTTATCTGCGGACGCTACATCCAAGAAAGTGCGACGGGTGGCAAATTGCCGCGGGCGCCGCCTAAACGCAATAATGTAACGCAATGTAACACTCAGCTACTCGTACACTACAATATTCTGTGCTTACAACTTAGCTATCAGCATGTTCTCATAGCGGGGTACATTGTGTAGGAAATATCAACGTTTTATTCAGTGACGTCTGTGTGGTGCCGGACTTAAAGAATAGCACCACCCCATACTTCCCGTGGGTGTCGTAAAAGGCGACTAAGGGGCGTACCGGAGAATGGGCAGCAGCGTTCTCTATGCATTCCACCACCATACCATACTGCGATCGCCAACCCGCCTGCCAAGCGTGGCGATTATGGCAAACTCCCCCTTTTGGGGGAGACCTATGTCCAGAAGTGGACGTCTTTCGGCTGAAATGATGATTGAGTGACATGTCGTGTTTCTTATCGGCAAAAATGACGAACTTCATTACAAACTTTTATCCCTTAATTAACACCTTCAGAGGATGAATTTTCAAAAATGTTTCCCTGGTCGATTCGTTATTGTGCAAAATTTTATGCTTCTCGCGCATAAGGGTTTGGGGTGTGAGTTGTCTGTCAGTGAATTAATGAATTTAAGATTTTTATTAAGTAAACTAGCTACAATATACCTGAAGATGCTACCTACATTATAGCTTTTTTTTTTCGGGGTGAAACCTTCAAAAGGTTTCCGACCTCCGGGGAGGAAGGTAGGGGAGTGTGGGACTTTTAGGGAACCCCCCGTACAACGCCTGTAAGGCACATCCCTGCGGGGAGTCTGTAAAGGGCAGGAACTCCCTTGAGCCTCGCTATGCACGGCAGCACGTGACCATTGCCACCGTCTTCCCTGGGGTCACTTGGTGGGCGGACAGAGTCCCCACTCTGTGCGCCCACGACCCCAAAGGTCCACCTACCTTGATTGGTAAGCTGGTTTCGGCGTATTAGGCGCCAAGTTACATTATACCTGCATGGATAGATTAAAGTTAAAGAATCGATGTGATATAAAATAAGTTTCCAGTGAAGAAACTCACTACATATGGACGGATTTGGAGAAGTTTAAGGCGAAAGCGCCAGGGTAGCCCGCGAAGTTCAATTTTTTTAACGTTTTTTGCAATTTGCTGGTCAGTATTAAGTTGTACGTTGATTAAAATACACACATCAAAAGTGTCTAGGGATCAAGCATTTTTATGCGGATTTCTTGAGATTGAGATGTGGCTTTGTAATAAATTTATGATTTTATAAATTTATATGGATCCTTTTTGGTGCATTTCATAATTTGAATCAGGAACTGTGAATCAAATTCGAGTAAAAGATGAAAATCAGCTGTCAATATTTTCCCTATAAAAACATACAACGCATTGAAGACATTATTAGTGCTACTGTTTCCCTACTACTGATTAAAACCAACGTTATTATGGAGCGGCGACGTCATATAAGCAGGGAAGAAATGCTCAGAGCCGTGGGAATGATAGAAGCTGGTTCCCGGCAACGTACTGTGGCTTTAGCTCTGAATACAAGTCAGAGTGTTATCAGTCGACTTTGGACACGTTACCGAAGCACTGGTACCGTGGCTGAGCGCCATGGAGGACGGTATCGCTGCACCACACGGAGACAAGACCGATACATTCAAATCTTAACTCGAAGAGCTCCAACAATAACCGCCATGATGTTAGCCGTGAGGCTTCATCACTCTTCAGGGAACTTAATTAGCGACCAAACAGTCAGAAACCGCTTGCACGAAGTGAACCTTCATTCCCGAAGACCGCTACGGGTACCACCTATAGCAATGCACAATCGTAGGATTCGATATCAATGGGCTCTTGAACACAGAAATTGGGCAGAAGAACAATGGCGTTTCGTGTGCTTTTCTGATGAGTCTCGTTTTGGTATGAGACCGGATACAAGACGTATACGACACTGGAGAACCCCTGGACGCCAACAGCGATTAAAATCCTGCCAGGAAGTCCATCCTTATAGTGGTGGAACCATCATGGTATGGGCGGGTATTTGGATCGGCGGAAGAACTGAGTTGATTTGGATCAGAGGCAACCTCAACGCTCAAATTTATGCTGAGACGATTGTATCAGACGTCATCGTTCCTCTACAAGTGCAAATCGGTCCCTTATTTCAGTTAATGCATGATAATGCACGACCGCACACCGCAAGAGTTGTAAGACAGACTCTCGCCGCAGCTAACATCAATGTCCTGCCCTGGCCTGCTCAGTCGCCAGACTTGAACCCGATTGAGCATGCATGGGATATGCTACAGAGAAGAGCTCTGCCGAATATGGAGGGTATCCAGTCGCAAGAAGACCTTTTTTTGTTGTTGCAACGAACATGGGCGGCCATTCCACAGCGTGATTTGGATGAACTCATTTTGAGTATGCCAAACCGATGTTCTTGTGTTGTTAGTGTTCGCGGTAGAAACACGGATTATTAATTGTTTAAGTTACCCAATAAAATTTTAAAGAAAACTGTTATTTCAGTCTTTTTTTCGAACTTTTGTGTTAGTGGTTCAAATGTCAAAAATCCCTTTATTAGGAAAATGGCAAATTTCTTTATTAACCCTTAATTTGGCAACGAAAAAAAAGTAAGAAATACATAAATTTAATTATTGTTAGGCTTCATGGGTGTGCTAAAGAGCCCCGAAAAAATATAAAAATAAATCCCGAGTTGAGAGTTGAGTTTATTAATGCAAAGGTGACTTGGTTTATCGTTACTGTGACAAACGAAAACACTTTATTTGATGAATCCTTAAAGAAAATTTTAATTAATATCAATCAGGAGAAAAGTTATTGCAAAAATATATGTTGATCCCTAGACACTTTTGATGTGTGTATAATTCGCGGTCGTAATAAATATGTATTTACAGAATTATAAGTTACAAGTGTAACGAAGCCATGACAGTATCATCATCCCAAATGTAGGGACAAAGCTAATTAATACAGTCAGACAAGCAATGCCTAAATAATCTTAATTTAATTAAATAATTTCAAGCCGGTTTTACGAGGCCCTTCCCTGGGACAACACATGCTGGTTTTTATTTATGTGTTATGTGTGGGTTTTTAAATCTGGAATTTAGTCTCAGTAGCGGCCAGGAGCTTGGATGTGTGCCCGGTTGATGGAATTAGGCTCAACCCCTATTATATGAGACTTAGGAGCGTTTACGACGGACGGCATTTCATACAAACTTTCAAGCCCTTGTTTTCCGAAATGAATGAACCGATTTTAATGAAACTTCATACGCCTAAGCAGGATACAAATGTCTAAAAAGTTAGTAGAGAACATATTCGAAATGTCATAATTAAAAAAAGATAACTGGAAATCTCTGTTTCAATGGGAAATTTAAAATCGGTCTAATTTGGCTGTAACACTATTTTTCGAAAATGTTCTTAAGTAACTTTTTAGACCTTTGTTTCCTGTGTCTTTGTTTGTTTTGTAACATAATTCGCGAAATGTGGGTGTGTGTACTAAGGTAACATGTACCAGTGTACCTACCTATTAGTATAGGTACCCACTTATCTGCCTTACTGTTCGGGAAATTTCAGGCGTGACGATATTGTATGTATTTATTATTATATAAATTAAAATTCTGTTTTTCACCATTTATGGTGGAAAACAGAATTATAATTTAGAATTATAATTTGGAAAAGTTTAACAATAAATTGTTAAACTTTTCCAAATTATTAAAATTTTATGGCTTTGTTGCTAAGTCACAGGAACTTACACCTGGTTTAGGAGTCAGAGTATTTAACTATTGAACTTTGTACTAAGGCTTTTATTAATTCCGATCCAGCCTGTACTCCAGTGACGCCCTAAGCAGAGGTCCCTGTAGACGCTTAGTTTTTAAGTTTTTTTAAACACTGGTTGGAGGCCTTAATTTATTGAGGCACCCACAAGCAAGTCTGATTAAGCAGACAACAACCTCCTAGGTTGTACTGCGGGCAGACATACAAAAAAAAAGGCCTTAATGTTTTAATCATAAGGTTATTGTTAAATAGGTACTTTTTTGTGTTAAAAATATTTTTTTTATTTATTATTATTTTACGAGTGTGTTTCGGATTTAACTGTAAGACCAAGACAGATCGGCTCACAAAAAAGAACGTATTTATTTACTATTATTTTACGAGTGTGTTTCGGATTTAACTTTAAGAGCAAGACAGATCGGCTCACACTCCCCGGTGGCACATGACTAGGTTATCGTATAGGTTGGATGTATACACACGCTGACGAATCTAATACTGCGATGACCCAGTTTCTATGAAGACGCAGGCACTATAACCACATAGAATACATGACATACGAGTAGGGAATTCGGAATTGTATGAGAATAATAGGGTATTGAATGTTTGCATATAACATCTAGAAACGCGGGAGCGTGTCAAGCCAAGTTAAAGCCAAGAATTCAAGACAACAAAAGAGAACTGAAGAGCAGCACCCGTGTGTGTACACTTTACACGAACCATTTGGAGTCACTTTTGGTGCTCTCTCTCTCTCTCTCACTCAATAGTGCTAGTCACTCTGAAATCAACTTAATTACCATTAAAATAAAGTTGATATTTGTTTAACTTGAAATAATATTAATTTAAAACAGAAATTTAAATACAATTTATGCTTAGATTTTAGCACACATCATCATCATTCACAGCCAGACTTCACCACTGCATCGCATAAACCTCTCTTTCCATGTGGCAAACCTATGCTCCTGTGCTAGCCTCATCCAGGTTCAGGTAACAAAAACTGTACATAATGGGGCTTACAGGACCTCAACACAGAAAACGCAAGTTTTAGAAACAATAAAGTATATGACCGACTACAGTAACCAAAAACAGAAAAATATATGATATTCTTCAGGATTTATGCTAGGTAGATAGTGTGTTGAAAACATAATACAGCTAATTTGATACGATAGAGAAAAATCATGAAGATACCTCTAAAAACTTTCTTTTTACAATAAAAATCATACTAATATACATACAATCATTCTGATTTTTTGTCAGATTATTCTACAAGCAACATACTTAAAGCACTAGTGTTTTAATGTTTTAGTCCAAACAATAGTTTTTTTGTAAATAGATAATTGTTTCATATTTTGCAATAAATTACCAGCGTTGTGTCATCGCGCCTCTCTTTCTTTTCTATGTAGTCCGACAAAGACCGCGCCTTACCCAAAACAAAACACTGAAAACAAAATACTCGAGCGGAAGAATCGTTAAGTTTAACGTTCCTTAGAATACAGCCTCATTAATTTATAAACGTTTATGTCATAATACCAATTCCGTTGACACATTAAAAGCTCTTTTAAAACCATAATAAAAAGAGGTGTTTAAAAAGTTCGAATTACATTTTCATACATAAAATATGATTACTGAATTGTATGAACTCAATTGCTGGTCTATAAAACGGCTATATAAATAAGGCTATAATTTGTTCGCAATTCGGTACCTACTAATATAAGGTTACAAACGGGCGATAAAATGACACACCCTTTGTCGCGGTCGATCGGTATAACTCGTTTAGCCAGTTTTAGACGCTGCGTATAGTCAATTTTGTCTTTTGGGTTAATGTAATGAAATTTAGGTGGTGTCATAAAATAACAGTAAAATGTTTAATAATAAAATGTTTGAGGTTAAGTTTTATACTGAAAATTATTTCCCTTAAATATGATTTTACTTTCGTACACTTATTTGTTTGTTTAACAGTGTTGTTGTAGAATGTGCGTTACTTATTTTTTTTATTTTTTTTTATGAATTCTGTAACTTGGCAATCTGTGTTAACACAATAAGCCTTTCAGATGAGGTATTTCGATCTATGTCTTGTTAGCGGAAGGAATTCCTATGAATCCCTTTCATCTGGTGTCATCAAATCTCACGGTACCTAAGTGTAGAGGCACTATGCCGTTTCAATCGGGAATGTGTAATACTTCCTGTGCCTTCTAGTTTGGATGCCAGTTCATTGACGTGAATTGATATTCTCGTCTGATAGCTTTCACTATATCTAGCGATCTCTTGTTTGACGGTAGTGATCTTTACGTCCTCATGTATGTATTTGTTGTTTACATAGTAGGGTATGTCTAGCATAGCTCTCAGTGTCTTGCTTTGAAATCTTTCAAGAATCTCTATGTTGCTATTGCTAGCAGTGCCCCACAGTTGGATTCCGTAGGTCCAGATTGGTTTAAGGATGGTCTTGTAAATAGCTATCTTGCTTTCATGTGACAGACTTGATTTGCGACCTATCAGCCAGTACATTGATCTGACTTTCGTATCCAGTTGTTTACGCTTGGTCCAGATATGCTTTCTCCAGGTGAGTCTTCGATCCAGATGCATACCCAAATATCTGGCATCTTCAGCTTGAGGAACTTCTTCATTGTGAAGTCTTATTGGGGGACAAGTCTGCTTTCTCAGGGTGAAGGTCACATGGACAGATTTCCCTTGATTAACACTAATACGCCATTTATCTAGCCACTTTTCCACTTCAAGGATGTGGGTTTGTATGCTGGCTGAAGCTATAGCCGGATCCACATGTACAGATAAAAGGGCTGTATCATCCGCATAGGTGGCAGTTATAGTATCAGCGTGCGTTGGAAGGTCTGCGGTAAAAATCAAGTATAAGATGGGTCCTAGTATACTTCCTTGTGGTACTCCTGAGACAATTTCGTATAAAGGAGCCACTTCGTTATTAAATTTCACCTCAAAGCATTTACTGTGTAGGTACGATCGTAAAATCGGATAGAAAGAGTGAGGCAGCAACTTTTTAAGTTTGAAGAGAAGTCCTTCATGCCACACTCTGTCGAACGCCTGGCTAATATCAAAAAAGACAGCAGAGCAAAACTGTTTGCATTCTAGTGCACGACTTATAGTATCCGTAATCCGGTGTATCTGTTCAATAGTTCCATGTTTCTCTCTGAAGCCAAATTTGTGAAGAGGAATTACTTCCGATAGATTGGGGCGCATCCTGTTCAGCAATATTTTTTCGAAGAGTTTACCCAACACAGGGAGTAGGCTTATTGGTCTGTAGGAGCTTGCTTCATGGAGCGGTTTGCCTGGTTTGGGTATCATTATAACTTGCGCTATTTTCCACTGAGCGGGGTAAATTACTAGTCTTAGGCAGGCGTTATAGATGGCCGCGATGTGAATTATGCCTTTTCTAGGCAGCTGCTTGAGTAGTTGTTCGTCGATTAAATCGTAGCCTGGTGTTTTACCCTTCTTTAGTTTTAGTATTTCTCTCCATAGTTCGTTGGGGCTAGCACTTTTTAGTGGTGGGCTCATTTGCAGTGGTGCGTCCAGATATTCGGAGACTTCCTTGTCGTGTTCAGGATTTTTGCTTGGCAAGGGGCTGAAAATAGTTTTTAGATATTCCGCGTATACTTGGGCCTTTTCAAGATCTGTTTTTGCCCACTTGCCATCAGGAGTTGAAACGTTACTTATTAAAATAATAAATAAATAATAAAATCTTTAAATTCAGGCTACTTTGGTCCATAGATAAATGCCTTACAGACTAATATATATATTATAATAGTACGAAGTGTGAAAAGAAAAAGAAGAAAAGAAGACGTGCCTGAAAAATCAAACCATGAACATTTAGGTGAAGTGAGCTCATTCCACTAGCAGCGCTATTCTGTAAAAAGATCACCGTGATAACTTAGCTGAAAAGTGAGCTTAAAGTGACCTGTCATTCAACCAGATGCTAGAGATGGACACTATTGACAGCTTTAAAGAGAGCTCACTTCACCTATGTTTTCACGGTGAGAGTTTTATCGAATTAATTTGTTGAACTGTGAATTTTGCGTATTGCACAGCGGCACATACTATTTGACGCTATTATTGCAAAGTATTGGATTCGTTGCAGACAGAATTAGAAGAAAATAAGTCAGTAACATTTCTGGCATAACACAAAAATAACAAACACGAAGGGACGAAACGAAACTTGTCGAGTAACACCAGTCACAATCACAACTCCTCTAAAGTTTCATATTACAAATATTGTGCCGACATTTTATATCACAATGTTCAGCGTCCAATTACATTGTATTATATTATACTGTATTGTATTGTAGCGGCAATCGTCACTTCATACCGATTATGCGATCGGAGATAAAGTGATTTTTATCGTTTTATTGTACTGAAGGTGAGGTATTTAATTTAAGTTGTCGGGTTATAGTAATGGGAATATAATAATATGGTGTTATGTGACGTCGTTTAAAGGTTATTTGTTCGCTCTTGTAATATGTGGCCTTTTTACTTTATGGGCTCGAAGCTTCGTTGCATAGGTCGTAAGACGAAGTTATGTCGGGTAGTCTGCGTTGTTTGTGTTGAGGCAGGTAATAATATTACTAGTTTTACATGATGTAGGTATTTCAGATTTATAGTTAACTAGCTATTGCCCGCGACTTCGCCTGATCCAGGTTAAAAAGTAGCCTATGTTCTTCTCCAGGTCTTGGTCTACCCACGTGCCAAATTTCACTCAAATCCGTTTAGCCGTTTTAGCGTGAAAGCGTAATACACAAACTTATTTTCGCATTTATAATATTAAATCTGGGGGTGGAGGGGGGGGGGGGGTTCAGGGGATCAGACCGGAATAACTCGTCTCCTGATTATTAAAATATTTTTGATGTATTTTGGGAACTCTTTTTGAAGTACTTTGAGAGTTTGGGAACAACCCATTTTTACCCGACTGCGCGACGCAAAGGAGTGGTAATGTGTTCATCAGCCTATGTATGTATGTATGTATGTATGTATGTTTATATGTTCCTTTGAAGCACTATACAGACCAAATGCCTGGGCCGATTTTTATGATTCACACGTTAATCGATTCCTCTTAGTCCGGCGAGTGTCACTAAAGACATGACATTAGTGAAAATTCAATATGGCGACTACTGGACTCCATATGATTTTTTTTTTTTTTACTTTTTTTTTTCAAAACCTATTGAGTGGGGTACCAAAATAAAGGGTTTTAAAAGGTGATTACAAAAATATATACAACATATATACTTAAAAGCAATTCGAAGTGACAAATCGCAAAAAAACACCTACCAAGAACTAAATTGTCTGCGAAATCTTTCAACTTTGTAAACTAAAAAGCTGGAAATAAAAAAAGTTGTTTAAAAAAATCAAAAAACCCGACTGCGGTAAAAAACTTAATTTAAAAGAAACTGAAAAGCTAAAAACAAGCCCATTTTAAATTAAATAAAAGTTGGAAGCAAGCGGGACCCATTTGAATTTGAAAATACAATAAAAATGATGTGGGTCCCGCCTGCTTCCAACTTTTATTTAATTTAAAATGGGCTTGTTTTTAGCTTTTCAGTTTCTTTTAAATTAAGTTTTTTACCGCAGTCGGGTTTTTTTAGACTACTAACACATTTTTTGTGTAGATGTCGTAATGAGTTCCGACGAGGAAGACGTGCTATCAGTTTTAGCAATTAAGACTCAATATCGAGGGGAAGACACAGATTTCGAGTCAGACCGTATTTACTACTTGGAAATCTTGACATTTACCAAGAGCAACGGATTGATGACCGGTTAGGATTGGGCAATTTCTTTCGTGCGCCTGAAACCGATTTTGATGAATTGAATTTCCTTCTATGGTCCGATGTACAGATGTGATGTGATTAGACGAGCGCGGTGCGCGCGGCGGCTGAAAATGAAACAAACCCTTCCCCTCTTCACCAGCGCGGGAAATGTTTTCCAAGCAGCTCGGTAAACAATAACATCGTGTTTGCGTACACAAATTGTGTATGGCCACGCCTCGTTGTTTTTCACACACACAAGTAGTCAGATAGCTGTCACCCATTGATATATTAAATAAAGGTACTTAGATACGATACGATGTCTGTGTGGTGCCGGACTTAAATAATAGCACCACCCCATACTTCCCGTGGGTGTCGTAAAAGGCGACTAAGGGGCGTAGCGGAGAATGGGCAGCAGCGTTCTCTATGCATTCCACCACCATACCATACTGCGATCGCCAACCCGCCTGCCAAGCGTGGCGATTATGGCAAAGCCCCCCCTTTTAGGCGAGGCCTATGTCCAGCAGTGGACGTCTTTCGGCTGAAATGATGATGATGATGATGACTTAGATACGTTACTCAGTCACAGCGCCTGTTCCTATATTGCACCCAGTAGGCACTCAGTCGCGCACGGAACATCGTTGATCAATCTCACAGCTCAATAATTTCAGTTTTTTTGTAATAAATACGCATTAAAATGACTTCTTGTGCAGCTAAACGGTGTTTTAATAATGCAAGTACCTATACATACATACACTCGAAAAACATATCCCTCCTTCTGGCGCAGTCGGGTAACAAGATACACGGGATTACTTACCACAGGTAAGGTAAATACAGCCAAAAATGTTAATTTCTTGAAAATTACCTATAATAACATTTAATGTTTGCTTCGCCATGTTTGTGAGAGCGAGATAGATTTGCGTGAGAGACACGATACGCAGGCAATGCTGAATGAGCTTCCCAGGCCAAACCAGTTCTCATTCGCCCGTTCTTGCATCCTATGTCTACTATTTCAGTAACCTAATCAAACGTGACCTCTGGGCTCGCTCTTGCATCCTACGTCGCCTATCGACAGACCGTAACCATGCAACCCGTGTAGGGAGAACTGATTTGGCCTAGGCGAAATTAGTTCATCCTAAAACCGATTCAACCAGATAATCTGCAGATTAACAAGTTAATCTGGCACTCTTAACTGATTTACGCACATTAGCGGTATCATAAATCAATGCTGTCACCTGTTTACGGCTGCCACTAATGTCGACAGCCGGTCACCACTAATGGAGACAAGTTGAAGGTAGAATACAGTCGCCTGCACGTAACTTGGCAAGGTTTTAGCGCAGTGGGAGTAAGTTCGCGCATGTATACGGGGTATATTAGCAACCTCTTAAGAGGTCATTGTACTCATCATTATGAACAACTTGTACTTTGGGACCAAACTTGAAATCGCGAAAAAAAAATCTGCTGTTCCCTACAAAATTCTAACTACTAACTCGTCAAAATGTAGGGAACAGCTGATTTTTTTTTCGCGATTTCAGATTTGGTCCCATAGTAAAAGTTGTTCATAATGATGAGTACAATGACCTCTTAAGAGGTTGTTAATGTTTTACCAATAACCCTGTATACACTTAAACACGTCTGTTTAGAAGGAAGTTAAAGAAAGAAGAGGAACGACTAACGACTCTTGCCAAGTTACTTGCACTGACTGATCGTCTGTACCCTTTTTTTTTTTTTTTTTTTTTTGTGGATGGGAAATCATCAAATGACTCCTCCCGCTCTGGGTGGAGCGGAAGGGAGTGTCAGACTCTTACTGACTAAAACCCACCCGTGTTCCTTCCTTAGCCCTTTATGTTCCGGGCCAGCGGTAACCCTTTCGGACAATCCCGCTGAATCGTCTGTACCCTAGACTAGGACTTGGATGTGATGGTGAGCCTGTGATTTCTGTGAGTAAATAATTTTGATACCTAACAGACCTGCTTCAGATACTGTGTAATTCCGGGTGAACATTTTAGAGATGTTGCTAATATTAATTACTAAACCGATTTTCAATTTAATTAGTCCGGGCACAGAGGTTCCACAATAGTATTACACCGGGAACTCCAGTCCAGCAGTTCTCACTGGTCATTTAAAACCACATCGCGTTGAGTTAGTCGTGACAACTGCACCGACCACTATTGTGACCACATCCGCGCGATTCTCACTGGACGAGCAAACTCGTATTCATTCCGTATCACGGCAGCAAACTACTACAATCTGTCAAATTACTTTAATAGATTTTCAAGTTTATCGCTAAAGCATAAGGTTCAAAGTTGATTGGGAAAATTTTACAGTTTCGGTCAGCTAGTAAATAAATAAAAACTACATGAGGTCGGCTTTTCCTCTCTGACTACTCTGAGAAGAAAGGCCAAAACAAACTCAGAGGTCACAGTCTCTTTTAAAGTCCAGACATAATCTTGGTCAGATCATCTTGGTAGACCATGTCCATGACCATGTGTTGTGATGTCAGAAATTGTCTTTGGGGAATGTAGTACCACACAGATTCACTGGACCTGTCCAGTCAGCGCACGCATTTGTCAGTAATCATGCAGGTTAACTCAAAACTTAGAAGCTCAACGATGAAATGATGATAAACAGCAAATTGACTGATCATCAGATATAGAAACCATAATTTGGAATCTACTTTTAGGTAAGTAGGCATCAGGATCTTCATGCATTTTAAAAACAGCAACCATCCTTATCACACACTTAATAGTAATCTGATCCCAAATATCGCTATTTATTTTGTAATACGGTTTCCCAAAGAAACCGGACAGCTATCGCACGACAACCGGACGATTCCCTGAGGACGGATGGACGGTTTTGCATTAGCTACGAGAACTATTCATCTCATTCCAATCAGATTTGCTAATACGTGTTCTGAGGGTAGGACAAGGGGAAATGGCTTCAAAGATTTTTGGTAGGTAGTCAACAAAGGAGATAAGTATACAGGAGCGTCGGATATAGTTGAAGTTTACTAAGAAACCGATGGATATTCTCGAATAAAATTTAATTTTACTAATAGAAAACAAACAGCACATTTATTAAATTAAATTTCAGTCCAGAACATCCATTGGTTTCTTAGTAAACTTCAACTATATCCGACGCTCCTGTATACCTATCTCCTTTGTTGACTGTACCTTATTTATGTAAATCCAATACATTTATGACTTTTTCAAAACTATTCTATCATATTATCGCTGATAGCGGATGTAAAGTCGGTATATAGTCCGCCGCGGGGGACGCCCCAGGCGTCGGGAGCCGCGTGAAGACTCCCGGCCACCGTAGGCGCGGGCCTGCGGGCGGAGAGTAATGGGTAGCTCACCGTCCGATCAGGACCAGGCGCGTACGTGTTCCACGCGCGCCTCAAAGAGATGTCAGCATCGAGGAGGGGCCCCTTAGGGCCGAAGCCTTCCGGGTCAGCGTGATTGTCCGAAAGGGTTACCGCGGTCATAACATTAAAAAAAAAAAAAACATGTTGCGTCGCCGCCGATAGTGGGCGGGGCTTGAATGCTTGACAGAAAATTCTACGCCACAAGAGGAAAGAGGTCAGCTAATCCTGTTAATAAATGAGATAAAACCTCTCCTCATCAGATCAGTATTCGGTCTCTCTTTAAACCAGACACTTCCTCGTTGACCATTGATTCATCATCATCATCATCATCATCATCATTTCAGCCGAAAGACGTCCACTACTGGACATAGGCATCCCCCAAGCACCTCCACTTCGACCGGCCAACCGACCATTGATTGGGAATCCAAATATTCAGCAGTTTAGGTAGATGACCAAGGCTACCGATTGAAACGGCATCTATAATTTAAAACCAGGTCGAATCTGTAAGCAAACTAGACCACTACTCAATTCTCAGTGGACGACCGTGATCGGAGGCTGTAGAATCTAGAATGTTTGTATATCGAAGCGTTGTAGGTATACGCTTGTTTGCAGATACAATACATGGGAAAAGGCTTGTTCTGTGACAAGACTGAAGGCTGGTTTTGATAGAGTTTGCTAGGTATTCTCTGTATCAAAATGTGTAGATGTTTTGTTAGCCAAAATTCGACCTACTTTGTACATGTTATTTTAATACGATGCTTTGTGCTCTGTGTCAAATACATAGTTTTGAGAAATACAGCAATTTTGATAATAATAACTTTATTTTTCCCTTTTGCATATTTTCAGCAAGAGAGTGGGTTGTTTATGTACAATTGGCTGTACATTTTTATTGAATGCATAGGTAACTTAACTATTTACACTAGGTACGGTCAGAAAAACTGTCTGTGTGGTGCCGGACTTAAAGAATAGCACCACTCCATACTTCCCGTGGGTGTCGTAAAAGGCGACTAAGGGTCTAACCGGAGAATGGGCAGCAGCGTTCTCTATGCATTCCACCACCATACCATACTGCGATCGCCAACCCGCCTGCCAAGCGTGGCGATTATGGCAAACCCTCCCCCTTTTGAGAGAGGCCTATGTCCAGCAGTGGACCTCTTTCGGCTGAAATGATGATGATGGTGTGACGGTCAGAAAAATATTTGTTCAAAATTGCAGCCGAAGTACCTACAATGCAATTTTGAACAAATGTTTTGCTCAATAACTGAGATTAATTATTAAAAAAGCTGAAGTGTTAATATTTTGCCCAGTAACTGAGATTAAAAAAACTGAAGTGTCAATCGACTTTTATTGCTGACTGTACCTAGTATAAATAGTTAGTTACCTATACATACAATAAAAATTTATAGATATATATTTATATATATAACAGTTAAATATAAAAACAAAAGGACACTTAGGCGATAAATTAAAACTTAATTATCACGGATGTAGTAATTCTGAATTTAGTTATAGTCGATAATTGAATTGTCAGATATTGTAGAGTAGTTTCTAGTTGGTTTCGAAATAACAGGAATGAAAATAATGTTTAATAAAAACTCATATACATATTTTTTTAGTTTTGTCATTCCTCCTTTTAACAAAATAATATCATTTTATCTCACGACATATCAAGGAAGCTTTCAACAAAAGCATCCGTTTCGCCAACTCATGCGCATCTGTCTACCCCTTCCATTGTAGGCGGGGCGTGTCGCCATGACAACCGTTAGCCCCCGCCTACTAATATGCATATAGTGATGGTACCTTTACATGGTTGGATATATCAAAAATTTTACTGTTTTTAGTTGCTAAGCAACTGGTGGTAGACGGTAATTTTGAAAGACTCTGTCTCTGTTTAGACGTATTCCATCTCACTCATTTGAGTCGCCTCTCCTCGTCCTTAATTTTTAGAGACCACTCTATTTGAATGACAAGGCCATGGGACACGATAGCAAGGAACGAACGCAAGTAAGCTTAACGCAAATTGTACGAAGGAACATAACGCAAATTGCGTTGGTGCTACAGTACGTGAAGTACGTCTTCACTCCTCCACGAAGAATTAAATGTCGGGTCCAAAGTAAGGCTAAAATAACAAAAACTGGAAACACTTGCATCTTCCCGTTTTCTTTATGCCCGGAAACTGTGCCCGGAATAATAATGCGGAATTAAGTCAGACGCGGGATTAAGCCCGTTGCAAGATTTAGCCCGGCGCTGGAATTAACCCGTCGATCGTCGGGATGAAAACGGATTTGTTTTACTTTGCGTAATCTTTCGTCATGCGTCCGGAATATGCAGTAGACTGCTTAACTTTTCCAAGAATGATTAGTTTGAAGACGGTAGTCAAGTCGCTGTCACCGAATGTTATGCTAATAAGAAGTATCTTCTTTTTAATCGACTTCTAAAAAGGAGGAGATTCTCAATTCGGATGTTTCTATTTATTTTTTGTATTTACCTGCATATAAAGACGGATTTGCACATTTTTTTTTTGTTCGAAAGATGTTTATTCCGAAATGGTCCCGTTTAAATTTCGTAAAGATCTGATGATGAGTTTCGGAGACAGACAACGGAACTCTTCAATAAATGCCAGCAAATCCACCGCGACTGCTGCTATAGCATATGTATGTAAGCATTGTTTACGCAATCACACAACATAACATCACGCCTGTACCCTTTAAAGGGGTAGGCAGATGTGTTCAATAGCTTTCTGTCACTGATATTCACATAGCAAGTAGTGTTATATGAATTTGTTTGGGGTAGGTAGGTACAACAAAAAAGTGAAAAATAAAACTTTTTCCAAAATAAAAACAACCGACTTCCAAAAAAAACACTACAAAGGGTTTTTTTTTTTGTTAAAAATATTTTTCTTTTCTGTATGAGAAGCAGCATTCATACATTTAGGCAAATGGTAAAAATATACATAATTAATCTTTTGGCAGTAATGAGAGTTTATGAGCAAACTTGCAAAAGTCAAGAGAAACGGACAGAGTTCGATGAGACGATACTTCAATCACTATAAGGCCTGGGCTATGGTGCTTGAACTTATTGTTGGAAATCACTTAAACACAACCACAATACGCTACTGTCATCGTCTGCCTAGGCAGACGATGACAGTCTTATCCCAACTATGTTGGGGTCGGCTTCCAGTCTAACCGGATGCAGCTGAATACCAGTATATATTAAACATTTCTATATTATGAAACCAAAAATGTTTCTTAATCTTCTACTCACATTTCTAGAGCAAAACAAGAAAAATTTAATATGATATCTGATGAAATTGGTTGCGTTGCTCACAGTGAGTAAATTTCCCAGAGGTACAACAGAGAGTATTGCTGTCCACCGCTAGTTCGCGGGGTCACCGAAGACATATTAGATATTATTAGTTCAATGTTAGTTTTTCTTGAGGAGTCGGTTATTATGATAGCTGCAGTATTTTTGGAATCAAAGCTGTTCTATTGAGGGTTTTAAGGGGCTTACATGACCTAAAGAGCGGTCGCTGTCGGACTGTATAGAAAAGAAAGAGAAGCGCGGTGACACAACGCTGGTAATTTATTGCAAAATATGAAGCTAATTATCTAATTACAAAAAAAAAACTCTACACACAAACATACACACACACACCCTCTCACACACACACACCCCCTCGCACATACACCCCCCCCCCCCCACACTACACAGACACTATGTTGCTTGTAGAATAATCTGACAAAAAATCTGAATGATTGTATGTACCTATATTAGTATGGTTTTTATTGTAAAAAGAAAGATTTTAGAGGTATCTTCATGTTTTTTTTCTATCGTATCAAATTAGTTGTATTATGTTTTCAACACCCTATCTACCTAGCGTATATCCTAAAGAATATCATATATTTTTCTGATTTTGTTTACTGTAGTCGATCATATACTTTTATTGTTTCTAAAACTTGCGTTTTTAACTTGCCCATTAAGATCATTATAAATGGTCTGCCCAGAGTTTGGATTTGTGCCAGGTTGATGGCAATTAGGCACTCCCTCTATTAAGTGGGTCTTAACAAGGTGTCGTATATCGACGTTGCCGAGGACGGTTACGCGACACCACGCAGCGAAACACGACGCCGACAACGTTACGTATATAGTCATGGTTTTAAGGTTTTTAATATGTATTAGTTTATTATTGTATACGATTATTTTGTGTATTTTATCAATGGGCCTTACTTGCCTGATAATAAAACTATTATTATTATTAAACATAGCTTGCGAATTGTGGGTGTAGAGGTGCATTTCTGCCTAATTTATGTTATGTTATAAATGGCTGCACTTGGCAAGTAACTTCGTAACCCCAGTAGTACCAGTAGTAGTAAAAAAAAACTTGTCATAGATTTTCCACTGACCTGGCTTTCCACACTCATAACTTGTCTGATTTGAGATTGGGTGGACTTTTTTCTTTGTGGATGGGAAATCTTAAAATGTCCCCTCTCGCTTTGGGTGGAGCGGAAGGGAGTGTCAGACTCTTACTGACTAAATCCCACCCGTGTTATTTGTCCTTAGTCCTTTATGTTCCGGGCCAGCGGTAACCCTTTCGGACAATCCCGCTGAACCGGCAGGCTTCGCCCTAACGGGCCCCCTGGATCGGACGGTGAGTTAGATTGGGTGGGCCTTAAAATAGTTTGAGATAGATCATAGTCATCACATAGTAAGGATAGAAAGACAAGTACAGACGCCAGCACATCAAGCTACCCGAAACTGTCAAATTTTCCCAATTAATTTTGAACCATAAGCTTTAGCGGTAAAGTTGAAAGTCTATTAAAGAAATTTGACAGATTGTAGTAGCTTGATGTGCTGGCGTCTGTACTTATTAGCCATAAAGATTTAGACTCTATTTTTCGGGACTATAATCATGTACCGGGAGGTTGTATTTTCTAACCGATAGACTGCTGAACCATACATATATCAGAATAGGTGTTTGCACTAAAAGAACAAAAGTGAACAAGAACAAATATTTAGGCAGGTATAGTCTGTTTCAAAAATCTCTGATGATAATGTCAACAAATGGATCAGAATACGTTGCTGTGGATACCAATTTGTAGCGTCAATTACGAATTGAATGCTTTGATTTGTATATTCAAACTCGAATTTCTTATTTAAAATCACCTTATTTTTTTACTTGACAATTGAGTTTTCGTCGATGATTTTTGATTACAATTTAACAATGTCACTCAAACAATAATTGTTGGAAAAAAAAAACAAAATGCAAAAAGTTTTATTGGCGAAAAGAAAAAGTGATGACAGACAATAATTTTACATAAACACACAGTCACAATTTTTGGTTTAACCGTTGACTAAGCACAAGCAGGCCTTGTATCTTGGGGGTCGGAGAGCGAATGAGCCTAAAGAAATAAGTTTAGTAAAGCTTGATTAGGTGATCTTTTTCTCAGCACTTTGTGACAAATGTTAGAGAAATGATTCTGTTTCGGTGTATGTAAGTTCCAGAAGCCAAAAAAAAATGTAAATGTTAATGCTGGTGGTGTTAGTGGTGGAAATGGTGAGACATAAACTAAAAACTTTCTGAATACGATGAATGTGTTACTAATTACCTTTAGGGAGTAATTACGTAAGAATTTACCCAGGGGGCCTGAAAAGGCCACTTTGGCAGAATCATAAAAGGATATCCTAATGGACAGTAAACCGTTAAGTTAATCGTATCAAATCCCATTGGTGAAGCATTTTTCTGTTATTTTTTTTTGTCTGTGCTAAAATACCAATCAATCCGATCCAAATCTAATCCCAATCTCTTTGATTATACGTACGTAGTGCAGCGAAAAAAAGAAAAACACGGACTGTCTTCGCCATATTACGATTCATAATGTGTATGTATCCTTTTATGATTCTCCAAAGTGGCCTTTTTAGGCCCCCTGAACAGGGTTTATTTATACTTTCATCGAATACTTTTGGAACAGACCAAAGAGGGGCAATTCTCGTAATTATAAGAACGTTTACATCTCTTATATTCGGTAAGTAGGTCCTCATCACCCCCAAATGGGGCTTGTAGGTGACCAATTAGCGCTCTAGGGTAATAATGTAGCTAGAAAAGCCCTAGGGCGGCAAGTAATTTAAAAAAAACTTCACTCTTTCAAACAGTTCGCGTACATCTAACCATCATACTGGCAATAGACATCATGAATTCAGCCCAATGACAAAAGAGGTCGCTTCGCTTTTCAGCCTTGTCTTCGTATGAGTATAATAGTCATCAATTTTAAATATTGAACGGCGAAGCTCAATTTCATTCTTGAAAAAAATAATTTTAAAAAAGATGAAAAAAGGCGGGAATAAAAAACTTTTACTTTAAAATGTTTTATTCTTGTAATGCCGGTTTTTTTCTACTTACCTCACAATCGAGATGTAAAGCAGAGTAGTTAGCACGGGTGTAAGCATCAATTGCACCCTCGAACTATAGGCGCTATAACTCGGGCTGCAATTGATGCCTTACAGCCCTTGGCTACTAATCTACTATTACCTACAGTCTAATCTCAGCCTCAATTTATCAAAAATACCTCTAGTATCCCTACGTTTTTGACAAATTTTTGACATTATAGTCGGGACTAAAAATTGACCCTTTTTATTAATTACCTGTATTGGCCTTCTGGTATTTCGTCAAAACAAATCGCAGCGTAAAACACATTGCCGTTATATTTGACCGCGACCTCGTCTGCGCGCGCAAGTAATAATGAAAATAAAATGACAATACGGCTTAATAAAAATCCTAGCGATACTCGGTGTACGCATCCAACACAATGACTGGTTGATCACGTTGTTTGTGACATGTGACAAGTATGGAGAGACCAGCGATCTTAATTATATGAGAACGTAGAAGAGATGTGTGAAACTACTTCCAATAACAGTTTAGAAGGAAAGAAAGAAAGAAAAATGCGTTTATTGGCATTACAGCAAAATAAATACACTTTAAAACTATAAAAACTGACCAAGTGCGAGTCGGACTCGCACACAAAGGGTTCCGTACCACAAGGCGAAATCGCCGAAAAAAATTAAATATTCATAAATATTCATTTTATGTTGTTTTTAGTATTTGTTGTTAGAGCGGCAACATAAATACATAATTTGTGAAAATTTCAACTGTCTAGCTATCGCGGTTCTTGAGATACAGCCTGGTGACAGACAGAGGGACAGACGGACAGACAGTGAAGTCTTAGTAATAGGGTCCCGTTTTTACCCATTGGGTACGGAACCCTAAAAACGGAAAACAAAGATTATAATGCCAAAAGGGCTTATCAGTCGATTCGCACAAATTTACTCGCCCGAAACGGGCAAATAATTACTTTTAAATACGTAGTATTATTTTTTCTATATGCGACTCGCACGAATTGGCACATTTTGAATTTTATGCAATGAAGTGAAAAATGTACACGTTTTATAATATTTAACTTTTATCACTATAACAGTTAAATATTATAAAACGTGTACTTTTTTCACACAAACGAGCCCATAAACTTGCAGTCTGGAATTTGGTTTTAATAGTCCAAGCCCAGTCCAGCTTGAGAAGTTTGAGTAATTTATGCGGCCTATCAATTATGTCCCTTCTTTGGTATTCTTCTTCGAATCTTTGAGCTCCTTAAGTTCTGAGTTGAGCTGCATGATACTGGCAAATGCGTGCACTGACTGGACACGTCCACTTAATCTGTGTGGTTCTTTCCTCAAAAGACCATGCCAGACCCCAATCTATATGGTCATCACATGATCTGACCAAGTTTATGTCAGGACTTTTAAACTTTGAGTTTGTTTCGGCCTTTCTTCTCCGGGTATTCAGATAGGAAACGCCGACCTCATCTAGTTTTAAATATGATTGACATGTGAAAGTGCTTCTATGAACCTACTTACAGACACTACCATTACAGAAATAAACTCACTACCTAACCAGCACTATAGAATCTACTATAAAAAACCTACCTACGAGCCTACCGAATCATTACCTTGGGCTGTGTTAATTCTGTATGTAGCTTCTTAGACTGAACCGAATAACCCTGTATACTTTTTTTTTGAAACTACACATTCCTTTTAAAATAATAAACCACTCACTCTTTTCGTTTGCACCACACCCTAACCCTAATTTGAATAATTCCTCGTCACGGGTTACGAATAATTGCTTCTCTCTCCGTACCTGCTGTAATTGCGATTTATAACCTTTTGTATACTATACCAAACAAAAAGAAACTTTGCACTCCCGTGATAAAGTTGAAACTCTTCTTTCTGGTATTTTTCTTATTGTCAACTAATTATTTCTAGTTATTGGTATTTTTTTATTTTATTTTGTTGAAGAACAGTTTAATTTATTTTATAATTGCTGCAGAAATGATTTAGTGGCGTACTTTTTCATTTTAGAATGACAGGATGAATATTTTTGAAATTATTTATAATTACAGCTATTAACGTTGTTATTGCAATTGTGTTTTTAAATCGCGTTTTTGATGTATTATAATAAAAGTTTTTGAATGTTCAAAACAATTTTTTTTCTATATTCATAATAGTCACATTCATCATCTGCCTAGCCTTTTCCCAACTATGTTTGGGTCGGCTTCCATTCTAACTGGATGCAGATGAATACCATATTCTATCATATTTTACATGGAGCGACTGACTATTTATCCTCCACAACCCAGTTACTGGATAATACGATACACATTAGTAAAACTTCTGACGACCCGTAACGACTGTCAAAGATCCACGAATGACAGCCGGGACCAACGGCTTAACGTGCTTTCCGTGGCACGTCGGAGGTTTTAGTATGTAAAAATGGTCATCCATCCACGGACCAACCACGGCATGCGTAGCTTAACCTGATCGATCAACCCGTGCGGCTCTTATGCGGCCACAAGAGTCACACTATGTTATGACCCATAATTGTAGCACGGTTTGATACTTTCAGTTGTTAGTAGCAGTCTGAAAGCTCAGTGTCATGTTCGGATATTTGTATTGTTTTCATGAGATTTTCTTGCGCGATCTTCTCTGATTCTTGGCAACCTGAACATAAAATCAAAATATTACAATCACAATCAGTCTATAATGTTCCCACTTGTGGGACACAGGCCTCCTCTCTGTGAGAGGAAGTGAGCCGTAATACACCAGGCCCGTGCCGGACGGCGCGTACGTGTTCCACACGCGCCTCAAAGAGATGTCAGCATCGAGGAGCCTGCCGGGCCAGCGGGATTGTCCGAAAGGGTTACCGCTGGCCCGGAACATAAAGGGCTAAGGAAGGAACACGGGTGGGTTTTAGTCAGTAAGAGTCTGACACTCCCTTCCGCTCCACCCAGAGCGGGAGGAGTCATTTGATGATTTCCCATCCAAAAAAAAAAAAGCCGTAATAGGTACACCACGCGGTCTCAGTGCGGGTTTGTAGATGTCACGTGTCTTCGATTTTTTGGTTCTAGGACATGCCGGTTTCCTCACGATGTTTTCCTTCACCGTTTTGAGAGTAGTGGTCATGAAATTAAATGTATATGTCCAACTGGTGAAATTAGCCGTTTAGTTAACCGCCTGGCCTTTGGAAGTAGTTCTCGCCTCGCTTCGCTCTCTCGGCTCGCACGTGGATGATCACAGTTCTAACCTAACCCAGGTCGAGGTGCAATGGCTCAGTTACTGCGACCAAATCGGCTCGCGCGTGATTGGTTACAGGCTTCCAATATCATTCAGGCCGTTAGTGGAACGGCCGCCGTTTAGTTAAAAGGCTAGACGGTTAACTAAACGGCTATTTAAACCAGTTGGCTGCGTCATATACACAAAGTAAGATATGGGTAAGAATTCACAAATTCATTTCATTCGTCAATCGGGGCTCTAGTTGGAGCCGACTCTGAATATCATATTCTCAAATCACCACAATCGCAAGTCTCTGCTCTAAATCGAAGTACGTAAGGTGATAATTAAATTAATATTTTTACCACTAACTGTAATTGGCACAACACCCACGTCCTAATGGCCTATATAGCTTCAAAGCGTTCTTATTGGCAGTCTGCACCCGTCGTTTGTGGAATTGCATATTCTAATAGCAGCCTTTTGAATACCTCTTGAAGGATGAAGACGTATAAATTTCATGACGTTACTGCTACCTTTTTATTTTTATTAATTTGCTTTTTATGACTTCACCTTGGTTATATTTTTATGCTTGCTGTATCTGGATTCGAGTAGTTAAAGGTAATACTGCAATTGTGTGGTTTGGTAATAAAATAATCGGATGATTATTTTACTGGAAGCCGACCCCAACATAGTGGGGGAAAGGCTAGGCAGACGCCGATGCAGCTGAATACCAGTATTTTACTGTCTATCTGACCTCCAAAACCCAGTTACTGGGTAATACGATACCCCTTGGTAATACTGGTTGTGAGATTTTCGGACTTCTGAGGACCCATAACGACTGTCAAAGATCCACGAACGCCGGGACCAACGGCTTAACGTACTTTCCGAGGCACGGATAGGTCAAGGTATGTTAAGATGGTCACCTATCCACGGACCAACCGCGGCAAGCGTCACTTAACCTGATAAATAAATGTGAGGAAACCGGCATTTCCTAGAACCGAAAATTCCAAGGCATTTGACATCTCCAGCCCGCACAGGCCCTGCGCGGTAGTGGATTACGGCCCACTCCCTCTGACCGAGAAAAGGCCTGTTCCAGCAGTGGGAACATTAGAGGTTGATAATGCTTATGCTATAAATGTGGCTTTTTGACAGTGATCAAGTATTTCAAGTCAGAATTTATTACGTTCTAGCTGACCCGACAGACGTTCTCCTGTTTTAATTTCATACAAAAATATTATAGGAAAAAATAAAAAAACCCGACTGCCGTAAAAAACTTAAGTTAAAAGAAACTGAAAAGCTGAAAACAAGCCCATTTTAAATTAAATAAAAGTTGGAAGCAGGCGGGACCCACACCATTTTTATTGTATTTTCAAATTCAAATGGGTCCCGCCTGCTTCCAACTTTTATTTAATTTAAAATGGGCTTGTTTTCAGTTTTTCAGTTTCTTTTAACTTAAGTTTTTTACGGCAGTCGGGTTTTTTGATTTTTTTAAATAACTTTTTTATTTCCAGCTTTTTAGTTTACAAATTTGAAAGATTTCGCAGACGATTTAGTTCTTGGTAGGTGTTTTTTGCGATTTGTCACTTCGAATTGCTTTTAAGTATATATGTTGTATATATTTTTATAATCACCTTTTAAAACCCTTTATTTTGATACCGCACTCGATAGGTTTTGAAAAAAAAAAATAAAAAAAAAAAATTTAATATGGCGTCCAGTAGTCGCCATATTGAATTTTCACTAACGTCATGTCTTTAGTGACACTCGCCGGACTAAGAGGAATCGATTAACGTGTGAATCATAAAAATCGGCCCAGGCGTCTGGTCTGTATAGTGCTTCAAAGGAACATATAAACATACATACATAGGCTGATGAACACATTACCACTCCTTTGCGTCGCGCAGTCGGGTAAAAAGGACGTCGGTCACGTTTTTCCCCAATTTGAAAATTTTCCGAGAATCTTTTCCAATATTTATTTCCAAAACCAACCTAATTTGGAATATTAGAGAAATTTTAAAACTAAAAACTAGCCAAATCGGTCCAGTCGTTCTCAAGTGGTGTGGTATATTAATGTCATAATATTGTTATAATAATGTCATACTATCGTTTCGCGGTCATATTACTAAGATCTGCAAAAAAAGGCATTTAGAAACTTGGGGTTTGTTCTGAGGCAGACGCGAGACTTTACCAGCATCACAGCCATCAGAGTCCTGTATGACGCATTAGTTAGGAGTCATCTGGAACATAGTGCTGTCATATGGGGCCCACATGAGGCTAAGTACTCAATGATGTTGGAGCGAGTCCAGAACAAATTTACGCGCCACCTGTATAGGAAACTTTATGGGGTATACCCATTTTACCCTTTGATGTACCCCACTCTATTCGTACTGGGTATGGTGGGGTACAATCAACTCGGGGTGAGACGGGAATTTGCACTAGTGTCGTACGTAGTGAAACTGCTCCGAGGCATAGAGCACAACCCGAGACTGCTGCAGCGGTTGCACTTGTACGTACCCGACCGTTATGTGTGGAGGCGACGGCCCCCACCACTGCTGGTCGTACCATCAGCCAGGACCAACTTACTGGCCAAAACCCCTCTGACTCGAGCAATACGCATCATCAATTATATTCAGGTCGAAATTGATATATTTACATGTCACTGGGGTGAATTCGCAAAAGTACTATTGTTCACGTTATGTTACAAACAATGATCTTTGTTTTTTAATTATGTGTGCGTGACTTGGCTATCGCATTAGGTTTAGACCTGTAATGATAGTTTTAAGGCATTTAAATAAATAAATAAATAAATAAATATTATTACAATAACTAGTTATTGCCTGTTACTAAGTATCTTACTAACACAAAGCTAAAACGAATATGTTAGTCAAGTACTTCAAGCTCCATTTCTCTTCAGAAACCTACCTAATTTCATTTGAAATCCACATACTATTTTCGTTAACTCCCAAACCATATTAATTGGCTTACTCGTTTCCGACATCAAACAAAGCTAACTCGATTTGCCTCCACAATTCCCCGAATAACTTTCGTTAAAACTTGCGGTGAACACAAACGAATACTTCGGCACTCGAGTCACTCGAGTAAACGAATCGATCAACTCATCGATTATCAGATTAACCTTCTCGATAAGGCGGAATATGTCAGTGAAGATTGTGGAGAAGCACGTTTTGTGAGTGCGTAAGTTTGCGACAAAAAATCGCATTGATGTGCCGACGTGCGACGTCGCCAACGGATACTGTAGGTACACCCTTTTTTACGTAAATTCCATTAAACATACTTGTAACTTGTATACCTAGTAGGTAGTAGGTATACAAGTTACAAGTATGTTTAATGGAATTTACGTAAAAAAGGGTTTGGAATGAGGATTCTAAATAATTAATGTTGTATTTAATTGCCTTTTAAGCCTCTTGTGAAGTTTAATGTCACTGGAGATTAATTTCACTTAAAAGTCTTAAAGCAGTCTAATTCGTTAACAAGACGTCTACAAGATCACTTCATATAAACTATCTTACGTCTAAGGAGTCTAGGCTAAAATAGCTCTCTAGCTATGTCACTTTATCGTGGATGAGGATTTTCGGTTTCAAGAATTTATTTCTTTATAAGAATTTTACAATATTCACTTACAAGAGAAACAAAACTAAAAATCTTATTAAACAACATCGGGAAGAACGACACTTTAAATTAGTTATATCCAATATCACTTACAATTAAAAAGTTACAGGTTTAACATCTCCTTATGAAAAGCAGCACTTTTCGGCTGTGTAAAAGCTTGTGCTTATGCTAAGTAGGTACCTCGGATCTATTGGTGCGTGAACAAAATTGGAATTAACACCGCCATTTTGTTTTTTAATTATATTTCTCAAAACAGTATCACAATTGATTACAACATGAGAGCCCATGTCAACGTGGTTCGCGCGCCAAAAGATTCTTGTAGAGCTACAAATACATATACGAGTAGATACTTAGCTCCTTATTTTTGTTACACTTCCAAGTAACATAAATGTACATTATTTTCATACTTGTTCGCCAGCTAAACCAAAACACGAGTAAACATTACCAATAAAACATCTACAGACAATAAAATACAGCAAACAGAAATCTTGGATGGCCATATCATAGCAACCTTTGTTCAGAGTTTCAGACACAACAAATCCCTCTCTACTATAGGAAATTGGAGAAAAATGGCGAGTGAACGAAACGACCAGCCTTCTGCGACATTTGTTAGGATAGCTTTATGGTCATACCTAAGTAAAAAAGATATTAGAGCAATGATATATCGCCGCCATTGGTGGAATCGTTTGTTTTGAAGAGAAAACAGTTTTGCTTTATGTCTTGGCGTGAGTTTTTCCTCGTTTTTCTCAGTGTTGAAGAAAAGTTCGAGATTTTTTCTGGATTTTATTTGAACAAGTAATCGAGAGCTTTTCATAGCATACCCAATGGCTGCTGGGGCAGACAATTCTCTAAGAAGACTTATGCCTAAATCAAATTAATTTAGTACATGGTCTAGTGACAGAGTGCATCTACATAACTCTGTGTATGTTGAAGGAAACTGTTTCAGCAAACTCGTGTCAGTTGGATCGTCACGAGCGCTACTGGTGAACATGAAGTCCTGGGTTTAATTTCCGAATCGGGCAAAGTGTTACTGAGTTTTTCCGTCTGGAAATTCTCAGTAGTATCCCGGAGTCTGGATTTGTGCTCGGTTGATGGCTGTAGTCTTGCCCCCTATCACATGGGACTTAAATATAACTGGTGAAATGTAGGTGAACTATACGTATATATCTGCCTAATCTTTATACCTATATGTTACCGGTCAAACCCGATTTTAGGATGAACTAGTTTCGCCTAGGCCAAACCAGTTCTCCCTACACAGGTTGCATGGTTGCGGTCGGTTGATACACGATGTAGGATGCAAGAGCGAGCAAAGGGCACCCCGAGGTTAGGTTTGGTTAGGTTACTTTCCCCCCGGTGGGTTCCCGCATTGTCGAGGCGGGGGGCTCAGTAGCCGTGGCTTGGTCACCTACGGTGAAGCGAAGAGAAACCCGAAGAGGGGCCGCTCGTTAGGGCTTTTGCCGATAAGCCGACGTCGTAGCGGCCAACAAGTAGGTTCCGGTGCCGCTTGGGCGACATCGCAACTGAGGCTGGCCGCGATGTCGTATGGGAGGCATCGCGGCTGAGGGTTGAGGGCCGCGGCAGAAGAGGAGTGCAGTTATTGCGATGCGTCGCTCTTCCTACCTTCCGCGGCCCTGACGGGGTCGCCACCGTTTGATGGCGGACGCGGTGGGGCCGCAGGGGAGGAGGAGTGTTGGTATGACGATGGCCGCTCTCCTTATCTTCTACCGAAAAATGGCAGGTGGCGGAGCCAATGACCTGACCCGTCGCAGGGTGACCAACGGTGCGCCGACACGGGGACGTCTGGCGCCCATGTGCTGGTTTGGTCCCTGGGGTGGTCACGGCTTGCTATATGTTCTGGTGCGCTGGTGATGACACCCCAAAAGAGGGTCCGGTGACGGACAGCCGCGGCGGGTTCACGGATGAGTGATAACGCGTGCCCGTGTTCCCGCCATAAGCGGCAGAGGAGGACACCGTGAAGTTTTAGTGGGTTAAAGTCCCACATACCTGCACTATCTCCCCATGGTAGTGCATTATATAATATGAGCATTTCTCCACATTAAAAAAAAATGGTTAGGTTACTTTAAGAGCGTTTACGCCGTACGGCATTTCATAAAAAATTTCAAGCCCTTATTTTTCGAAATGAATGAACCTTCATACGAATAAGCAGGATACAAAGGTCTAAAAAGTTAGTAGAGAAGATTTTCGAAAAATAGTGTTACAGCCAAATTAGACCGATTTTAAAATTTCCATAGAAACAGAGATTTCCTGTTATATTTTTTAAAGAAGACGTTTCGAAAATGTTCTCTACTAACTTTTTAGACCTTTGTTTCCTGCTTATGCGTATGAAGTTTCATTAAAATTGGTTCAATAATTTCGAAAAATAAGCGCTTGAAAGTTTGTATGAAATGCCGTACGGCGTAAACGCTCTTAAACCCTTTACACAGAAATAGGAGGCCCGCGAAGTGGGGCTCCGTCGACATAGGATGCAAGAGAGAGCGAATGAGAATAAGGGCCTAGGTGAAACTAGTTCATCCTAAAATCGGGGTTAGCTACATTGAACATTTTTCTCTCAAAAATGACACAAGAAAGCCGACGTTTTACGACAAAATATGAAACATTACGAGTGGGTATAGCCGCCACAAATCTCAGAAATGATGGCCATAGGACCGTCCACCAAGATTGCAAGTTTTTATGTGTACCTAAGCCTGAAGTAAATTACGCATTATGACACATTTTTAAGACCACCAGGGAACGTTATCTCCGTTCCAAATCCCAGTTAGGTATCTATTTTAGTTTCCAGTGATTACAGTGAGGCGACTACGGACTGTCGTCAATGTTTATGTAACGACTTAATACGTTTCGAGTCTAGTAAGGCTGTAGTTATTTTAACTACAGCCTTACGAGACTCGAAACGTATTAAGAAATATTTCGGGAAAATTCTAGATTTTAGAGGGACAGACCCATGCTGTTAAGAGTAAACTAGTCGCGAGCTCGAACTCACTGATGGTCATGGCCAAAAAGCACACTGTCTCACCTGACTACGTGTCCGACATAGCTAAAATCAGTGATGAGAAGTTGGACGCTAGTCTACATGCACAACGTCTAGTTTTTACCCAAAGAAACACCGTTCCAAACTGATAGGCGCGTTAAAAAATTCTAAAAGTGCTTTGCAAAGCCGAGTTTTATGAAAAAAAAAACGCTGCATAAATCAAATTTAGTTTTATTACAAATAAAGTTTATTGAACTCTGTGCAATAACTGAGCTTTGTTGGTACGGACTTGGTTTTGAACATTTTGCAGCTCTTTTATTACTTATTTACACCCAAATTACGTTATAAATAGCAAGAAAAACGAATCTTTGTTGGCTCTTAACTTTTTAATGGCTTTTTTTTTGCTATTCTGTTTCCTTACAGACATATTTAATAATAAGTCAAAACGGTATCATGTTTAACTTTGGATGCAAAATGTCAAACAGTGGAGTAATACTCTCCCGAAATTAAAATGGAAAAAAATATCGACTAGTGGCACCTTAAAGTTTCAATTCAAGAAGACATTTGACTTGTTTCAAGAACCTTTTTAACTAGGCACTGGAAGTCCTGTGAGTGTAATAGGTTATATGTTTAGTGAAGTTGTGAGATCATTAAAATTTGGTCTATATTTAATTACTGTATTGACAGTAGTTTTTCGAGAGGCTCATGGCTGTATGATAACAGCTAAACGGATCGATTGTAGGGTTAAGCTATACTTACCGCGGTCGGTTCGTGGTTGGGTGACTAACCATTACATATCGAGATCCATCCGTGCCAGGAAAGCAGGTTAAGCACGCCCCTGCTGTCATAAGTTGATCTTTGACAGTCGTTACGGGTTGTCAGAAGCCCATAAGTTTGAAAACTAGTCTTACCAAGGAGTATCGAGTTACCCAACAACTGGGTTGTGGAGGTCAGGTAGACAGTCGCTTCATTTAAAATACTGGTATTCAGCTGCATCCGGTTAGATTATAAACATAAAGGCGATAAAGGTGATAATGGTAGTAACACCTCCCGGGATGAATCCTTCCACAAAGAGATCAGTCCCCATACTACTATCAACCCAGCAGGCACTTTACTTAGTGTAAATAGTTTAATCACCACTGCTCTCAAAACCGTGAAGGAAAACATCGTGAGAAAACCTGTACGTCTTAGAACCAAAAATTTGACACATGTGACATCTACCAACCCACACTGGGCCCGCGTGGTGAATTATGTATGACCTAATCCCTCTCACAGAGAGGAGGCCTGTTAAGCTCCTACTATCAACTCTGTCGCAGCTATTCCGCGGTAGTCAACAAAATATTTACCGCAAGTCAAAAGTGCCATTTGGTCCGTCAAGATAAGGTAGTTTGCTGGCAACTTGTACTAACTAAGTTGGCAAACAACCTGATTGTTTTAGTTGCAAGAAGTCCTGCAAGGTTCACTATCGATCCGTTGTTGCCTTTAACTTTGAGAAGTATCGGTTACTGCGTGGGACTTGGGGTATCTAAGGATAGAATTCGATCGCTTTGTGGGGCTGGTAAACCACTGTTTACCAGTTAACTGATACTAACTACCAACTTTAGCTGATATCAGACGCGTCGTTCCACGCTCACACAACAGCGACCAAATTACAAAGGAATGAACGTTCATTTGATCATAATTTTTTTTGTTTTTCATTGTTCGGTTTCAATTTTTAACGTGGCGATATTATCGTGGACGACGACGTCCACGTCACGGCATCGTCATAACACAGGGAAGTAAATTGTATGTAAATGGAAATATGTATATGAAGACGCTAACGAACGATTACGGGGACGTACTTCCATACATTTTATGAAGGTATGCCGCCTGCACCACCCCATACTTCCCGTGGGTGTCGTAAAAGGCGACAAAGGGGCGTACCTGAGAATGGGCAGCAGCGTTCTCTATGCATTCCACCACCATACCATACTGCGATCGCCAACCCGCCTGCCAAGCGTGGCGATTATGGCAAACCCCCCCTTTTGGGGGAGGCCTATGTCCAGCAGTGGACGTCTTTCGGCTGAAACGATGATGCCGGCTGCCGCTGAAAACCAGTGCTGGGGCTCTGTCTCCGTATAGGGTCTTAGCAGTATGTGACGCATGTGACGCATGTTTTCCCCAACTTGTTACTTTTTTTTTGTGTCTTGTTTACCGTAAATGAACGTATTTTCTTTCATTCTTTCTTACGTGGACGTAGTCTGGTCTCGATAATATCGCCAAACTAGCTTCTGCCCGCGACTTCGTCCGCGTGAAATTCGTACTTTCCTCTTATAATTTCGAAAATGTATGTTTATGATTTTTATCATTTATTTAGATATAAATAAGTATTCGTGCCAATTTTTTAGTTTATAGCTCAAAGGGATCAGATTTTTCAAATAAACTGTATCCCAGCTTTTTACCCCCCCCAGGAGAGTAATTTTGAAAAATCGTTTGGGATGTGTTCATAACTTGACTCAAAGACCCATACCCATTTTCGAGTTAATGGAAGCAAGCAGTAGAATTTTCCACCTTCGTAGGAGTCAATTTTTGAAAAACCCTAAATCACTTTTTTTAAGTATTTTTTGTTTTAGTAGTAGGTACCGAGTTTCGAGTTAATCCGACAGCGGGTTAAATATTTTTCTAATCCATCAACTTTGTCACCCCCCAAATCCTCTGTGAGGGATTTTTTAAACTAAAAGTGACAATCTTTATTATTTACTGACCCAAATATTGCCAAGTTTCTAATTTATTAACCAAATGAATAAGATTTTTCATATAAACTGTATCCCCTCTTTCTATCCCCATAGGGGTGGAATTTCGAAACATAATCTAGATTATTTATACCAATTTTCCAGTTAATCAAGCCTCGTAATAAAATTCTGCAATGTGAAATACCCCATTAGCGGTAGATTTTCGAAAAACCCTGAACCACTTTATTATTTATTTTGGTCTTAGATAGGTACTGAGTTTCGAGTTAATTGGATCGCGCATTAAAATTTTTCCATACTAAATTTGACACCCCCAATCTCCTCTTTGGGTTAGTTTAGAATTCCAAAAAAATTCTAACTTTATAATTATTTGTGCCAAGTTTCAAGTCCAAATTTATTTGTACCATTTTTTTTAGTTTATCAAGGCACTCATTAAAATCCCCTTATAAATCGAATTACAATTTTATTCACCCCAACACAAGAGGTGTTGGGGTGTTTTGATAAACGAATAATGATAAACTTTATTACTTGCTTAGGCAAGTATTCTTGCCAAGTTTATTAACCAAATGAATAAGATTTTTCTTATAAACTGTATCCCCGTTTTTCACCCCCACAGGGGTGGAATGTCGTAAAATTGTTTGGGATGTGTTCATTACTCGACTCAAAGATTGTTTATACCAATTTTCGAGTTAATCAAACCACGCAGTAAAGTCTTCCCCTATAAAATTAAATTTTCACCCCACTAGGGGTAAATTTTCGAAAAACGATGACACACGTTATTCTTTATTTTCGGTCTTAAGTATAAATACTGAGTTTCGAGTTAATCGGACCACGCGTTAAAATTCTTCCATACAAACTTTGACACCTCCCCATCCCCCTTCAGGGATAGTTTAGAAAAAAAAGCGAAACTTCATAATTTATTTAGATAAATATTCGTGCCAAGTTTCATGGTTATTAACTCAAGGAATAAGATTTTTCATACAAACAAAATCCCCTCTTTTCACCCCTTAAAGGTTCAATTCCCAAAAACCCCTTCTTAGTGGATATCTACTCTTCTTAAAGAACACACCCTCCAAAATTAATTTCTCTACCTAGCGGTACCGACCAGCGTTTTAGGCTGTGCGTTGATATATCAGTCAGTCAGGACAAAATTTCATCCCCCTTTTCACCCACTTATTGGATGAAATTGACAACAGCGTTGTGTTAGCTTCCGATCATAAGCCTAGATAATAAATTTAGTGATCTTTACGACGAAAATTAATGACTTTCTATACACAACTTCATCCCCCTTTTTAACCCTTCGGGGGTGGAATTATCAAAAACGCTGAGACACGTATAAATTAATTTTCAATTGTCAGCCTAAATACAAAATTAGAAGATCCTAACTTCAAAACTGTCGGACTTTCATATAAACTTCCATCCCCAATTTTAACCCTTTAGGGGTTAAATTCCCAAAAATCCTTTCTTAGTGGATACTTACTCTTCACAAAGAAACTTAGAAGGTGTGCTTCTAAGTTTCAAGTCTCTAGGTCCTGCGGTTTGGGCTGTGCGTTGATATATCAGTCAGTCAGTCAATCAGTCAGGACTTTGAATTTTATATATCGCCAAATTATAAAAGCGCTCATTCGGTAGGCGAGTGAATGATGTCGATTGCGGAAATCCAACGGTCGTTGTATCGGTCCACTAATTAATTCATTTTTCACTTTTGATTAATTTTATGTTCTAATGTTTCACTTCGAGTGATAGATGAAGTACATGCTCAGTGGATGCCGAATGAAAACAAAAATAAACATTTGTTCTTTTCTGTTTTAGGAGATATCAGAGTGAAGTGCCTGATATCTCCTTTAGGAAAGAATGAAATTGCTTGCAAATTTTTTGTTATTTTTTAGGGGTCCGTAGTTCCTACAAGGAACCCTTATAGTTTCGTCATGTCCGTCTGTCTGCCTGTCTGTCTGTCCGAGGTTTTGCTAAGAGACCGTAGTAAAGCTGTAATTTTGTAGGAGTGCGTATATCAATTACGCCGACAAAGTGATAAAATAAAATTTTGGAAAATATTTTTTTAGGGTAGCTCCCCTATATGTGAAGTGGGAATGAATATTTTTTTCGTCGTCTACCCAATCGTGTGGGGTATCGTTGAATAGGTCTTCTAAAATGACTTAGGGGTTGCTAAAATTATTTTTCGATTTAATGCTCCATTTACGAAATATTAAACTTTAAAGTGAAAATTTTTGATCCAGTAGGGCGTCGCCCCCCTCTAAAACCTAAACTGCTGGCATGAAAAATTTGGAAAAATTCACGATGATAGTGCATTTCATGAACTTTATAGTAAAATTATTGCAGTTAAGATAACTTTATAAGTTTAGCAGTAATATTCGTTGAACTTGGGTGTTGGATAATTTTGTACCAAATACAAAATCCTTAGCATTAATCCTTTAAAGTGACTAAGATGAAGTTGCTTGTTTATAACGGGTAAAGATTTGCATTGAAAAACAAAATATGATTTTTTTTTTATTTTTAGCATAGTGGACAACAGAATCGTACTACATTGTGATAACGGGCTACTACGGAACCCTACACTGTGCGTGGCCCGACACGCACTTGTTAATTTTTGGGTCATCCCAAACATCCATCATTGACTGCTTTTACGGTACTTGCTAGTGATGATAAATTATAGCAAAATAATTTTAAGGGTGCTTGACAATTAATTGCTCTAGAAATATTGCTTCAGACATTCTTTCCTACCGTGTAATTTTTTTGGCTTCGTCTCACAGACGCACAGATGCTAATTAAACCGTAGAAAATGTGTTCATATTCTTAGTTTTTAAAATATAATTTAATTACTTACTAATGAACTTGTATTTTGTATGGCAGCTTTGTAAAACAAATGTAGTTCTATTTTACCAGAACTTTCTCTGCAAACAAAACATACAAAAGCGGCCTATCAAACGCTGGCAGGTAAACAAAAAAAAAAGCTCTAGACAAGAAAAAAATTGGTTTCAAATCGCGAAATGAACGACGCCAGTCTGTCTGTGCCGACCATTCATTCATTCATTCATTCATTCTACGTTCATTCATCGACACGGTTTAAAGTTTTTGAATGAGTTCTATTGTTACCGCCTTTAAAACTCTTGTTTGTGGTAAAAATGCGAACAGATAATTTATTACTTCGATTGTATTCCTTATAATGTTTTGTGAATGCTTTTGACTTCAATTTTGCGTGTTAAGTGCTATTGTAAATGTAGTGGCTATTGGATGATGTTTCAAATTGCCATTACTTGACTTGCGATGTGAGTCGGGGTTCAAGTGGCTTAAAATTTGCAACAGGACCACACACTCTTGCTGTTTTTACTTTCTTAACATGGGGAACTACTATGGTTATATTGTTGCGGCCTAGAACTTGGCCACTTTGACTTAAGTTAATTTTAATATTTCTACACCGGCAACGGTAGTGTATGTGAAACTGTTTAATATTAAGATCTTAATGTATGTACCATATACTCAGAAATAAATAAATCTAATCTAATATTATCTACAAATAAAATAAGCCATTCGTCTAGGAAACAATAAGACTTGACACATTTGGTATTGTAAAAAAAATACTGTACCTATTAATATCGACCTACCTACCGCTAAATGGTAATAAAAGTTAATAATTATTTTGCTATATTTGTCGGGTATTTTAGTATTGCAACATCAACATTAAAAATGTAAATCGTTATGTTATCTTTGGCTGCAAGCCCCTTTCAACTGTGACACTGGTCCAATACACACGTGAATCTACTTGTCCGCCGTTTTATTTACTTATTCTTCCTTGGCACCAACGTTACCAGCACCTCATCAGTACCCAACACTATACACCGCTGCTCAGTGTGGGCAGTTAACAAATCGGTAAATAATCTAAACGGTCGGTAAGAAATGTAACTTTTAAGTAGCGCTCGCTCGGCTCTCTCGTGGTTGATCACAGTTCCAACCCAGCCAAACTATTTAGCTGCCCATTCCAACATTTTATTTATTACATAACTAGCTGCGGCCCGCGGTTTCTGTCGCATTAGTGTCGACACCGTGGGAATATCGGGAAAAAAGTAGCCTATATGTTAATTCAGGGTGTCAGCGTTTGAGTGTGAAGAAGTAACAAACATATTATATACACACACACCCCCACACACACTCACACACTCACAAACTTTCGCCTTTGTAATATTAGTGTGACTATTTTAGAGTATTTGATAAACTGACATTGTAGGATTTAATAGCCGAAATTATTATTTTTTTACTTTTCATGTTTTATACAGATTTTTTTCAACTGATCATAGTAACTTCCCTAAAGTTAAAATAACAGTTGTTAATATGATTATTCACCCTATCATATAAATGGCCTAAGCATCAGCCAGCCAGTTCATTAAATATTGCACTAGACGCATTTTCTTAATATCGTTAAAAAAGAAGCTATTTATTTTACACAACGTCATGGAACATTTACATCAAAATAGCGCTCAATCTTTGATACAGAATAAGATTATGCAGTGCGCTACTGACTTATTTTAGAGTTAGCTCACTTAAAGTTATAAAGGCAAACGAAAAAAAAGGAAAATAAAAAAAAACCTACACGCAGACCAAACTTCCCCACGGTGAAGTAGGCTTCCAAGATATTTTTAATTTGTTGCCCATTTTTTGTTTTCAAATTTTTTGGCAATTTCCTTTGGCACCTTATTTAGAATGTCAGGAAAGGCATACGTCCAGGCTCTCTTACCATACTCATTATTAATCTTTGGCAGTTTATATATCTAGAGGCAAATACGACAGGTTACGAACAAAGTTTGGTCTGTTTGCTTTCTGCAGTTTATTCCTATAAACAGAATAATCAGCGGCAACAGCCAATTTGACTTTATCGAACATATTTATGATTTCACAATATTTAAATAACATATCATATCATCATTCTCCTGCCCTTATCCCAATTTATTTGGGGTCGGCGCAACATGTCTTTTTCTTCCATACTTCTCTATTAGTCGTCATCTCGGTAGTCACCCCCTTTCTAACCATATCATCATTCACACATTCCATCCATCGTTTCTTTGGTCTTCCCCTACTCTTATAGCCGTCGACATCCATACTCAAAACTCTTCTCACGACATTTTCCTCATTAATAACATATCGATGCTTTCCGCTACAAAGGGCGTAACTCCAAATCCCATACTTTTGGCAATGAGCAAAAAACAAAATAAAAAAAATACTTTTTTAAATAATTCTTTTCTTTCTATACTTATAAAATTGAGTTCTAGGAAGAAAGTTCTTAAATTTTGGCAGTCCTTTACCTCATTTAATTACAATTATGTACAACAGTTATTAACGAAGTTACCATGGAGTTACACCCCTGAAAACCTAAAAAAAATGTAGATACAACCCATAATTAAGTAGCCTGGTAACAAACGTCTGCAGTAAAAACCGGTTATGTACATACAAGAGTAATTTTTATAGTTGTAAAGACAATTTTTTTTTGCAAAATATGTAGATACCCCCTGTTATTATTAGTAATGCAATAACTCTATGAGCAATTTAATTAATAAGGATCGATAATAATTATTTAATAAGGATGGATTTTCGGTATTTTTAGTATAAATAATGATTACTTGAGTAAAAATGAAATAAAAGGTTTTAAAAATCAATACGTATTTATTATTAATTGGTACATAATAGGAACGTTCTGCACATACACAACAACTAAAACTTACAACTTATATGCCGCGATTTATATAATTCAAATTATTTTTTTTATTAATTATTACGTGTAAACATAGACAAATCATAATATCTATAATTATATTAATTGAGCTAAAAGGTTGACAATCAATAACAACTTCTGCATTTTATCTTGGTGATATTATTCAAGTGCTCATTGGTCGCTTTCAACTTCATCCTCTTCATCAGTTTGAGGATGAGTTTCGATAATCTGAGATTGATAGGGCAGTTGTGAGTATTCACCATGAAAACCTTTTTGAATTGATCCATTTTCACAGAACCGTTTAAGATCATTATCATTACTTTCCTTTTCCTGGAAAAAGGAATAGGAAAGGGAAAAGGAAATAGGAACAATAGAACTGTGGAACTATCTGCAGAAAAAAGGGAGAGATAGAAAGGAGTGATGGTATTAAACTTACACCCATTATATACAAGTAGCCTGCCTATTGCTACTGCTAAATATAACGATCTTAAACGGTTGTGTGAAAATGGATCAATTCCAAAACGTTTTCATGCTGAATACTCACAACTGCCCTATCAATCTCAGATTATCGAAACTCTTCCTCAAACTGATGAAGAGGATGAAGTTGAAAGCGATCAATGCACACTTGAATAATATCACCAAGATAAAATGCAGAAGTTGTTGTTGATTGTCAACCTTTTAGCTCAATTAATATTATTATTTTGTGATTTGTCTATGTTTACACGTAATAATTAATAAAAAAAATAATTTGAATTATATAAATCGCGGCATATAAGTTGTAAGTTTTAGTTGTTGTGTATGTGCAGAACGTTCCTATTATGTACCAATTAATAATAAATACGTATTGATTTTTAAAACCTTTTATTTCATTTTTACTCAAGTAATCATTATTTATACGAAAAATACCTAAAATCCATCCTTATTAAATAATTATTATCGATCCTTATTAATTAAATTGCTCATAGAGTTATTGCATTACTAATAATAACAGGGGGTATCTACATATTTTGCAAAAAAAATTGTCTTTACAACTATAAAAGTTACTCTTGTATGTACATAACCGGTTTTTACTGCAGACGTTTGTTACCAGGCTACTTAATTATGGGTTGTATCTACATTTTTTTAGGTTTTCAGGGGTGTAACTCCATGGTAACTTCGTTAATAACTGTTGAACACAATTGTAATTAAATGAGGCAAAGGACTGCCAAAATTTAAGAACTATCTTCCTAGAACTCAATTTTATAAGTATAGAAAGAAAAGAATTATTTAAAAAAGTTTTTTTTTTTGTTTTTTACTCATTGCCAAAAGTATGGGGATTTGGAGTTACGCCCTTTGTAGCGGAAAGCGTCGATATTTTGTATCTTCAAACAATTTCAAAGTGTATGACTCAGTGCCTTTCCTCATAGAGTATTTGAATTCCATTTGATCCAAAGTCTTCTTTTTGAATGTGGCTATTTTCAAATCCCTATATTTGAATTGTTTTTCATTCGAGAAAATATGTATGTTTGTAGTTACACCAAGTTTGCTGTCGAATTGTAAAATAATTGTATTTTTTTTGTAGGTCGTAAGTCACAATTTATTTTGTTATTGTGTTTTACCCCGTTTTTCATTCGAGAAAATATGTATGTTTGTAGTTACACCAAGTTTGCTGTCGAAATGTAAAATAGTTGTGTTTTATGACTCGGTTTTGCGAAAAAGTGATGTTTAGCTTTAAGAAAATATGGGGTAGTAAAAACCATTTTTTTCACCGTAGCGCAATTTCAAATATACAGATCGAAAGAGCGTGAAAAACTAAGTAAGACTGCATCAAAAAGTGAATTTGGCCAAAATGGTCTTTACGCCCTTTGTAGCGGAAAGAGTCGTATCATAATCGGGCTTATATTTTAGTTTAATTTTATATGGTACCAATATTTTTAATATCCTTAACTGAATATTATAGATTTTTTCAGGCCGCTAGTTGAACAGCGCGGGCGCCGTTTAGTTAAAAGGCTAGGCAGTTAACCGAATGGCTAATTAAACCAGTTGGCGGCGAAATATGCACTATAATGTATTTGTGTAAGTACCTAGTTTTAATCGTTTTTTATCATTGTTCTTCTCAACCAAAGTACCTGCCATCTTCAAATCAAAATTGATCTATTTTATTGTTTGCTAATATTTTACATATTTATTTATTTCTGTAACTGCCCGCGACATCACAGCGGGCCCTATCAGAATACCAGCGCTGTGACATTTATTTTATAAATGTCGCAGCATCATGTTGAGATAGGAGCCTTTTGGCCTCGTATAGGACTTTCTGTTTCATTTTCCTTTTGTTACTTATTTTAGGGTTCCGTAGTTCCTACAAGGAACCCTTATACATAGTTTCGTCATTTCCGTCTGTCTGTCTGTCTGTCTGTCCGAGGTTTTGCTAAGAGACCGTTAGTACTAGAAAGCTGTAATTTTGTAGGAGTGTGTACATCAATTACACCGACAAAGTGGTAAAATAAAATTTTGGAAAATATTTTTTTTAGGGTAGCTCCCCTACATGTGAAGTGGGGATGAATATTTTTTTCGTCGTCTACCCCATCGTGTGGGGTATCGTAGAATAGGTCTTCTAATATGACTTGGGGGTTGCTAAAATTATTTTTCGATTTAATGCTCCATTTACTTACGAAATAATAAACTTTAAAATGAAAATTTTTGTTCCAGTAGGGCGCCCCCCCCCCCCCTCTAAAAGCTAAACTGCTAGCTAGAAAAATCTGGAAAAATTCACAATGATAGTGCATTTCATGAACTTTAAAGGAAAACTATAGCGGTTAAGATAACTTTATTAGTTTAGCAGTAATAGTTGTTGAACTTGGGTGTTGGATAATTTTGTACCAAATACAAAATCCTTAGCATTAATCCTTTAAAGTGACTAAGATGAAGTAGTTGCTTGTTTATAACTGGTAAAGACATGCATTGAAACACAAAATATAACATAACGGGCTACTACGGAACCCTACACTGTGCGTGGGCCGACACGCACTTCGCCGGTTTTTTTTTTAAATATATAACTTAGATTTTTATTTTAATGTGTTTAGTTTAGTTTGTGATCTTCCTGTACGAGTCGCAATAAATACATTTTCTTTCTTTCTTTTCTTTCATCTAATCTCTTCACTACCCTTGGTTGACTAGCTTCAACTTTCTGACTAACTAACAGACTATTTAATTTCGACAATTCAAAAGTGCCTGTACAAGGTTTAATTGAAATAAATGCTTTTAGTTTGAGTTTGAGAGAATGCCTAAGAAATTAAGTCCGCCTTTGTTTCTTTGTGTGAAAAGACTATTCCATGACTCTTTCTCCTCCCGCCACGTGCAAGCCCCGCCCCCATCATAACCAGTCTCTGTTGATGACGTCACCCTCGCAGCTCATGCGCTGATCGGCTAGTGTTTCTAATGGTTTTTCATTCACACTACATGATTATGACGTCATATATCAAAGAGTGTCAATTGCAGGAGCAGTGCAAATGGTGCGAAGTTTTGGTTTTGGTAAGTAATTTTTTTGTTGTTGAGATAGATCAAAATAATTGATTTGTGTTTTATTTGGCAGAAATGATTGTCTAGGTTAAATCGGATGTCACATTACAGTACGTTCACATTATTACCTTTTAACAGC
The DNA here is from genome assembly GCA_916614155.1 of Mesoligia furuncula. Classification (NCBI taxonomy): domain Eukaryota; kingdom Metazoa; phylum Arthropoda; class Insecta; order Lepidoptera; family Noctuidae; genus Mesoligia; species Mesoligia furuncula. Next base: position 2,291,262 of record OU744807.1, on the reverse strand, counting down.
AACCTTAGTTGTGACGAGAATAAAGATGATAATGATTTTGACAGACGTCACTGTCAGTGAGAGCAGCCATATTGGAACGAGAGTAAATACCATTGTGATTTTGACAGTGATGCAAAATCAGTGGCAAAATAACTGTGAAAGGAATGTAGCATGCAAATCACAACTATCATTCTTTGACAGTGACAGTGCCTGACTGTACAACGTATAAGTTCAATAAACAAATGCCAAATAATTTTTTTAATTGTTTTGGGATCGGATCTCAATGTAGCATTAGTAGAGCAGACTGCTATATACGTATTTATAATAATAGTAGATTATAATATTAACAAATTTTGGCATAGATACACAATAAAAAGTCTTATAGAACTTCACCAGTGCATGAGCAAAGGCAATAAAAGCTATATTGGGGAATAACCTTTTACATATCTACACCATATACATCACATACGACACAGAAAATACATTTTGAAAGCATCAAACAGTGCTAATATGAATTTTTAATCCGTACATTCGAGTGTGCGACCTATAACCGTGCCTCCCTGTAATCCTGCCAAACTGATGAAAACGAATCCCCCCCTTCTGCCCGCACCCCGCTGTTCGTTTTGTTGTTGAATCAAATAAAAGGTTAGCCGATTTTCGGATTTGTATTGATATTATAATGATTTTGGTCGCTGTAATATCTGAATGTGTCGTGCGGTTTGTTTTGTTTCATACAAATCGTATTGCAGTAGGTAGGTACCTAGAGTAGTACAAAGTCAATTCTAGGCCTGTGGCTAAGTAGGTAATAACAGCCACACGGGTCGATGGATCAGATTAAGCTACGCTTGCCGCGGTTGGTCCGTGGATAGGTAACCATCTTTACATACCAAGACCCCTCCATGCCGATTGTCTTGGCTGTCATTCGTAGATCTTTGACAGTAGAGGGGTAGTCAGAAGCCCGAAAGTCTGACAACCAGTCTTACCAACCCAGTGACTGGGTTGTGGAGGTCAGAAAGGCAGTCACTCCTTGTAAAATACTGGCATTCAGCTGCAACCGGTTAGATTGGAAGACGACCCTAAAATAGTTGGGAAAAGGCTAGGCAGGTGATGACCTAGCTAGAGTATTATTACAAAGTCATTACTGATGTAATGATGCTGACAGCGGGCAGGCTTGACAGTCCATACCTACAGTAGCAGCAGTGCAATGATTTGCACTTCACCTAACCCTGCGTTCCGGGAAATAATCGATAGTTCATAGATGACGTCATGACGAGCGCCATCTTGCGATAACGCCGACCATGCCTTAGAATAATATCACCGTGAGCGCTGTCAAAAATGACAGTGTGTGTGAGGATGTGTCAGTGTGTGTTTTGTTTTAAGTTGCATCCTCGAAGAAGAAATGTGGTGTTTATACAAGGAATTACTGTAATAATATCGTTTTTACATTGAGTAAGCACTGTGAATTGTTAACATCTCACAGCTGTCATAACCGTATTATCTGAACCGGAACGCATGTGAGATGATGTGAGCGCTGTGAGCGATTATAGCTAATTCGGAATGCGGCCTAACAGTCGTCGGTCATTAATGTTAGTGCTGTTAGTGCGGTGGCTTTTGTTTTTTGTGTAATGTGTATGTATGTCATTGTGGCTGGAGTGAATAAACAAATGAATAATAATTACGATAGGATTAGGAGCTCTATTGGCAGATTCGATTGGCCCAAAACGATGTCAAACATACACCATTGAATCAATGGACTTGAACTAAGTTTCGCAGTTGTTATAGGTACAAAATGGCAGTAAGAGAATAAAAATACTGATTATAGAATTATGACTATGCCCTCAGTTTTTTTAAGCATTTTCTGGAAAGGCTTACGACACTGGGCTAGGTGGAAAACGCGATCAAGGTGCACTCGCAAGATGGTCAAATGCGATCAAGAAGGCTGTTGGAGGCTCCATGTACCCAGCGGTCCACACCACAGAAGACCAAATAACTTGGTGACGCGTTGTATTTGGTCGCGATCCTTAGCATCGAGGGAACGACAAAGACACAGAAGAGAGATTTAAAAATACCAAAAAGAAAATTTGAAAATACGGGTAAAAATAAAAAAAACCAGGTACCTACTTATTCGTGGCTAAAAACTACCCAAAAACATTTTGCATTTAGAAAATAGATCGAAATAGCTCATCCTATCTTCATTAGCCAGACAGCTAACGAACTAAATAACAGTATGGATTTCAGAGTCCTCCGATCCTCCATTATTTGCGTCAACTGGGACTTCAAAATTATATTATTCACGTTTCGCGCCAGCAATCCCTGTCGTGACAACAAAGGACGATATTACTTTAATACTTTTTGTATTAATGTTCTTGTAGAGCGAGATTTTAATGAAAAATGTGGAGTTTTTCCATGAATTCGTTAAGTGTATGTGATATTGTCGCCAGAGTACACTGCACGACTTATAATGCGAAGCATTAGTGTCTAAACACACTATGCCGAAGTTACGCGACCGAAGTTCGGCAAGATTACGCCCGCAATGCTATTTCAATGCTATTTAACGCAACGTAATTTCGGCATAATGTGTCGTCAGTAATTCAAATAGCATTGCAGGCGTAATCATGCCGAACTTCGGTCGCGTAACTTCGGCGTAGTGTGTTTAGACACTTAGAGAGAGCTTTATGATCGAAACATTTTGTTGCCTCCTTTCTGCAAAACGAAATGTTTCTATTGTTATATCCTTGGTAGTACACAGAACCTACTTAATTTATATACCATTGTATAGATAATAGAATGGAGATAATTTTTTTTTCAAAAATTGAATTAATGCAGTAGAAACGAAAATAACAAAATATTTCTAAAAAAAATCCCGTCAATCAAGTGTGAAACCTGAAACTAGAACCTGACAGTCGCCTAGTCACCGGAAAAACTTGCTAAAATAAGTAGCAAGCTATGAAAATCATTACAACTGACAAGGCATATTGATACCAATCAACAAGTTTGCAATAATTAAACTTATAGGGATCAGAGCCCTAACAATTTACGGATTAAGTACCAGGAATCAAAACAACGAAAACAAACGATAAAAAAAGACTATAAACTGCAGCCGAGGATGCAAGTTTTCTTTTATATTTTAGTATATCACTATTATTACACTTATTTAGAGTAATTTATAAATTGATCTAAATAAGTGTAATAATAGTGATATACTTAAATAATTTCAAATGTTTGCATGCCGATTGGTAAAATGTGGCTGAGCTAAATGTAATCTTAAGAACTATTATGTATTTGCAAAATAAAATTTTATTCTTTTCTATTCTATAAAATACGTTTCCCTATATAGAGACAATTACAAGTGTGTGTGTATGGCAATAGTGTCAGCCTTTTGAGCATTTTTCCCATTGACAGCAATGCTGACGAATGATGAATTGAGCCCAATGAGCTTCCCTTGCATTTTAATGTTAGCTCGTATAATGTATTTAAGTCTATTTCACTATAAATAAATAAAAGTTAATAAGTATTTGAAAGTATTTTTTTTTAAAGGTACCTACATGAATCTTCTCTAAAAACGATACATTACAACCTTCTAAAATATCCTTCAAATTTATCACAGCCTCAGAATGTCCCCTAACATTTCAGCACGGAGGCTGTATCGCACTCCTAAGCGATCCTTATCTGAACTTGACACCGACCTTGGCATTCGCCGCTCAATACTGTGATAAGGGTTCTCTGGCTCTACGCTTCATGTTGAACCTGACCGGAATATCAAGAGAGGGCTTATATCATATAGATTGTGTTTATTTTTTTTTCGTCCACTTTGTTGATGTTTTGGCGATTTTTTTTTTCCTGATGAGGCAAGCACACACACAATTCGCAAACTGTGTTAAAGTCAAAATGAAAGCATTTATTGAAAATAGGCACATAAAAGGCACTTTTGAAAGTCAAAATATACAATAAAATAGAATTGATTCTCGTCAACCTCTTTCACAAGGTCGTATGGAGATTAATTGGAAAGAAACTCCACCATTACTGTTTTAAAATGATTTACAATATTTTGTATACAGTCACGACCACTAATATGTCAACACTTGGTAATTTAAATTGCGATTATTTCACGAAATAACGAATGCAGCGTTGAAATACGACACTTTACATATAGGTACCGTTCGAAAATACTTTGTTCCTACAAATATAAAATTTCATTCAAAAATAAAGGAGAAAATCGCCTTTGAATAAAGCCAAATGTGTACATACTTATGCTCGTGACTGTACCTACATTAATTATGTAGGTACTTAAATAAAAAAGAAGACACCCAGTATAAAATTACTATACCTCAATAGAATTAGGTGTGTTATTTGGATATGTGTACATTTTCTTCAAAGAAAAAACTGGTCAGTGCTTGTCCGACCATGGCACGCACATCGCAGGGTTCTGAAGTCGGGGTGAATATTTACGCATGCACACTAGTGATTTCGTGTGTCATTTTCGTTTTTCATGTCCGTGTGGTGCCGGACTTAAAGAATAGCACCACCCCATACTTCCCGTGGGGGTCGTAAAAGGCGACTAAGGGGCGTACCGGAGAATGGGCAGCAGCGTTCTCTATGCATTCCACCACCATACCATACAGCGATCGCCAACCCGCCTGCCAAGCGTGGCGATTATGGCAAACCCCCCCTTTTGGGGGAGGCCTATGTCCAGCAGTGGACGTCTTTCGGCTGAAATGATGATGATGATGACTAGTGATTTTATTGACAGCAATTTGTATTTCACATTAATGTTCGGAAAAAAACATGAAAACAAATTTATTTCTGCGGTTGTGATAAATAATAAATACTTAAGTAATATATATTTCTGTAAAACTGTAACTAAAGACATGACATATCTCAGAAACTATTGACTTACCTGCATTAAAAGTCTCCTAGAAACCTCATCATAACTTTAATGGGGTTCCGTTTATGACATTTGGCTGCAGAAACCATAAAGAGAAAATAAAATATCAATGGGCCCGGATATAAAGTGGGTAATAAAGTCGACAGCTTATAAAAGTGGTCAATACTGCTGAATGGCAATATCAAAAGTTAGGCATTCCTACCAAATTGTTTATTTGTTACAAAAAACGCAAGTTTTAGAAACAATAAAAGTATATGATCGACTACAGTAAACAAAATCAGAAAAATATATGATATTTTTCAGGATATATACTAGGTAGATAGTGTGTTGTAAACAGAATACAACTAGTTTGATACGATAGAAAAAAATCATGAAGATACCTTTAAAAACTTTATTTTTGCAATAAAAACCATACTAATATACATACAATCATTCTGATTTTTTGTCAGTTATTCTACAAACAACATACTAAAATACTGGTGTTTTAATTGTTTAGTCCAGACAATAGATTTTTTGTAATTAAATAATTGCTTCATATTTTGCAATAAATTACCAGCACGCGTAGTATAAGCAGCGGTTTGTCGACGGAAGAATAGAAAAAGATGACGTTCAGTGTAGACGGGTTTCATTTAATATATATCTTTTTTTTTACTATGACGATCAAATGATATAATGAATTATTGACATAATTTCATTTTACCTAATTTCATATGATTTAATGAACAGTTTATATAATGAACATTTGAAATAATATAATATTCAGTTGCTATAATATTCAAAATCTATAAGTAACATTTAATATAATTAGGAAATATCAAATTTTATTTTTGCAAAAATAAAAGTTGATATTTTAAACGCCTGTCACTTTTTTGCGTAATCGAATGTAAGTTATGGGACGTTGACGTTTGACAGTTGTCATTCGTCGTTTTATATTATTTTTGTTTTTTTTTTTGTGTTTCCAATTACACTTCACACTAAACCAACGGTTAAAAAGGTTCCTTTAAACTCTGTAGACAGAAATAGGGGCCCCGCGAAGCGGGGCTCCATCGACTACGCCAAACCACATATAAAAAAAAAATTGGGATTTTTTTTCTCGGTCACTATGATTTTGCGAACTTTGCGGTTTTCAAATTTTCACTAAAAAGGGTCTATTCTATCCAAAAAAAATAGCTACTATCAAAAAGCGCCGAATGTGGAAGTACAGTGGTTCCAAACCCTGTACACTGAAATAGGGGCCCTGCGAAGCGGGGCTTCGTAGACATAGAATTCAAGAGCGAGCAGAGAGTACCCCGAGGTTGGGTTTGGTTAGGCTCCGTCGACATAGAATGCAAGAGCGAGCGAAGGGCAGAAAATTTGTTAATATGAATGTTAGGTCAAATGAACATTATATGTATAAAGGGAGCATTATACAATATGAAAATTATATGAAATGAACGTTATACTAAACGAAATTAGAGAAAAATAAAATTATATCAAATATAACATTACGGTAGATCATATGAAATTAGGTTAAGAGCCTATACTACCTCAGCTAAAGTTCACTCTTTATCTCGCTCGCACGATACTGCTCGCGGACTGTGTGAGAGCGAGACAGAGTGCGGTGCTGGGCGGAAAGCAGCGCCAATAGTTTAGGTATTTGCTTTTTACGGTGAAAATAAAGGTAATTCAAAAAAAATTAAATAACATAAGACCTGCTTTATAGTTAGTTCAGTTAGTATGCAAAGTTTCATCATCTAATTTGAAGTACTTTTTGAATACCAGCGGTTTATTGTTTAATTTAGAGGTAACTTTGGAATTTTTTTTTATCGAGAAAATTTTATGGAATCGTGTTTTCGTCTAACATAGTACCTAGCATTAATCCTCAACTTTACCATATATTTATTTCAAAATTAATGCTGCGGTATTTTCGACATAACGGAGGATCATGCTAAGCCATTTGAGGTAGTATAGGCTCTTAAGGGTTTTTATAGGATATGAAAATTATATCATATGAAAGGTATGTCAAATGAAATAAGACTATCTGTTGTTATACCAAACATTACACACCCCGTGTAGACTGTATGACGGCAGCAAAGTAGAAAGAGTCAACTGCACTTTTTACGAAATTCACTCTTTTACTTAATTCGACTCAGAATTCTTTGTTTTATCATACGATTTCTTTTTCTTTTTGATTCTTATTTTTTACTGATATTAAGTCACATAATAAGGAAATCCCGCAAATGGTCCGTGGATGGGTGACCATCTTTACATACCGAGACCCCTCCGTGCCTCGGAAAGCACGTTAATTTGTCCCGGCTGTCATTCGTGGATCTTTGACAGTGGAATTTTGTTTTTTTTTCGTGTGATTTTGTAGATAACCGTATATACTTTGTGGCCGTCGAGTAGAAAGTTTTCAACTGTCTTTTGCGATTATGAAATCTCTTAGACAACTGACAGTTATCAGTGTGATTTTGACATTTGGGATAGAAAACTTTCTTCTGAAATAGTCTACATAAAAAAGGACCTAGACAAAGTTCGTTTGAAGCGAAAGACAAAATGGCAGATTGTAGAAAGATTTCTAGGCGGTATGTAAAAAATGAAGAAAAGAAATGTCACTTTGTATAGAAAGCATTGTGTCGACTCTTCGTAGAGATAGAAGTGTTCATGCTACGTTGTCATCGCGCTTCTCTTTCTTTTCTATGCAGTTCTACAGTAACCGCGCTTTAGGTCATGTAAGCCCCTTAATGCAGACTGATGAAAATCAATAGACATTCAGATAGACGATAAAGCCCAGTACGACACAAATATTTTTTAAATACAAATATTTTTTTAAATTATGGTTCGTTGACTAGCATTCGGATTTTTCTGGGAACCAAGCTCCATTATATCTAGTGAGTCGTTCTATGTTATTCTCGTGAATAAAGCCATTAGATAATTTCCAAGCAAATGCACATCAAAGATTTCTTCGAATTACTTATATATTTAAATAATGTTTTTTTCATATTTCTGCAAAACTAAAATGAATAGTTCACTGCTCTTTATTTTTGCATGTCTATTAAAAAACAACATATGAATATTCGTAAGTTAGAGAGTACATACAGATTATGGACCAGGGGGCCAAAAAAGCCACTTTGTCAGAATCATAACAGGATAACATTATGAATCATAATGAACAGTTAACTGTTAAGTTAATCGTATGAAATCCCATTGGTGAAGGATTTTTCAGTTATTTTGTTTTGTCTGTGCTAAAATACCAATCAATCCAATCCCAATCTCTTTGATTATACCTACGTAGTGCAGCGCAAAAATGCGGACTGTCTTCGCCATATTGTTATTCAGAATGTTATCCTTTTAAGATTCTGCCAAAGTGCAGGCATTTTTAGGCCCCCAGGTCTGAATCATCCATGCCTTGTCGATGAAGGCACGAGCATTGATCACCACGCTTACTCAAGACGGGTTGGCGATTTCAGGCTTATTTAAAAATAGTTTCTTAACTTAATAACTTTATAGTTAACTAGTTGCACCCCGAGGTTTCGTTTTTTTAGAGGTGGGAATATCGGGATAAAAAGTAGCCTGTATGTTAATCCAGGGTATCAGCTACCTCCATACAAAATTTCATCAAAATTGGTCCAGCCATTTGAGCGTAAAAAAGTTACAAACATATAAACACACGCACACACTTACAAAATTTCGCACTAATATTATGTATTAGTGTGACTAGCAGCGCCCCGCGGTTTCACCCGCATATGTTTCGATCCCGTGGGAATATTGGGATGAAAAGTATCCTATGTTTAATTCTGTTTATAAACTATCCGTGTCCCAATTTCATCCACATCCGATAAGTAGTTTGTGCATGAAGAAGTAACAAAGATACAAACACAGTCACAAACTTTCGCCTTTATAATATTAGTGTGATATAAGGTTGGCTGGACTATGTATTCTATGTAGTCCAGCCTATGTATTCTGTGAAAATCTCACCGCGAAAACTCGAAGCGAGCTTTTTACGGCTCACGATGTTTTTCCTGTCAGTAATGTCCAAGATAAACTCAGAAAGTGCTTTTATGAATTGAAAAAGTCACATTGTAACATGCATGGATTTCGACCCACAACCTTCGTGCGGACGCGAAATATTTACATAAGCACATATTACTTACAAACCGTAATAGGAAGGTAATTTGGAATACCATTTTGTTTCAGACCTGCAACTTTTTTTCCGTGAGGTATTAAGAAATAAAACCTTGATTTAATTGAAGCAATATTATGTTACTATCAATGTGCAAGCTATCAAAAACAATGAAATATCCCTACAGGTTAAAATTTTAGGTTGAATGCAAAATGGCACAATTTAGTTTTAGAGATGGGGTGTAGGTATTTTGATATAGGAGTATTCCAAATTATATTCTCCATGTTTAACTCAGTTATTTTCGCTAAAACTAAGTCAATGCTTAAGAAGAAAGTGTAAGAGCAACTCTCTAACTTTTTTTTTCATTCATCACATCGGGTGTTCCAAATTAGCAACAAGACGTAATTGGACATAACCTCAATTTATGTATTTATAAATATAAAAATTGTTGAAATCAATGTTAATATGCAAAATTAATTATCTATTTTACACTACACATAAAGCTAAACAGCACAATCATAAGAGAATTTAGTGATGGGAATGGGTTAAACACGTACCTCAAAAACTTTCCCACGCGCTGTTCCACGTTTTAATATCTGGTCGCCATCTTAGTAACATGACGGACCACAGATTACTAATATGTAGCAATGACGGACTATCCGTGTAAACATATCGATAGATGACGCTACTTGTGAACATTTTATGATCCGTAATACGAGATGCCGCTTTTCATTTTTGTGAAACACTGCTATCCCAAATTCATCATCATCATCTGCCTAGCCTTTTCCCAACTATGTTGGGGTCGGCTTCCAGTCTAACCGGATGCAGCTGAATACCAGTATTTTACATGGAGCGACTGCCTATCTGACCTCCACAACCCAGTTACTGGGTAATACGATACCCCTTGGTAAGACTGGTTGTCAGACTTTCGGGCTTCTGACTACCCGTAACGACTGTCAAAGATCCACAAATGACAGCCGGGACCAACGGCTTAACGTGCTTTCCGAGGCACGGAGGGGTCTCGGTATGTAAAGATGGTCACCCATCCACAGACCAACCGCGGCAAGCGTAGCTTAACCTGATCGATCGACCTGTGCGGCTGTTATTATTTAGCCACGGGCCCCTCTATCCACTGCTATCCCAAATTATCAACAGTATTCCAAGATACCATCCTTTCCCAACAACAAATAGGTACCGCTTGGAAGCAGAAAAAGAAATACTGGAATTGCGTATTTTCCGAATTCTTCTCGTGGGAAAAGCTCAACCATTACTGTTGCATTTCATAGAAAACCTTCATGTCCAACAGCATTGCGAACAGTACACTCTCAGCCAAATTAATTACAGCGATGAACACTTTGGCAGCCGTGGACTGTGGAGTACAATAGCGGTCACAAGAGAGTGTCCAATTACGACCGCCTGCAAGTGTTGTGCACAATGGTCTCAATGTAATTGAAAGGACGCCTGGATTCGTGTGATTAAGTTTATTATCAGCCTCTTACCTATGTTTTGTTAAATGATTTGTTATGGTTCCGTGCTAGTGTTTACTCGGGCTAGGTGAAGGGACGAACTTCGCAGGGTGGCTGGTAGCAGCTGGAACAGAGTTGCCGAGAATCGAGATGAATGGCGTGCAATTGGACAAATAAATAATGATCCATACAACACTGTCTACCGTGCCTATACACCGTTTTCTTCACGTTATGCATAAACAACTATGTCAAACGCTTTTATAGCTTTTACAAATTAAATTTAACAAAGGAAGGTAGTACTTAAAACGGCTTCGTTACAAAGATATTTGTAATTTCATTTAATGAAATTTAATTGATGCAGTAAGAAAGGGTCTTAACTTATTTTTGGCATGTTTCAGCCCGTCAAATCTTATGAATGATGAAAATACGTCGTTGCCAATTCGGGTAAAGAGGCACGCAGGTGAATGTGAGGATGGGAGGCATGGTGATTTACCTCAAAATATTTAGTTTGTATGAAAATTAACAAAAAATAAGAATTCATTAATGTGTCTATAATGAAAAATGCTTATTTCCATGGTCTGAAGGTCGCAGCTTATGTATATTGTCCGGAACACGGTGTATAGGTAACATACACACGCGAATAAACCGTAGTTTTTCATGACATGAAAAACGTGTATGGACAAAGGGTTTTAGGTATAAACATCAGGCTTGCACTAAAAAAAAGGATTTCTAGTCAAGTCTTAAACTCAAATTACAAGAACTATCTTTTCTTTTCCCAGAATTGCATTGCAGAAAAAACGCCACTATAAACTACCATGATTCAATGTCTTGCTAAACTAATATGATCAGCAGGACTATAGCCCAGTGACCGTGAATGTCGCACAAACACAATTTTCAAGCCGACTGGGCACCCGCTTCATAGGAAATCCTATTACTTTATACGCTGCCTACAAAAACTGGTTTTTATATTGTTTTGTTTTTAGTTTAATCCGTTTTTCTGCACTCAATATGTGAGAGTCGGTGTTGTGAAAAATGGAAACAGTGTTTTGGAATAGCTCGACTGTAAGGTTTTTAGTAAGGCTGACTGCCATTCGCAACTTTATCTTAGAGACATGGTATATAAAATTCAAAGTACTGACTGACTAATATATCAACGCACAGCCTAAACCGCTGCTCCTAGGGACATGAAATTTGGAGGGTGTGTTCTTTGTGAAGAGTAAAGTATCCACTAAGAAAGGGTTTTTCGAAATTCTACCCGTAAGAGGGTGAATGGGGGAAGAGCGAAATTTCACGCGGATGATGTCGCGGGCAGAAGCTAGTATAAAATAAAAAACAATGTAAATGACTTTTTAAGCTACGCTATTTAATATCCACTTACGGTAATGGGTGGTCTTCCATGCGAAGGTCGTGTCTTCGCTGAGTTGATGCTGCATAAGTAAAGCCTCCATGCCATACATGTCAGGACGGCGCAGGACCTCCGTATTATAATTATTATTACACGCTAGGAAATAATAATTCCAAAGGGTCACCGTTATCCAAATCGATAGGTGAGGAGGACTATAAATATTTAATTATCGGGTTAGTTTTTGAGTTAGCTTCAATAATACGATTTTTTTCCACTTAGCTTATATTGATGATGTTTTAATAACTTCCTGTCACTGATATTTACATAGCAAGTAGTTTTAAAGGATTTTCTGTAGGGAAGGTACCTACAACTAAAAAGTGAAAAATATATTTTTTCAAAACGAAAATGCGGAATCAACGACACCGACTTCCGAAATTAAAGTTATTTATCACTTTGTAGTGTTCTTTTTTGGAAGTCGGTTGTTTTAAAAAAAAAACATAGTTATTATTATATTCTTGTCACTACAATCTTAAGTTCATTGCTCTCATCATTAAGTCTAGGCGAGATCAAACACTGTGTATCTAATTATTTTGATTGTCTAGACTGCAACTGGTTTGTTTACTATGAAATATTACGTTGTAACAAAGCAACGATATTTATTACTTTGTTTAGTATCGAATATTCTGAAGGCCTCATTATGTTCTATTCGTGTACATAATTATCTTTCTTTTTGCACAAAGAAGTCTGGTAAGAAGATAAAAACTGTAAACATTTAATTTAGGTAGGTACGTACCTAGTTAAGTTATTTGGAAGACCATTATAATGTTTTTCACAACTTTTTGCGTGGGCTTCTTTTCTCGTTTTCTCAGTTAATTACCAACTAAACAATAGATATTGGAATTAATGAACTAAATCTACCTAAAGCAGATACAGACATTGCGAGGCATGCGCAGCGCACGGTGCTCATCGCATGATTCGCAACATTTGGACGTTCATCCATGGACGTTGAGGCATGTGCGTCCTACAGACGCTGCGAGGCATGCGCAGCACACGGCGCTCATCGCATGATTCGCAACGTTTGGACGTTCATCCATGGACGGTGAGGCATGGCCCAGAAAGAGATGGCGAGATGACCAGAAGCTCAATTCCCGTAATTACTTAAAAACCTTCAAAATCAAGTCGCAATCCATTCCACGTAAAAATCATGTCATTCAACAGTCCTATTTTGGGTGCCATAATACTATAAGTCTTAAAACAACATGGTAAATCTTTGTGCGTACAAACTTACATTTTCAGTTGGAATGTATGGGAGAACATGTTATTCAACAACTACAATGTTAATTTTTTTCTTGGGATAAATTCATTCCAACTACAGAACCCTTTCATTGTGCGTGGTCCGACACGCACTTGGCCGGTTTTTTTTAAATTATAATTGTCCATGTTAAGGATATAATTATCTGGTTCTAAAAGAGAACTGTTTTCCTTTATTAACGAATTTTAAAAAAGACTGATAAAAAGTGATATAATAGGAAACACTCAGTTCTTTTGATCATCGTGCACTGTATTCAGTTACAAATAGTCACCGGGTTTGTTTGACACCCGACTATTTGGTTTCCATGTGCCTTTTGTTTTGAACTCACTCTAAACATAGATACATATAATAGCAGCAGCATTTGTTTAGGTTTTATACGAACGATTGTGACCGGAAAATAGAGAGACCTAGTTGTTCATAAAACCTAGTTGTTCATAAAATAGAGAACCCGTAGAACTAATGTTGTTGTGGATAAGGTTTGGGTTCGTAAACCTTTTTGGAAATTAGGAAGCTAACTTAACTAGGTAAACTTTTTTGGGGTGGTGTGCTACCTCCTAGTGGTCCACCCCGGGCAACGGCACTACAGGCTTGCCTGTGGTACGGCTGAACGTTCCTACATAGCGGTGATAGGCTCCGCTTGGAGCCGCCTGGCTCGCGACCACTATTCCACCGGAGTTCGGCGCCAAGCAGCTTGCTGTGTTCCGTCGGGGACTGCCAGTGCATTTGGGGGAGAAGACGGTTGTCAGTTGCTCTGTTCAGAACCGGTCTTGGTATCTGGGCACAACTTGCCGGGTAACTCATTCTGGACCACATACTCAGTCCATACCATCCCTGCCTAGTTGCTATTCCACCAATTCGCACTAAGCGTTTTCAAATGTCTTTTATAATGCGCACAGCAAAGAGTGGAACTCTTTACCTGCGTCTGTGTTTCCGAGCGCATATAACCCGAATCTCTTCAAAGTAAGAGTGAACAGGCTTCTTCTGGGTAAGCTCACTCCATCGTCGACCTTGTCTCTGTCACCTCTGACCTAGACTAAAGTCAAGAGCAAACCCATTTCAAATTAAAAAAAAAACTACTAACAATGAAAACCACCAAAGTGATCAATTCCGTCTCTGTCACCTCTGACCTAGACTAAAGTCAAGAGCAAACCCATTTCAAATTTAAAAAAACTATAACAATGAAAACCACCAAAGTGATCGATTCCGTCTCAGATTGCGTACTTAATGACCACAAATTACTCACGATATAGGAAAACATCATGAAAAAACAATTGAAATGGAAACTTGTAACTTGAGGAGGAATTCTCGTTATTAAACAGTCCGTGTTTTTCTTTTTTTCGCTGTACTACGTAGGTATAATCAAAGAGATTGGCATTGGATTTGGATTGGTTTGATTGGTATTTTAGCACAAATAAAAAAAAAACTGAAAAATCCTTCACCAATGGGGTTTGATACGATTAACTTAACAGTTAACTGCCCATTATGATTCATAATATTATCCTTTTATGATTCTGCCAAAGTGGCCTTTTTAGGCCCTCCATCCTGGGAACGTTTTTAAATTACAAGAATTGCCCCTCTGATCTCTGTCTAAGAGGCTAAGGCAATAGTCTTCCAAATTGTGTGTTAATTTATGAAAAAAAGCACAACAGTTCAAAATAATCCTTTCCACGTAAAATTCATGTCATTCCACAGTTCTATTTTGGGTGGCATAATACGGTGACATACATCAATCATAGAAAAAAAAAGAAAACTAAAGGAAAAAATAAAAAAAATAAAACAGTAGTCAGTGTAGAACAATACAAGGTGAGACAAGGTGGATGAGTACCTCGAAGCCTAAGTGACATTTTATTTGTGTTTTTGCATTTATTGTATAGTTACTTAATCATTTTGTTTAGTACCTACCTAGTGTGTGTAATAATTGTATTGCAAGCACGACTGCTGAGCGTGGGGTCCTGGGTTCGATTCCCTGGTCGGACAAAGTGTTATTGGGTTTTCCCATTAGGAATTTCTTAGTAGGTAACAGTCCGGAATTTGAAAGTTGGCGGTTTAATACCCCCGTGCCTCGGAAAGCACGTAAAGCCGTTGGTCCTGCGCCTGAACTCTCCCCGGTCGTGTCGGATTGCCGTCCCATCGGACTATGAGAGTAAAGGAACAGAGAGTGCACCTGTGTTTGTGTTCTTGTGCACTATAATATCTCCTGCGTACCTGGTTAATCTCCTTTGAGATTGGCCACCGTGACCGAAAACGGTCGGGGAGGCTATTTTTAGGGCCAGCGGGATTAGTCAGTAAGAGTCTGACACTCCCTTCCGCTCCACTCAGTGCGGGAGGAGTCATTTGATGATTTCCCATCCGAAAGAAAAAAGGTAAGCAATAATGATACTATGAAGGTATCTCAGACATTATGTTTCGTTTAAAAAACATCTTAAACAATCTCAAGTTCTTCAGCACAACAACGCCGTTACCATTAATCCAAATCAGCGCAGCTGCTAAGTT
The DNA here is from genome assembly GCA_916614155.1 of Mesoligia furuncula. Classification (NCBI taxonomy): domain Eukaryota; kingdom Metazoa; phylum Arthropoda; class Insecta; order Lepidoptera; family Noctuidae; genus Mesoligia; species Mesoligia furuncula. The sequence goes on along the minus strand of OU744807.1, from coordinate 2,275,680 downwards.
TCTGGACCATTAATTTAAATTTTCCCGCCGCCATATTGCCTTCTGTTACCTAACAGTGACGCATTGATTTTAGATAAACTTAATGGATGACTTCGGGATTATAATGGTAATGATTGTTTTCTGCTGCTATTAAATTCAGTTGGTTATTTATACCAAGAGAATATTATAGGTGCTTAGCTAGAACAGATGCGTCGCGTCGTCTTCAGAGAATAAAAGAAAAAGAACAAAGTCCAGGGGGCCTAAAAAGGCCACTTTGGAGAATCATAAAAGGATAACATTATGAATTATAATATGGCGAAGACAGTCCGTGTTTTTCTTTTTTTCGCTGCACTACGTAGGTACAATCAAAGAGGTTGGGATTGGATTGATTGGTATTATAGCAAAGACAAAAAAAAAATAACTGAACTCTCCTTAATACATCATCATTATATTTTCTTTGCTCCTGTTTCAAGTTTATTGTTATATGTATATATTTATTTAGATTAGTGTAATATACTTTATGTAATGTATTTATTGTATTATGTAAATGGTACACCACAGACTAGGTACCTACAGTATTTGTCTGTCCTTCCCCTTTTTAATCCATCCAAAGGTTGTCTTTAAAATATCGCTTTTAGCGATAAGACCGCCCATTGTGTCACCCATTATACAGTTTCTATAATTTATGTCTTTAATTAATATGGTGTACATAATAAAGAGTATTCTATTCTATTCTATTCTGAAAAATGATTCACCAATGGGATTTGATACGATTAACTTAACAGTTAACTGTCCATTATGTTCTGCCAAAGTGGCATTTTAGGCCAGATTGCTTGGTGAGGAAATCAGCGATGATCTAACTTTGCAGACAGCTGTGCTGCTGGAAAGTTTGTTGCGCCACTTCTTATCTCCAGCTAAAGCTCTAGGAAGTGGTGAAGGGCGCGTCTAGGGGGGCTGTTTTATGTAATTTTGACGTTCAAAAAGTTCTAATATCCAGCCTAGTTTAAATAATTGACTTTTGTTTTTTTTTTTTTTAGTTTGCTAATGACTTTTTATTTAGACAGGTAAAAATAACAAAATTAAATTCTAACTTAACCTCTCTGCTCGACTAGATTTTGACATATGACATACCAGCTGACTCGACGGGATGTTGCGAATTACGTCATGATTTTCAGGAATTTACTTCAACTTTCAGCATTCGAATTTATTAAGAAAAATGTGTTACCGCGCCTATTTGGACAATAAGCTTGTGGCAAATATCTTTAATTATATGCTGATGTCGGTCAAACCGCGTCATTCTACTGCGAAAAATGTATAAAATAGATATTACTACACCTATCCAAAAGGTAGGCATCTTAAAATCGCTGAAAATATATACATAAACCACATAATCTCTTGATGAAAATATCCAAAATGGAAAAATAAAGATATTGTTATTCTCTCTGCATTCTTACTTTTACCATTTTTCATACGTAAGCTACATAAAAAACATGATCAAATCTTGATAAAAATTACTTAAATTGTGTTGCGGCGTGACACTTCTTAGTGCTGACCATCCACCCAATTTTGTTATTTCAATTAAAAAATGTCTTAAAGCATAATCAATAATCGGTATTTAAAAAAAAATTAAAATTACTTAAATTGTGTTGCGGCGTGACACTTCTTAGTGCTGACCATCCACCCAATTTTGTTATTTCAATTAAATAATCGATAATCGGTATTTAAAAAAATAAAAATTTGTAGAAATTGAATAAAAACTCTTTGGTATATTTTTCATGAATTAATTATTTATTTAAATATAATCATTTTATTTTAATAAGTACAGTGAGGATAGGCGTGTAACTTTTTATGGTTCCCTACGTCCGAATGAAAAAACGGAACCTTTATAGAATCACTCGTGTGTCTGTCTGTGTAGGTCTGTCACAACCGATTTGTTTCGAATCTACTGGACCGATTAAGTTGAAATTTGGTACACTTATAAATTTCTGTGACTCGAACATGGCCGTGTAACATAAATAAATTAATTTATAATATGGGGTCACTTTTTGGGGTAACATTAGAAAATTTAAAAAGCTTTGAATACTGTAGGTACCGTGTGATATATCAAATGACAGGCTTGTAGTGAGGGTCACAAATATATTTTTATAAGACCACTGAGAATAAAAAAAAAAAAATACAAAATATAGTTCTGTGATTATAGATTCCAGGAGATCCTATCAGAAGTCTGGTCTTAAAATAACATAGCAAATCTCTCAATATACTGCGACAAAACATGTTCGGAATGTTGGGGATGTTATATTCAATTTAAAGTTGTTATTAGGGTTCCGTACCAAAATGGTAAAAAGCAACCTTTTTTTTTGGGTGGGAAATCATCATATGACCCCTCCCGCTCTGGGCGGAAGGGAGCGTCAGACTCTTGCTGACTAAACCCACCAGTGTTTCTTCCCTAGGCCTTTGTGTTCCGAGCCAGTGGTAACCCTTGCGGACAATCCCGCTGACCCGGCAGGCTTCGGCCCTGGCGAGTACGTTCCACGCGCGCCTCATAGAGATGTCAGCATCACGTGAATAAGGAACCCTTATGTTGCGACTCAGTATGTCCGTCTGTCACAGCTGGATATCTCAAGAACTACTAAAGCTATCAACTTGAAATAGTTTTAGGTGACGTTTGCCCAACTATTTTGCAAACAAGAAAGAAATAAAAATATTTTTGTTTTTTTTTTTTTACAACCGGGACTGAAAAGGGTTTTGAAAAATTCGAAGTGGGGCTACTAAGTTATGTGGGGTATCAAGAAAGAGCGTAGTTTGCACATTCTCAAACATTTTTTTTAAGCCGCATATTTTTTGACTTTTGATAAAAATGTAAAAAAAATACCGTTTCCCCCTTATCTCCGAAGTTTGCATAGAGAAAATCCTGAAATTATTCTATGTGATAGAAGTTTATGTAACGATTACAGGAAAAATAAAACGATGTCTCTAAATCGCACACTCTTTCAGAAATCATCAACAATAAATACATTAGTTCCACTATCGGTCATGAGATAGCGCTGACCTAAAACTGCAATATTCTACACCGCAGCGTGCAGTGTTAAAATTCTCTGAAGCATAATAGGTCTCACCGATGAACATTCAAAAACATAAGATGGTACGGAACCCTCGGAGAGCGAGTCCGACTCGCGCTTGCTTGTTTTTTGAATGTTATGCTTAAAACACTTGTTATAAAAATATGATTTTTTGGCATTTTTAATCTCAAATAGCAGCCAAGGGGGTTAATTGCAGAGTTTCGCTGTAATAGTAAGAAATGCTCAATATGTTATTCCCCTAAAAGTGACACAGGGCCGTTGCGGGTGACGTCAACATCGAAAGGGATAAGAAAACAGTACTTTTCTTTTCTGGCCGGCACTTTAATTTTTGGGTGCGTTATGAATGATGAGTTTATGAAATACAAACTTATTTTTTCAGTCGATCAAATTAATGATGAGCATTGTGCATGCGTAAATATTCAACCCAACTACCGAACTTTTCACTGTGCGTGGTCCGACATAAACAAGGCCAGTTTTTAAAATTACGTTGGGTTAGTACCACAAAAAAAAACAATTTCTATTACTCAAGTAAATTATTAAATACAAAACTGTCCAAGTGCGAGTCGCACTCGCACACGAAGGGTTCACAAGGCAAAAACGCCAAAAAAACAGGAATGTTGTATAGGAGCCACCCCTTAAATATTTATTTTATTCTGTTTTAGTATTTGTTGTTAAAGCGGCAACAGAAATACATCATCTGTGAAAATTTCAACTGTCTAGCTATCACGGTTCATGAGGTACAGCCTGGTGACAGACGGACAGACGGACAGTGGAGTCTTAGTAATAGGGTCCCGTACTCCCGTTTTTACCCTTTGGGTACGGAACCCTAAAAACTACCAAGTTCATACAACTAATAAAACATATTGAAATGTAAAGTGATTGCGGAATACCCAATTTATCCAATTAATTTATCATCATTCCCAAACTTTTGTTAAGCCTACCTAAAAAATGTATACTGGGCATTCTGTAGCAAACTATTGGAAAGTATCAAAAATAAATAATTGTACATTTTATAAAAATAATTTGAAGCGGCGAGCGCATTCCGAAGATAAATTCAAATATAGAACCAATTCGGCGCGAAATTCAATGAATGACTATGGTCAAAGGCCCTCAGTTATTGACTCAGTTTTAATATAATGTCCAAAAAACTATTATAATTACATTAAAAATCATAAATCATTGTTATAAACAATGCTTTTTATATTAAAATGATTTTATTTTAATTTCTGAGTATCGATTTCCGACATTCGACATATTAATTACTCGTGTCAATCGAAATTAAAAAAAAAATCGTTTATCATAATCGCTTTCACACATCATTTCGATAAAAAAAAACAATAATGGACGGCGATTCTGAACACAAATTGAGTAGTGGTAATGAATAATACGTGTTATTGGACCCTGTGTTTCAATATTACGTTAAGATTTGGGCATTGTCGTGTTGTTTATAATATTTTCAATAATATTTGTCTCATTTTAAATCTTATCTACATGTGTATGTGTGACATTTGTGAAAAGTAAAAATGTAAACACGCACGTTTGGCGCGAAACTTCGACATTAGATATCAAAAAACTTCATTACCGCTACTTATTTAACTTGGGCAATGGATGAATTCGTCAAATAATTAAATGATGTATGCCCCACTGCCCCTGTGGTGGAGTTTGGATGTTCGAAATTCCCATTTTTTATGTTTTTTAGCCTCGACCACCTCTGTCAACAAAATGGCGATTATCGCATTTACAGACTTAAATTTAATAAAGGTAAATTAATAAGCTTGCGCGCTAAGTATGCAATATTTATTGGCGTTAACGTATGAGTTTTTTATCCAACTCTCTTAATTAACGCACATTCATAAGATTTGATGGGTAGCATAATGAAAATTTACATAATCAATGAAGAGTGTCGTATGTCGTAATTCCTGGGTCCAATGGGACCCAGTACCGGGCCGGCGGAGGTTCGTGTGTTCGGGTCCATTCGGGGGCGCTACCGAACTATACGGTTAACTAAAACTATACAGAAACTAGAAAATACCATCGAAAAACTCATCCGCATCGCTGTCGACTGGTAATGTATCCAAGAGACTGGCGGCATTACTACGTTGTACGGCGATGCTTAGCCTCTGGCCAAGGTAAAAGCCAGCCCTTGGGTCACGGGAAGTGTCAACCAAGACCATGAGCACTCGGTCCCCACGGCCCGAGGGTTTCAATCCTAAACGGCTCGAAAATATAATTTCCGATGAGGTTATTATATTTTCGCCGCTTGAGGTTTTCCGCAGCCGCAGCAGCAGCGCCAGGACAGCATGCCGACCCAGGAAGATGGGATGGCGCAATTGATTTTGATTTTGATTTGATGTCTTATTTTAGTTATTTTTAAGGCTATTGTTGAAAATTGCTGCATGTTACAAAGAGTTTTTCAAAACTACTATGTGCTTACTTTTCTATTTAAGGGGCTCACAGGACTTAAACGCAAAAAACGCAAGTTTGAGAAACAATAAAAGTATTATGATCGACTACAGTAAACAAAATCAGAAAAATATATGATATTCTTCAGGATATATGATAGGTAGATAGTGTGTTGAAAACTTATTACAACTAATTTGATACGATAGAAAAAATCATTAAGATACTTAAAACTTACTTTTAACAATAAAAACCATACTAATATACATACAATCATTCTGATTTTTTGTCAGATTGTTCTATAAGCAACATACTAAAACACTACTGTTTTAATGTTTTAGTCCAAACAATTTTTTTTGTAATTAAATAGTTGCTTCGTATATTGCTATAAGTTACCAGCGTTATATCGTCGCGCTTCTCTTTATTTTCTATGCAGTCTGACAGTGACCGCGCTTTAGGTCATGTAAGCCCCTTAAAAGAACACATTATTAAATTAATGACTTGCGACTGCGTGTTACTTGCTTTCATTCATCCCTTAACGCAACACAACAACAACAGATACAACAAAGAATTATTAATATTAAAAAAAAAAAGTTATAATTACCCAGCTTAACATCGCAAGATTTATATACTCCTAAGTTGGAATATAAGCCGCGTATTATCATCACTGCTTTATCACTAGAATGTACTTTATTTACAATGTTTGTACAGCAATATTTCTGTATTAACGTATTATAAAATACTTGTAATAATTCAAGGGATTTTATAAATTAAATGGGGTGAGGTATTGAAATGTTAAGTTTAAAATACATGTGTGCAGTGTGGGGCTAGGAAATGAGCGGGTTTCGGGATGGCAAGCAAGTTTGATGGGGCGATTTTACAGGAATTCGTGATATGTAATGTAAGCGTATTTACATTCATTTATATTTACATCCATATAAGTAGAAGTACGTTAACGTAGCAGTAGAAGTTATTAAGTGGTGCCAAGTTTTGCGTGCGTAATATATTATCAACTAGCTGCGCCCCGCGGTTTCACCCGCGTAAATGTCGATCCTGTGGGAATATCAGGATAAAAAGTAGCCTATATGTTAATCCAGGGTGTCAGCTAGCTTCATACCAAATTTTATCAAAATTGGTCCAGCCGTTTGAGCGTGAAGAAGTAACAAACATTATAAACACTTCTTTACCGTCCAGGCTGCTCGTTTGTGGAATGCATTTCCAGTTGAAATTAAACGCGCGCAGTCGTTACATGTGTTCAAAAGACTCGTGAAGGAACACTACTTGTCGTTGTGATCATGTTGTCCTAACTGCAATGGACTACTGTCTTCTTTTATTTTCGTTGCTTATACAATTTAGTATGTATCTATAATTTTCGATATGTATATATCTGTGTATCTATTTTAGCGTATTGTATACATAATATTTGCACCAACGACAGCCCCATATTATGTCCCGGAAAATCACTGTCCGTTCCAAGGTTGCCTGGAAGAGATCGCAGAAAGCGATAAGGCCGCCCATTGTATATTTTGTAGTGTTTGATGTATCTTTTTCATGTTATGTATTTTTGTGGTGTACAATAAAGTAAGTATATATAAATAAATAAATAAACACACACACACACACACTCACACACACACGCTCACAAACTTTCGCCTTTATAATATTAGTGTGATATTTTAGGTAGGTTTAAAATATTCAAGTTCAAGCTACATCAACAAAAGCTTTTAAAATCAATCATATAGTTTGTTTGTTTTAATTCATTTTTATTTTTAATCTGTAACAACTAAGTAGGTACCTAAATCGAATGATGTTTATTGCGATGAACTACCAATATGTCTATGAATAGTTTGTTGTCTACCTGCAAATAAAAATCTATAACAGTAATCCTGAAAATTGGTTTCCAGAACGCGCGTCAGATGCCGAATCCAACATCATGTCACAATCCGTGGTCCCGCTCCTGCGATCCGCTACCCATCCCGCAGTTTTAAGCGCCACTCTTAATCAAACAAAGTCCAAGTGTGAGAACATCAAATAAATATGAATTGATAGGATCATAAATCCAAGCAGATACGGGGCACAATCCAGCGGATATTTGTTCATCCCCATCGCCATTTTTAAAGGTTATATGCCCTTTGGCACAGTTTTTGCGACCTTTGTTGTATAGATCAAAGTTTGGTTTTATATTTGCAATATTTATTTTTTTGTGAGCAGATCTATCCTTTGCGTTTGAAGGTTTAATCCTTTTTATTAGTTTAGTATTTTCTCTTTTTTCTTTGATGTTCTAAGATATAGTTATATATACTTACAGGGTTACTTTTCAAAGACCATCCAAATTTTTACATGGTGTTCTACCCATGAATATAAACAATACGATCAGCTGTTTCATACAAAACTTCAATACCTACTTGAATGTATGAAACAGCTGATTTTTTTTCGTGAGACCAGAGTTGGTCCCATAGTGAAAGTTGTTTATATTCGTGGGTAGAACACCATGTAAAAATTTGGATGCTCTTTGAAAAGTAACCCTGTATATACATACAGGGTGTAAAAAGACCCATTATGAAGCCGTCATCTACGCATTCTGTACATCAAACTAAGCAACACACATAATCAGCTTACTTATAATATGTCCACTGCTGGGACACAGGCCTCCTCATCTACGTTTTATTTGTGGCTAAGTAATAACAGTGGGTCGATCGCTTGCCGCAGTTGGTCCGTGGATGGGAGAACATCTTTACATACCAAGAACCCTCCGTGCCTCGGAAAGCAGGTTAAACCGTTGATCCCGGCTGTCATTCGTGGGTCTTTGACAGTCGTTATGGGTCGTCAGAAGCCCGAAAGTCTGATAACCAGTCTTACCAAGGGGTATCGTATTACCCAGTAACTGCGTTGTAGAGGTTAGATAGGCAGTCGCTCCATGTAATATACTGGTATTCAGCTGCATCCGGTTAGACTGTAAGCCGACCCCAGCACAGGAAAAGGCTCGGCAGATGATGATTATCACTTTCAGACGACACCGAGCCAGAACCGCGCCATGTAAAATACTGGTATTCAGCTGCATCCGGTTAGACTGGAAGCCGACCCCAACATAATTGGGAAAAGGCTAGGCAGATGATGATTATCACTTCAAGACGACATCGAGTCAGAACAAGATTGATTCTTTGATACTTCTACAGAACCGGGCGAAGTGACGATACTTGGGGGAGGCCCATGTCCAGCAGTGGGCGTCTTTAAGAGGTGAGACATAATTACTTTACGAAGTAGATAACGTATTTTACAAATTACACAAATACCGACACAGTCTTCAAAACCCTTCCGTCTGGTCAAAACACATAAAGGAACATTTTTTATCAACCCACGTTTCACAAGACACCGCGACCATTGTTACCTAATAAAGCGAACATGTAAAGGATTGCGTATTTTTTGGGATCCATGATACACATCTTGGCAAAAGAGGAAAAAAACACAAAGATGTTTTTGCTAACACCGCCAAAAGGGTTTTTACGTTAAAGAAACGTTATTTACATTTGGTAGAGTGGTTCTACATTTCTGACGACGTGATATGGTGTGACACTACCAGAAAGCCTATTCCTGTACTAAAAAAACGTTCGAAATCTAATCTCAGTGTCAATCAATGTCATAAATGTAGGGAAATTAGAGGTATTTTTACAGGTTGAGACTAAGATCAGGGGGCCTATAAAGGCCACCGTGGCAGAATCATAAAAGGATGACATTATAATAAAATAATAATAATAAGAAATCGTTTATTTCGACCAACACAGGATCATATTAGGCACAAAAATTACAAAATATTAAAAAAAAACTAAAACAAAATAAAAAACTGGCCAAGTGCGAGTCGGACTCGCACACGAAGGGTTCCGTACCACAAGGCAAAAACGCCGAAAAAAACATGTTTTTTGTATGGGAGCCCCCCTTAAATATTTATTTTATTTTATTATTATTATTTATTATTAAAGTTAAAATACAACTGAGTATTTCGTGAATATTTCAAGTGCCTACCTGTTGCCATTTTTGATATCGAGCAAAAAAGGGCAAAAAAATCGCGTTTGTTGTATGGGAGCCCCCCTTAAATATTTAATTTATTTTGTTTTTAGTATTTGTTGTTATAGCGGCAACAGAAATACATAATTTGTGAAAATTTCAACTGTCTAGCTATCGCGGTTCTTGAGATACAGCCTGGTGACAGACAGACGGACAGACGGACAGACGGACAGACGGACAGACGGACAGACGGACAGACGGACAGACGGACAGACGGCCAGACGGACAGACGGACAGACGGACAGACAGCGAAGTCTTAGTAATAGGGTTCCGTTTTTATACGGAACCCTAAAAACACACAATATTAAAAAGAAAGACCATACCCAAAACATACTACATACTTCGATTGCTCAGTATGTGAACCATACAGCAATGGTTCAAGTACTGGCAATCGAACCTCTGCGCGAATGCCCTCAGGATACCGCTGGAGCTAGCCCGAACCCTGCGCACCAGGGATGTGCATCGTTTTCGCATAGTAGAATAAAAACAGTCTACTCGCGACTCGGCGAACATACCTGACGCGCTACAGAATCGGGGTAGCCCCATCAGCACCCTGAATGCATTATTATATTGCACACGCAAGGCGTTGTAATGTCCGCGCGTGTATGAGACCCACAGGCTGCTTGTGTAAAAAGATGTACAGTATGCTCTGAACAACGTTGTTTTCACTTCTGTGGTACAACGAGCAAACCTGCGGGCCAACATATTCGCCCTTACAGACAACGCCCTGCATTCTCTCTCTATGTCTACATCATCTTTCAGATCAGAGGACAACATATGTCCAAGATATTTAAAATGTTCCACCCTCTTCAGTGGTGTTCCACATAATTTTATGGCAGGTATTGTTGTCGGACATTTTCCTCTGGCCTGAAAGACCATGCATTCACTTTTTCTGACATTATAAATCAAGCCATGGCTGTGAGCGTAGTTTTTACAGATGCCCAACAGTTTTGAAAGGCACTCAGCAGCACCATGTCGTCCGCGTGTCGTCATTATAAATCATAAAAAAAACAACCGACTTCCAAAAAACACTATAAAGTGAAAAATAACTTTAATTTCGGAAGTCGGTGTCTTTGGATTTGTATTTTAGTTTTTTGCCACCGACTTCCGAAATTAAAGTTATTTTTCACTTTATAGTGTTTTTTGGAAGTCGGTTGTTTTTTTTTTGTAAAAAAGTTTTTATTTTTCACTTTTTAGTGGGTCAGTTTGTAATTTATCTAAAAATAGCCTAATGTCAACTGCTCATCACCTTTTACAAAATATTGCTTTTCCCGATGCAGGGACGTTAATTGTTAAGGAGTTCTCCTAGTAAGAACCAGGAGAACTGGAGCTGATTGAGAAGTCACCATCAGCTCCACTTCAAAATACGCATTGTAACGAGCATAAATGCTTAGTAACCACATAAAAGTACCTAATCGAATCGCAACCCGTGAAATATTTGTTATTGAGTAGTTCCGATGGCCATCTGTGGTCTTTATCATCAGCTCCACTTTACCAAATGTTGATTTCCGAGAGCAAGTGCTCAAGTTACTATAAAAAAAGAATTTTCCAAATCGGTTCGTAAATGACGGAGATATGCGCGAACATAAAACGCAATGCAGAGTAAACGAAAAGATCGTTAATGTAGACAATGTAGATAAATTTTTAGATTTTTGTTGATATTTCAAAAACCGCTTGTCCGATTTCAATATAATTTTTATGGGACCATTTGGAAAGTATACCCTTTCCAACAAAAAAATAATTTTTCAAATCGGTTGGCAAGCGACGGAGTTATGCGCGAACAAACACAAAAAAAAAAAAAATACAAACATCCGAATTGAGAACCTCCTCCTTTTTTAGAAGTCGGATAATAAAAACTTTTTTACAAAAAAAACAACCGACTTCCAAAAACACTATAAATAAAGAGAAAAATAACTTTAATTTCGGAAGTCGGTGTCTTTGGATTTGTATTTTAGTTTTTGCCATCGACTTCCGAAATTAAAGTTATTTTTCTCTTTATTTATAGTGTTTTTGGAAGTCGGTTGTTTTTTTTGTAAAAAAGTTTTTATTTTTCACTTTTTAGCGGGTCAGTTTGTAATTTTTTTAAGTTATAATTGCCTAATGTCAACTGCTTATCACCTTTTACAAAATATTGCTTTTCCCGATGCATGGACGTTAATTGTTGAGGAGTTCTCCTAGTAAGAACCAGGAGAACTGGAGCTGATTGAGAAGTCACTATCAGCTCCACTTCACCATACGCATTGTAATGAGCATAAATTGCTTAGCAGCCATATTAAAGTAATCGAATCGCAACCCGTGAAATATTTGTCATTGAGTAGTGCCATTTGTGGTCTTCATCATCAGCTCCACTTTACCAAATCATAATTTCCGAGAGCAAATGCTCAAGTTACTTTTATAATAGACTTAGGCAAGAAAAATTTTGCTAAGGGCCAAGTTTATGTTACGCTTAGTCGTGTAAAGACGCTGTATGACATTGTATTATGCGACTACCAAATTGCTAAATAGACCATATGACGAAAAGGCATTGCGTGAAATGCAACGATTGAGGCTTTTATAAATCATCATGAGCCAATTGCAGTTCACTGCTGGACGTAGACCTCCCGAAGTTTGCGCCAACGTTCGCGATCCTCCGCTTCTCTCATCTAGCCACTACCGGCAACCTTTGTTAGGATAATTATACAGAAGAAAAACTCGCAAAAGTATTTCACTTTAAGAAGTATTTATTAGTTTTTAGACTAGATGCTGATAATCCTGGCTGCAGCATCAGGCCAGACTTATGTCAACATTGCATTGAACTTAAAATTTAGTCCTGTTTAAAATGAGCCCAAACACGACTACGGTGCTGTAATTTCAAGGTTTGTACTTTTTCTGATGCTCGACTGGCTTCAGCATCAGGTCTCTATGTACTTCGGTGTTCCTCATTAACAGTACGTTTATCCACACATCGAGCCCTTTTCAATGAGCCTAAACACGATATATTTGCTGTTAGTTGTCGAGGAGTTAGGTACTCTGCAGACTATCCTGACTGCAGCATCAGGTCATAACTTGATGATCATGAGACCAAATGTGGCAAATGCTCTATCAAACATCAAAACAATTTACTAAAACAGTCCTTGCCTGTTCGAGTAACTTCTTACAGTTAAGGAGTTGAACCTTCCATCATCAGCCCAGCTCCCTGAGATGGTGACAACCGTACGCAAATACACAAGATACTTCATAAAATATGCGAAAAACAATAAGTGAGCCTATAAAAGAACAATGCCCACTTTCCATACATTTAAAAACCTGATAATGAAAGTTAATGTATAGTTATAAGGTATAGTAGAAAGAGTACCTGTAAGATTAGAAAATAATGTCATATAGTCATTTTTACGATTTAAAGTCTACAAAGGCCAAAAAATATTAATGTTACTTTTTAGGTTAGGATTTGCCTTTACGATAGTTTGTTTACATATAAAAAGTCTAACTTTGCTATTGTATTGTCAAAACTGATCACTTGCCTACCCATTTCGTTGACCGCAGTACTACTACGTCATCCAGAAATTCGGCTGGAGCAGAGATATTGTCTTGAAACCTAGCCCACCTCAGTAGTTACACACACAAAATGGCACAATACACAACGAGACGCAAGCGCAACAACGAAGTCGCAGAACTGTCAAAATATGTAAAAAATCCGTTTCACTCGTGCGAACTCAATTATAATCTGCATAATTAATTTATTTAATTATCATGTTATTTTGAATTGATCTCTATTATGCACAGACTAATAAAAAATAGTTATTGATTAAATAAAACTTAAAATAATATATAAAACTCAGAAAAAGAGTTGAATAAAGTCAACAAGCAGTGTGAAAACGGAACGTTGTAAAAAATGAGTAGTTGGATGCGTTCAGGGTAATTGAGATGCGTTCAAAATAAGGTAATAAGACACAGAGTTAGCATAAAGAAAAATTAATAAATATTCTTTTCCTGACCTTCTTTTAAAATTGTGATTAGCGTAATGAATGTACAATTAAATTTGCTGAATTTTAATATTTATTTCATTTCTATACATTGTCAGGTGAAAAATGGGCATCCTTCTTTGAGGGTTGCTCTCGATTTCTCTAAGATCCCATCATCAGATCCTAACTTGGTGACAATGGGACCACCTCAGAACTATCTACTTTCGAACAAAAAAACAATTTTGAAAATCCGTCGAAAATTGGCGGAGTAATCGATGAACAAACATACAAAAAAAAAAAAGAAAAAAATAAAAAAAAAAACATACAAACATCCGAACATAGTACCTCCTCCTTTTTGTGAAGTCGGTAAAAATGGCGAAGACACTCCGTGTTTTTCTTTTTTTCGCTGCACTATGTAGGTATAATCAAAGAGATTGGGATTGGATTGATTGGTATTTCAGCACAGACAAAAAAAGAAACGAAAAATGCTTCACCAATGGGATTTGATACAATTAACTTAACAGTTAACTGTCCATTATGATTCATAATGTTACCCTTTTATGATTCGGCAAAAGTGAATTTTTTAGGCCCCCAGACTGTGCTCTTTCTTAAGATCTTAAGATTACGAGAATTGTCCTTCTGATTTGAAAGATCAATGTTCTATGTGCTTTAAAATAATAAAATCCCTTAGAGGTGGTAATCTATATTCGCCTTTTTAATATTACAATCGTCAAAAGCAACATCTCACACTCATTTTGAAAACAAAATCTCGTGCATACAATGACTACAGTCGGTTCACAGGTATTTTACCTCTGATTTTGCATCACTGTCCAAATCACAGTGATCTTTATTCTCACTCTAATATGGTTGCTGTTAGGTTGCTGCAACTGATAAGTCCATCAAAATCATTGTGATCTTTATTCTTGTCACAATAAGGTTGCTGTTTGGTTGCTGCTGTTAGATGTAAAATAACTGTGAACGGACTGTATCTACATCTGTTTACCGCCCCTTTTTGCGTTGACCAAGTAGTAACACAAAAAGGACCCAGAAAGATTACATAATATTTCTCAGGCTTTAGACACAGATGTCTGACCACCCTTTTTGACAAATAGGATTAGAAAAAAAGGGCCAAGGGAGAGAAAGTTTTTAATGCTTTTATACTTTACATTTTGTTTCAACTAATTTATCGGATTCTGTTGCAAGTTGCAGAGCTTTCGGTAACAACGTATTAAGGTGCCACTAGTCGATATTTTTCATACAAATTTCGGGAGAGTGTTACTCCACTGTTTGACATTTTGCATCCAAAGTGAAACATGATATCGTTTTGTCTGATTATTAATTTTGTCTGTACGGCAGCAGAATAGTAAAATAAAAAGCCATTAAAAACTTATGAGCCAACAAATATTTGTTTTTCTTGTTATTTTTAGCGTAACTTTGGGTGTGAATAAGTAATAAAAGAACTGTAAAATCTTCAAAACAACCGACAAAGCTCAGTTATCGAAGAGTACAATAAATCTTATTTGTAATTGACTTACGTAGTGGTTTTTTAATAAAACTCGATTTTTCAAAGCACTTTTAGAATTTTTTTACGCGCCTTTCAGTTTGGAACGGTGTTTCTGTGCGTGAGAACTAGACGTTGTTCATGCAGACTAGCGTCTAACTGCTCATCACTGATACTATGTCTGTCAGACACGAAGCCAGGTGAGACAGCGAGCTTTTTGGTCATGACTACCAATGAGTTCGAGCTCGCGACTAGTTCCACCTTAACGTGGCATTTGTAAATAAATCATGTCTTCGTACCGTCTGACCACAAATCCGAGGCACTGATGGACGAAGGCCTAAACATTTGTCAAGTTTCCGAGGAGCTGCCTACGACAGTAAGATTATTTTGTTTAATTTATGCTTTGATAGGTTTAGCGCTTATCCAAAGTTACTGTTTTCAATTTAAACTTATTAAAATCTGTATAAATAAAAAATAGTCGGGTTAGTTACACCATTTGTAACTCAAGAACGTCTGGACCGATTTATATTATGGTGTGAGATTTGCTGGATTTGTCTCCGCCCCGAATAACTTGGAAAAATTCACGGAGAAAAAAATAATGAAGATAATTCATTTTGTCATACATTTTGTATTTATTGATTCAGAGGTGGTACGGAGTCCGGTCAGCTAGTATTTTATTAAATTAAAGTGTCGGTTTGTAATGACAAAATAACAGCTTTTTACTAAATGCATGAGAAAGTATATACTTTCGGTACTTATACATACATACATAATCAACCTATGATGTTCCCGGAACTGCTGGGACACAGGCCACCTCTCTGAGAGGGAGTGGGCCGTAACACACCATGCGGGCCCAGTGCGGGTTGGTAGATGTCACATGTCTTGAATTTTTGGTTCTAGGATATGCAGGTTTCCTCACGATGATTTCCTTCACCGTTTTTTTTTTCACGATTTCTAAAATTTTTGTCTGTCTTTTTTCCGGCTAATTTTCGAAAAGGCTAGACCGATTTTGATGAAATTTGGTATGGGGATACTTTGAACTCTTGGGAAGGACATAACACTTCCACATACTACACATTTACATACTTTTATCGACATGCCATTATTTATTTATTCTTTAATTAAAACGGTTTACAACCAATTACAGAAATTAAAGACAGTTTACACATACACATAAAACATTAAATATAAAATCAAGTAAAAATTAACAACACTTTCATACATCACTCTCACAGTACTTCTGACATGCCGACAAAATCTTCGTCCATTCGTCCGCAAACAGATCGTTGGTTGGATTAGAGTCCAAGAGATCATTAATTGCGGCCTGAGTACGTGGTACTGGGGACTTAGCACGCGCAACTGTGCGACATGGAGGCACAGCAAATAGCCTGTACTTTCTGCCGCGGCAGTAGTTGTCTGGTACAAAGAACGAACCAGCACAGCATGAAGATCGGGCGCATCAATAGTGCCACGGAGCGTCTTATAGGCTATGGTGGGCTGGTCTTTTGCTCGCCTTACCTCTAACGAGTTATATCCAAGGCATCCCAGTAGAAATTTAGTCGGATAGAGGTAAGGGTAATAATATTCGTGTTTACGCTTATAGAGAAACCTAAGGAACGCTTTTTGTACCTTTTCCAGTATAAGTACGTAGGTACTTTCGTGTGGATTCCACACGCAGGAGCTAGATTCCAATTTGCTACCTACGTGTGCATTAAATATAATTTTGATGACATGTGCGGAGCGAAAATCGCGAAAATAAATTATAGGAAGCCGTAGTTAAATAATAATTAATTTGTATTTGGACCGATATTGTTTTACAATTTTTCAAATTCCAACTCTTCTATGGTGGTATGGTTCAGTCCCGCCCTACCCCCAGGGGTATGGCCAGGGGTATGGTGGGACCGGAGTGGGGGGAAGCTAGTATCAAATTATATTATTAGTAATAAATATACAAAATCAACATGTTCCGCATACAATATACTTATTGCTCAACTATTACAGTCTTTGGTAGAAATTATTTCAAATATTCGTTAAAACAAATCAACTTGAATTTATAACATCTAACCCGTTAATCCAACATGAGTAAACAATTTAATTCTAGGATCAACATAGACCAAAGAGCGAATGACTAGACCTCTCAGACACACTAATAAATATTAAGGCAACTTCACACCGACCAGCAAGTCGTCTAGCCGGCTAATTCACTCCAACCCATCCACACACTTACTTTAGCCAATTAACTAAATGGCTACAAGAAACACTGAACGACTTGCTAAGATTAAAAGCAGGGTTACAGTCTTATTAGAACTGTTAGGGGCATTTGAGCTTAGATGTCTTTATTGTTGTTTTGATAATAATAATAATTATTTATTTATTTCACAGACAACAAAAGGTCCACACTGACAAAAACAAAAAATACATAATATATGTTAGTAACAATATATCCTATGTTAGTACTTAAATACTAGTATGTTAGTAACAATCCTATGTTAATACTTATACACTACGATAGATAGTGTTGTTTTGATGAGATGTCCCATTATGGGGCTCTCATCAAAATAATGATGCCGCACAATAATTTCAGGTAAGATTTATAAATGGAACTGGGCTTGTGGCTAAGTAATAACAGGCACACGGCTTGACCGATCGGGTTAAGCTACGCATGCCGCGGTTGGTCCATGGATGGGTGACCATCTTTACATACCAAGACCTCACCGTGATTTGAGAAAGCATGTTAAGCCGTTGGTCTCGGCTGTCATTCGTGGATCTTTGTCAGTCGTTACGGGTAGTCAGAGGCCCGAAAATGTAACAGCCATTAGATATCGTATTACCCAGTGACTGGGTTGTGGAGGTCAGATAGGCAGCCGCTCTATGTAAAATACTGGTACTCAGCTGCATCCGGTTAGACTGGAAGCCGACCCCAACATAGTTGGGAAAAGGTAATCTATACATATAATAAATCTGTAGAAGGGTCAATTCTGTACATTGAAAATATTGAAAAAATAAATAGCGGGGGGTGTTGCTGGATCGATACCAAACCCAAATATGTGATTAAAAAAATTTTTGTCTGTCTGTCTGTCTGTATGTCTGTCTGTATATGCAGGCATCACGTGAAAACTAACGGTTCGATTTCGATGAAACTTGGTATAATTATACCTTATTATCCTGGGCATAAAATGGGATACTTTTTATCCTGGAAAAATACGTAGAAAAAAAAATCTTATTTTTCAGTTTTATTCATAGACGTTGTTCTGTAGAACCGCGAACACACGTTGCATTTGCCCCTGGCTGGAGGCTTTGAGTTTACTTAAGGCAACCACAGGATAGTCCGGTTAAGTAGTCACGACCTCTCAAGGACACCTACGAGATGCCATTCAAAAAAAAAAAAAAAACGCCGCGCGATGCATATAAATTCTGAATTTTGATGCGAGCGGACGTGTCCAGTGTGGCGAGCGGTCGTCCGTGGAATTAATATTGTATGCGTGTAATTTTAAACCGTGCTTTTCAGCGCGACCTTTTTGATTACTGTTCCGATCAGTTATTTGTAAATACTTTTGTAAATATTATAGTACGTACGTAGTTTAAGTTTTCATCGTAAATTGGTTTATTTAGGTTGGTATTTTATTTTCTTTTTGTTTATCTTTGGAAACATAGGTTATAAGGTAAAGTAGGTTAGTTATTAATCTCATATTTCTCTCTCTCATCTCATTTCATTGTATTTCTGTATATTTTTAATACAGTTTTATTGTAACACGATGCCTGCCAGAAACCGATCTTCTCTTACTAAAACATCGAAAAATGCTAGGCGAATGAGACTAGCTAGATCACAAGAATCAACTGAAGAGCGAGAATCCCGGTTAAACCGCATGCGAGACGGAACGGCTGAAGCAAGAGCACGTGAAAGCAGTGCCGATCGCGAATTGAGGTTAAGTGCTGATCGTCAACGTCACTCACTATCTCGCTCCTCTGAAACATTTACTGAAAGGGATATACGCCTCACTGCTGACCGTGAACGTCACATGCTGTCACGGGAATCTGAGACCTACACCCAGTACCAAAATCTCCTTAATTATTATAGGCTTAGCCGTATTTGGGTCCAATAGATATTTATAAGATGTCATTGTCAGAGTTACTCAAAATGGAGAAATAAACCATCCACGCGAAGACCGACATCCGCGCGGACGGAGTCGCGGGCGGAAGCTAGTTTATAAATAAATAAATAAAAGTTTTATTCATAACCCTTTTTACAATTTGGTCTTATTCTATGGTGTACATCGTATAGTGACTTAAAATAAGAGATTGCAGGTATAAATATGAGGTATTCCACGCAGAGCACTGATTTGAACCGCACTTGGACGAACCGCACCTGAGCACTTCCAATAACCGCACTGAAACAAAATTTTGTAACGTGCGGTTCGTTGGAACAATTTATCGTAATTGTTTTCAGAGCCCGAAAACAAAAGTGAATAGGTACTGTCTGTTCCAAAATTAACTGATGAAAGTGTAAACATACCCTGTTCACGTTAATTGCTTACGCAATCACTCACTTAAGGATTTAGTAACACATTCATCTGTCTTTAAAAGGTTTCAACCTTGTACCTCACCATTTGTCCTACATTAATTGTTTGAATAACAACATTAAATTGTAACTGAAAAATCCTCGACGAAAATTGAGGTTACAAAATTATCCTCAATTGAAAATTAATCGTTATTCTTTAAATAATTAAATCAAATGGCACGAGAGTCCATGACCAAAATAATTGCCTCATCGTTTTACGACCAAAACCGTATAAAATCAATAGGTTTGGTTATTCCGAATCCATTACATGTCTGACCTGACCGCTTTTTCAAATATGTCAAAAATACCAAACTGCGGTGCTATTCTTTAAAACTCTCACCGTGAAAACTTAGGTGAAGTGAGCGTGGAGTGAGCTGTCAATAATGTCAATTCCTAGCAAAAACAAACTCACTGCACCTAAGTTTTCACGGTGAGATTTTTACAGAATCGACCGGCTGTTTCTTAGCAATCTCATTTTGCATTCTGATGTTCAGAACGATAGATTTTCATTTGAATAAGTGTAAAACTTACACGAACGACAATACTAATTAGACTACTCCAACATTCCAAGAGATCCGATTCCAACAAGAAACAGTGCAATCGAACGACTGCAGTAACAATGTGCCAACCAGTGCCTGAACTGTGAACATCGAACTATCTGCCAACTGTCCGTAGCACAAACTCGCAGTCCAACACAAACGGAGTTCGTTGCAATTACTATAATATAACTATTTGCCAATTAGTGCAGAATTCCGATTGGTATTGACCATAAAGCGGGTACGCCTGTTAATATGTTAAAGCACAACGACTGAGAAAATACAGAAATACATTTTCTATATTCTTAATATAGCAGGCTGAAGAGGGAGTGGACCGAACACTTTTCACGAATGCACTAGAAGAGATGGATAAAGATGGTTACTCACTTGACGCCTGAGGGAGTATATCGCCGTCGAGGTAGACCGCGGCGAAGGAAGGTTGTATGACGATCTCATAACGTTTGCATGCCAACGTGGCCAGAGATTGCAAAGGATCCCAAGTTGGAAGGAAAAAGGGGAGGTCTTTGCCCAGCACAATATAGGCTAACGAAAAGATATGTACAGGGTTATTGGTAAAACACTAACAGCCTCATAAGGTCGTTGCACTCATCATTATGAATAACTTTTACTATGAGACCAAACCTGAAATGGCGAAAAAAAATCAGCTGTTCCCTAGATTTTGACGAGTTATACGAACAAAAATATAGGGAACAGCTAATTTTTTTTTCTTGATTTCAGGTTTAGTCCCATAGTAAAAGTTGTTCATAATGATAAGTTCAATGACCTCTTAAGAGGTTGTTAATGTTTTACCAATAAACCTGTATATAGATCAGCTGATAATAATATCATCCGTATAAATATAATATCAGCCGAAATTATTTCGTAAAAATATCACCGTCAAAAGTTATGTGAAGTGAGCTTGAGGTGTGCTGTCTCCAAGTCCCCGTGGACTGACAGCTTACTTCAAGGTCACTTCACCTAAGTTTTCACGGCGAGATTTTGACAGAATACAGATCAATAACCTTTACGAAAAGTATGAAGTTAATGTTCGTGTTAAATTTAATGATTGCGAGTACAACGTTGACCTCATATTTATTTTAGAACTTTTGCCAAAAATTATTTTCAACAAAAAAGAAAAAAAATATATTTCATTGTTTCGGCTAGACAATAAAAAGAGTTTCGGTCGGACTGTATTAATTTATGGCACAGCGAGTTTAAAATAAAGTTTTGTTTTGAACGTTGACTCTTTCGCTCAAACCTTTGTGACAGTCTCATTCTTATGCTCAAAAAATAAATCTGCCTAGCCTTTTCTCAATCTTGTTGGGGTCGGCTTCCAGTCTAACCAGATGCAGCTGAATACCAGTATTTTATATGGAGCGACTACTATTTCTGACCTCGTAAACTCCGTTACTGGGTAACACTATACCTTTTGGCAAGACTGATTGTCAGATTTTTGGGCGTCTGACTATACGTAACGACTGTCAAAGATTTACGAATGACACCCGGGATCAACGGTTTAATGTGCTTTCCGAGGCATGGAGAGGGTCGCTGTACACTATTTCGCGAGTGCTCTGCATGGTATGAAGAGTGCGACTCTGTAGGTATACTCTTGCACTCGTCATGCCTCGCGGTACCTCGACAAGAGACTCTTCAGCGAGTGCTCTCGCCATGTCTCGCGGATATCGCTCGCGCGAGAGATCGAGTAACGAGTGCGACACTGTACACTCGCGCACTCATCATGCCTCGCGGTACCTCGACAAGAGACTCTTCAGCGAGTGCTCTCGCCATGTCTCGCGGAGATCGCTCGCGCGAGAGATCGAGTGACGAGTGCGACCCTGAACACTCGCGCACTCATCATGCCTCGCGGTACCTCGACAAGAGACTCTTCAGCGAGTGCTCTCGCCATGTCTCGCGGAGATCGCTCGCGCGAGAGATCGAGTGACGAGTGCGACCCTGTACACTCGCGCACTCATCATGCCTCGCGGTACCTCGACAAGAGACTTTTCAGCGAGTGCTCTCGCCATGTCTCGCGGAGATCGCTCGCGCGAGAGATCGAGTGACAAGTGCGACCCTGTACACTCGTGCACTTGTCATGCCTCGCGGTGCCTCGACGAGAGACTCTTCCGCGAGTGCTCTCGCCAGGTCTAGCCCTGAGCGCTCGCGCGAGAGGTCGAGTGACGAGTGCCACCCTGTACACTCTCGCACTCGTCATGCCTCGCGGTGCCTTGATGAGAGACTCTTCCGCGAGTGCTCTCGCCATGTCTTGCCGAGAGCGCTCGCGCGAGACGTCGAGTGACGAGTGCCACCCTGTACACTCTCGCACTCGTCATGCCTCGCGGTGCCTCGACGAGAGACTCTTCTGCGAGTGCTCTCGCCATGTCTTGCCGAGAGCGCTCGCGCGAGACGTCGAGTGACGAGTGTCACCCTGTACACTCTCGCACTCGTCATGCCTCGCGGTGCCTCGACGAGAGACTCTTCTGCGAGTGCTCTCGCCATGTCTTGCCGAGAGCGCTCGCGCGAGACGTTGAGTGACGAGTGTCACCCTGTACACTCTCGCACTCGTCATGCCTCGCGGTGCCTCGACGAGAGTGTACAGGCCCCATATTGGACGATCATCCATCTACAAACCGACCGCAGCAAGCGTAGCTTAACCTTTGATCGACCCTTGCGGCTGTGAATATTTAGCTAGGAGCCCATGTGTCACATTTACGCCCGGGCACATTGATTTGAAAATAATTGGTCTCGCTAACTTGGTTTCCGAACTATGCTGACTTTAATGACCTTTAAATTGCGACGTGTTAAGTTCTGCGTGATTAGATTAGGGCTAACAGGGAACCAAACGATGTTATGACTAGGGATTACAGGCCCAATTCTTGTATTTTAAAACGTTTAAAATCTAGTCGTAATCTCCAATGTCAACAACTTTTTAATATTTTTGGTAGATTAGAGATATTTTTGTCAGGTGGAGACTATGCTTTAAACTTCATTACTGTATAGGTAGGCACATCGACACACAAGCTGTAACCAAGAATTCTTCTTTAAAAATATTGGAACAGCCCCTCAAATGTTCTGTGAAAATATAAAGGTACAGGATTTGAATAGATGTCTCAGAAATAATCGAAATCAAAATCCATTTATTCAAATTAGGCTGAGAATCAGCACTTTTCGAACGTCAAAATTACATAAGACAGTCCCCCAAAATGTATGCCTTTCACCACTTCCACAGTAAAGAGCAATTAGTCGTCTGCTTGTATTTAAAACTAGCTGCGCCCGCAGTTTCACCTACATACGTCTCGAACCCGTGGGTATATCAGGACAAAACATATTATATGTCTTAATCCAGGTCATGGTCTACTCATGTACCAATTTTCTTCGCTGTTCATGCAGCCGATTTCGCGTGAAAGCGTAACAAACAAACATACAAAAAATCAAGTCTTTCTCTTTATTATATTACCAGCTGTTGCCAGCGATTTCGTCTGCGAACCAGGATGAGTAGTAGCCTATATCCTGACCCAGGTCATGGTCTATCTGTGTGCCAAATTGCATTCAAATCCATTCACCCGTTTTAACGTGAAAGCGTAACAAACTTAATTTCGCATTTATGTACAAAAAAAAAGTAATTACAAAAAATTAAATCGACTTCTAAAAGAAATTAACTCAAAATTATGAAATAACTTTAATTTCGGAAGTCGGTGTCTTGGGATCTGTATTTTAGTTTTAGTTTTTTGCCACCGACTTCCGAAATAAAAGTTATTTCATAATTTTGAGGTAATTTATTTTTGAAATCGATTTAATTTGTTTAAATTACTTTTTTATTTCGTAACTAGCTGTGCCCGCGACTTCGTCCGCGTGGAATAGTGACTTTTCGGGCAGCATATTTTGAATTACATATACCGTCTACAGACCGGGCATTTGCTGTCCGAACCCTCTGAGAACTCAGGCGAATTTCAGTGAAAGTCTCAGACTCTAGTGCTTGAGCTTCACGATCGGCAGTGAGACGTATTTCTCGTTCTTCCTGTGTTTCCTGAGACCGAACATTTGCTGTCCGAACCCTCTGAGAACTCAGACGAATTTCCCTATCAGTGAAAGTCTCAGACTCACGTGATAGTGTATGAGCTTCACGATCGGCAGTGAGACGTATTTCCCGTTCGTCCTGTGTCTCCTGGAATCGAGCATTTGTTGCCCGTACTCTCTGGGAGCTCAGGCGGGTTTCCCTGACAGCAAAAGTTCAGACTCACGCGATAGCGCGTGAGCTTCGCGATCGACAGATAAACGTGCCTTTCGTTGTTCCCCGTTTTCCCTATTTCGAGTTGTCATCATTCGAGAACGATTTGAACTCAGTCGAGATTCTCGCTGAGTCGAAGTTTCTGCAGCACGAAACCTAGCCTGGTGCAGAGAGCCTTTTGCCTCACGACCTTCCTCAGATTCCTGTGATCGAACTAATCTCATCCTTTTAGCATTTCTGCTACATTGGGAGAGGTTGGATCTTCTTCGAGGCATTCTTACAATAAAATAGTACTTACTACTTAACACACAGTTATTTAGTAAACACGTACTATCGTAAACAATTAAATTATAAATACTTACAGATTATTATACAGTCTAAAATTATCACAGTTTTAAGTAATAAGTGTTAAGACGTGTAAACCAAACGTCATTATCATCATCATTTCACCGATAGACGTCCACTGCTGGACATAGGCCTCCCCCAATTTTGGGGGGGTTTGCCTTAATCGCCACGCTTAGCAGGCGGGTTAGCGATCGCAGTATGGTATAGTGGTGGAATGCATAGAAAACGCTGCTGCCCATTCTCCGGTGAGACCCTCAGTCGCCTTTTACGACACCCACGGGAAGTAAGGGGTGGTGCTATTCTTCTACACAGACAAACGTACTAACTTTATAAAACAAAAGAATTGCTAGAAAAAATAATTACTAACCTAAGCTAATGAACTTATACTTAATAAAGAAAATCAAGAAAAGAAATGCCTAATATATACCAAATACTTATTATATTTATATACAAACCCTAAATACAAATTAAGATAAGTATGTATACCGCAAATCAGGGAAAGAAATGCCCAACCAATAATAAATGCTTACAATATTTATTTACAAAACCCTAAATAAAAATTAAGATAAGTAAATACCCAAAAATCAAGGAAAGAACCGCCTAACCTACACCAAATACTTACAAAATTTTAAAGAAAATTAAGAAAAAGAACCTAACCTACAAATCCTAAAATAGAAATAAATGAAATATGCAAACAGTCAGTATTCAAGTGAATCGCAATAATCGAATCCAACTATTCGCCTATACTCTCCAGGATACGTGCGTTCGCTACGAATAACTGAATCCTTACGGCAGCGGCGCGTTTTCTTTTGAAATGGTCATCTCGCAGTTCAACCTGAGGGGTTGTCGACTGCTTAACCTGGCTTTCCTGTGGATGCCTCAATAAATTAAGGCCTCCAGCCAGGGCATAATACACAACTTAACTACACAATATAAACTTAAAAACTAAGCGACTACACGCTAAGGGCACCCCCTGTGGGGTACGGACCTCGGCTTAGGGCGTCGCTGGGAGAGGGCAGCAAGGGACAGGCTGGATCGGAATTATGGCAGAGGCGCGGCTCTCAGCGCGCTTTATACAAGGTGTAACGGAAAGGGGTTATCAACCCTGAAGGAGGTGAATGTGCTCATGAAACTGAACAAATTTCCCCAAAGAACATAGGTCGAAATATGAAAAAAATTTTGGACGTCCCATAGTAATAGTAAATCATTGATGTGCTATTACTATGGGAGGTTCAAATTTTTTTTTTTGTAATAAGTGTTAAGACGTGTAAACCAAACGTCATTGTCATCATCATTTCAGCCGATAGACGTCCACTGCTGGACATAGGCCTCCCCCAATTTTGGGGGGGTTTGCCATAATCGCCACGCTTAGCAGGCGGGTTGGCGATCGCAGTATGGTATAGTGGTGGAATGCATAGAAAACGCTGCTGCCCATTCTCCGGTGAGACCCTCAGTCGCCTTTTACGACACCCACGGGAAGTAAGGGGTGGTGCTATTCTTCTACACAGACAAACGTACTAACTTTATAAAACAAAAGAATTGCTAGAAAAAATAATTACTAACCTAAGCTAATGAACTTATACTTAATAAAGAAAATCAAGAAAAGAAATGCCTAATATATACCAAATACTTATAATATTTATATACAAACCCTAAATACAAATTAAGATAAGTATGTATACCGAAAATCAGGGAAAGAAATGCCCAACCAATAATAAATGCTTACAATATTTATTTACAAAACCCTAAATAAAAATTAAGATAAGTAAATACCCAAAAATCAAGGAAAGAACCGCCTAACCTACACCAAATACTTACAAAATTTTAAAGAAAATTAAGAAAAAGAACCTAACCTACAAATACTAAAATAGAAATAAATGAAATATGCAAACAGTCAGTATTCAAGTGAATCGCAATAATCGAATCCAACTATTCGCCTATACTCTCCAGGATACGTGCGTTCGCTACGAATAACTGAATCCTTACGGCAGCGGCGCGTTTTCTTTTGAAATGGTCATCTCGCAGTTCAACCTGAGGGGTTGTCGACTGCTTAACCTGGCTTTCCTGTGGATGCCTCAATAAATTAAGGCCTCCAGCCAGGGCATAATACACAACTTAACTACACAATATAAACTTAAAAACTAAGCGACTACACGCTAAGGGCACCCCCTGTGGGGTACGGACCTCGGCTTAGGGCGTCGCTGGGAGAGGGCAGCAAGGGACAGGCTGGATCGGAATTATGGCAGCGGCGCGGCTCTCAGCGCGCTTTATACAAGGTGTAACGGAAAGGGGTTATCAACCCTGAAGGAGGTGAATGTGCTCATGAAACTGAACAAATTTCCCCAAAGAACATAGGTCGAAATATGAAAAAAAATTTGGACGTCCCATAGTAATAGTAAATCATTGATGTGCTATTACTATGGGAGGTTCAAATTTTTTTTTTTGTAATAAGTGTTAAGACGTGTAAACCAAACGTCATTGTCATCATCATTTCAGCCGATAGACGTCCACTGCTGGACATAGGCCTCCCCCAATTTTGGGGGGGTTTGCCATAATCGCCACGCTTGGCAGGCGGGTTGGCGATCGCAGTATGGTATGGTGGTGGAAGGCATAGAAAACGCTGCTGCCCATTCTCCGGTGAGACCCTTAGTCGCCTTTTACGACACCCACGGGAAGTAAGGGGTGGTGCTATTCTTCTACACAGACAAACGTACTAACTTTATAAAACAAAAGAATTGCTAGAAAAAATAATTACTAACCTAAGCTAATGAACTTATACTTAATAAAGAAAATCAAGAAAAGAAATGCCTAATCTATACCAAATACTTATAATATTTATATACAAACCCTAAATACAAATTAAGATAAGTATGTATACCGAAAATCAGGGAAAGAAATGCCCAACCAATAATAAATGCTTACAATATTTATTTACAAAACCCTAAATAAAAATTAAGATAAGTAAATACCCAAAAATCAAGGAAAGAACCGCCTAACCTATACCAAATACTTACAAAATTTTAAAGAAAATTAAGAAAAATAATCTAACCTACAAATCCTAAAATATAAATAAATGAAATATGCAAACAGTCAGTATTCAAGTGAATCGCAATAATCGAATCCAACTATTCGCCTATACTCTCCAGGATACGTGCGTTCGCTACGAATAACTGAATCCTTACGGCAGCGGCGCGTTTTCTTTTGAAATGGTCATCTCGCAGTTCAACCTGAGGGGTTGTCGACTGCTTAACCTGGCTTTCCTGTGGATGCCTCAATAAATTAAGGCCTCCAGCCAGGGCATAATACACAACTTGACTACACAATATAAACTTAAAAACTAAGCGACTACACACTAAGGGCACCCCCTGTGGGGTACGGACCTCGGCTTAGGGCGTCGCTGGGAGAGGGCAGCAAGGGACAGGCTGGATCGGAATTATGGCAGCGGCGCGGCTCTCAGCGCGCTTTATACAAGGTGTAACGGAAAGGGGTTATCAACCCTGAAGGAGGTGAATGTGCTCATGAAACTGAACAAATTTCCCCAAAGAACATAGATCGAATTATGAAAAAAAATTTGGACGTCCCATAGTAATAGTAAATCATTGATGTGCTATTACTATGGGAGGTTCAATTTTTTTTTTTGTAATAAGTGTTAAGACGTGTAAACCAAACGTCATTATCATCATCATTTCAGCCGATAGACGTCCACTGCTGGACATAGGCCTCCCCCAATTTTGGGGGGGTTTGCCATAATCGCCACGCTTGGCAGGCGGGTTGGCGATCGCAGTATGGTATGGTGGTGGAATGCATAGAAAACGCTGCTGCCCATTCTCCGGTGAGACCCTTAGTCGCCTTTTACGACACCCACGGGAAGTAAGGGGTGGTGCTATTCTTCTACACAGACAAACGTACTAACTTTATAAAACAAAAGAATTGCTAGAAAAAATAATTACTAACTTAAGCTAATGAACTTATACTTAATAAAGAAAATCAAGAAAAGAAATGCCTAATCTATACCAAATACTTATAATATTTATATACAAACCCTAAATACAAATTAAGATAAGTATGTATACCGAAAATCAGGGAAAGAAATGCCCAACCAATAATAAATGCTTACAATATTTATTTACAAAACCCTTAATAAAAATTAAGATAAGTAAATACCCAAAAATCAAGGAAAGAACCGCCTAACCTATACCAAATACTTACAAAATTTTAAAGAAAATTAAGAAAAAGAACCTAACCTACAAATCCTAAAATATAAATAAATGAAATATGCAAACAGTCAGTATTCAAGTGAATCGCAATAATCGAATCCAACTATTCGCCTATACTCTCCAGGATACGTGCGTTCGCTACGAATAACTGAATCCTTACGGCAGCGGCGCGTTTTCTTTTGAAATGGTCATCTCGCAGTTCAACCTGAGGGGTTGTCGACTGCTTAACCTGGCTTTCCTGTGGATGCCTCAATAAATTAAGGCCTCCAGCCAGGGCATAATACACAACTTGACTACACAATATAAACTTAAAAACTAAGCGACTACACGCTAAGGGCACCCCCTGTGGGGTACGGACCTCGGCTTAGGGCGTCGCTGGGAGAGGGCAGCAAGGGACAGGCTGGATCGGAATTATGGCAGCGGCGCGGCTCTCAGCGCGCTTTATACAAGGTGTAACGGAAAGGGGGTATCAACCCTGAAGGAGGTGAATGTGCTCATGAAACTGAACAAATTTCCCCAAAGAACATAGGTCGAAATATGAAAAAAATTTTGGACCTCCCATAGTAATAGTAAATCATTGATGTGCTATTACTATGGGAGGTCCAAATTTTTTTTTCATCTTCAATCACCTCCTTCAGGGTTGATACCCCCTTTCCGTTACACCTTGTATATATAGCCACGGACGCGCAGGTGCGAGGCGTTTACGTACTCTGATAGAATACCTTAACAAATGTTCGCCGTGATTCTTTAAATTGACATAACTTTTTTATTTATGAACCGATTGACATGAAATAAACACTAAATGTTAAGTGAAGCTTACTACAATATATTAGTGAAAACCGCATCTAAATCGAATAAGCCGTTTCTGATATTAGCGTGCACAAACACAGCAGACAAACAGACAAACTGACAAACAGACAAAAAAAAATTTAATTACAATTTCGGGTTCGGCATCGATATAATAACAACCCCTGCTACTTTTTTTTAATATATTTCCATTGTACAGACACCACTTTTCTACAATTTTATTATATGTATAGATAGATGTTTAGTTTTAAGTAAAAACTGGAATATTTATTTGTAATAAGTACGTAATAGTTTTGTTGTAAACAATGCACTAGAATTTGACCAAGGTTTTGAGATGTTTTCCCTTTGACACTACAACCCGTAGCTCTTATCAATAAATAAGCCAAGTCGTCACACTTACATGTATTAGTCCATATCTTGAAAATTACTGAATCGATCGATTTTGATGAAACTTGCAATGTTCGCTAAGTTGAAATAAATGTAAGCCAATGCCAAAAAAAATTGTCACGATCCGATTAATAGTTGCGGAGAAATGCGTGGACAAACATACATACATACATAAATACATACATACATCTATTAAATTTTGTATTATTTGTTTGGAAGCCCTAATAGATTGTCATATGTGAATATAAATATTGCAGTTCCAATAATATTACATTACGTGTCGAATTGATAACCTCCTTTTATTTAAAAATCGGTATTAATAATGCTGGCTGTGCCCCGCGGTTTACTTTCGCATTCATGTATAAAAATAATACTAGCTGCGCCCCGCGGTTTCACCCGATAAGTGTTTATCCCGTGGGAATATCGGGATAAAACTATCCTATGTCCTTTCCCGGGACTCAAACTATATCTAAACCAAATTTCATCTAAATCGGTTCAGCGGTTTAAACGTGAAGAGGCAACAGACAGACACACTTTGGCATTTATAACCTTAGTATGGATTAATATGACTTAGGATTATAGTTTACGACTAGCTGTAAAAAGTAAAAAAATAACCACCTTTTATAAAGTCGGTAATAAAGCCTTACGTGTAGCTTCGTTCTTTATCTGTTCACTTTGCCTGCGCCTTCACTTTTTGGTTTTAGTCGAGTATACTCACCCTGCGTCAAAAAACATTTGAAATAAGTAGACCTAAATCGAATTCCAATTTCAAAATGTTTAATGTGACAGCTGTTTTCTATTTATAATATTTTTCCAATTTTTTTTTCGACCGATTGATTGCCAGGATTATAACCTCATTACAGCTTTTCGTATTTTTTTTTCAATTTTTTTTTTCTTGTGTTTATTATTCGTCACGGCATAAAAGCTGTCATTCCAACACGCTTATTACGCAATGATTGACGTGTCCCTATTATCTGTCACGCCAAACACGTCATTATCGGATGGTTGTCACCCGCACGCGCTCAACAATAGGACTTGGGTTCAAATCCCGTTTTGGGTATTTTTACCCGTTTTTAGGGAATATCGGAATAATCCGCTTTGTTGTACTTTTTTTTGGTTATTATCAGATTATTGGATAAGTATAATTTGATAGATTTTTGACCGATATTGTGCTTTTGTTGCCCCGAATGTCCCCTTATATCTTGTCGTGGGGTCCTCCCTATTTGTATCAACGAAAATAGTAGATTGTTATACAAGGGTCGGAAGGAATCAATTCCCATACGAGGCATTTAGACGCCCGAGCGCAGCGAGGGCGGCTATAGTCCGAGTGGGAATTGATGACTTCACCCGCGTTAAACACTCTACTTTTCATTTCGAATTTGAGGAAAGTAAAAAATAGTAGTTTTTCTAAAATATTTATTGATAATAATTACATGAATAATAGGTACCTATTCATTAGTCTTTTTTAAATTTGAAGTATGGAACACG
Source organism: Mesoligia furuncula (assembly GCA_916614155.1). Classification (NCBI taxonomy): domain Eukaryota; kingdom Metazoa; phylum Arthropoda; class Insecta; order Lepidoptera; family Noctuidae; genus Mesoligia; species Mesoligia furuncula. Next base: position 2,244,154 of record OU744807.1, on the reverse strand, counting down.
CCACGTCTCCGCCACATGAGTAGATTCTGTGTCACCACCGCAGGCCGTTCCGCTTACTAGGGCCCGTATTATTATCATTCTGTCTGCATTCTTACTTTTACCATTTTTCATAAATTACTTAGAAAACACCATAATCTTGATAAAAATTACTAAAAATTGTGTTGCGACGTGACACTTTTTAGTGCTGACCCAACTTTCTTATTTCGATTCAAAACTTGCATACAGCCTAATCGATACTCGCAAAAAAAAAAATGTAGAAACTGAATAAAAACTCTTTAAACTAACAAAATGTATTGAAATGAATGTGTTTGCAGAATAACCAATCTATAGAATTCATTAATTATCATCATTCTCAAAAAAACTTCTGGTAAGCCTACCTAAAAAATGTTTACTGGGAATTCTGTAGTAAACTACACACATCAAAAGTGTCTAGGGATCAACATATATTTTTGCAATAACTTTTCTCCTGATTGATATTAATTAAAATTTTCTTTAAGGATTCATCAAATAAAGTGTTTTCGTTTGTCACAGTAACGATAAACCAAGTCACCTTTGCATTAATAAAGAAATTTGCCATTTTCCTAATAAAGGGATTTTTGACATTTGAACCACTAACACAAAGTCCGAAAAAAAGACTGAAATAACAGTTTTCTTTAAAATTTTATTGGGTAACTTAAACAATTAATAATCCGTGTTTCTACCGCGAACACTAACAACACAAGAACATCGGTTTGGCATACTCAAAATGAGTTCATCCAAATCACGCTGTGGAATGGCCGCCCATGTTCGTTGCAACAACAAAAAAAGGTCTTCTTGCGACTGGATACCCTCCATATTCGGCAGAGCTCTTCTCTGTAGCATGCACCATCATGCATGCATGCTCAATCGGGTTCAAGTCTGGCGACTGAGCAGGCCAGGGCAGGACATTGATGTTAGCTGCTACGAGAGTCTGTCTTACAACTCTTGCGGTGTGCGGTCGTGCATTATCATGCATTAACTGAAATAAGGGACCGATTTGCACTTGTAGAGGAACGATGACGTCTGATACAATCGTCTCAGCATAAATTTGAGCGTTGAGGTTGCCTCTGATCCAAATCAACTCAGTTCTTCCGCCGATCTTCTAGTAATGTCAGTTCTTGTTCTCTTCTAGTAATGTCAGTTCTTGTTCTGTTATGTTTTCAGATAGTTTAGGGAGAGGGTTAGGTAAATTATTGAGTAACAACCTGAGTCAATCAGCTGTTAATTACTGTATGCCTAGGAAATCCTACAAAGAAATAATGTCATCAATAAGTTGCAATAAATATAATCCAAATGCCATTATTTCTGTATTTGTAGGTAATAGTGGGAATGTAAAAATAGATGACATCACTGAGAGTGTCACTGAAATCCTAAAGATTAATTGTCAAAAAATAATATTATGTGCTTTCCCATACTTTGAGCACTTATCAAGTAGGCAAAATCATTATATACATATGCTCAATAATCATATGCATTTATTAGTTAATCACTATAGTGACAAACTTATATTTTTTGACACCAACACTTTTGTTGAGTATTTAAAATCGACTAGGGGTACAGCGTATCTGCCTATTAGTTTTAGACGTCAAATAGCATGGCTATTAGCTTTTATTATTAACTCAGACATAAGTAGTATGTCGAAGTCGGATGTAATTAGCACCACAAAAATTAGTAATAATACTAATAATAAGGTGGTCAGCCACAATAATTTAAACTAGTCAGTAAGACAACAGAAGGTACCAATAATAATATTATTAATCTCACCTACAACAAGGTATCTTCTAGCACTCAATTAGTAAATTGTAAAAAAGGGGCTAAGCAGAATTCCTTGAAATTGTTTCATCAAAACATTCAAGGTTTTTCTTCCAAAATATTAGAAATTGAATTGTTTTTAGAAAAAACAATGTTTGATATTATTTGTATTACTGAACATTGGTTGAAAGATTATGAAATGATGATTAATTATGAGAACTATAGTGTAGGCAGTTGCTTTAACCGAAAATCCATGCTGCGTGGTGGATCATTAATATTAATTAAAAATTGTGTAAAATACAAGACTCGTAAAGACATAGTGGAACTATCGGTGGAACATAGCATCGAACTGTCCTGTGTTGAGCTAGATAAGCATTTTATAGTGTGCGTTTACAGACCTCCAAACTATCAAAACTACCCTATATTTGAGTCAGTAATGGAAGATGTCTTAGGAAAACTTGCAACTGGTAATAAACCAGTAATTGTTTGTGGTGACTTTAATGTTAATATTTTGGAAAATAATTCAAATAGCAGTAGATTGTTAAGCCTCTTCAAATCATTCAATCTGTCAAATGTATTTTTGGAACCAACGCGAATAACTACGGCTACTGCTACATGTATTGATAATGTTTTTTGTTGCTGTGAATATTTAGATAAAGCCATTGTAAATTATCTCCCTTCGGATCACAGTGGTCAAACCGTGTCTTTTGAGTGCAACACACCGATACAAAAAGTGCAGATACAAACTAGACCAATAACATCGGGTAATTTGAATAAGTTTAATAACACTTTAATTAGCAAGTTAAATGCTCAGGGCCTAAGTATGACGAATGGTAATATTTTGTATAAAGAATTCTTTTCATTAGTGCAAACAGAGTTCAATAATTCCTTTAAGAAGAAATCTAAAACTATTTGCCCTAAGTTTTTATTCAGTGACTGGGCAACTAAAGGAATCAGGAAAAGTAGGGAAAGATTATTTGAACTGTATGGCCTTAAGCCGTATATAAACACGGATACTTTTAATAAGTATGTTGCTACTTATTCTAAAATTTTTAAAAATATCTGCAAAGCAGCTAAAGCTTCTTTTATTAGTAACAAAGTTAAATCCGCAGACAATAAAATAAAGACAGTTTGGAAAATTATAAACAATGAAACGAACAGGAACAAAAAACATAATACTGATTACACACTGGACACTTCCCGCGGTCTCATTAGCGATAACATCGATGTTGCTCAGGAATTTGCAACTTTCTTTACCAATATCCCAATTAAAACTACAGAAACTTTAAATTCCTCGCCCGCTCTAGCTATTGAATTATTAAGAGCGAATGTCTCAGCCTGTCCTGTGGAATTTAAATTTAAACATATAAACCCCATAGTCATTATAAAGGCATTTAAGCAACTTAAGATCAAAATTACCGAAGATCTGTGGGGCATGTCCACTAAAGTTTGTCAATCCTTTATTGAGACAATTGCACCCTATTTAGCTTTAATATTTAATTTGTGTGTAGATCAAGGGGTTTTCCCGGATTTAATGAAGTTTAGTAAAGTTATTCCACTTTTCAAATCTGGGGACAGCAAAGACACTAATAATTATAGACCCGTATCGGTTTTGCCGGTTTTTAGCAAGGTGTTCGAAAAAGTAATGTTAAATCAAATGCTCAATCATTTTAATCGTAATAACATCTTACACGATCAACAGTATGGTTTCACCAAAGGACGTTGTACAACCGACGCCGGTGTCACCTTATTAAAACACATCTTTAACGCTTGGGAAGAGGCACAAGATGCTATAGGCATTTTTTGTGACCTATCCAAGGCATTTGATTGCGTGAATTACGAAACACTGCTCTTGAAACTTGAGCATTACGGACTAGGTAAACTTGCTCTTAGCTTAATAGAATCATATTTAAATGATAGATTTCAGCAAGTTCAAATTAACGGTGTGAACTCATCGGGCTTAAAAGTCAAAATGGGAGTACCGCAGGGCTCAATATTGGGGCCATTCCTATTTTTAGTATATATAAATGATTTACCTCATTTACTGAAAAACCAACCACAAATGGTGTTATTTGCTGATGACACATCACTGATTTTTAAAGTAAGCAGACGTGCACAAGAGCTTGACGACGTAAATAACGCTATGCATGTGGTCCATAATTGGTTTACTGTGAATAATTTGGTATTAAATGAGAAAAAAACTAAATGCATTAGATTCGCTTTACCGAATGTTAGAAGTAATGAATGTCATGTTGTATTGAATAGGGAGACACTTGAATTCGTCGAAAATACGGTTTTTCTGGGGATCGCGCTTGACTCAAAGCTACAGTGGGGTCCGCACTTAACATCACTTGCAGGGCGGCTAAGTTCGGCCGCTTACGCTGTTTGGAAAATTCGCCAATTAACAGACGTGGATACCGCGAGACTGGTCTATTTTAGTTACTTTCATAGCATCATGTCTTACGGTATTTTGTTGTGGGGACGGGCTGCAGATATTGATTCTATCTTCATTCTGCAAAAGAGGGCTGTCAGAGCCATCTACAAGCTCAGCAGACGCGATTCTCTACGAGAACTGTTTAAAGAAATTAACATCATGACGGTTCCTTGTCAATATATATATGAAAACATTATGTACGTTCGAAAAAATCTACATCTTTTTAGTAAGATAAGTGACAGGCATAATTTTAACACTAGAAATAGGGACAAATTAGATCAACCGCGTTTCAGATTGTCTAAAGTAAAAACTTCTTTTATGGGTTACTGTGTAAAATGTTATAATAAAATACCATTCGATATTCTTCAATTAAATGAGAAGAAATTTAAAACATGCATTAAACGCACACTATGTAGACAAGCATACTACAAGTTGGATGATTATATCGTAGATAAAAATGCTTGGCTTAATGCTGGTCCTGCTCCACAGGCACTTGGGCTCACTAGTTAAAATTTCAATATTTGGAAGAGGTGCTTCCCTTTTTCTTTTTCAATATTTCTGACATTACGAACATAACTTTTTTATTTTATTCAATCCAGTTTTAATTGTTGAATACTGCAATATTAGATACCTCTTCCTGTTTTGGTAGTAAATTATATAAACATCTTAAATAAATTGCAAACTATAGTTTTGTATAATTTAGAAGCATTTTTTTAAATTTTGTAAATGTAAGAACCATGTTTCCGTTTATTATGCTTTTTTTTTGTTTTTGACTTGAAAGAGCATGGCAGTTGAGAACGTGTCATGCTCACTTAAATGTCTCACCGATGGTGGCGCGTGTGTTGGATTATTCGGTTCCCTACAAAATGGTTGAGCTGGATGGTGCTGATCCACGCGTCATGTTCGTGAACGGGTGCCGTCGGTTGAGACTGGTCATCTCTTAACTGCCAAGGCTTATTTTTAATCTTATATTTTGAATTGTTTCTTCATTTGTCTTTTTTTTTTACATTGTTCTCACATATAGAAGCAACAAGAATAATGTACCCAGGATTTTGTAATAACTTGATTTAAAAGAGTGTCCATGGAGTTTCTTGCCCGTTCTTCTCCATAGAGATCTACGTTTTGGAATGGGCAACTAGCTTCAACTTTCTGACTAACTGACAGACTATTTAATTTTGACAATTCAAAAGTGCCTGTACAAGGTTTAATTGAAATAAATGCTTTGAGTTTGAGTTTGAGTTTGATCCAAATACCCCATACCATGATGGTTCCACCACTATAAGGATGGACTTCCTGGCAGGATTTTAATCGCTGTTGGCGTCCAGGGGTTCTCCAGTGTCGTATACGTCTTGTATCCGGTCTCATACCAAAACGAGACTCATCAGAAAAGCACACGAAACGCCATTGTTCTTCTGCCCAATTTCTGTGTTCAAGAGCCCATTGATATCGAATCCTACGATTGTGCATTGCTATAGGTGGTACCCGTAGCGGTCTTCGGGAATGAAGGTTCACTTCATGCAAGCGGTTTCTGACTGTTTGGTCGCTAATTAAGTTCCCTGAAGAGTGATGAAGCCTCACGGCTAACATCATGGCGGTTATTGTTGGAGCTCTTCGAGTTAAGATTTGAATGTATCGGTCTTGTCTCCGTGTGGTGCAGCGATACCGTCCTCCATGGCGCTCAGCCACGGTACCAGTGCTTCGGTAACGTGTCCAAAGTCGACTGATAACACTCTGACTTGTATTCAGAGCTAAAGCCACAGTACGTTGCCGGGAACCAGCTTCTATCATTCCCACGGCTCTGAGCATTTCTTCCCTGCTTAAATGACGTCGCCGCTCCATAATAACGTTGGTTTTAATCAGTAGTAGGGAAACAGTAGCACTAATAATGTCTTCAATGCGTTGTATGTTTTTATAGGGAAAATATTGACAGCTGATTTTCATCTTTTACTCGAATTTGATTCACAGTTCCTGATTCAAATTATGAAATGCACCAAAAAGGATCCGTATAAATTTATAAAATCATAAATTTATTACAAAGCCACATCTCAATCTCAAGAAATCCGCATAAAAATGCTTGATCCCTAGACACTTTTGATGTGTGTATTAGAAAGTATCAAAAAAAAAATCCACAATAAATGATTGTCCAATAAATTAAAATAATTTTAAACAGCGATCGCATTCCGAATATAAATTCAATTATAGAAGCATTTCGGAGCGAAATTGTGTAAATGAGGTATGTACCTATTGGCCTGTCTGTTATTGACATGATATTAGAAGAGATTGAAATGATATTAGAAAAGCATAAATCATTATTATAAACAATGCTTATTGTATTTATTGCTTAAAATAATTTTATTTTATTTTCAAGTATCGATTACATTCGTCATATTAATTACTCGAGTCAACCGAAATTTAAAAAAAAAAATTGTTTGGTATATAATCGCTTTCACACATCACTGCAATAAAAAAAACAATAATGGTCGGCGATTTTGAACACAAATTGAGTAGTGGTAATGATTAATACGTATTATTGAACCTGTGTTTGAATATTACGTTAAAACCTGGGCATTTTCGTGTTGTTTATAATATTATCAATAACATTTGTCACATTTTAAATCTTATCTACATCTGTGTGTGTGAAATTTGTGAAAAGTAAAAATGTAAACACATACGATTGGCGCGAAACTTCGACATTAGATATCAAAAAAAGTTCATTACCACTACTTATTTACTTTAAACTATGGATAAATTCGTCAAATAATTAAATGATGTATATTCACAGCCCCATTATGGTAAAGTCAGGATGTTCGAAATCCTCAATATTTATGTTTTTTAGCCTCGACCACAACTGACATCAAAATGGTGATTATCGTACCTATGTATGTTGAATTTCTTCAAGGTAAATTATTAACTTGTGCGCTAAATCTGAGAGATTTAATGGCGTTAACATATGAGCTTTTTATTCAACTCACCTAATTAACGCACATTCATAAGATTTGATTGGTAGCATAATAAATATTTACACAATCAATTAAGGGTGTCGTATGTCTGACTAAGCTGACTACCTAACTACATAAAGTTCTATTTTTAAATTTCATTCCCGCCCTAGGGAGGGAAGCAATTACTATGAGACATTCCCGCCCTAGGGTGGGAAGCAGCGTTTTCCACCCGCTATTCGGATCAAACAAACACTACTTTCCGAGTATGAGAGATGAAAAATAAATTACATGAAAAGTTTTTAATGAAAAATTCATTTGGCTTATTCAGCCTACAATGTTCCTGACTGTGAGAGGTAGAGGGCCGTAATCCACCAAGCGGGCCCAATGCGGGTTGGTGGATATCACATGTCCTAGAATTTTTAGTTCTAGTAGACATGCCGTTTGTTTACGATTGTTTCTTCACCGTTTTGAGAGAACCGACCGTGTTGATGAAATAATTTACAAAAAGTAAAATGACTGCCTGGTTTTGAACTTACGAGGTAAAATTTCTAATTTCTATGTCGCGGCCGTTACTACGAGTACTGGGTCACCACACTGCTAAAAAAACTGATTTACTTACCAATGAATATCCTTATTTATTTTACTTGGCAATGTTGCCAGTCTTCTGGGCACTTTCCCGAGTCTTTGGTCAACTGGACCCACTCGGAACTGGACCCGCGGGTCCAGTTGACGTGATCATTTATTTTCAGTATTTTTATTGGTCAACTGGATGTATAAAAAAAGAAATCAATCTATTGATGCAAAAAATGAAAAAAAAATAGATAAAAAAAGTAGCCAAAAATTTATTTAAAGTAGCCATTTCCGCTGACGGCAAAGTGGGATCTTTGATCTCGATCTCGATCTGGACCCGCGGGTCCAGTTCGAGTGGGTCCAGTTAACCAAAGACTCGTTTCGAATCTTTCCGATGACAGCGATGCGGACGAGTACTTCGACGCCTAAGTGTCCTTTGTTTTTTTTTGTATATTAATTTACTTAGCTACTAATGGAGGGGCTCTTGGCTAAATAATAACAGCCGCACAGGTCGATCGGTCAGGTTAAGCTACGCTTGCCGCGGTTGGTCTGTGGATGGGTGACCATCTTTACATACCGTGAGCCCTCCGTGCCTCTTGGTCCCGGCTGTCATTCGTGGATCTTTGACAGTCGTTACGGGTAGTCAGAAGCCCGAAAGTCTGACAACCAGTGTTACCAAGTGGTATCATATTAACCAGTAACTGGGTTGTCGAGCTCAGATAGGCAGTCGCTTCGTGTAAAATACTGGTATTCAGCTGCATCCGGTTAGACTGGAAGCCGACCCCAACATAGTTGGGAAAGTGCTAGGCAGATGATGAATTTACTTACCTACGAAGAGACGTAAGAGTAGGTAGGTTGTAATCTTGTTGTAGTATATACAAGACCATTGCGCTTCTAAGACGCCTAATTTCAAGTCGTCGTCGTCGTTTCAGCCGATAGACGTCCACTGCTGGACATAGGCCTCCCCCAATTTTGGGAGGGTTTGCCATAATCGCCACGCTTGGCAGGCGGGTTGGCGATCGCAGTATGGTATGGTGGTGGAAAAGGCGACTAAGGATCATATGAATACATAGAGAACGCTGCTGCCCATTCTCCGGTACGATCCTTAGTCGCCTTTTACGACACCCACGGGAAGTAAGGGGTGGTGCTATTCTTTAAGTCCGGCACCACACAGACCCACTAATTTCAAGTAAAGTAATTTATTACGAAAGAATCACTAGGTCCACACGTGGAGTCATTTCTGTCGATAAAAAGACGAGTCTGGCGTTAATTAGTAGGTAATCAAATCACTGACAAGGATGTCTGAGGGTCTGCTCATGCGAACGTTTCTAGGTACTGTCTGACCTCTGTAACTTAATTACCAAAGCAATCTAGTATTATCTCATTTGTGTGTGACGTTTAATTAAAAGTCACGTTGTTCGTGTTTATTAAACTATCTAACTAAAGAACATTATAACGTACTCGCATTTATTTAAATAATAATAACACAACACTTATGAAAGACTAATACTTACTTGCTTCACCCACGTGAATTTCTGAATTTTTTATACATACTTCAACATCTGATTTTACCTCATGGATTTACCTGCTTTTTACCTGACTGTGACATAACTCAAAACAAAAATAGGGTAATGTTTGTGTTCATCTACATGGTCATCGAGGTTCAAGCTATTTCTACGTAAAGTTGTCTACATCGGGTTAGCGGTAAAGACATTAATGTTACAAACAATCAGAGACTGTTTGATTTTTTTAGCACTCAAAGATTCGTTATCACCATCTAGGGCCAGTAACGATTGTCAAAGATCCAGGAATGACAGCTGAGACCAACGGCTTAACGAGCCCCTCTTAGTACCCTTCCAAAGATTATGGCAAGCATTTTAAAATGAAAATACAGATTCCATAAAGTCAACGTCGGTAAAAACCTATACCTAACTAATAGACCCCAGCGACTAACGATAGTTGATGAATGTTAGAGCGACGAAGACGAATTATTGGAGCTCCAGGCTTCACACATGTCACTGGTTCAGTCGGTAAAAACTTAACTGAAAGCAATGACGAAAGCCACTTGAGATAACCGGTCCTTCTTTTGTGATCCTAATGTATTTTGAGATCTAGGTCAAGTTGGAATGGAGGCTTAAATTGAAGGTTCAACATCTAGCAAAAACTATGTGACTTTTTCTATGTCGTTTTGGTAAAATGGGCGAATCGAAGTTTGCGATACCGCTTACTAACTAATAGTGAAGGAAAGCATTGTAGCATACCACCATTTGACGGTTGAAGATCTGAAATCACCAACACAAAGTAAGCAGAGATATATTGCCCTGCGGAATTGTGCACAATGATATATCCCTGCAAAGCAGAATATATCAACCGCGAGGTTGATATATTATATCCCAACTCGCAGCGCCCCGCGGTTTCACCCGCATAAGTGTCGATCCCGTGGGAATATCGGGACAAAAATTATTCTATGTCCTTCCCCAGGATGCAATCTATCTCTCTACCTAATTGTATCGAAATCCTTTCAGTGGTTTAGGCGTGAAAAGGTAACATACAAACAGTCAGACAGACAGAGTTACTTACCAATTTATAATATTAGTATGAATTATTCAAAAGGGAGCAAAAATCACTCTCAAAATCTCTAAAGGAAACGACATGAACTCTCTTATAATCAACAAAGGTATAACAGCCCTATAACACGTTCTACGAGGATCATATTTTGCAAAATCTCGTTAATAATTTGTTCGCTTTCACGCCGGCATTTTGCTAGGCCGCGTGACGGCGTCTGAATAATGGATGCACAGACAGTTGAATATTACATGTCCCGTGACGAACCTCCCGCTCGCAATGTGTCATAATAACGCAAAACTGTGTCAGAACCTGGCAATTTGGCAGAAGGAGTGAGAAGAAAGAGCTATTAAAATGAAAGGCGTGCTGTTGCGTTGGTACAGAAATAACATATAATTTTTTTGTTGCTAAGTTTCAGATGTTGTTACTCTGGGAACTTTAGAATATGTTATCCAGTGAGTTGGTTTACAAAGTGAAAAATAACTTTAACTTCGGAAGTCGGTGTTGTTGGTTTCGCATTTTTGTTTTTTGCTATCGACTTCCGAATACAAGGTTTTGTTTCAGTTTTTAGTGTTTTTTTTGGAAGCCTTTTGTTTTTTTTTGAAACAAAAAAGTTTTTATTTTTCACTTTTTAGTACTTTGTACCTACCCCTCACAAGTTTGTATAACATTACTTGCTGTGTAAATATCAGTGTCAGGAAGTTATTAAATGATAAATGATTTATTTTCTGTAAGTAGGTTTTTACAAACACTTTTACACGTCATCATATTTTTTAAACTAGATGTGGTCGGCGTTTCCTATCTGACTACTCTGAGAAGAAAGGCCGAAACAAACTCAGAGGTCACAGTCTCTTTTAAAGTCCAGACAAAATCTTGGTCAGATCGTGTGAAGACCATGTAGATTGATGTCTGAAATGGTCTTTTCAGGAAAGAACCACACAGATTGAGCGGACCTGTCCAATCATATTAAAACATAATCATTATAAACTAAATAAAAAAATATGTATTATTGAAGCTAACTCAAAAACTACCCAAGCATAGTTAATATAATTTATATGGGACCACCTCTGAGGAAACTAGGTGATAATGACTAGTTTATCTGTTAAAAAAAGAATTTTCGAAATCGATCCACAATTATTGTCGGAGATATGGCGTACCAAACATACAAAACAAAAAAATCCTCTTCCTTTTTGAAGCCGGTTAAAAATACAGAAGAAGGAACATGAGTTTGAACCCGACATAAGCAACTAACAAAAAAAAAAAGATAAATTATATTATCACACAAATATTACAAAGGGAAAGTTTGTGAGTGTCTGAGTGTGTGTTTATAATATAACCACGTGAGCGTGAAGAAGTTACAAACATATTATGTTTGTAACTTCTTCACGCTCAAACGGCTGGACCAATTTTGATAAAGGTTTGTACGGAGGTAGCTGACACCCTGGATTAACATATAGGCTACTTTTTGTCCCGATATTCCCACGGGATCGATATTTGCGTGGCTGAAACCGCGGGGCGCAGCTAGTATGCCTATAAATTCTTTGCAAAAACTCTTTCACACGTAAATAAAACATAAATAAATAAACGAAAGGATAAATATTATTAAATACAAAAATAATCTTCAGATCTCTCGGACAATCAGTCATTTTTGTCCAAAACATTTTCACGAACGTCAAATCTCAAAACTCCAATTTTCCTGTACAGAGATATAAAAATGTGGAAATCTCGTTTAAGTCAGTTTTGTTCAAACACGTCTCCTGAGACGAGACGCCGACAGTTCCATACATTCTTTGTGCACCAACTTTGAGTTGAACGCTTTGTCCAATTGCATTTTGAAGCTGGCACTTTAAAAGAAATCATTTTAAAATAGAAATGTATACAGGGAGATGTCACTTCAATTTCTTAGAGGGGAATGTGAAAATTTAAACGAAATATTTACTTTTCATAGACAGACGGATAGAGGTAGTCTTTATTGCATTAAAGAGACACACATACAACTTAAAACAGATGGTGTAATGAGAGCTGTATAATTTCCTAAGTAAATAAAAAAGTAAATCATGGTCATTCACAAAACTTAGACGAAAGCGGCCAGTACAACATAAAACCGAACTTCTCACGATTCAGACGATTAAAAATGTGGATCATCTATAACACGTTCCATTACAAAATCTCACACCGGTCTCCTTATAAGTTATCTCAGGTCTGTCCCTAATAATCTGCTGCATTTCTTCCTCCGGTGCCTCCGGATCTCTTGTCAGCAGCCACATCACATGGCCTCTAAAGGAACACGACCAAAATAACATATACTTATCGTTGACTCGTCTATACACGTACACTTCATAACCATCCAGGCTACTCCACATCGTAGACTTGGGGTCAATGATATACGTTTTAGTGTATGACCCTCCAAGAAGCAAACCTTTGATGTAGCCTATATCTTCCACAACAGCATCATCACCTATTTCGTGAGGCAGATTCACCGAACTGAACTTTTCTCGATACCTGTTTAATTCTTCCTCTGTTGGCCTGCTGAATGTCACATTCAGACATGAGCATGTAGGATATGGTCCGAGGCGTGTGAACTTGTATATTTTATACCACGTTCCTAATAGGAATTCGTTTGAAATTGTGCCGTTGTTTTTGGTAATGCAATCCTTGTTGACATCGGACAGGGCGAGCACTGTAGCTATGGCACTGAAGGCAGTAAGCCAAATCGTGTTCTTAAAGTGAGATGAATATAGGAAATTCATATTTGTTTTACTGTCTCAAATATTGAATACAATACAATATATACTTTATAATGCCAGTTACTGTGGAGCGTGTGGAGTATACTGTGGAGTCGGTTACTAGTCGTCAAATAAACCGACACGTGCACATTACACGGTATTTATGGAGCTCTTAGGAACGCAATCTAGTTTCCACTAGTTAATGCTACTAATTAGTTTTAATAAAATAAAGCGCAAAGGGTATGTCACTGTTAAATATATATTATTAATTACAGGCGCGTGTATGTCTCGTAGCTCTTATCTCAGGAAGTGCTTGACCGATTTTAATGTGGTCTCATTTGACTTACCTACACACGGGGGGCCGTGGCTAAATAATAACAGCCGCACAGGTCGATCGATCAGGTTAAGCTACGCTTGCCGCGGTTGGTCTGTGGATGGGTGACCATCTTTACATACCGAGACCCCTCCGTGCCTCGGAAAGCACGTTAAGCCGTTGGTCCCGGCTGTCATTCGTGGATCTTTGACAGTCGTTACGGGTAGTCAGAAGCCCGAAAGTCTGACAACCAGTCTTACCAAGGGGTATCATATATTACCCAGTAGCTGGGTTGTGGAGGTCAGATAGGCAGTCGCTCCATGTAAAATACTGGTATTCAGCTGCATCCGGTTAGACTGGAAGCCGACCCCAAAACAGTTGGGAAAAGGCTAGGCAGATGATGATGATGATTTGACTTACCACCTACACACTAGAAGATTGTACCGTGTATGAATTCAATTAGATTTAATATATTCCCATATACCTTAGTACGTTTATAACGTTGTCGAAAGGTACAAAAAAGGTAAAAATATACCTAGTTGGGCTAGAAAGCGAGAATCTTGTCACCGTTAGCCCTTAAATAATGGCTACTCCATGAGCAAAGTTGTCAAAATGCGTACCTACCTATCTATGTAAATGAAGATATTAAATATTTAGCTCACAGTCTCACAAATCCGGTAAACAGAGACCCCAAAAGGCCCATGAAACCGAACACTAATTTGTTAACTTCCGTCATAATAAGAAAACTCATGGCGGAATTTAATGAGCGTTTGTAATTTTATAACTTGGGATTAATGTGGAGTTATTTTTTCTTGTTGTAAGCATTTTTTTTGAGACCAAAATAAATCATTCGAAAGGAAATTTAAAGATGTTGAGATAGTGAACGCGTGAAATTATTGCATTACTCAAAAAACATGCAATAAGATTAAAAGAGCAAAAATAATGAGGTCATATATATCGTTAGGAACAATAAAATCCTGAGGAAAATTATTACAAACTAGCTTCTGCCCGCGACTTCGTACGCGGATCCTGTTGCTTATGCCAGCGACAACGGGGTCGTCAAAATCGAAGATCTGAAACGTCTGATGTCGAATTCTAAGAGCCCGGGGACGGGACGGGTTGTGGTGTCTCGCCGAAACCACAATCAAACGTTAGAATTTTCGCCTCAATGATATTTCTCTGCAGCGAGACGACTTTGAGCCGGGTCCCATTTCCCGTTCCCGGGTCTCAGTCCCACACACAGTTTCGGCGGAGTGAGTTTCCGAAGAAGCATAATTGGGACACCGATCTTTAACTTAATGGTGTGCGCTGGTAGTCCACTTGCTCTGAGGGAATTGAGAAATTCTACGGGGTAATGTGTGGCGTCATCTTGGTCGACAACAGTGTCTATTGAAGTGTAAATCACTTCATTTCCCTCAATTTCCGCGAGAATGCATTCATTGATCGCTGAAGCTTGGTCGTTTCTGGGTGTTAAAATGGCTCGTTCACACACCCAAGAATTATGTTGGTGCGGTATCCTATTGATGTCCCCGTAATCAGGCGAATCAAATCTTCTAAGGTGGACACCACTCTCCCAAGTATCTCAGGTAGAACCACCTGGCCACCGTCTACTGGTAGCGTTCCCTCGCCCAATTTTAAGAGAACATCAGAAAATTCTTGGGCGTGTACATTCCCGCCAAGATGTGCTCTCATATTCATCGTTAAGCGCAACCTATGAATATGTGGCCATAAGAAAGAGTATTTCAACAAAGCATTCACCTCATCAGCCCTAGTTACTCGCTTCACCACAGGCAGCGTTTGTCGGAAATCGCCACTAAACAGAACTGTAACGCCACCCATCATTTTCTGGTTCCTGCGGATGTCCTGCAAAGTCCTATTTACCGCCTCTACTGCTTTTCTGTTAGCCATAATGCATTCATCCCACACGATTAAACAGCAGTCTTTAAGCAAGCGCCCTTTGTCACTATTGCGTGACACTCCACAAACAAGTGTTTCATTACTCTCTAAATCTATGGGAATCTTAAACATTGCGTGCGCTGTTTTGCCACCAGGAAGCAGTGTTGCGCCGATTCCTGACGATGCTACTGCAATGGCAATGTTGTGTTGCCTCCTGACCTCTGCGAGAATGCCAGCGGTGACAAATTTTCTCCCTGTTCCACCAGGAGCATCCAAGAAAAACATTTTACCTTGGCCGAGCCGAGTCAAGGATGGTGTCAAAAATTTGCTTTTGCTCTGAGGTAAACTTAGAGACATGGTCGTTGACGACGGTACTCATAGCTCTTGGATCATAATTTATTTCAGAGTTGTACTCTCTGTTTCCAAGCTCTTGTACATCCAGATGTTGTGGAGTCGGTAGCCCATAATCCACCAGAAAACTGCCGCAGATCGAAATGACCATATCTTGAAGTGAACTAAGGCAACTGTTTAGAACGCGCTCATCAGTTGCCTCAGTATTATCTTCAGTAGTGCGTCTCAGACCTCTTAGGAAGTCTTCGACAGAAGATGCCGATATTTCTCCCACAACAGAAGCGGATTTGCAATACCGCAGAACACCAACATGACGACAAACAGATGTCGCAAACGACTGAGATTGTCACTAATGCTGGCCTCCACAAGTGCGTTGTCCCAGTGCTGATCACCGTCGAGAAGGTGGCGTGCTACGCAAGTAGCGCGTTATGTGGGATTCTCAATGTCATCGACTGTCCTTAGAAACGCAAATGATGTTGGGCCCCGCACTGTGTGCAGTAACATTCGCAAATAATAGCACTCGCCATTATTTGGGTGCACAGTGTAAACCCGTCCCAATGCGGTGTTCTTAAAAATTCCTGGAAACCCGTCCACGGCGTGTCCGCGTCGACGTCGATTAAATACACCTCTTTGCTTGTCGTACGTGTAGTACGACGGCACCTCATCATAGGTGAGTGATCTAGCAAAGTTGTCCCCTTCACAGAGTCTGAAAAATGCCAATTTCAGTCTATCAAAAAGTACTCTGTGAAGGCCAACAGAAAAATTAAACACATCAACCAACACAGACAACAAAATTAACCCCCGTTTCTATAGGATGAGAGCGGCACATCGGCACCTATAACATCACATTTTGGGAACAAAACCATAGCGCGATCTAACTCGACGCCAACGACATCTAGTTAGAAAACGGAAACTACATATTATTTACCCAAATTAATTAAATTATGAATAAAACTAAATTGTCGTTAATTTAACAGACAACTACATTAGTTCAGCATTAAAAAAAATATGGTAACAGCAGCAAGGATCAAAACTAAGAATTACATACTTAAATGAATTACCTACAACAAATGTGCTTGGTAAGATACAGCTTAGAACCAAAAGTTTGACTTGAATTCATGATAGTGTAGCTTGTTGTACCGCCAATCAATCTGTTTAGTAATATTGGTGTGAAACTCTCCATACAATTAGATAGGACATGTGAAGTTCTCAGATTTCATAACAGTATCGTTTCTAATGCACATAAAAAATGCAAAAACTAAACAAAAAAGAATTTTACGATTTTTTAAAACAATATTACGGGATTTGAACTCGCACCATTTAGTGCGGTAACCGGTCGCCTGACCTTACCGCTGAATTCCCCGTTGACATATTGTTGAAATAGCTGTTCCCTTGCAATTTATAATATTACTGCCCCGCTCCTTTATAAAAATAGCGTGATTATTATGTTCCCAGAGTTAAAGTTTTATTTTTAACTAAATAAATAAATAAACATGTCATTTTGTGCATTCAATTATTTTGTGCATTCAATTACGAACAAACACATTTTAAAATCAATATTGCTTACCTCCCATAGCATACGGCGTGATAATATGTAGCCTAAAGCCTTCCTTGGTTTACTAAGAACATTTTTGCTGAATTTCAATTCAATCTATCCAGTAGTTTTGGCGTGAAGCCGTACCATACACACAGACAAACAGACAAAAATTCTAAAAAGTCACTTTTTGTCATCAGTTACGTTTTTCTAACAAAAGACACTTATTTTTTCTCGAAAATTCACAATGTACAGTTTTTCTTTCGTTACTGTTTTATTATATGTATAGATAAACTCAAACTCAAAGCATTTATTTCAATTAAACCAATTGTACAGGCACTTTTGAATTGTCAAAATTAAATAGTCTGTCAGTTAGTCAGAAAGTTGAAGCTAGTTGCCCAATATAAAATCTACAGTAATTTCTAGCATTAAGAAGTCGAGGACACCCAAAGAAGATGGTTTAAACTAAAAACATTCATAGTTGAAATACACCTTCAAAACCTAAAACAAGTTACCTAATTGGATGTTAATTGTGTCCTTTCAATATTATACGCTCTTACAAATGTTTACCCGTGTAAATGCAAGCGACTTCGCGCGAGACGGTTCATTAGTGCTCGGATTGTTTAAAATTATTCCGAAACAAACATCGTTAAGCTGGCTGCTGCATCGCGCGGTACGGCTACGAAAACTTTGCATAAAATTCAAAGTCAAAGTATTTATTAGTGCGATTTTTGGTGAAATAACAGGTCTTACAGATATTTTATAGAAACTCAAGCATACACTATGAATTTAACAATATTAGAAATTAATTAAAACATTATTGTACTATACAATTCTAATTAAATTAAAAGTCTGATAGGCATATTAGGTATCATAAATACACACAGGATCAGTCACAAGAAATTTTGTCAGCAAGAAATTCGTCAATGGTATAGTAGCATTTGTCTATTAAAAATTTATTTAGGCTGCGTTTAAATTGAGTCAAGTTTAAATCTTCAATTCGATGTTGGTATATGTTTTTTGGGTATTACGCCTGCGGAGTAATTTAGTAACACACACTGGCAATGCCTATATGAGTAGGTAATAGATCAACTGTGGCTAATGACACACACAATTGAATTTCTATTTTTATTTCTACTTTTTCTCAACATTTGAGCGGATAAGAGTAGAGGAAGACCAAAGAAACGAAAGATGGACTGTGTGAATGATGATAATATTATGGTTAGAAAGGGGGTGGCTACCGAGATGATGACTAAAAGAGAAGTATGAAGAAAAAGACACGTTGCGCCGACACCAAGTAAATTGGGACGAGGGCAGGAGAATGATGATGACAATGGCAATGGCCTTGCATTTTGACAGTTCACAACATTCATCGCGTTGTTTCCGTTCTTGATATACCAGCACCTTAATTGCGTCACACACTTTTAATGACAATCCGAGTGTTTTGAAGGAAATTCCTAAATATTGCTTCATAGGTTAGAAAAATTCATCTGCTGAACAACGTGAATGACGCAATAAACCCGGTTGAACTGTCAGAATGAAAGATGTTGCAATCGATTGGCACTTTATGTGTGTTATGGATTCACCCCGCAGGATACATAGAATTATCGGAATCTCACAATATATTTCAATTACTTATTATACTCGTATTCTTGCATATTTTTATTCATAATCGATTCTTATCAGACAAATTTTTCAAACATTATGAAGCCATTGGATTAAATAATAAATTTCCTTCAACATTTTTAGCATTGTGATTGAACGTGTGTTAATTACGCAATTACAGCCCGTTCACACATAGTCACCGTATTTATGGTACCCGTTTTAACGGACACGAATACTTAATAATACTTTATTGTACCTCTACCATGAGTTGTTATCGAAAACTTACTCGCTAGCGTCAAACTCGCTAGCGTATTAACGTGGATCGAATAGATTTCGATAATGCTTGCACCATGAGTTTTACGGAGACTTACGCAGGCGCTAAGGTAAACTCGATAGATCGTGTCGTATGTAACGTCACTTCCTTAAGTTTTGTTTCTTTCTTTCTCAGTAATAAGGAGAGAGATGTATATATGCCGTCATATATTATGCTCAAAATGTAGTGCTATCGCCTATGCTTAAAATGTAATGATAGGCAATAATCCGACTAAATAGAAAGGTTGGCGGTTAGTGAACTTCTTAAGGTATTTAGTGGCTGTTGAATTCTTATTCCTTATATGTCACTGTTGTGTCATCGAGTGTCGTTTACAATTTGTAATTTTGTATTTGTTGACATTGTGTTCACGGCGTTTTTTAATAAAATTCAGTTAAATAAGTTTACAAAAAGACAATAATACAATGAGGACCAGCATGGCACAATTTTTAGAAACTGCCTGTCGCTTTTGCGCTAAGAATCGCCGGTTCATTTGTCGCATGGAGCAAAAAGTTGTGTGATCCAATCTTCCAAAGAAAGATACCTAATTGTTCCGGGTCTGGATGTTTGTGCATGTGATATTTGTGTTTGAAAATGCACCCACGATACAGGGAAATCCTAGTGTCCAATGTTTAAAGAAAAAAATGTGTAGTTAGTAGGTAATAAGTATGTTTTTATGTCAATTTTTGTGTTCCTTATTTTGTTAAATATGCTGCACGTTTCCCATATAATAATAAAATAAATGAAAAGGTTGTTTAAGTAAAATGTCTTTTATTTAAATTTAAGTTAATTTTCATCACAGAAAGCCTCCTAGGTAGCTGCGTAATGCCCCGCTCATTGGTAAGCTAGAATTTAATTTTCCTGTAATTTTGGCTTGAAATTCACGTTGTTTATGTCGTTGGTCTTCAAAGTCAGTGGCCGCCAACATATTCTATGCTAAATAAGCTCTTCCAGATATTATTTTGACTCAAAATACTCACAAACGTATATAATTTCAATGTAAACATATGTTTCACGTGTCAAAATGTCAGTGACTTACGTAACTACTATCGTAAGCGTATTTTTCGATAGCGTCTGTCAAATTATTAACTCATGGTGCCGTTTTGTATGGCGACAGCTGAAAAACGTTAGTGACTATCGAATAGATTACGTTAGGTTTCTTACCTATCGAAATCTATTGTGCTCATGGTACGAATTTTAATTCTTCCGGTGACCGCTAGGGGCGCTGTACAATATTTCATACATATTATTTACGTAGACGCTAGCGAGTTTTGGCAGTGCAAACTCATGGTAGAGCTACTGAATACTGTGTCATATGTGAAGTCGCTTATACAATACCATACGCCATCGATGAAGAAAAACGTATCCGATAAAACGGATCGGTAAACGGAGACCATGTGTGAACGTGCTGTTAGGGAGCTGGTTCCTATAAGTAGCAAATCGTTATAGTTACCAATATTATGAGTCCAGACAAAAAATCCAGTCTTGTTGACCTCCCATACCTACTGTAATTTGAAAACATTGTAAAAGCCAATTATTTTTGAAAGAGTAACCGTGGAGTTTCTTGCCGGCTCTTCCCCATAGGAAACGACCAGTGGGAACCGTGCACCTAGCTTCTGACGTTTCATAAGTGCCCATGTAGGCTTATGTGAAATAAAGTATTTTGATTTTGATTTTCGAGATATAACCTGACCAAGATTACGTCTGACCTTTAAAAAAGAGACGACTCTTGAGTTTGTTTCGTAATGTGTTCTCAGGAGTTGTGAGGTAGGAAATGTCGAATCCATCTAGCTTATTTTTTATAATATTATGACGCGTAAAGCTTATTCCGATATCCTCTTTATAGAATAAACCAATTTCTTTTCATTTGAATCGTAAAATTTGGCAATTCTAGAGCTATTTTGACGAAACCAAATGTGTTTAAAAGACTCTGAAAGCAAATACCCCATATTTCGGGGTTGGTTTAAGTAATGTGTATGTTCTATTCACAATAAACGGGATTACAGTCCACACGGGAAAGCATAATCCTTCTTATCTTTTAACACTTTGAAAAAAGGTGCGTGGGAAAATATCCTCTTATCGATGAAAATGTATATACATAATAAACTTAGTCTGGGTAAAGCCCCGTTTACACGATTTAAGTTTCTTGCCAAAATGCATAATCAACCTTTACTGTTCCCACTTTTACTGGGACACTGGTCTCCTCTCTTTGAGAGGAGTGAGCCGTAATCCACCACGCGGGCCCAGTGCTTGTTGGTGGATGTCACATATGTCTTCGAATTTTTGATTCTAGGACGTGCCAGATTCCTCCCGCCAATGCCAATGACATACCTTACAATTGAGGCAACAATTCACTTGTTTTATTGCTGTCAACTTATGGTAGTTATGGCACGGGCAATTAAGTCGCCTCGTGTAGGCGATTGGCTTTAGGTACTTACTCTTTTTCATTTGTTTGTATGTTTCCTCAAGCAGAATACGTAATTATTTGAAATCCACTAAATGGTTATTACAGTCAACATCATCGTCATTGGCAGCCCTGTACTCATTACATAACCCGCATTGCATAAATATGTAAGCTGTCATTTAGGTATAAAATTTTGATTACATTTTTTTTTTGCTTGAATATAGTTTTCTTTGTATTTATCGGTAGTATTATTGGCTTGGCTAGCTGACATATGGCAAATATTTAATTTAACGTTCTGTGTCTCGTCATGTCAATTATTGTATAGAGTTTTTTAAACTGATCAGACAGCTGTGCTGCTGTGGTGGTTATTGCGCCACTTTTTCTTCCCAACGAAAGCACTAGGTCCTAGGAAGTGATGAAAGACGGGCGTATTGGGGGACTGTCTTATATAATTTTGACGTTCGAAAAGTGCCGGTTCTCAGCCTAATTTAAATAAATGACTTTTGATTTTGAGTCGCAGATATCAGACGCCGGATAGAGGTTGTCTTGAAGCCCTTCAATCTGCCCACTTTGACTATCAGATGCACCGGATAGAGGATGTCTTGAGTCGTAGATGTCAGACGCGCCGAATAGAGGTTGTCTTGAAGGGTAGACTAATCAGGCGCCGGATGGAGGTTGCCTCTAGTGCTATGCTGACGCTCAGACAAGGAATTGTCTCAGTGAGTCTCAATTTGATTACTATTAATTTTGTTCCAGGCCCCGCTAGTTTTCTGGCCCATACCTAGCCCCCAGCGAGAGACAAACGATGTTTACCCTCTATCTCGGATAAAACAAACGAACACGCCCACCAAACATATTTTTTGCACCTTTTCTTTTGACGTTATTTTTTATCTCTTTGATATTTTGACTGGATTGCGATCACCCCTGAGGCAGTGTTTGTTTCCTATTCGACAAACATAGCAGTTCCCTGAAGAAATACGTGCGTTCATTTATTTCTTTCACTGGTCATGCGTATTAATTGGAACATCAACTCTGGGCGTAAGGGATGTTAGAGGTAATGGTGGTTCTGTTGATTTTGAACCGAGGTGTACCCTTTTGTGGGTTTGTTCGTTGCGTGCAGGAAAACTGTTATGTACTCGTATGCAGTGTTGATGTTATATTTATCTTATGAAATCTTTACAAAAGAAATACCATCACAGAAAGCAACAAATAATATAGGGGAGAGCTTTGCCCTGCAGCAGTAGCAAGTGGTTACAAAAAATCTTATTAATTATGGACTATTAAAAAAAATATCGTTAGATTATGGACTGTTCGGTTTTGTAGGTCAATTTCTAATTTGACTAAATTATGGTTTTATTATAACACTGAATATTATAATGGATGAATTTATAATCTGCCTAGCCTTTTCCCAACTATATTGGGGTCGGCTTCCAATACATATAAAATACTGGTATTCAGCTGGCGTTTCAGTATCCAGTTAGGCTGGAAGCCGACCCTAATATAATTCGGAAAATGCTAGGCAATGATGATTGGGGTCCAGTCTTGTAAATAATATTTAACATGGAGCGACTGCCTATCTGACAATTACACTCAATGAATTATAAAATTACATTTCAAACCACGTTCATTTCAAAGGAGCTTGTCCTTTGAAATTCAGCAATCAATGGGAAAATTCGTCACTACCAATGTCAAAATTACTATAAATTTTCGATCCTCCACATTTGTAGCGAACGTGATTCCAATTAGAGCTCCATGCTAATTGTAACCGATTGGAATCTAATCATCAATGAGCATGAAGTGTAGCAATCATGTTAGATATAATCATCGATGAGCATGAAGTGTAGCAATCATGTTAGATGAGTAGACAAACGGAATTATGACTGTATAAGTGACATTTCACGGCTATTGTATATTTAGATTAGAGTCAGCATTTATGTTGGTGCTGTTACTGTGTAAATACCAAAATAGACGCAGGAAAGAAGATAATATGAAAAATTTAAATCAAAAGTCATTTATTCAAATTAGGCTGAGAATCAGCACTTTTCGAACGTCAAAATTACATAAGACAGTCCACCAAAACGTGTGCTTTCGCTAGAAAGAAGAAGTGGCGCAGCAAACACCCAGCAGCACAGCTGTCTGTTCTATAATATATAATAGGTATGCAATGTAATTAACATTAACGAGACACAGAACTCTAAATGAAATTATTTGTCAGCTGGCCAGGCCAATATACCAATAAATACAATGAAAACTATACTCAAGGCAAAAAAAAAATATAACTAAAAATTAAAAATGTGAACAAAATTTAGTACAGTCAGTAACAAAAGTCGATTACTACTTCAGTTTTTAATCTCAGTCATTGAGCAAAATATTAACACTTCAGTTTTTTTAATCTCAGTTATTGAGCAAAATATTTGTTCAAAATTGCATTGTACAGACTGCAGCACATCAATGTAAACTCTATACATATCTATAACTACGACGCGCTGTATAGTGTTAGAAAGAAAGTATCCTTGGTATGATTGGTGGAGTTTTCAACTTTTCTAAAATCACCCAATGGTTGCGCATACTAATAATTGGCAGCCAATTATCATGTTCACGACTACTAAAAAAAAACCAAGGCGAGGGTGGATGAATAAAAAGAAATATCGCGCATCAGTAACATTTTAAAGTTGTCTACTGTTCATATCTAAATTCCATGATTCATTATCTAAATAGCTGGTTGTGATTGTGCGATAATGAACTTTATGAAAATGTGCCATATGGTTTAAATTCTTTAGAATATTGCGCGTATCATCCCAACTAAGGTCAAATTTCAAAACATATTACAAGAGTTGGGTTGGTCTCATGGTCACTACAGCAGCTCGATATTCATAGTTATCTGCGTTCGAAACCAGGAGAAACATAGATACAGCTTTTTGTTAGCAATGTTTTGTTTTTAATTATTATGTTTTTTTTTTCTTTTTTTTTTAACGAACGAAGTCGGGAAATATCTTTTTAAATGGGTAGTTTGTATAGAAATGAAACAAAATCATTGAAAGTTATAAAAATGTTTATTATTTCATTAAAGTAAGATAAAGTAAGTAAATGCTCATAGTTCAAAATTACTTATTACATTTTATAATATCATATCCAAACCTAACCATTTATAAACATTTAAAAAAAGTCATTGCTAATGCTTGGAAGTTTGTTATCGATTGTTGTTGTTGTTGTTATGTTTTACAGATTTATAGCTAAGTATAATTATGTGTAGTGAATCAACATGTCGTCGACCGTAGGTTCAATTGGTGTAAGGGACAAAATACCCAAAATGAGTTGAGTATACAGTTTTGTTCAGAATTTTTCCCTCTTTCGAATGGTGTATATGAAAAAATTCTAGCTTAAAAAAAATGTCCCTTACCCCATTGATTTTTTGGATCCAAATTTCGAATCAGCCCCATAATAACAATGTATCTGAAAAACTATGCAATATAGCAATTTGAAATGGTGTAATTACCGCTGCCAATCCACTTCAAATAAGGTAAGGGTCTTCCCAATCAACGAATTACCATTACATGGTTTATTTTTGAAGAAATCATAATAAAACTGGCCTTACACTAATGTCATTGTTATCTCAAAAAATAAATATCACCCATACTTTAAATGGATTGCACGAGTTTTGATATAGTTGTCCCTTACCCCAATTTGCATTGTCATATTTTAAGCAGTGTCAACGTTACACCTATTTGAATCGAATTATATTTAGGTTCAGTGTCCGTTACAACAATTTGCTCGTGAGAAGTAATGAATATTTACACTGTTACCTTTATTTACACACACTTCATAACACAAGATAGCTCGTGCTTCCACTATTACCATCCTTTTCTATCTCTCAAAGTCTTTCTGTGTGTGAAAGAGAGGATGATACCAATGCGAAAGCAGCGCGCGGGCATAAAAAAAAGTCATATCTTTACTGTGCTATCAGTGCAAGTTCACCTGTCGTTTGGTCGGGTTTGTGCACGGTTTTTCACAAAAAGAATGTGGTAAAAATGGAAAAACAAAACCATTTAAACCAGTTGCTTCGACGAAGACAGAAGAATCATCACACTAATATTATAAAGGCGAAAGTTTGTGAGTGTGTGTGTGAGTGTGTGTGTGTGTGTTTATATGTTTGTTACTTCTTCACGCTCAAACGGCTGGACCAATTTGGATAAAATTTGGTATGGAGGTAGGTGACAACCTGGATTAACATATAGGCTACTTTTTATCCCGATATTCCCACGGGATCGACATTTACGCGGGTGAAACCGCGGGGCGCAGCTAGTAATAATATAAAACTATTCAATGTTACCTAATTATTCTCTAATCATCATTTCAGCCGACAGACGTCCACTGCTGGACATAGGCCTCCTCCAAGCATCTCCGCTTTGACCGGTTCTGTGCTCCTCGCATCCAACGGGTTTCTGAATCCTTCACAAGGTCGTCTTTCCGCCTTACCTACGCGGTCACCACTCCAGAACCTTTCGGCTCCATCGACCATCTGTTCTGCGAACAATGTGCCCTGCCCACTGCCACTTAAGTTTGGCAATTGTTATTTAAATAGAAAAATGCATTTCCATTTATAACAATAACATCACCACATAATCTGCAACATTAGCCATTAATAGTTTAGCATTCATTCAATTGAGCATTTACTTACATAGTGTGTTTTAAAATACTTATAAGTAGATTAGTTAGTAGCGGAGTGGCGCACCGTCTTCTTCTTTAGCTTGTGTAAGCGGCTACGCATACCGCACACCATGTTCCAACACAAATCTTTCCCTCTCATGTGCTCCCATGTCGATGACACGATCTCAGCCAAATTGTTTTTATTTCGCACTTCGGATTTGTCCCAATTTAAAATGACTCCATAGGTTTTCTATAAGTATGGTTCAAATCGGGAGTTTTAGATGGATAAATAATAGTTAAACCTTCTTGAGCAGCTAACCAATTCTTCACAATGCCTGCACGGTGGATCGGGCAGTTATCTTGCACGAAGTAAATATCAGTGTTAGGATAGATAAGCAATTCGCACAGTCGGCAGCATGACGTCACGCAGAATCCCCAAATACTGACTAATATTATAGACAACATCCAGCCAGCAATGTTTTGTATAGTCATTAAGTTGCGACATGACGCTTTGATTTCACCAAATTCATTAAAAATGCTTTTCACGATTTACTTCAAACGTTTTAGAAATGTTTGTGCGCCGCAGTCACTGTTTAGGCGTAGGTAGACTGACTTTTGTCACTTAGATCAATTTAGTATCCATCTACCCCACGAAGTAAACTTTTACTTCGACCTACTCATTTGAGGACTTATAGTTTTTTTTTTAATTTACCCACTTGTTTTTGCCGTGTTACTTAAAAGCTTTTCAACTTTAACGACAAGAAGATAATGATTAAAATGGCTTAACAAGATATGCCGACTTGACTAAGACAGTGTTGGTCACCGACTGTACGCACTGCAGCACGAAACATTACAAGTAAGGACAGACAAAAAGCTATATATCTCTTTCGCACGATTCTCGCTGTTGTTGCTCATAACGCGTTCAAGGTCAAAGTGGGTTAAGTTGATGTGCTGGCAACTGTACTTCTGCTGCTATCTGAACAAATATTTTGCTCAATAACCGAGATTAAAAAAACTGAAGTGTTAGACCGCTTTCACATTTAGGCGACTTTAGCAGCACGACAGTCGCGCGACCGTCACCCATTCAGAATTTCATAATAAAAACAGAAGCCCACCAGCCGCGCGTCCGCTGCGCTTCTGTTTTTATTATGAAATTCTGAATGGGTGACGGTCGCGCGACTGTCGCGCTGCTAAAGTCGCCTATATGTGAAAGCGGCCTTAATCGACTTTTGTTGCTGGCTATACCTAAATAAATGCAATGCTGGGTTATGTTCACATAGCTGTCACTCGAAGTCACGATAGTTTTGCTGACAAATCATAGTTCTGATAAAGTTTAAGACGTGGTCCTTTATTTCTAGTTTTCATTAAAACTTAGAGGGGAGAACGAAATGTAGGTATAAAAACATGTTACCATTTGATTTTAGAGGGATTTCAGGGATTTTTTTTTGTGTGAGAATCACACATTGAGTTCACAAGTTAACGCTGTCATCAGAATTCTGATGCCATTTATGAGAAAATACCTTCTATAGTTAATTAGGAAAAAGCCAAAAAGTTTCAATGGAACAATGTTCCAAGAAGTTTTCAACGAAAAGTGCACTGAGCATTTAGATTTAGGTACCCAACATAATATTTTGTGCCTGGCTTGGACAAACGATCTCTCTCTCTATAACCTATTTGGTGACTTCTAGACTAATGTTCTCAGTTACACATTTAATTCCAACCATCCATTTGCATATAAACCATATTATTATAATCCCATTTCAGTAAAAACAGCGAAAGCGGCAGCAATACAGCACAAGTTCATCTGTTTGCCCGTCACGTCCATATACGAGCACAATTAAATGGTATCGGGGCTCTGTTTGCTCCAGTTTGAGAGTTCAGCAACTTCTGGACCTGATAGGACTATTATTATTGTTGATACCTACACAGGGCCGTCTTTACCCGAGGGTGCAACGGGAGTGTTGCACCCGGGCGCAGGGTCTTAGGAGGCGCCAGAGTTCGCCTGTGAAGTTCAAAATTACTATTTCATGAAATGAATATCAATCAATAGAATTTTATAAACTTAGAGGGTAGTAGATATATCAATACGATTACAACCCTCTAAGTCAATTGCAAGACAAAATATACAACCTGACAATGACCTGTAAATTGCAAAAAACGTAAGAAATAACACATAAAATTGAATTTCGCGGGCTACCTTGGTGATACTCCCTAAAAATTGTGGACTTCGAAATCAAGCTTTTTTTTTGTTGCCAAAAAACAGCCTACGCCCCCCAGACGGTTTTTGCACCCCGGCGCCCAGTATGGTTAAGACGGCCCTGTACCTATATTATTATGATTTTTAAGGGCACCGTTCTCTATTTTCTATATTAGAAGATTTGATTTCCGCACTTAGTCCTTTAAGTGGATCATTGTGCGTGGGCCATGGCGGCCGTCGGTGGTTATTCCAACCAGTCCACCTCCCCCCTAGAAGATGATTACATCTCCTGGCCCTTCAAGAACATCAGGTTTTCACTGCGCCCACAGGACCCATGGCTTTTATGTATTACAATATGGTTTAAATCTCTTAAAGCTGATGTTAAAATCCCCTAAAGGACACGTCTATATGACAGTTAACAGAGTCCTTTAGAGAATCTTCTACTAACAATAGGTACACCATGAGCATCAGTCCTTCTATTACGTAAAAATCGACAGTAAATTGAGCCAGTTGCTAAACGCGAAAGAAAAAAAAATAGGTTTAAGAAAGAAAGAAAGAAAATACGTTTATTTATTTAAAAAAACACAAAAAATTAACAATTTGGGAGAAAACATGCGGCACTTGTATATACATATTGTATGATACAACAAACACACACACACACAGCTAAAACTCCTTGGCAACGAACTTAAGATCAACACATATAACTTCCATTCGACCACAAACCGACATACATAATACACGAACTCCTTACATTGAAACTCTTCAAAACCTCGAAGTCTAGAGGTGTCGTTTAATACCACTCAGCAATGGTGAACAGAAGATTTACTACTTTATGTTCTACCGCTGAAATTGAAGCACAAACCTTCGAAGGTTAGAATATAATATAATACTCTTTATATATATAAATATAAATTACAGACATGAATATAGAAACTGTACAAATTGGACATAATGGGCGGTCTTCTCGCTGACAACTTTTGGAAGGATTAAAAAGGGGAAAATCAAAAATCAAAATATTATAATTGGCTTTTACAATATTTCCAAATTACAGTAGGTATAGAAGGACAGCGTAAGCCTGTCAACAAGTACCAAGTACTTGATAAAATAGAAGATGGTCTACAGATCTAAAGTCTATAAGGCCTACAAAGTCCTCACATTTACAAAATAAGAATCTATCAAAAGGATAAATAAAATATAAAACCTACTAAAACCAAGTGATATGATTCCCATTACAACCACTAAAAAAGAGGTGAAAAATTAGAATTGTCTGTATATAATGTCAAATAATAAAGAGATTATATCAAAAAAGTATGCAAAAATAAATAAAAAATAAACATCGTAATTTGAGAGCAGTTAATAAACATTTACATAGTTATGCCGTTAATGAGGAGCCAGACAAGCCACATGTGCAGAAGGAAGGACAGACAAATACTGTAGGTAGTCTGTGGTGCACCATTAGGAGTACCTACGGCTTTACTGTTTCGTGATGCTTGTCAAATAGAGTACTATTTGACAAGCATCACGAAACAGTAAAGCCGTAATCTAAACAAGAGTATGCATGTAGGTAGCTTGCATGCCATTCTGCCATAACAACTCTTCTAGTTGGTCAATGTCATGCAAGATACTTGCATGTGCAAGTTACATGTGTATTACGTGCTCCAAAACTACGGCAGTAAGTTACAAAGCATACTTACTCCGTACGTTCGTACTATGTGCCTAGGGGTATACTCCCTTCAACGAAGACACGGGCCCGTCCGAATGAAGTTGATCAGTATAAAGTGGATAAGAC
Organism: Mesoligia furuncula; assembly: GCA_916614155.1. Taxonomy (NCBI): domain Eukaryota; kingdom Metazoa; phylum Arthropoda; class Insecta; order Lepidoptera; family Noctuidae; genus Mesoligia; species Mesoligia furuncula. Next base: position 2,214,101 of record OU744807.1, on the reverse strand, counting down.
AGAGATTAAAACAGAAGACGAACTAGAATGGGATCGAGGAGGGTGGGTTCAGGGGATCAGACCGGAATAAATCGACAAAACAGCGGGCAATTACAAATCGCAACTGTCAAATCGTATAATCTTATTCCGTAGGTTACGCGGAGTAAGGCTTGTTTTACACGTACCACAACCACAACACGTGTGCGGGCGCTAATTTGTATGAATATTAATAGTTAAATTCACATGGACCACGTTTTGCCGTCATAATCGACCGAGTGTGTGATGTATGATCACACCACCAGCGACGCCGCAAACTAGCGGCCGCCCACATCGCAAACACAACGTTAACACAACATTTTGTAAGTAATCACAACGCAACTGCAAGAAGTCGCCGCGACATTATTCACACATAAAACAGCTTGACCACATTTTGTCTCAGCTGCGATGTGGTGTGGTTGTACGTGTGAATAGGCCCTAAAAAAAACCGGTCAAGAGCGACTCGGACTCGCGCACCGAGGGTTCCGTATCATCCATCCATAGGCCTATATTCGTAAGAGAATTTTAACACTGCGCGCTGCGGAGTAGAATATTGCAGTTTTAGGTCAGCGCCGACTCTTGACCGATAGTGGAACTAATGTAACTTTTGATTGTATTTTCCTGTAATCTTTACATAAACTTCTATCTTCACATAGAATAATTTCAGATTTTTCTCTATGCAAACTTCGGAAATAAGAGTGGGAACGGTATTTTTTTTACATTTTTCATAAAAAGTCGAAAACTATGCGGCCTAAAAAATAAAATAAAAAGATCTTTGAGAATGTGCCAATTGCGTTCTTTCATATGATACTCCACATGCCCTAGTAGCCCCACTTCGAATTTTTCAGACCACCTTTCAGTCTCTGTTGCAAAAAAACATACATAAACATATTTTTAAATCTTTCTTATTTGAAAAATAGTTGGGCGAGCGTCATCTAAAACTATTCTAAATTTTAAGTTGATAGCATTAGTAGTTCTTGAGATATCCAGCTGAAACAGACAGACAGACAGAATGAGTCGCATCATAAGGGTTCCTTTTTACCATTTTGGTACAGAACCGTAAAAAGGTTACACGGAGTAAAAAACGCAAGTTAGGCGGAAAATAAGGATTTCATGCTTACCTTTCTTAGTAGACACTCTAGTACGAACGAGAGGAATGAACGTACACTTTGGGTTACATTATCGAAGTTTTCATAAGAAGTGTTGCACCGAATGTGGGTCCTGCCGAATGTCGAATTCGGCCGAATGTTCGGTTTAAATATGTACCGAAGCCGAAGTTCGGCCGAAGTTCGGCCGAAGTTCGGTTAAATTTCGCGCGCTTTTGCTCAATGAACAGACGAGCTACAATCATTGTGATGAGCCTGTTCTGAAGAGATCTGAAGATCCATTTAAATGGTGGGAGAAAAACTGTGCCAGATTTCCAATAATGGCCAAAGTGGCAAAGAAATTTCTATGTTGCCCAGCCAATACAGTTTACAGTAAGAGGCTCTTCTCAGAAGCCGGGGATATTTATGAAGAGAAAAGAAATCGTCTTCTCCCAGAAAGAGCTGAGACGCTAACTTTCCTCTACCACAACCTGCCACTGATTAGAAATATTAAGAGAAAATAATGTTTTTGTCAATTAATTATTAAGTGTAACTGCAAATTTAATTATAAATGTTTCAATAGCTTGACCTTTTTTGAAACCAAATGTTTAAAAATAATGAAAAAATGTTGTTTTGTTACTTAAATAAAAACTAAAAGACTGAAAGTCAAAGTTCAAATGTTATATCTAAAATAAGTTACAAAGAAGAAAGATTGTTATGTTACCTTGCTGATAGATACGAGTACAATTGATAATTTTAAAAAAGCATATTTTTGATACGTGATGTTGTTTCTTTTCTACGGAAATAAAAACAAACACGAACATCCACGTTACCTATTTACTCACAAATCATCATTTGATCTAGATTTCATTTTAAAATAAGTTTGTTTGCACTTTTCCATTTGTTATTTAAATTAATTTAAGCTACCGAATTTTGGCCGACATTCGGCAGATCTAACTGAAATTCGGCCGGAGACGAAGTTCGGTAAAAGCTGCCGAACTTCGGTAATACCGAATGTGAAACAAATTTCGGTGTATCTCTATCCCTAACTTTTTTGAAAATATTCTAACCTCTATGTTCATCAGGAATAATGTAGTATTCTAATGGTGAAAGAATTTTTCAAATCGGTCCAGTAGTTTCGGAGCCTATTCAATTTCAAACAAATCTTTCCTCTTTATAGTATTATATATTATTAGTGTAGATGGCTATTAGTAGAGCCTGTTATGTTCTACTGCAGCGTAAAGGCCTCCCTTTCTTCTTTCCATTTTTTTCTCTCTTTTTTGAGCCCAACTATACCTATCTATCTATATATATCTATCTACCTATTTTCTTATCTGCAATCAATGAGTGACTTATAACGCCTTGTGTCATGAATGGACTTTCTCCCCTTTCTTGTACATTGTAATAAAATACTAGGCTATCGGGTCACCCACTTGACCGGTCATTGACATTTGCTTATATCGAGTCCCGCTATATGGGTCAATGAATATTGTCGAGATAGTGTTGTCTGTTCATATTATTGTGTTGTACTGGATATCTTTTAACCGACGAAAAAATGGAGGTTCTCAAGTCGACGCGTACATTTTTTTATTTTTTATGTATGACCACGCATAACTTTTTACAGAGTTGTCCGATTTTGATAATTCTTTTTTTTTGTATTTTATTGGTTGAGGGTAGTTTGATACCAGGTGTGCGTTGAGTTCTTTCTATGCTTGCTCCCCCCCTCCTTGATCCCCTGCAAGTTCGTCTTCTGTTTTAATCTCTGACTTATCCACATTATGGAAGTTTATACAGGTAGGTACATGAGACTTGTCGATTTCGCCTTTACTCTTCAAAACATAAACTAATACTTCTTCTTTAACTTCTTTAATAAAATGTAAAGTGTTATTATATATAAAAAAAAAACAGCATTTGTAAGCTGTATCAAACATGTTTATTCTTTTTTTTTTGTAATTTTTAGTTTTCCTGTATTTTAGATACTTGCGAAATTTATATTACGACAAAGACTTTGAGTTAATGCTGTGTATGTGTTTAGTTAGTAAGCCTTTATATAAATAAATACACTCGGCAATTCAGTTTGTATTGGAAATCGATGAAATTGAAGACTTACCTATAGCTTATAATTTCCCCGCTATTCGACTCGCCAATAAAACAGTAGTAGTATACTTAGTATAGTATATTTTTACCTACAATTAACCTTTTTACAAGAAGTAACCACAGTTCAAATTGTTATGCCACAGTCAAACTAATGATTTCCAGCGTGAATAACAGTTTGCAATGTAAAATTATTTTTAAAAAGTTAGAAATAATATTTCAAATGTCTTTCTTCCGTAAATCCAACGCACTTACCGAACCTTCGCATGTCAAGTTCCAGAAACATCCTTCTGTCAATAAGCCCTTTGAAGTTAAAGTATTGACAGTACTTGAGTATGGCCCGTCCTTCAGATTGAGACATGAAAGAAGTCCCCTGACAACGCATCAATCAGAGAGATCGATGTATAAAGTACAAAGTTTTGTGTTGCAATAAGATGTAAGGGAATGTTACAAGTGTGTTCAGTAGAGTTTTTCGGATTATATTACGTTTCTTTTAAATAATTTGTCGCCATAATTTGTTTCCGTGTTTTGGGTGTAAGTTTACTGGAAAAATCTCACTTGCTCAAAATGCTCAAACACAAGGGGACTATTAATTTAATACGTAAGACAATGTTAACTAATTTCTGACCCCATCCCCATTCGTAAGAAAAAATAAGAGTTGGATGGATCCCTTTGAATCGTACGTAAGATCACTCTACCAAAATTGCAAAGAAAATGTAACAAAAAAAAACTTGTCATTTTTGCTAACTTGTAGTTCGCATGTGGCGTTGTATTTACAACGCCACATGCGAACAACGTGTCATACTGACGTCACGCAAATCCTGCATCGCACAAGCAGAGTTTACCGCACAACTAGCATAGATACAACGGCCCGACATGAATCATCGGGCAGTTGCCCGCCAGACACAACACCCGTCTGATAGGAGGATCTTCCCTTTTCTATGGAGGTTGAGTGAACTTTACTCCCTGTTCCTCATACCTCTATACTGGTGACCCCGAACATATACGTCAGCCCAGCCTTCGTGCACCTACTCCAGCGTGTCGTCATCATCATCACGCCCGCAAGCTTTAGAGCGGCGAGTCACTCAGCCAGCCAGCAGCCAGCAAGCACCCTCTATAAACTTTTGTGAATCATCTAGACACCTTCCATCTACCCCTATGTAATAAACAACAAGACTGGTTCGATTCCCCTCCCCCCTCAAATCGTAATCTATATAATATATACCTAAAAGAAAAAAAGTCGTAGGAGTAGTGTAGGAGTAGTGTGGTAGAAGTAGGGTAGGGGTAGGGTAGGAGTAGGGTAGGAGTAGGATAGGAGTAGGGTAGGAGTAGGGTAGGAGTAGTGTAGGAGTTGTGTAGGAGTAGGGTAGGGGTAGTGTAGGGCCTTATCCTGCCCTACCCCCCACACCACCACACCACGCGACACCACGCGAACGAAGTAGCGCCGGGCAGCTAGAAATAATTTATATGGCAAAACAACAGTTGCCGGGTCAGCTAGTAATTAATAAATGAACAGCCCCTAGACAGAAAACCTTACCTATGTATTAATTTCGATGAAGGTCAGACAGCTCTGGCATCTTAAAGACTTAGGGTAAGATTCAGAATGTCATAGCAATGTAGGTACCAACTTGTCAAACCAAATTCAAATAGCCACCACACTAAAGGGCTGTCTTGTCGTTTTCGGGATATTTAGAAGTGATACGATTCCTTTAACAAAGTCAACTCTTTCCTACCTATATCTGGCACCAAGCAGTATTTTTCTGTTCCGGTTGGAAGGTATTAATTTTAGAGAAAGAAAGAAAAAGTATTTATTGCAAATCGTACAGGAAGATCACAAACTAAACTAAACACAGTAAAATAAAAATCCAAGTTATATAAAAAAAAAGTAACAAAAGGAAAATGAAACAGAAAGTCCTATACGAGGCCAAAAGGCTCCTATCTCAGCATGATGCTGCGACATTTAAAAAATAAATGTTACAGCGCTGGTATTTTGATAGGGCCCGCTGTGATGTCACGGGCAGTTACAGTTTAGGTTGGAAAGGTAAATTTTTCAAGATCATTCCATTTTTTAACTTAGACTCGAGGATTGATAGTATATCGGCTATTGGATTACCGCCCATGGGCAGGCGGTTATCACTGTAAGGCTGGATTTAGTGCTGGTCAGCGCTGACATCGGTCGCGTATCGATTTATATGGACTCGCGCTCACTTGCCGTAGGTGCTACACACTATACGCGCCTATTTGTCGTCAGCGTCTTGGTACGTGACCGACGGTAAGCGACCGACGACGTCAGCGTAACGCGCCCATCAGTATAGATCATGGAATATTGAATGGTCATAGTTAAACCTGTAGGTGACTAAATAATAACAGTCGCACAGGTCGATCGATCAGGTTAAGCTACGCTTGCCGCGGTTGGTCTGTGTATGGGTGACCATCTTTACATACCGTGACCCCTCCGTGCCTCGGAAAGCACGCTAAGCCGTTGGTCCCGGCTGTCAGTCGTTACGGGTAGTCAGAAGTCTGAAAGTCTGCCAACCAGTCTTACCATGGGGTATCGTATTACCCAGTAACTGGATTGTGGAGGTCAGATAGGCGGTCGCTCCATGTAAAATGCTGGTATTCAGCTGCATCCGGTTAGACTGGAAGCCGACCAAACATAGTTGGGAAAAGGCTAGGCAGATGATGATGAGGTAAACCTGTAGGTATGTTAGTAAGGCCAAAAATACCGCCCCAGGACCCGACGGCTTGCCAGGTAAAGCCTGGGTCCTGGCCTCGGGGGCTCTCGGGCCTCGACTGGAGGCGTTCTTAAGCGCATGTTTGGAGAGAGGCCAGTTTCCACGCCGTTGGAAGACGGGGAAGCTGGTCCTCATTCGGAAGCCAGGGCGCCCTGCGGACTCTCCGTCCGCATTCCGGCCCATCGTGCTGCTCGACGAGGTCGGCAAGCTCTTTGAGAGAGTGATTGCGGGCCGCCTCGTCGGGCACCTGGTGAGGACGGGGCCGGATCTTGCGGACAGCCAGTTCGGTTTCCGCAAGGGGCGCTCGACGGTGGACGCCATCATGCGCGTGAGAGCCCTCACGACGGGGGACGCGGTGTCCCGGGGTGGGGTCGTCGTGGCGGTGTCACTCGACATCGCCAACGCGTTTAACACCCTGCCCTGGAGCACCATTGTGGAGGCACTCCGGTATCACCGGGTGCCGCCCTACCTCCGTCGAATAGTCGAGGCGTATCTGACGGAAAGAGCCGTCAGCTACCCCGGTCGCGATGGGGAGTGGAACCGGCGAGAGATGTCGTGCGGTGTCCCACAGGGATCGGTCCTGGGGCCGCCTCTGTGGAACATCGGGTACGACTGGGTGCTGCGCGCCGACCTCCCTGATGGCGTCAGCGTGGTTTGCTACGCTGACGACACGCTGGTCCTGGCGCAGGGGAGGTCGCATCAGGCGGCGGCCGACGCGATGACACGCGGGGTTGCGATAGTCGTGGAGAGGATCCGGCAGTTGGGTCTCGAGGTGGCATTGCACAAGTCCGAGGCCATGTCGTTTCATGGGCCCCGGAACGCGCCGCCATCGGGATCCCAACTAACGGTAGGAGGGGTTCACATCGGCGTCGGGATGACGATGAAATACCTGGGTCTCGTCCTCGACAGCCGGTGGAACTTCGTGGAGCATTTCCGACGTTTGGCCCCCAAACTGGAACGGGCCGGGGCCGCCTTCAAGCGGCTCTTGCCCAACCTGAGGGGGCCAAACGCCTCCTGCCGGAGGCTTTACGCGGGGGTCGTGCGGTCCATGGCCATATACGGGGCCCCGGTGTGGGCGCGTTCACTGCGGCGGCGAGCCGCCCACTACCTGAACGCGCCCCAGAAGGTGGTAGCCATAAGGGCTATCCGGGGCTACCGCACGATCTCTGGCGAGGCGGCAAGCCTCCTTGCCGGACTGCCGCCATGGGATCTGGAGGCGATAGTCCTCGCGCGCCTGTATGAGTGGCGCGCGGAGGCACTACGCCGGGGGGAGGATCCGCTTCCGCGGCAAATCGCTGCGGAGCGGACGGATCTCCGGCGCGATCTCATGGCGGCATGGAAAGAGCGACTGTCGCAACCCAGCGCAGGGCACGCCGCGATAGCGGCGATAAGACCCCTCTTTGAGGAGTGGCTAGAGAGGCGCCACGGCGCCCTCACCTACCGCCTGACGCAGGTCCTCACCGGACACGGATGTTTCGGGAGGTTCCTGCACATCATCAGGCGGGAGGAAACGCCCGGGTGTCACCATTGCCAGGATCGCCCAGAGGACACGGTGGAGCACACGGTGGAGGTCTGCCCCGCTTGGGCGGAGCACCGCCGTGTCCTCGTAGAGGCGATTGGCAGCGACGGCGACCTCTCGCGTCCGGCCCTGGTGCAAGCCATGGTCCGGGGCGAGAGGGAGTGGGAGGCAGTCACCTCCTTCTGCGAAGCAGTCATGCTAGCGAAGGAGGTGGCGGAACGGCTCAGGGAGAGAGCCTCCCGTCCCAGCCGCCGCGGGAGACGCTCCGGGCGTCGGGAGCCGCGTGACGACTCCCGGCCACCGTAGGCGCGGGCCTGCGGGCGGAGAGTAATGGGTAGCTCACCGCCCGATCAGGACCAGGCCCGTGCCGGACGGCGCGTACGTGTTCCACGCGCGCCTCAAAGAGATGTCAGCATCGAGGAGGGGCCCCTTAGGGCCGAAGCCTGCCGGGTCAGCGGGATTGTCCGAAAGGGTTACCGCTGGCCCGGAACATAAAGGGCTAAGGAAGGAACACGGGTGGGTTTTAGTCAGTAAGAGTCTGACACTCCCTTCCGCTCCACCCAGAGCGGGAGGAGTCATTTGATGATTTCCCATCCTCAAAAAAAAAAAAAAAAAAAAGGTATGTTAGTAAGCAAAAGTAATATTCATACAAAATATATTCTCGGCAGAAGATCCAGGATTTTGGGGCAAACATTAAATATTTGTGTAGAAGACACATCACGACCGTTCGTCCCCGGATTTTGTATTCCGAAGCGCCTGAAAAATTTGCATTTCAAAACTCACACAGAGGTTGGTTGAGAAACTGGATTAAAGTTTAATACGCTACGAATTCAGATTGTGAGAAAACACTGGATACGTCTGTATTGTTCAGAATATGGTAAATTTGCTTATTGAGAAATTGAGTTCCGGGTTTTTAGACTTTTTTTGTTGTGTTTTTTACACGTCAATGGAGTAAAGACGTAAATAATAGAAGAACAATCGAACGTGGGAAAAAAGTTCGGGAGAGAAGTATGGATACCAATAAAGTAGCTAGATAGTCCACTGCTGGAGATAGTCCTCTTCAAGGCTGCGCCACAACATCCAGTCGTCCGCCTTCCGCGTCCAGTGTATGCCAGCCACCTTTTAGGGTGGTCGGTAGTGGGTCTCAATTGATTATAAAAGTCCAAATCGCTTCACAAATCACACCACATCACACTAATATTATAAAGGCGAAAGTTTGTGAGTGTGTGTGTGTGGGGGTGTGTTTATGTGATTGTTACTTCTTCACGCTCAAACGGCTGGACCAATTTTGATAAAGTTTTGTATGGAAGTAGCTGACAGCCTGGATTAACATTTTTTTTTATGCACACCAAACATACAATATATTATAGAGATATTTTATTATAAGATATTTTATTAAGTTACAAAGAAGAAAGAATGTTATGTTACCTTGCTGATAGATACGAGTACAATTGATAATTTTAATAAAGCATATTTTTGATAGGTACGTGATGTTGTTTCTTTTCTACGGAAATAAAAACAAACACGAACATCCACGTTACCTATTTACTCACAAATCATCATTTGATCTAGATTTCATTTTAAAATAAGTTTCTTTGCACTTTTCCATTTGTTATTTAAATTAATTTCATCATCTGCCTAGCCTTTTCCCAACTATCTTGGGGTCGGCTTCCAGTCTAACCGGATGCAGCTGAATACCAGTATTTTACATGGAGCGACTGCCTATCTGACCTCCACAACCCAGTTACTGGGTAATACGATACCCTTGGTAAGACTGGTTGTCAGACTTTCGGGCTTCTGACAACCCGTAACGACTGTCAAAGATCCACGAATGACAGCCGGGACCAACGGCTTAACGTGCTTTCCGAGGCACGGAGGGGTCTCGGTATGTAAAGATGGTCACCCATCCACAGACCAACCGCGGCAAGCGTAGCTTAACCTGATAGATCGAACTGTGCGGCTGGTATTATTTAGCCACGGGCCCCTCGTTATTTAAATTAATTTAAGCTACCGAATTTCGGCCGACATTCGGCAGATCTAACCGAAATTCGGCCGGAGACGAAGTTCGGTAAAAGCTGCCGAACTTCGGTAATACCGAATGTGAAACGAATTTCGGTGCATCTCTATCCCTAACTTTTTTGAAAATATTCTAACCTCTATGTTCATCAGGGATAATGTAGGATTCTAATGGTGAAAGAATTTTTCAAATCGGTCCAGTAGTTTCGGAGCCTATTCAATTTCAAACAAATCTTTCCTCTTTATAGTATTATATATTATTAGTGTAGATGGCTATTAGTAGAGCCTGTTATGTCCTACTGCAGCGTAAAGGCCTCCCTTTCTTCTTTCCATTTTTTTCTCTCTTTTTTGAGCCCAACTATACCTATCTATCTATATTATTATATCTATCTACCTATTTTCTTATCTGCAATCAATGAGTGACTTATAACGCCTTGTGTCATGAATGGACTTTCTCCCCTTTCTTGTACATTGTAATAAAATACTAGGCTATCGGGTCACCCACTTGACCGGTCATTGACATTTGCTTATATCGAGTCCCGCTATATGGGTCAATGAATATTGTCGAGATAGTGTTGTCTGTTCATATTATTGTGTTGTACTGGATATCTTTTAACCGACGAAAAAATGGAGGTTCTCAAGTCGACGCATATATTTTTTATGTATGACCACGCATAACTTTTTACAGAGTTGTCCGATTTTGATAATTCTTTTTTTTTGTATTTTATTGGTTGAGGGTAGTTTGATGCCAGGTGTGCGTTGAGTTCTTTCTATGCTTGACTTTAGCAAACCAGACAAATAGCGTAGCAGTCATCTCTACTAATGACTTTCGAAAACTCATAGATGAAATCGACTCAGGAGAAGTTTCATGACCAGAAAGAAGGGAAATACGTTTACCTATTTGCGGCAAAAATGGCGCAGAAAAAGAACACAAACACAAAAAATTAAAAAACAGGAGTGCCGACAGAAGTGAAAACTTGAAAAAGCATAGTAGTTTTATAAATATGTTTAAAGGTCATTCTACCCAAAGCAAAATGTACCGTGCGTTGATTTCTTTATAACGGCCAAAACTTAAAACAGAGGTGTCAGTTACGGTAGCAGTGTCGCGAGTTCACGAGTGGTTTTTTCCCATCTCAAAAAAACGCGCCTACAGAAGTTTTCACATTCACGTCACATTCACGCAAAACGACCAACGCTCAGCATAATACTACAATGCTACACTAGCGCTGTTTGTAGTATTACTATGTTCCACATTTTTCGGTGATGAAATTCCCCTCCATCCCTCCCCCCCTCCTTGATCCCCTGCAAGTTCGTCTTCTGTTTTAATCTCTGACTTATTCACATTATGGAAGTTTATAGAGGTAGGTACATGAGACTTGTCGATTTCGTCTTTACTCTTCGAAACATAAACTAATACTTCTTCTTTAACTTCTTTAATAAAATGCAAAGTGTTATTATATATAAAAAAAACCAGCATTTGTAAGCTATATCGAACATTTTTATTCTTTTTTTTTGTAATTTTTAGTTTTCCTGTATTTTAGATACTTGCGAGATATATATTACGACAAATACTTTGAGTTAATGCTGTGTAAGTATGTGTTTAGTTAGTACGCCTTTATATAAATAAATAAACTCGGTAATTCAGTTTGTATTGGAAATCGATGAAATTGAAGACTTACCTATAGCTTATAATTTCCCCGCTATTCACCTCGCCAATAAAACAGTAGTAATATAGTATAGCGCTATTTTACCTAAAATTAACTTCTTTTATAAGAAGTAACCACAGTTCAAATTGTTATGCCACAGTCAAACTAATGATTTCCAGCGTGAATAACAATATGCAATGTAAAATTATTTTTAAAAAGTTGAAAATAATATTTCAAATGTCTTTCTTCCGTAAATCCAACGCACTTATCGATCCTTAGCATGTCAAGTTCCAGAAACATCCTTCTGTCAATAAGCCCTTTGAAGTTAAAGTATTGACAGTACTTGAGTATGGCCCGTCCTTCAGATTGAGACATGAAAGAAGTCCCCTGACAACGCATCAATCAGAGAGATCGATGTATAAAGTACAAAGTTTTGTGTTGCAATAAGATGTAAGGGAATGTTACAAGTGTGTTCAGTAGAGTTTTTCGGATTATATAACATTTCTTTTAAATAATTTGTCGCCATAATTTGTTTCCGTGTTTTGGGTGTAAGTTTACTGGAAAAATCTCACTTGCTCAAAATGCTCAAATTCTTAGAGGACTATTCATTTATTACGTAAGACAATGTTAACTTATTTCTGACCCCCTTCCCCATACGTAAGAAAAATAAGAGTTGGATGGATCCCTTTGAATCTTACGTAAGATCACTCTACCAAAATTGCAAAGAAAAAGTAACAAAAATAACTTACAATTTTTGCTAAGTTTTGTGAATGATCTAGACACCGACCATCCACCCCTATGTAATCAACAACAAGGCTTGTTCGAACCCTCTTCCCCTCAAATCGTAATCTATATAATTATATAAAGAAGAAACTCGTGTTAGTTACACTATTTAAAACCAAAAACCAAAAAAAAAAACCAAAAACCATATAAAAAATCCTATATCCATCTCCTGGTTCAACCAGGAGATGGATATAGGATTTTTATATGGTTTTTTTTATTCGGTTTTATACGGACATAGTATTTAATACTTTTATTTACCTACTTATAGGCGTAGGATAGGAGTAGTGTAGAAGTAGGGTAGGAGTAGGTTAGGAGTAGGGTAGAAGTAGGGTAGGAGTAGTGTAGGAGTAGGGTAGGGGTAGGGTAGGGTAAGGGGTAGGACACCACGCAAACGAAGTAGCGCCGGGCAGCTATTTTATATGGCAAAACAACGGTTGCCGGGTCAGCTAGTCTATATATTTAAAAGAACGTCGTGTTAGTTACACTATTTATAACTCAAGAACGGCGGAACCGATTTGGCTGAAAATTGGTGAGGAGGTAGTTTAGAACCAGGAGACGGACATAGTATATTTTTATCCGGTTTTTCTTCTTCTTATAGGTGTAAGGTAGTGTAGTTGTAGGTTAGGAGTACGTTAGGAGTAGGGTAGGAGTAGGGTAGGAGTAGAGTAGGAGTAGGGAGGAATAGTGTAGGAGTAGGGTAGGAGTAGGGTAGTGGTAGGGTAAGGTAAGGGGTAGGACACCACGCGAACGAAGTAGCGCCGGGCAGCTAGAATAATTTATATGGCAAAACAACGGTTGCCGGGTCAGCTAGTAGTTAATAAATGAACAGCCCCTAGACAGAAAACCTTACCTATATATTAGTTTCGATGAAGATCAGACAGCTCTGGCATCTTAAAGACTTAGGTAAGATTCAGAATGTCATAGCAATGTAGGTACCAACTTGTCAAGGCAAATCCAAATGGCCACCACACAAAAGGGCTGTCTTGTTGTTTCGGGGATATTTAGAAGTGATACGATTCCTATAACAAAGCCGGGTTACTCCCGTTTGGGAACGCTCCCGTTTGGTAACGCTACCTAACACACACCTTAAAATACAGTCAGAGTAAAAAGTCCTGATGAGCCGAATTTATTTCATATTAATTTTAAGTACTGCATCGAATACAAATGACAATATTTTGAAATATATTAAATGATAATATTTTTTTTTAAAATTAAAATTAAGTAAACTTAACAATTAAATTAAAATAATAATTAATTAACAATTTCAAAATCCATTTAGTGTAAATTACATCTTAAGTATGTCCATGTTAAATGCTCTAAAGCATAATAAATAGGTTTACACTATAAAAATCTTAAATTACTTATTTCTTTTCAAACAAATATATATACATTCCTTAAAAATTATACTTAACATACTGACTGTACCTGGTGCATGCGATACACCGCTATATTATGTAAGTGTGTGTAGCGTTACCAAACGGGAGCTTTCGCAAACGGGAGTAACCCACAAAGCCAACTCTTTCCTACCTACGAGTATATCTGCCACCAAGCAGTATTTTTCTGTTCCGGTTGGAAGGTATTAATTTTAGAGAAAGAAAGAAAAAGTATTTATTGCGACTCGTACAGGAATATTACAAACTAAACACAGTAAAATAAAAATCCAAGTTATATTTAAAAAAAAATGAAACAGAAAGTCCTATACGAGGCCAAAAGGCTCCTATCTCAGCATGATGCTGCGACATTTAAAAAATAAATGTCGCAGCTCTTGTATTCTGATAGGGCCCGCTGTGATGTCATGGGCAGTTACAGAAACTTTAGGGTGGAAAGGTAAATTTTTAAGATCATTCGATTTTTTAACTTAGACTTTGTATATGATTGATAGTATATCGGCTATTGGATTACCGTCCATGGACAGGCGGTTACCACTGTAAGGCTGGATTTAGTGCTGGTCAGCGCTGACATCGCTCGCGTACCGATTTACATGGAGTCGCGCTCGCTGGCCGTCGGTGCTACACTATACACGCCTAGTTATCGTCAGCGTCTTGGTACGTGACCGACGGTAAGCGACCGACGACGTCAGCGTAACACTAAATCCAGTCTTAAGCGAGTGGTCCATCAATATAGATCATGGAATATTTAATGGTGCTAGGTAAACCTGTAGTTGGCTAAATAATAACAGTCGCACAGGTCGATTGATCAGGTTAAGCTACGCTTGCCGCGGTTGGTCTGTGGATGGGTGACCATCTTTACATACCGAGACCCCTCCGTGCCTCGGAAAGCACGCTAAGCTGTCGGTCCCGGTTGTCATTCGTGCATCTTTGATAGTCGTTACGGGTAGTCAGAAGTCCGAAAGTCTGATAACCAGTCTTACCAAGGAGTATCGTATTACCCAGTAACTGGGTTGTGGAGGTCAGTTAGGCAGTCGCTCCATGTAAAATGCTGGTATTCAGCTGCATCCGGTTAGATTGGAAGCCGACCCCAACATAGTTGGGAAAAGGTAAAACTGTAGGTATGTTAGTAAGCAAAAGTAATATTCATACAAAATGTATTCTCGGCAGAAGATCCAGGATTTTGGGGCAAACATTAAATATTTGTGTAGAAGACACATCACGGCCGTTCGTCCCCGGATCTTGTATTCCGAAGCGCCTGAAAAATTTGCATTTCAAAACTCACACAGAGGTTGGTCGAGAAACTGGATTAAAGTTTAATATGCTACGAATTCAGTTTGTGAGAAAACACTGGATACGTCTGTATTGTTCAGAATATGGTAAATTTGCTTATTGAGAAATTGAGTTCTGATTTTTTGACTTTTTTGTTGTGTTTTGTACACGTCAATGGAGGAAAGACGTAAATAATAGAAGAACAATCGAACGTGGAAAAAAAGTTCAGGAGAGAAGTATGGATACCAATAAAGTAGGTTGATCAATCAACTCAGTCTATCGCGGTCCACTGCTGGAGATAGTCCTCTTCAAGGCTGCGCCACAACATCCAGTCCTCCGCCTTCCGCGTCCAGTCTAGTCCCAGCCACCTTTTTAGGGTCGTCGGTAGTAGGTCACAAATTACACACATCAAAAGTGTCTAGGGATCAAGCATTTTTATGCGGATTTCTTGAGATTGAGATGTGGCTTTGTAATAAATTTATGATTTTATAAATTTATATGGATCCTTTTTGGTGCATTTCATAATTTGAATCAGGAACTGTGAATCAAATTCGAGTAAAAGATGAAAATCAGCTGTCAATATTTTCCCTATAAAAACATACAACGCATTGAAGACATTATTAGTGCTACTGTTTCCCTACTACTGATTAAAACCAACGTTATTATGGAGCGGCGACGTCATTTAAGTAGGGAAGAAATGCTCAGAGCCGTGGGAATGATAGAAGCTGGTTCCCGGCAACGTACTGTGGCTTTAGCTCTGAATACAAGTCAGAGTGTTATCAGTCGACTTTGGACACGTTACCGAAGCACTGGTACCGTGGCTGAGCGCCATGGAGGACGGTATCGCTGCACCACACGGAGACAAGACCGATACATTCAAATCTTAACTCGAAGAGCTCCAACAATAACCGCCATGATGTTAGCCGTGAGGCTTCATCACTCTTCAGGGAACTTAATTAGCGACCAAACAGTCAGAAACCGCTTGCATGAAGTGAACCTTCATTCCCGAAGACCGCTACGGGTACCACCTATAGCAATGCACAATCGTAGGATTCGATATCAATGGGCTCTTGAACACAGAAATTGGGCAGAAGAACAATGGCGTTTCATGTGCTTTTCTGATGAGTCTCGTTTTGGTATGAGACCGGATACAAGACGTATACGACACTGGAGAACCCCTGGACGCCAACAGCGATTAAAATCCTGCCAGGAAGTCCATCCTTATAGTGGTGGAACCATCATGGTATGGGCGGGTATTTGGATCGGCGGAAGAACTGAGTTGATTTGGATCAGAGGCAACCTCAACGCTCAAATTTATGCTGAGACGATTGTATCAGACGTCATCGTTCCTCTACAAGTGCAAATCGGTCCCTTATTTCAGTTAATGCATGATAATGCACGACCGCACACCGCAAGAGTTGTAAGACAGACTCTCGCCGCAGCTAACATCAATGTCCTGCCCTGGCCTGCTCAGTCGCCAGACTTGAACCCGATTGAGCATGCATGGGATATGCTACAGAGAAGAGCTCTGCCGAATATGGAGGGTATCCAGTCGCAAGAAGACCTTTTTTTGTTGTTGCAACGAACACGGGCGGCCATTCCACAGCGTGATTTGGTTCGCGGTAGAAACACGGATTATTAATTGTTTAAGTTACCCAATAACATTTTAAAGAAAACTGTTATTTCAGTCTTTTTTTCGAACTTTTGTGTTAGTGGTTCAAATGTCAAAAATCCCTTTATTAGGAAAATGGCAAATTTCTTTATTAATGCAAAGGTGACTTGGTTTATCGTTACTGTGACAAACGAAAACACTTTATTTGATGAATCCTTAAAGAAAATTTTAATTAATATCAATCAGGAGAAAAGTTATTGCAAAAATATATGTTGATCCCTAGACACTTTTGATGTGTGTATTAAAAAAAGTCCAAATCGCTTCACAAATCACATCACATCAGACTAATATTATAAAGGCGAAAGTTTGTGAGTGTGTGAGTGTGTGTGGGTGGGGGTGTGTTTGTTTTAAGTACCATCCGAGGACGTGCGTATGAATACACAAGGCACGACCGAGGACCTTTTCAAAGCGAGGACCTTTTCGAGGGTCCTCGGTTTGACTTGACCAAAGATTCGCATTCTGCAAGCGATTTTGCGTCTTCCTATATACTTAATACGAAAAAGTTGTCTGAACCTCGGTTTGATCAAGATTTTTCATAATCTTACACAAACAGTGTGTATCCACCAGATGGTGCCACTGTCGCCTCATACACAGACTCTTTACACTCATTTCACGTTTGTTGTATTATCCGAGGACCTGTGTGTTAACTTTAACACAAAAGTCCTCGGTTAGGTAGCTTTTCCAGACAATGTGTATTTAAGACCTCGGTTGGTAGATTTTCCGAACAGTGTGTATTCTAGTCCTCGTTCCGACAGTTTTCCTCGTGTGTAGAAGACAAATATTCTATCATTTAAATAAAATTATGAAGGAGGAAATCGAAGGTAGACTGAATCCTTAAACAAATTGTTAGTAGCTACTAGGTGCACGAGGAATAATCAGGCTTCTTCTGCAGTATGTGCTAAGTACCTAGGCTCGCTTATCTATATATAAAAGAAAGTCGTGTTAGTTACACTATTTATAACTCAAGAACGGCTAAACAGATTTGGTTGAAAATTGGTGGGGAGGTAGCGTAGAACCAGGAGACCGATATAGGATACTCTTTTTTAATACTTTTATTTACTCATAGGAGTAGGGTGGGAGTAGGTTAAGTTGGGTAGGAGTAGGGTAAGAGTAAGTTAGAAGTAGGGTAGGAGTAGGCTAGGAGTAGGGTAGGAGTAGGCTAGGAGAAGGGTAGGAGTAGTGTAGTAGTAGGGTAGGAGTAGGGTAGGGGTAGGGTAGGACGCCACGCGAACGAAGTAGCGCTGGGCAGCTAGAAATAATTTATATGGCAAAACAACGTTTTTCGGGTCAGCTAGTATTATATAACTATGATTTACACCATAAAATATTGTGTTGTCATAGGAACTGAATACGTGTGCTTTTCATAAAGAATCTAAAGTAAATGCGTTCCTAGGTGAAATGTCTGCAGCAAGATTTGAAGCAAATATAAAGTACAAAGAAATACAGAACATAAACGTAATAAAGAAAACCACTTATACTTTACATGATCTACTTATAGAAATAATCATCAAGTTGCAGTAACATCTTTGAGAAGCAGGATTAGAAAACTTACTATACTTAACAGTTATTAGAAAACGACTCAAACAAAATGATTTATAGAAACCATAATTAAAAGAGATCGACATAATTTGGGTTAAAAACTTGACATAAAATTACATAACACAATCCTTAGTTAGAAAACAAAGAAATATTCAAAATAATTTGGGAAGCATGAAAACTTAATAACTTAATGGCGCCGATTCCCTTGTTCACAAACTAAACTAAATTTATGTTCAGTGCATCTTTTCCTTTCTATTTCATTAAGAAAAGGACAGAAGATAAAAATTTGTTTAGTCCTGTCAAATTAAGATACTCTACAGCAAGTTTAGACGATTAGGACGATTTATTGCTTTTTTTTGCTAATTAATACTTGCGGGATCATGGAAACTGATAATAAAAATAATTTTACAACTTAAACTTAATGCGTATGCTAAATTTGAAGACGATGCTATTAACTGTTGAAGAGTTCCCTCATGAAGAAACGACCTTGATTGCAGCATCAGCACAAACTGGTAATTATTTTGGTGTTACTAGATAAACATAACGCGTGTGCCAAATTTGGAGATGGTGCTATCAACTGTTAAGGAGTTCCGTCATGAAGAAACGACCTTGGCTGCAGCATCAGTATAAACTGGTAATTATTTTGGTGTTACTAGATAAACACAACGCGAGTGCCAAATTTGAAGACGATGCTATCAACTGTTGAGGAGTTCCCTCATAAAGAAATGACCCTGGCTGCAGCATCAGTACAAACCGGTAATTATTTTGGTGTCACTAGATAAACATAACGCGTGTGCCAAATTTGAAGACGGTGCTATCAACTATTGAGGAGTTCCCTCATGAAGGAATGACCTTGGCTGCAGCATCAGCACAAACTGGCAATTATTTTGGTGTTACTAGATAAACATAAGACGTGTGCCAAATTTGATGACGGTGCTATCAACTGTTGAGGAGTTCCCTCATAAAGAAATGACCCTGGCTGCAGCATCAGTACAAACTGGTAAGTATTTTGGTGTCACTAGATAAACATAACGCGTGTGCCAAATTTGAAGACGATGCTATCAACTGTTGAGGAGTTCCCTCATAATGAAATGTCCCTGGCTGCAGCATCAGCATAAACTGGTAATTATTTTGGTGCTACTGGATAAACATAAAGCGTGTGCCAAATGTGAAGACGGTGCTATCAACTGTTGAGGAGTTCCCTCATGAAGAAACGACCTTGGTTGCAGCATCAGTACCAACTGGTAATTATTTTGGTGTTTTTAGATAAACATAAGACGTGTGCTAAATTTGAAGATGGTGCTATCAACTGTTGAGGAGTTTCCTCATGAAGAAACGACCTTGGCTGCAGCATCAGCACAAACTGGTAATTATTTTGGTGTTACTAGGTAAACATGAGACGTGTGGCAAATTTGAAGACGGTGCTATCAACTGTTGAGGAGTTCCCTCATAAAGAAATGACCCTGGCTGCAGCATCAGTACAAACCGGTAATTATTTTGGTGTCACTAGATAAACATAACGCGTGTGCCAAATTTGAAGACGGTGCTATCAACTGTCGAGGAGTTCCCTCATGAAGAACGACCTTGGCTGCAGCATCAGCACACACTGGTAGTTATTTTGGTGTTACTAGATAAACATAAGGCATGTGCATCATTTGAAGACGGTGCTATCAACTGTTGAGGAGTTCCCTCATAATGAAATGACCCTGGCTGCAGCATCAGCACAAACTGGTAATTATTTTGGTGTTACTGGATAAACATAAGGCGTGTGCCAAATGTGAAGACGGTGCTATCAACTGTTGAGGATTTCCCTCATAAAGAAATGACCCTGGCTGCAGCATCAGCACAAACGGGTAATTATTTAATTTTGCTACATAAACCTAACGAATATGCCAAATTTGAATACGATCTGTTGAGGAGTTCTCCCATGAAGAAACGACCCTAGCTGCAGCATCAGAACAAACTGGTAATTATTTAATTTTGCTAAATAAACCTAACACGTTTGCCAAATTTTAAGTCGATGCTATCAACTGTTGCGGAGTTCCCTCATAAAGAAATGACCCTGGCTGCAGCATCAGTACAAACTGGTAATTATTTTAGTTTTACTACATAAACCTAATGCCTCTACCAAATTTGAAGACGATGCTATCAAGAGTCTGTGTGGTGCCGGACTTTAAGAATTGCACCGCCCCTTACTTCCCGTGGGTGTCGTAAAAGGCGACTAAGGGTCTTACCGGAGAATGGGCAGCAGCGTTCTCTATTTATTCCACCATCATACCATACTGCGATCGCCAACCCGCCTGCCAAGCGTGGCGATTATGGCAAACCCCCCCAAAAATTGGGGGAGGCCTATGTCCAGCAGTGGACGTCTATCGGCTGAAACGACGACGACGCTATCAAGTGCTGAGGAGTACCGTCATGAAGAGACGACTCTGGCTGCAGCAATAATACTAAAACAATAATCCTTTGAGAAGCACCGACAAAGGTAAAGACATCGACGCGTCCTCGCTTGGTACTTCATTTTAGAAAAAGTGTGTAAGAAATAAATCGGAACATTGATATCATTATTATCTTACACGTATCATGTTTTAGGTAGGTAGATTTTCCAGGTCCTCGGTTTGTACAAGTTCTACGCGAAAAACTGTCCTCGGTTTAGTGATATAAAGTCTAACACAACGTCCGCACTTTGTACAAGCTATAAGAAATATTGTGTAAAAATACGTCCTCGGAAGGACGTCCCAGGGCTTACGTAAGAGGTCCTCGGTTTGCTCACACAAAGTCCTCGTATGTGCATCGCTGGTCACATTTAGCTGTGTATTTCAGGTCCTCAGTATGATAGCCGAAATTCATACAGAAAAATGTTGAGATAGCAATATCCCAATAAGCTCGTCACTATTGATTTATTCACCTGTCTCTTTCTATCTTATTATAAAAGGCCCACGAGGTGTTTAAACCAGTTTTTTGGAGGGTCCTCGGTTTGTTCTAAGACTAACAAGGTCCTCGTAAGGGTGTCTGTACAAACAGGGTTGTGTTTATGTGTTTGTTACTTCTTCACGCTCAAACGACTGGACCAATGTTGATAAAGTTTTGTATGAAAGTAGCCGACAGCCTGGATTAACATATAGGCTACTTTCTATCCCGATATTCCCAACTCGCATTTACGCGGCTGAAACCGTGGGCCGCAGCTAGAGGATTGATAAAAACAATTGATATCATCAGCATAATCAGGATATAATGTTTCCACTGCTGAGTCGCAGGCCTCAGGAGTGGGCTGTAATCCACCACGCGGGCCCAGTGCGGGTTGGTAGATGTCACATGTGTGATTTTTTTATTTATGACATGCCAGTTTTCTCACAATGTTTTCCTTCACCGTTTTGAGAGCAGTAGTTACGAAGTTATGTATATGTCACATCCAACTGGTTTAATTAGCCGTTTAGTTAACCGCCTAGCCTTTTAACTAAACGGCGGCCGTTCAACTAACGGCCTGAATGATATTCAATATTATAGTTTAGGTTGGAACTGTAACCAATCACGCGCGAGCCGAATTGGTCGCAGTAACTTAGCCAGGGCACCCCGACCAAATGGGTTAGGTTAGGTTAGAACTGTGATTAACCGCGTATGAGCAAAGAGAGCGAAGCGAGGCGAACACTACTTCCAACGAATTAAACCAGTTGGCTGCGACATATACAAAGTAAAGCGCCTGTCTGGGCTCGTACCCACGACATACTTACTCGTCGGGGCCGTTTCCACTTGGCCACCACTGCTACTTGATATCATCATTCTTTTGTAATTCCTGAAACGCTTTTATGACACTTAAGGAGCTTACAGGACCTAAACACAAAAAACGCAAGTTTTAGAAACAATAAAAGTATATGATCGACTACAGTAAACAAAATCAGAAAAATCTATGATATTCTTCAGGATATTTGCTAGGTAGATTGTGTGTTGTAAACCTTTTTTTTTTTTTTAACGTGGAGAAATGCTCATGCATTCTGCACTACCACGGGGAGATAGTGCAGTTATGTGGGACTCTAACCCACTAAAACTCCACGGTGTCCTCCCCTGCCGCTTACGGCGGGAACATGGGCATGCGTTGGCACTCATCCGTGAACTCGCCGCGGCCGTCCGTCACCGGACCCTCCTCTGGGGAATATTCGCCATCACCGGCGCACCAGAACACATAGCACGCCAGTGACCACCCCAGGGACCAAACCAGCACATAGAGCGGCCAACGTCATACCAACACTCCTCCTCCCCTGCGGCCCCACCGCGTCCGCCATCAGACGGTGGCGACCCCGTCAAGACCGCGGAAGGTAGGAAGAGCGGCGCACCGCAATACCGGCACTGCTCTCCCGCCGCGGCCTCCAACCCTCAGCCGCGATGCCTCCCATACTACATCGCGGCCTGCCTCAGTTGCGATGTCGCCGAAGCGGCACCGCAACCTACTTGTTGGCCGCTACGTCGTCGGCTTACAGGCAAAAGCCCTGACGAGCGGCCCCTCCTCGGGTTCCTCTTCGCTTCACCGTGGGTGTCCAAGCCACGGCTACTGAGCCCCCCCGCCTCGACAATGCGGGAACCCACCCAGGGGGTGCGGGAACCCACCGGGGGGATGTGTTGAAAACCTAATACAACTAATTTGATACAATAGCGATAAATAATTGCTTCATATTTTGCAATAAATTACAAGCGTTGTGTCATCGCGCTTCTCTTTCTTTTCTGTTCAGTCGGACAGTGACCGCGCTTTAGGTCACGTAGTCGCCATGAGCGGCTTGAAAGAACCTTATTTTTCTTAAAAAAAAAACACACGGAACAACCTCAATGTCCACAGGTTTATAAAATAGGTGCTTTATTTCAGTCGACACCAACCCAACGGTAATAACGATTCATGAAAGAACTCAGTAAATTGGACAGAAAAAAGATAGTGTTACGGGATTTTATGAGGGTCTACGATAATGGTGAATGTCGTGGGATCGCGTTGTCTCCCTAGATAATCGTTTACGATGGACTGAGTCTTTGGCATTGAGGGCAAGGTTTAGACTAAAGAGGTTGATAATGTGGTATCTTCTTTATCTTTACATAGTATAAAACAAAGTCGCTCCCGCTTCCTGTTAGCTTAGATCTATTAACAGTTTTCAGCAATAGATAGAGTGATTCAAGAGGAAGGTATAAATGTCTGTATATAATCGCGCGCGACACAATGGCACCGCTCGTTGCGCGACTTGGGGTGCCAATGTGTCGCGCGCGATTTTATCGCGTGTCACGCCTGTTTGAAGGAGCCTTTAAAGAAAGGGCTTTCACGAGGAATGAAAGGAGTCTCACTGGCGGAGTCAGCACAGCACTACCCACTTTTGCTGACTAGAATGATATATATCAAGACAGGAGATATTCTCACATTCCCCGACACAAGAGTTTTTAAACTCCGTGCATGCTCCGTGTTATCCAAATCAGACTATTTGACATTAAAAACTTACGCCACAGTTGCTATGTCAACAACAGGGACAAGAACTTAAAGTCCTCCAGCTTCGGCTAAGGCGGCCTATCTCAGCGGAGGCCTTCGGTGCGGGAGATATTATAGTGCACTAGTGTGCCCCTTACTTCCCGTGGGTGTCGTAAAAGGCGACTAAGGGTCTTACCGGAGAATTGGCAGCAGCGTTCTCTATTTATTCCACCATCATACCATACTGCGATCGCCAACCCGCCTGCCAATTAAGCGTGGCGATTATGGCAAACCCCCCCCAAAATTGGGGGAGGCCTATGTCCAGCAGTGGACTTCTATCGGCTGAAACGACGACTAGTGTGCGAGCAGTCACAGGTGCTCTCTCTTCCCTCACTCAGTCTTCTCTTACTTGTGAACATAACTTGTTGTTGAAGCTAACCCAAAGACTGCCAAGGCAAAGTTAATAAAATGTATACGAGACCACCCCGCAAGCTTCCTCCACCAAATTAAATTAAAAAAGAATCATGTAAGCCCAGTACCTAATCACGGAGAAATCGGTAAACAAAAAAATAATCGCCGAGCTCTTCTCTTTCATTTTTTTGAAGTCGGTTAAAAATAAACTCAAGGTCATGAGTGGGCCCATTCAGCAAAAAAAAAACAAAGTTTTGCAGAAGCAGTCGTACTTACATTTTATCAGATATCACCTAAGCATTTAAAATTAAATAACAAGTAGACTTACGTGAATATCACGTACCTCATGTATATTTTGAGAGATTTATCTGCCATCTGAATCCTAGGCATTTAAATGAATGTTCAGAGAGTTCTCGAAAAATGACACTTTAGATAGTACCCTAAATTACCTGAGCAAAGCTGAATTTTAATGAGGTGCGGCATCGGTAGGGTAGATAATCAAAATTTCTGGATTGAGTTATGTGCTCATAAAAGGTATTTTTCGTTTAGGTTTTTTAATTAATCGAGAGGCATACGCAAGTACCTACCTACTGTTAGGAAAATTAATTGATTATCAACTTGATACACTGTACCTACCAATTTACCTGGTTTCGATTTTGGGTTACGATTTCATGCCGTTGTCAAAGAATGATAGTTGTGATTTGAATATAAGGATTGTCCGTATATTCAAGTTACAACTATCATTCTTTATTTATTTTATTTTATTTGGAAAAAAAACAGATCCAACAACAAACATAACAGTCAAAAAACAGTTTCCACAGATTTTGGCATCGTTTGTATATATAATAATAATGTTATATAATATTAAATTGTAAATTTGTAACCTTTAACGGTGTGAACTTTTGGTTGTTGTTACACTTAGGTACATATAATTTACTTGTATAGAAATATAGTTGCATATAGTTTGCTTGTTGTTTCAAGGCAGCAAGATATATATTCAATGCTATGTACGCCGTAATTGTCATGTACATCAGTCCTTTAGTTATTAAGATTATTCTAGCATAAGTTTAATGTAAGTGATGTGGCTGTGCTTTTTTTAAATAAATAAATATAGAGAAAGGAACTATCTAAATCTTGATTTGCTTTTAAATTGGTAGTCAATTTAACAAAAACAACTAAAAAAACTGGCCAAGTGCGAGTCGGACTCGCACACGAACGGTTCCATACCACAAGGCAAAAACGCCGAAAAAAAACAAGTTTGTTGTATGGGACCCCCTTGAATATTTATTTTATTATATTTTTAGTATTTGTTGTTATAGCGGCAACAGAAATACATCATCTGTGAAAATTTCAACTGTCTAGCTATCACGGTTCATGAAATACAGCCTGGTGACAGACGGACAGACGGAAAGTGGAGCTCTAGTAATAGGGTCCCGTTTTTACCCTATGGGTACGGAACCCTAAAAAAGATCAAACCATGTAAGGTGCATGATGTTGGCAATAGAAAGTCAAGAATCATAGGAATTAATAATAATAATAATAATAATAATAATAATAATAGGTACCTACGAATGACTATGACTCGCTTTGGCCCTAATTGTGCGGTAATGGTTCAGTACCCATACTACTCGTAATATTATAAATTAGAAAGTAACTCTGTCGGTCTGTCTGTCTGTATGTAGGTAATCTTTTCACGCTTAAACCACTGAACGGATTTCGATAAAATTTGGCAGAGAGATAGACTGCATGCCGGGGAAAGACATAGGATAGTTTTTATCAACATACCTTGCGGGCAAAGCCGCGGACGGAAGCTAGTCCATTATAATTGAATCTCGTAAATAATTATTTAAGTAGATAGGGTCTACAATCATGTGCTAAATTCATGGTTACAGTTTGCACGTTAATGTCAATACCACCCTATATAAATGAGATATAACATTATATTCGAACAAGAAAAGAAAATAATCTGACGGTTCCCACTGAATTTCGTTGGGGTAATACCCGTAACTTCACGCTTCCTGCGGTGCCCAAACGACTCCTTACCCGTTCTCCTTACCCATTCTATTGTACCCGCTGAATAAATCATGACCCGATCTTTTGTACGAAACTACAAATTGTCTTACGTTTGGGCACAGCTAAAATTATATTTAACTGTAACAACTTCAAACTTAATAATAACTAGCTTCTTCCCGCTACTTCGCTCCCGTATTGTTTTATCAAGCAGTTCCGAAGATTACCCCCTTCATACGTACCTACAGACTCACAAATTTGGTCTATGTATAATATTAGTATGATCTTGTGTCTCTTTTATCTATAACTATAGTAATATACTACAGTTAGATATGTAATCGCGTAATATCTTATTTAAATATAGATCACATAATTTAAATTTTAATAACAACTTATGTTACAAATTCCCAATATTTTAAAGAAGAAAAACATCACAAGAATACTAAGTATATATTCAAAATATCAACATAATAAATAAATATTAGGTAATAAAACTTTCAAAAACTTTCGTCGCTGTTGGCATGAAGTTGTACAAGCGCAAAATTTTGCTATGATCTTTTAAGTAGGCGTCGGCAAACTTAACAAAAGTATAATTTTCTTATAAAACGTGTTGGTGGGTTCCCAAAGGCTTAATTTAAGTTAAAAATAAGTTTATTTTCTGCGTTCTTCGTGCGATTAGTATTCAATGCATAGCTTGGTGCCTACCTTTAAATAGAGTTGAAAGATAAGATGTTGTTTGTTGTTAAAGATGTTTTTAAGCTAAGTGTCTATGGGTCAATTTAACTTTTTAATCTTTGTTATTTTTTTCACCTTTTTTGACGTTTTTTAATACTTGTATTGTGTCTTTTGTTGCACTGAATAAACGTTTCATCTATCTAAAGAAACTCTCTGTGAAAAGTGTGAAAACCTACGATGTGTGAAGCGTACTTTCATAATACATAATGGTAATAATTTCCATTGCTTGGTGACAAAATAAATGTAAAATAACTGTAAGTACTCTTTATGTATTTCTTTGAGAATATCTTTTTATACACTAAGACTTACGTAAAACACCTATCAACCGCATCGAGTAGGTAATAAATAATATCCAAGAGCTTTAGAACGAATTACAATGAAACAAAATTATTAAGTAGTACTTACCACCATGGCACATCATAAATAAATGGTTAATTAGCCCATAAACAGCAGACAGTTAAGTATTGTTTTTAAAGTATATTAAGGCATAATACTAAAATTACTTTTTCAGTTTATAATTATGTACGATCGAACAAGCTATTTGGTATACAGGCAAAAATATTCATCTTTCAACTACACTGTCAATATTTAGTTTTATTTTGTGCGTTATAACTTTTTCAGCTTATGGCATCCTTAATAGAGCGGTGTAAAAGAATTAACTACTCAGCACACCCACATCATTGTTTAAAAGTAATTGCATGTTAGCTGCCTGTATACCAAATAGCTTGTTCGACCGTACTTTCTGAGTTTATCTTAGACATTACATACTGACATCGGTAAAGAAAAACTACAGTTAATCTAAGTCTGAAATCGCCAACGCGTCTTGAGCCAGCGTGGTGACCAATGTTCGTGCCTTCTCTGTATGAGAAGAAGCCTTTGCCCAGCAGTGGGACAATAACAGGCTGGTATTGTAATAATTATTAGGGCATAGTTTTTTTTACAAACTACGATTAATCGAAAACAAAACTTCCTACGTGGCATAGTTAAAGTACGTGCCGTATGATTTTGTACTTTCTTTATGTCAAACACGGCTACCGCAGTGTAAATTTTATTTGCTTATTGTATAGACTTTATGCTTAAAGCAATAAGGCTGATATCACGCCTCACTCCTAAGTCACAGGATCACCTAGCTTAGCAGTCAGGGTTTACCTTATCCGTAGGACCTTTAGCTAACCAACTTATGTATCCTAGTCTTAAGCAATGTCAAAGGTTTTTGTATCAATAAAGATTTTTATTATTTATTATAATTATTTACTGTAAAAACAAGCTCTAAATGTGTGCCATACCCACACGTAAGCAAATTTCATCCACAACGCTCTATACGGACGATTTAATTTTCCGTGATATTGTTGGTACGGTTGTGACAGTATTGTGATTTTGTATGAAAAATTCTACTGTCTTTCCCTAATAAAGGATCGCGCCGGAAAGTGTTAAAAGACTATTTAGAAATCGAATCTTAATCGTATCGCCTACTAAAAATATCCTTAAACTTTAAAGTACCTATTGGAGTTCTAAGTCGTGACAGAACTACATCGAAGCGTTCCATTACTGCGCACTACGAAGACAGTAAGGCTGCCTGTCCATAGGCGCGGAGCGAATAAGCGGAGAGGAGCGAGGCAGGCGTGTGGAGCAGCGTACATGAGCGAACACAGAAACAAGTTGACTGGTAGAAAATGCCTATGGCATTAAGTCCGCCTCTGTACATTTATATGCTTGAAGTATTAAATAAATAATAAACACAGCTCTGGTTGTGTGTCCTGAACATGTCCCACCAACCTTGTACCATAACCTACGAATCTATAAATATCTTTGTCATTGACATGTTTAAAACCAGCCAGCTTTTGCCCGCGGGTTCTCTCCCAAGAAAGGGTTTCCCACAAACAATCTCTATGCAAAAATCATGTTGATCTGTCGCTCCGTTGCTGCGTAAAAGAAAGATAAATAAACATAGGTACCAACTACATTTTCGCAATTATAATGACCCTTTTTTATCGTGTGTAATAAGTAGTAATCCTCATAGATGTCCACCAACCTGGGGTGGGTGGAGGGGTCTGTCAGACTCTTACTGACTAAAGCCACACGGTGTCCTGCTGCTACCTTTAGCCGGGTTGCTGGAGTGCACAATTATAATATCCCTAACATTATGAAAAATGTGTTTTTACTATCGTTGTAGCATTTTCAATTGAAGCGGAGCGGTGACGAGTACTTTATAGAATTCTTTTGGTTATTTTTTCCTAGCCCAGCTCCGCTCCGCCAATGGACAGGCATCTTTACTTCGAATAATTATGTTAGTTACACGACGACTTTATGTTTGCAATGTGTAATGACGCGGGTATTGCCAGGTTCATAAATCATAATATCAGCCCGCAGACTTTCTTATTATTGATGGATCGTTGGAGTCTAGACATTACTTCACGATGCTTGACAAACGAGGTCCTGGTTAATTCACAGAACAGTTAAGACAGAACCTTAGAAGGGGCTCGTGGCTAAATAATAATAGTCACAGCGGTTGATCTTCAAGGTTAAGCAACGCTTGGCAAGGTTGGTCCATGGATGGGTGGCCATCCATAACATACCGAGAACCCTCCGTGCCTCGGAAGTCACGTTTAGCAGTTGGTCTCGGCTGTCATTTGAAGATCTTTGACAGTTGTTACGGGTAGTCAGAAGCCTGAAAGTCTGACAACCAGTCTTGCCAAGGGGTATTGTAAGGTAAGGTTGTGTTCAAAGAAATGTCAGTATTAAGGAAGGGGCCCCTTAGGGCCGAAGCCTGCCTGGGGCAGTGGGATTGTCTGAAAGGGTTACCGCTACCCCGGAACATAAAGGGCTAAGGAAGGAGCATGGGTGGGTTTTAGTCAGTAAGAGTCTGACACTCCCTTCTGCTCCACCCAGAGCGGGAGGAGTCATTTGATGATTTCCCACCCGAAAAAAAAAGGTAAGGTTGTCTCTAAAAGATCGCTCTCAGCGATAAGACCGCCCATTGTGTCACCCATTGTAAATTTTCTATATTTATGTCTGTAATTCATCATATGGTGTACAGATGCCAGCACATCAAGCTATCCGAAACTGCCAAATTTTCCCAATCAACTTTGGACCTTATGATTTGCCGATAAAGTTGAAAATCTATTAAAGATATTTGACAGATTGTAGTAGCTTGATGTGCTGGCGTCTGTACATAATAAAGAGTATTCTATTATATTCTATCGTGTTACCCAGTAACTGGGTTGTGTAGGTCGGATAGGCAGTCGCTCCATGTAAAATACTGGTATCCAGCTGCATCCGGCTAGAATGGAAAGCCGACTCCATCATTGTTGGGAAAAGGCTAGGCAAATTGATAGAGATAAGACAGAACTTTATATTTAACTAACCGCGGTTTCACTCGCGTAAATGTCGATCCCGTAGGAATATCGGGATAAAAAGTAGCCTATATGTTAATCCAGGGTGTCAGCTACCTCCATACAAAATTTTATCAAAATTGGTCCAGCCGTTTGAGCGTGAAGAAGTAACAAACATATAAACACACACACATGCATACGCTCACAAACTTTCGCCTTTATAATATTAGTGTGATTAGTGTGACAAGCCGTGTACCCGATGAGATTTATATCGACGAAATTTACGACCTTCCATGGAAAATTTCATTCCCCTTTTACCCCTTTAGAGAATGACTTTCCAAAAATTCTTCCCTAGTTCTCGCCTTCGTAATATTTTGAGGAACTCTTGAGCAACATTTCGTGCTTTTAGACCCAGGGGTTTAGGCTGTGCGTTGTCTGTCATTGAATTTAGAATTTTTATTAAGTATATTTACGTGTCAATTTTGCGTACCTCCCTACATTACGTAATAATCGTCGCGTCTTAAAATAAATATTATGTTACAGAAATACTACCGAAAGTCAACGAATGACCCAAAAGGAGGTGTAGAGTGAGTGAGCAAGGCCCTAAGCATTATTTTAAGTGGCATTACTTTGAAGATATTTTTTAGACTAAAAGACTGGATGCCGACCCCAACATAGTTGGGAAAAGGCTAGGCAGATGATGATGATGACTTTGAAGATATTTTTTTCTACGACCGACGCACCGTTTTAAAGATATTAGCGGAAAACTCAAACGTGGGAACTTTTATCCCCCAAGGCTCACCTCCTAGACTCGGGGACCTTTAGTATGTTTAGGTACTCCCTAAGCACCCTGAACAACTTTCTGAAGAAATCACTTAGGGCCTAGCTCACGCACTCTACAACTGTTTTGTTAACTGGACTACGAAGTCTGTTAATCAATAGTTGAATGACACTGTTTCAACCAAATGTTTGTTTGTATTGCAGAAAACGTGTAGATACAGTTGAATACGGGCATATACGAAATTCTTTGAAGTTCATAAAAATATTGAATAATGTTGAAGAAAAGGCTCGTTGTCGCTAGAAAAAGTAAAGTAACTCTACCCCTTGTTTGCATCTAAAGGCGCTCCGTCACCACGCATTTTTCAAAAATACAATGATGCAGTTTTAGTTTTTATCAAAATCGGGCCCGACACTCCTTTGAGTACTTTTCGCTATTCCTCATAGTTTCGGATTTGGCCAACCACGCCCACTTGAAAAATTCACCCTCTACATGTATACATAGGTTGAACTTAGAAGTAACATGGCTATGTCTAGGGTGAAGGTTACATAGCAGGCGAATGCTCCCGGCGATCCCAGCATTTTATTTTGTAAACAAATGTAACTCAACCCAGCAATTTCACCTCTATCGGTCTCTAAGAACATTTTATGTAGTAAACAAATTAAAGAAAAGCAATATCCAGTTACTTGACTCCTGCACTCCTACGCAGTATACAGCGGAATAAATATGGAGCTACTGTACTTTGTTCAGAACGTGGGTGTGAGAACAACCGTGCTTTAGTTTTTATTAACTACAATAACGTTATATCGTTGAACCATAAAAGTTTACGACGTTACAAACAGTACTTGTAACACTACCTACCAGCATGAACATTTTCGTAAAATTTTAGCGTTTGTAGTTCTTTTGTTGCTTTACTTGCTTTTTCACTTTATCTTTCGCCCGAAAACAACTTATCATTATAATATGAGTATAAGTGTCTAAACACGCTATGCCGAAGGTACGCGATCGAAGTTCGGCACGATTACGCCTGCAATGCTATTTGAATTACTGACGACACATTATGCCGAAATTACGTTGCGTTAAATAGCATTGCAGGCGTGATCATGCCGAACTTCGGTCGCGTATCTTCGGCATAGTGTGTTTAGACACTAAGATGGGTAAGTGTCCATACACAGTTATCCAAATAAGCGGTGTACCATTGAACGAATTCAATGGTACACGCTTGTTTACTGTTGTAAATTTAATTTAATACTAACATTAGGCTAAGTTATACTACTACTAACAATATATGGATGTAATTCTGAAATAAAATATTTGAATTTGAATAATGAAACTAGCTTCTGCCCGTGACATCGTTCGCGTAAAATTTATTGTTCTCCCGTCTCATCCCGTCGCACATCATCGCCCGCCCCCACTATTACTTCGTTTTCGCTTAGCATTATTTCTGACTTTTTTCATGTCTTGTTGTTCGGTTGCTGGCTCAAATCAATCCGGTTCGTGGTTCTAGAGATTAGTACGTTCAAACAAACAAACTCTTCATCTTTATGATTACTATTAGTATAGATCCATTATTAAATTTTGATACATATTATTTACATTATTTAATTATTTTTATAAAAAACAAAAAAAAAAAAACATTTGAAAATATAAAAAATTGTGTCCTATCGGCATCAGGACCTGGGTCCAGGCTGCCGGTGGTCAGGGCTCTAGAGAAAGGAACTTCCTTCTATGCGTGCCATGTCCAGGAGTACTGCTTTCTGAATCAAGCCCTTGACCCAGCAATGAGAGACTCCCGAGGTGTTGGTCGAGGCTCTCCGCTATAAGGCCATTTACTGTAACGGTACAATTATAGCAGACTCCACGTCTCACATGTCGACAACCTTGTGTGCTAAGTTAAGATTAAGATGAGTATAGATTATTGACTATTCTCTCAGATATTTATAAGTTAAGAATCCGCTAGATAAGTGAAAGCTAGATTGATTATCATAGCCGAATGTATATTGCAGTTTTGGGTGGCATTTGGACTGCACACCAGCTACAATTTACAGTTGACATAACTGCACACCGACTACCTTAGAATTTCATGCCAACTGCCCATCGACGACCTAGCCGGACCTAGCAGTCGGTTGGCAGTAACGATGCAGTTAAGTCAACGGCATCCAAACTGCTTTGTAGCTGGAGTGCAGTTGAAATTGAATCTGTCTGTTCAGATACTAAGGTCTATTCACTGTGGCTTTAGTTCTGGGAGCCTATTCTTTAGGTCCGTCAACGAAGATACGGGCCTAACCATCCGATACTATTTCGAAACTACGTAGAGAACTCTACACCTGATTAACCAATTAACCAACTTTTTCGAACGCGCAAAACACATAGGGAGTTGGGACAGCTGTCAAATTGTTGTGTCATTCATTCTTAGGTCGAGCCTCAAACTAACCATAGATCCGTAGATAGTAGGAATCGTTCGTAATTTTGGCCGAAACTACGGATTTCTAGCTCGGGGTATAATTTTTTTTTTTTTTTTTTTAATATATAGTATAGATAGTAGTATAGCGTCTGTGTGGTGCCGGACTTAAAGAATTGCACCAACCCTTACTTCCCGTGGGTGTCGTAAAAGGCGACTAAGGGTCTTACCGGAGAATGGGCAGCAGCGTTCTCTATTTATTCCACCATCATACCATACTGCGATCGCCAACCCGCCTGCCAAGCGTGGCGATTATGGCAAACCCCCCCCTAAATTGGGGGAGGCCTATGTCCAGCAGTGGACGTCTATCGGCTGAAACGACGATATAGTATAGAATAGACCTTCTACTTAAGTTTAGGTACAGCATGAGACATTTTTAAAGCCCACCTTATCAGCTTTGCTATTAAGTTGATAATGAGATGAGACGTCAACAGCTCTCTGATCTCTGCCAAAGTGATTAGCAGATAAGAGCTTTTAATACCCACATTACGACTTCTCGAAAAATCTGATACGAAGTAATTTTGTTCTTCATATTTCCTGACTTCGCAGCGCCTTATAATATACGTATATGAAATATATCTAGCTATATGAAAGGATATCTTAATTTCAGAGCACCGACATACTTGCCAAGCGAGCTACGGAAAATTACATTCCTAAGGCTCTAGCGGTGTTGAATACGTGCAGGTATTTTATGTCCCTTTCTGAACCGGGCAAGCTGTGGACTTGGCGATAAAATTGATATTTACAGCGTTTTTCGTTGTGAAACGTTCAAGGATTTTTTGAAAAATTATTTCGGATCGTAAGTCGTGGTTAAAAAGTGTTTGGAAGTTTTGTTACGAAGTACGCACTTTAGAGATTGCGTAGTTAAAGTCAGGGAAATTATTTATTTAGTAAACTACCAACTTAAGTTGTCTGTAAATTCTAATCCCAACTGTCATTCTTTGATAGTTGTATGAAATGCCCTTTGTATACGGCACGATTTCTTTACGGTACGGCGTATACACCGCGCCGTAGACGTAAAAACGTGTCTGTCAACAAGCTTCCATAGTGATCCATTCAACATTAATAATAATAGCCTCCCCGACCGTTTTCGGTCACGAAGGCCAATCTCAATGGAGATTAGCCAGGTACGCAGGAGTTATTATAGTGCACAAAAGTATGCGCAAACACAGGTGCACTCTCTATTCCTTCCTTTACTCTCATAGTCCGATGGGACGGCAATCCGACACGACCGGGGAAAGTTCAGGCGCAGGACCAAGTCTTTAGGTGCTTTCCGAGGCACGGGGGTATTAAACCGCCAACTTCCAAACTTCGGACTGTTACTAAGAAATTCCTAAAGAAAACCCAATAACACTTTGTCCTGCCCGGGAATCGAGCCCAGGACCAGCAGTCGCGCTTGCAACCACAAGACCAACGGGGCAGTAAATACAACATTAACGACCATGCTTACACACGGCGAATAAAGCGTAGTTTTTCACGGGCACCTGTGAAAAAAAAACCTGTGTGTACAAAGGGTCTAACCACGGTTATTGGGTCTGACACTGCAAAATTGTGCCCGTGGCTTAGAATTGTCATGCTCACTAAAATGTCTCGCTCGCTGATGATGGCGCGTGTGTTGGATCACTAAGGTCCCTTCAAAATAATTGACCTGCCCCGGCATGAATCAGCACTATGCAGTGCTGATTCATGCGTCATGTTAGTGAACGGGCGCCGTCAATCTGCGGACTGGTCATCTGTTAGCTGCCACTGCCACGGCTTATTTAAATTTTTTAAGTGTTATTTTATCTTTTTATTACAGACGCTTTTAACGTTCTTCATCATTCTCACATGTATACATTTCAACATTAATGATGCAAACAATACTTTGTAACCTTATTTTATTTTTAAAGAGTGTCCGTGAAATTTCTAGCCCGTTCTTATCCATAGGTACCTACTAGTACGTAGAGTATTATATTATCTATGCTACTAGGCTTTCGAATGGGCAACTAACTTCATCTTTCTGACCCCTTAAGAATTTTAAAAGTACCTGTAAATATAAGCGTGTATTTACAGGTAGGTACTTTAGAATTCTACGTTCTTCGTTTACACCTACGAACGTTATCGTAGGTGTGAAAGGTAGAATTGTCTAGCACACGTGTCGTAAATAATTCAGAGAAAATTTTAAGTAACTGATAGGTACGCGTCTTCTAAACCCTTACTCCTTCTCACGTACCTGTTAATGACGATTGATGTTTCAGACGATTTACTTCCAATCTGAAAGGTTGACCAACCCTGTCTTTTGCCTAAATAATCTTTGGGATTTAAGGTTTTCGGACAAAGATTTTATCGTATTAAATTCACTACTTGCATTAGGATTAGGATTAACTTGCAGAGTAAGCAAACTGAAGTGACAGTGGGCTGGCCATGTTTTTCGAAGGACCGATTGTCGGTGGAGCAGACGATCTGAGTTCTGGAGTGCAGACCATGTATCGGCAAGCGTAGCGTGGGAGGCCCCCCAGTTAGATAGACTATTCAAAGAAGGTGGCTGGGATAGACTGGATGCGGAAGGCGGAGGACAGGGTGTTGTGGCGCACCCTGCGAAAGGCCTATGTCTAGCAGTGGATTGGGATAAGCTCAGTTGATTGATTAAGATTAAATATAGTTTAAAGTGGCATGCATGAAGAAGCAATATCGTGTAGCGCAGTTTGTTCCGCCAGTTACTCGACTGAACCGAGCGCTCGGCGCATCCTGGACAGTCACACCCAACACCTTATTTGACTGGCCAATTCTTCCCTTGCGGTGTTAGGGCTATCGCCCGCCTGGTTTGCGACCACCCTCCCACCGGAGTCTGGCGTCAAGCAGCCTGCTGTTTCGTCGATGCGTGGGAGCTCCAGTGCCTTAGGCATCTTCTGGGCACGCTCGTTCCATCATAGACCTAATCCATCGCTTTGCTTCAGGCGTGATCGAGGTCAAGAGCGGGCCCGTTCAGCAATATAAAATAGAAATAAAAAAACTTAATTTTTTAGAACGGTACTTCAGGGGTAACAAAACCAACGCGCCCCAGAAGGTGGTAGCCATAAGGGCTATCCGGGGCTACCGCACGATCTCTGGCGAGGCGGCAAGCCTCCTTGCCGGACTGCCGCCATGGGATCTGGAGGCGATAGTCCTCGCGCGCCTGTATGAGTGGCGCGCGGAGGCACTACGCCGGGGGGAGGATCCGCTTCCGCGGCAAATCGCTGCGGAGCGGACGGATCTCCGGCGCGATCTCATGGCGGCATGGAAAGAGCGACTGTCGCAACCCAGCGCAGGGCACGCCGCGATAGCGGCGATAAGACCCCTCTTTGAGGAGTGGCTAGAGAGGCGCCACGGCGCCCTCACCTACCGCCTGACGCAGGTCCTCACCGGACACGGAAGTTTCGGGAGGTTCCTGCACATCATCAGGCGGGAGGAAACGCCCGGGTGTCACCATTGCCAGGATTGCCCAGAGGACACGGTGGAGCACACGGTGGAGGTCTGCCCCGCTTGGGCGGAGCACCGCCGTGTCCTCGTAGAGGCGATTGGCAGCGACGGCGACCTCTCGCGTCTGGCCCTGGTGCAAGCCATGGTCCGGGGCGAGAGGGAGTGGGAGGCAGTCACCTCCTTCTGCGAAGCAGTCATGCTAGCGAAGGAGGTGGCGGAACGGCTCAGGGATAGAGCCTCCCGTCCCAGCCGCCGCGGGAGACGCTCCGGGCGTCGGGAGCCGCGTGACGACTCCCGGCCACCGTAGGCGCGGGCCTGCGGGCGGAGAGTAATGGGTAGCTCACCGCCCGATCAGGACCAGGCCCGCGCCGGACGGCGCGTACGTGTTCCACGCGCGCCTCAAAGAGATGTCAGCATCGAGGAGGGGCCCCTTAGGGCCGAAGCCTGCCGGGTCAGCGGGATTGTCCGAAAGGGTTACCGCTGGCCCGGAACATAAAGGGCTAAGGAAGGAACACGGGTGGGTTTTAGTCAGTAAGAGTCTGACACTCCCTTCCGCTCCACCCAGAGCGGGAGGAGTCATTTGATGATTTCCCATCCTCAAAAAAAAAAAAAAAAAAAAGGGGTAACAAAACCATGGGTAATTGAAACTCCGTATAACTCTATGCCAGCTCGAGTTCAAAGCGTTACCACTGTCGAGCGACTGTCCCTAATGGTAAAATCTCATCCCAGGTGTTTTTTGGGCTGTTTTTATTTCTGTAACACTTGATTATATCAGCAGGCCTATGGCACAAAAAACAGAGAGTACAGAAGTCAATCTATATATAAAGTGCGCTCGAGCAATGCACACATAGACACCGCTCACGGACACGTTGTCTCGGACTGGTTGGGACTAGTGCGAGCGCGAGTGTCATCCGCTTGAGACACGCGTCTGTGCAGTGCAAAAATGGAGGAACAAAAAATGGCTATGTAAGCTCGATTTATATAATAGTTTCCTATTTTGAATCAGTTTATACGAAGTAACTTTTTTGTAAATTCACGCCGCCAACTGTTACGTATGTTGAAAACATGATTTTTGTTTGTGTAGATATTGTGTTCTTTTAGTGTCATTTGATAGGTTTAGGTCTAAAGCGGCTAGGGCAAAATAAATTGTGTAAATTGGTTAATCCGTTTTGAAGTTATTAGGGATTTTCGATAGTAAAAATTGACAAATGTAAAATTTTATATGTTTGTTCTGTAAGCTTTTTGTATTGTAACACTATGTTTATTGTTTTGTTTTAATATTGTAGAATAAGCTCTACAATAAATCAAACAACTAGATACGAGTGTGACTACCACGATAGTTTTTTGTGCATAAGCCAAAGTTGACAACCATAGCGCGACCACCGAGCGTAGGTATGAAAAGTGAAGTACATACATGTGATTGCCTTCTGTACTCTCTGATACTTTGTGCTTATGGCCAGATCACCAAAGTAATGAATATTTATATCATAATAATTCTATAGAATAGAGACAAAGGTATTTTAATTCGCTCTAGAGCTCCCTTTGAGTTATAACCTTTACAATGTAAACAAGTAACGGAGAAGAAAGTCCTCTGTGTAAAATTATTATTACTAAAGGTTTCCGAAGCTAATAAATTGTTCCTTAGTGTATTGCTTCCTTAGTTCTATTTTTTTGTAATATTTTATACCGTTTTTCTGAGCCATCTTAGATCACCTAGTATGAGTTGGTTGATCTGTGAAAAATGAGCGAAAAGCTATAAAGTAATCGTTAAGAGAATAATAAATAAAACCTCAGGGCATAGACACGGTGACATTCTATCACAGCGTAAGCCATGATGGAAAAGTCGAAAAAGTATTGGATTGACATAATATGCTACCGAAAACTTTGTCGCTTTTTTTTCCTTTTTGGCAATTGAGCTGATGAAACTTTAACATTACATTTTGAGATTTTATATTATGATTATGTATCCTATATGGAAATCAGGTTCTAGAATACTAGAACCCCAAAATCGAAGTGATGTGACATCTACCAACACGTACTAACCCCGCGTGGTAGATTACAGCCCTCTCCCTCTTGAAAAGAGGAGGCTTGGAGGCTTGTGTCCCAGCAGTGGGAACATTATAGGCTGATTATGATGACCTTTTATGGAGTTTTCATTTATTTACTACTAGCTGCGCCCCGCGGTTTCACCTGCATACGTTTTGATCCCGTGGGAATATCGGGATAAAACGCCTATAAGTTAATCCAGTGTGTTAGCTACCTCCATGCCAAATTTTATCAAAATTGGTAAAGCCGTTTGAGCGTGAAGAAGTAACAAACATATAAACGCACACACAAACTTTCGCCTTTATAATATTAGTGTGATTAAGTTGGTACGCTCTAGTTTTCAGCTGTTATAGAATTTTTCATCAATTATTCTCAAAGTCCATGTCAGGACCACACTTGATGCGATATTCTTTTCCAAACGAAAACTACCTATTGGAATGGGCGACTAATTTTTGACGTTCAAAAGTGCCTTTTAAGTGCCTATTTGGAATAAATGCTTTAATTTTGACTTTGACTTTGATATTTTACGTCAAAATCTCATCCTTTGTTAGCTGCAAAACTAAATTTTTGTTCGCAACGAAACCCTCAGCTTCCATTACACTCTTCGTCCATATTTTATAAAGAAATACACTTTTTCCTTGACCACTTGCGTCGAGTGTTGCGACATATTTCTTATTCAGCTACAATATCGTCTCGCCACGACGCGGGTAACTTCGCTTAACTAAGTTATTAAAAGTTGTCGCTCTTAAAATTTTCTCTTAATTAAAATTATGACGGCGGGTGACTCTAGTCAAGTTCTAATAATGATCTGGTGGAAGTTATGAGAGATGGATTGCTTTTTCGGATTTTAATGGCTTTAATTTTGATTGAAGCCATCTGAGTGCATGCAGTTCATTTATAATGTAATAAGTGGAAATGATATCTAAACGACTTTTTAGTTTGCCAAACCTTGGTGAAAAAAAAATGCCAATCCCTGATAACCTCTAAACGAAGCAAATCGAATATCATGGAAAAAGGGTGGGTTTTTTTTAGATATCCTTTACATTTAGACCTAACGATAACAATTAGTTTTTGTCAGCTGGTAATCTTCTATACATATAATAAAATTGTAGAAAAGTGGTGTCTGTACAATGGAAATATATTAAAAAAAAGTAGCAGGGGTTGTTATTATATCGATGCCGAACCCGAAAATGTAATTAAATTTTTTTTTGTCTGTTTATCTGTTTGTCTGTTTGTCTGCTGTGTTTGTGCACGCTAATATCAGAAACGGCTTATTCGATTTAGATGCGGTTTTCACTAATATATTGTAGTAAGCTTCACTTAATATTTAGTGTTTATTTCATGTCAATCGGTTCATAAATAAAAAAGTTATGTCAATTTAAAGAATCACGGCGAACATTTGTTAAGGTATTCTATCAGAGTACGTAAACGCCTCGCGCCTGCGCGTCCGTGGCTATATATACAAGGTGTAACGGAAAGGGGGTATCAACCCTGAAGGAGGTGAATGAAGATGAAAAAAAAATTTTTGGACCTCCCATAGTAATAGCACATCAATGATTTACTATTACTATGGGAGGTCCAAATTTTTTTTCATATTTCGACCTATGTTGAGGGGTCCGTGGCTAAATAATGACAGCCGCACAGGTCGATCGATCAGGTTAGGCTACGCTTGCCGCGGTTGGTCTGTGGATGGGTGACCATCTTTACATACCGTGACCCCTCCGTGCCTCGGAAAGCACGTTAAGCCGTTGGTCCCGGCTGTCATTCGTGGATCTTTGACAGTCGTTACGGGTAGTCAGAAGCCCGAAAGTCTGACAACCAGTCTTACTAAGGGGTATCGTATTACCCAGTAACTGGGTTGTGGAGGTCAGATAGGCAGTCGCTCCATGTAAAATACTGGTATTCAGCTGCATGCGGTTAGACTGGAAGCCGACCCCAACATAGTTGGGAAAAGGCTAGGCAGATGATGATTTCGACCTATGTTCTTTGGGGAAATTTGTTCAGTTTCATGAGCACATTCACCTCCTTCAGGGTTGATACCCCCTTTCCGTTACACCTTGTATAAAGCGCGCTGAGAGCCGCGCCGCTGCCATAATTCCGATCCAGCCTGTCCCTTGCTGCCCTCTCCCAGCGACGCCCTAAGCCGAGGTCCGTACCCCACAGGGGGTGCCCTTAGCGTGTAGTCGCTTAGTTTTTAAGTTTATATTGTGTAGTTAAGTTGTGTACCTATTATGCCCTGGCTGGAGGCCTTAATTTATTGAGGCATCCACAGGAAAGCCAGGTTAAGCAGTCGACAACCCCTCAGGTTAAACTGCGAGATGACCATTTCAAAAGAAAACGCGCCGCTGCCATAAGGATTCAGTTATTCGTAGCGAACGCACGTATCCTGGAGAGTATAGGCGAATAGTTGGATTCGATTATTGCGATTCACTTGAATACTGACTGTTTGCATATTTCATTTATTTATATTTTAGGGTTTGTAGGTTAGGTTCTTTTTCTTAATTTTCTTTAAAATTTTGTAAGTATTTGGTATAGGTTAGGCGGTTCTTTCCTTGATTATTGGGTATTTACTTATCTTAATTTTTATTTAGGGTTTTGTAAATAAATATTGTAAGCATTTATTATTGGTTAGGCATTTCTTTCCCTGATTTTCGGTATACTTATCTTAATTTGTATTTAGGGTTTGTATATAAATATTATAAGTATTTGGTATAGGTTAGGCATTTCTTTTCTTGATTTTCTTTATTAAGTATAAGTTCATTAGCTTAGGTTAGTAATTATTTTTTCTAGCAATTCTTTTGTTTTATAAAGTTAGTACGTTTGTCTGTGTAGAAGAATAGCACCACCCCTTACTTCCCGTGGGTGTCGTAAAAGGCGACTAAGGGTCTCACCGGAGAATGGGCAGCAGCGTTCTCTATGCATTCCACCACCATACCATACTGCGATCGCCAACCCGCCTGCCAGGCGTGGCGATTATGGCAAACCCCCCCAAAATTGGGGGAGGCCTAGCAGTGGACGTCTATCGGCTGAAATGATGATGATAATGACGTTTGGTTTACACGTCTTAACACTTATTACTTAAACTGTGATAATTTTAGACTGTATAATAATCTGTAAGTATTTATAATTTAATTGTTTACGATAGTACGTGTTTACTAAATAACTGTGTGTTAAGTAGTAAGTACTATTTTATTGTAAGAATGCCTCGAAGAAGATCCAACCTCTCCCAATGTAGCAGAAATGCTAAAAGGATGAGATTAGTTCGATCACAGGAATCTGAGGAAGGTCGTGAGGCAAAAGGCTCTCTGCACCAGGCTAGGTTTCGTGCTGCAGAAACCTCGACTCAGCGAGAATCTCGACTGAGTTCAAATCGTTCTCGAATGATGACAACTCGAAATAGGGAAAACGGGGAACAACGAAAGGCACGTTTATCTGTCGATCGCGAAGCTCACGCGCTATCGCGTGAGTCTGAGACTTTTGCTGTCAGGGAAATCCGCCTGAGCTCCCAGAGAGTACGGACAACAAATGCTCGATTCCAGGAGACACAGGACGAACGGGAAATACGTCTCACTGCCGATCGTGAAGCTCATACACTATCGCGTGAGTCTGAGACTTTCACTGATAGGGAAATTCGTCTGAGTTCTCAGAGGGTTCGGACAGCAAATGTTCGGTCTCAGGAAACACAGGAAGAACGAGAAATACGTCTCACTGCCGATCGTGAAGCTCAAGCACTAGAGTCTGAGACTTTCACTGAAATTCGCCTGAGTTCTCAGAGGGTTCGGACAGCAAATGCCCGGTCTGTAGACGGTGTATGTAATTCAAAATATGCTGCCCGAAAAGTCACTATTCCACGCGGACGAAGTCGCGGGCACAGCTAGTGAAAAAATATTATCTTGTTTACGTACGTACTTGTAATTCCAACGTTTCTTAACGAAAAGCATTAAAATAGAATACTCTTTATTATGAACAGACGCCAGCAAATCAGTCTACTACAATCTGTCAAATTTCTTTAATAGATTTTCAACTTTATCGCTAAATCATAAGGCTCAATTTTGATTGGAAAAATTTTACAGTTTTGTGTAGCTTGAGTGCTGGCGTGTGTACAGTCACGAGCATAAGTATGTATAGGTACACTTGGCTTTATTCAAAGGCAATTTTCTCCTTTATTTTTGAATGAAATTTTATGTCATTACGAACATAGTATTTTCGAACCCATTGGCTTATGTAAAGTGTCGTATTTCAATGCATTCGTCATTGAATTTTACCAAAAAATCGCAATTGAAAGTTGCCAATTCTTGACAAATTAGTGCTCGTGACTGTACACCAAGCGAATTACAGATATACAAGATATACAGATATAAATATATCTCCAAAGTGATTTTTTTATAGGTGTCATGCGTGGCCGCCATTTTGAAAAAAAAAAACAAAATGGCGCGACAGAAAGTATAAAAAATCATTAACCACCTTTGCCTGGATTTAAAGGAGAGACAATACTGAAGGTAGTCCGTGTTGTCTCAATTACATAAAGAATAAATACATACGTAAAGCATATCCTTATCTAATCATTCTTCGTCATTACCTATTTTAATCTTTGCTTAGTCACTAATCTTGAATCTTTTGATTTTTCCAACGCCAGATAATTTTATCCGAGGAATAATTTTGAATGTTTGACAGTTCTTCCATACAAAATCTGTCAGACGTAATATTTTTTCCACAAAAACAAAATATCTGTCGATTGAAAAATCAGTCCTAAATACACTTAAACGTACACGCAAATCACATAAATTTAAACTTGATACATCGCTCCCGCTTTCGCCTCTAATTCGTAACGATCTTAATGCAAAAATACAAGAGCCCACGATTCAGGTAGCTTTTAACTTTGCAGTTCGGGACACTTTGGTCTAATTAATGTTGATCTCACTGGATTGCCTTGATTACTACATTGTCTAGCTCATTAGCTGATTGTGTTTACAGAGAAGGTTTTACAGTAAGTTGTGTCGTCAGTAGCACATTTAAATG
Source organism: Mesoligia furuncula (assembly GCA_916614155.1). Classification (NCBI taxonomy): domain Eukaryota; kingdom Metazoa; phylum Arthropoda; class Insecta; order Lepidoptera; family Noctuidae; genus Mesoligia; species Mesoligia furuncula. The sequence continues at coordinate 2,170,670 of OU744807.1, read as the reverse complement.
TAGGTAACTTTTACAAAATAAATAAGAAAGACTGGTTGGAATTTGAATAGCGAAATATTATTAAGCATGTTTATTACGAATACAATATAATTATATAATGTGCTCTTTCTTACCGTAGAGTACGTCACCATCCACAATTTTTGAAGTGAAAACTTCTGGCGCGTTGGGCATTTTTTTAAATGGGAAAAAACTATTGAAATCGCGCCACTGTTACCGTAAGCAACACCGCGCGTGTTTTGTTTATAAAACGATTAAAAAAATACCAGCTTCGGATGTGTTCGGTTGTCCTCGGGATGTAGTCGGTTTTAATGTATATCTGATATGTCAGTGAGTGATGGCAAAGTATTTTGTTTGTGTTTTGTTTTCACTTCTGTCTGCAGTTCCGGAGTGCCACTTACTTACACTTACACGGAGTGCTATTTTTATTAGATTCGCGTAGATCATTAAAATAGATACTTCCAAAGTCAAAGAAGTGACTAGCTTATACAAAGTGGAGACAACAAATAATAAAAAAAAAGTTATTTAAAAAAATAAAAAAACCCGACTGCGATAAAAAACTTAAGTTAAAAAAAATGAAAAGCTAAAAACAAGCCCATTTTAAATTAAATTAAAGTTGGAAGCAGGCAGGACCCATACCATTTTTATTATATTTTCAAATACAAATGGGTCCCGCCTGATTTTTTACCCAACTGCGTCAGAAGGAGGGTTATGTTTTTTTACTTTTTTTATTTCCAGCTTTTTAGTTACAAATGTGAAAGATTTCGCAGACGAGTTAGTTCTTGGTGCGTGTTTTTTACAATTAGTCACTTCGAATTACTTTTAACCATGTAAGTTGTATATATTTTTGTAATCACCTTTTAAAACCCTTTATTTTGATACCCCACTCGATAGATATTGAGAAAAAAAAATATTTTTGAAATCATAATATTGCGCCAAAAATCGGTAATTTTGTTTTTTTTTTCAATTTTGATATACCCAGTGTCACTCTGCCAAAGAAATATACATACATACATACACTCGAAAAAAACATAACCCTCCTTCTGACGCAGTCGGGTAAAAATAAAATAAAGTAAAAATTTAAAGGGGTATAAAAGAAACGTTTTTATGCCTTGTGATACGGAACCCTTCGTGTTTATTTTGATTTTAGATTTATCTGTTGGTTTCAAAATACTTTTATGCATTAGTAGGTATTGCCAGTGTTCACTTATTGTCGTAGTTTAGTCTCCACATTGTCACAACATTACAAATAAATAGACTAGTATTAGTACTTTTAATATGAGTTTTAAATTGTCGAGTTTTTCCCAGTGGACAGATTGATGGTCAGACTAGTCTTTACAACGGGATTTTTTTTTCCCGCTGGTCTGATTTATTTGACAGCTGGGAAAACAACAGAAAAAAAAATCATTTAATTACAGTTTATCAGAAGGCATTTTGGTGTAACATTTTACACAGTTTCCCATTAAAGATAATTATGTTCTTTAAAGAATCTGAAACATGGTTAATCTTTTTACCCGACTGCGTCAGAAGGAGAGTTATGTTTTTCGAGTGTATGTATGTATGTATGTATATTTCTTTGGCACACTCTGTAGCCTAAACGGCTTGATCGATTTCAGCTTGAGAGGTGCCGTTAGATTCGTCTTAATTGTGAGAGTGACACTGGGTATATCAAAATTGAATTGGTAATAGATAATCATAAGGTTACAGACCCTCAACGAATCGCTGAATTGTTTAATGACTACTATGTAGATATAGTTAAACCTCAGACTAGTACTACGGGTAATAATATCCCAACAATCTCTACATGCACGTATAATTCACCGAAATCCTTTTTTCTTAGTCCCACTAGTCCATTTGAAATCTATACTATTATAAAAAAATTAAATAACACTAAGAGCACTGGTTTTGATGACATATGTGTGTTGGTAATAAAATCTGTATCTCACATAATTGCACCTATACTGAGCTATGTTATAAATATGTGCTTCGAACAAGGAATCTTTCCATCTGTGTTAAAAACAACTATAATTAAACCACTCCATAAAAAGGATGTTAAATCAGATATTAAAAATTACAGGCCTATAGCCCTAACTCCAACATTTTCTAAAATAATTGAAAAAGCCATATCCAATAACTTATATGACTACTTTGAAAGAAATAATATCTTTACGCCGGATCAGAAAGGTTTTCGTAAAAATATGTCCATAAATTTAGCTATTTATGATTTCCTAAGTTTAATATATCCTAGATTTGATAAAAGACAGCCTGTGTATGCTTTGTATATGGATATGTCAAAGGCCTTCGACTACGTGGATCATGACATACTACTGAGTAAGCTGGAAACGTACGGTATTAGGGGCAACACTTTAGACTTACTAAAATCTTACATCAGTAATAGAACTCAGTTTACGAGTATTGTCAAAATTTGTCCTAATACGAAACATGAAATAAATTATAAGTCCAGGAGCAGAAACATAAAATATGGAGTTCCGCAGGGTAGTGTTTTGGGTCCGCCACTTTTCATTATGTATATCAATGACCTGCCAAAATCTACTACAGATCATATGGTACTATTTGCTGATGACTGCACTGTTGTATACAATGATGAAAATATTATAAATAGTAGTTTAAATTCAATAATTCAATGGTTACAAAATAATAATTTATTAATTAATATCGATAAAACTAAATTAATGCAATTTAAACAGAAAACAAAAAACACTTTACATACTCCAATAGAATTTAACGGTGAAAGAGTTGAATTGACGAATACAACAAAATTTCTCGGCGTACACATAGATGACAATTTGAAATGGCAAAGTCATATAGAGTTTGTTTGCAAAAAAGTGTCACAGTCATCTTATAGTTTGTACATGCTAGCGAAAAAGGTCAATCATAACACATTACTTGTAGCTTATCATAGTTATGTCGCTTCTAGACTTAGATATGCAATCATATTCTGGGGAAACGCTACCAACTGGGATAAAGTATTTAAGTGTCAAAAAAGGTGTTTGCGAGCTATGTGTGGTCTCAATAGAACTGACAGCTGCAAGGAATACTTTAAAAAATTAAAAATTCTTACCGTGCCATCTTTATATATTTTTGAAATGGCCTTGTTTATTAGACATCATCCATCACTATTTACATTAGAGCTTAAATCGCGAAATAGAAGTCATTTGTATAATAACCTTACCCGTCAGTATAGAACTACCCTCTTTGGGAAAAGTGTGTTTGCTATGGCCGCAAAAATCTACAATGCGATTCCTAATGACATAAAAGAGTGTAGCAATTTGAATGTCTTTAAAAATAAATTGTTCCGATTTCTTATAGAAAACTCTTATTACTCTGTTGCTGAATTTTTATCGTCTAAAGTTTTTTAAATGTTTTATGTCCGATTGACTACAATGTGTTGTTGTTGATTGTCTTGTGTCTGTCATGCATGACTAATAATAGAATTTATATTTAATCTTTAATGGAATTTATACCAAATCATTAGAATTTTATAATCATATTTTTAATGTATTATTTAATAATTTGTATGCCTAAGTGGCTGATCATGGAATGAACATTATTCAATATTATATAATTATATAATGAACACCTGTATGTAACCCATGTATCACAAATAAACGATTTGATTTGATTTGATTTGAAAAAAAATAAAATGGCCGATTTTTTGCGCAATATTATGTCTTCAAAAAAAAATTTTTTTTCTCAAATCCTATCGACTGGGGTATTAAAATAAAGGGTTTTAAATGGTGATTATAAAAATATATACAACTTATACGGTTAAAAGTAATTCTAAGTGAAAAATCGTAAAAAACACGTACTTATCAAGAACTAAATCGTCTGCGAAATCTTTCACATTTATTTTGTAAACTCAAAATTATTCAAAAAATTATTCAAAATTATTTATTAGTCACAATTATTGGTACAAGGAGAGAATAGACGGTGACCCCCAAACTAGGCGATTGCCTGTATCTTGGGAGTCAGTGTTACGACATTTTTAAAGTGGCACATAGTGCATAGTAATTATAACAAGACAGGGAAAGAGAAACTAAAAAAAAAATAACTAATCTAAAATATTATTAGAATAAAAATAAAAATAAAATATTAAAAAAAAATAAACTTAGAGTATACATTGCCATCAGCGTGAGATCAAACTAAACAAAATAAAATCAACAGTGTAAGATCAATTAAATAGCGATTCTTGCATAGGGATTATTGCAAGACAGAAAAACAAAGCTAAAATGTAACTAAACTAAAATCAATTAAATTTAAATAATATAACATAGAGTAAAAATAAAATAAAAACTTAAAGTATACATTGCCATTAGCGTGAGATCAGACTAAACAAAGTAAAACCAACAGTGTGAGATCAATTAAATAGCAATTTTTGCATAGGGATTATTGCAAGACAGGAAAACAAAAACTAAAATGTAACTAAACTAAAATCAATTAAATTAAAATCATATAATATAAAATAAAAATAAAATAAAATAATAACTTATAAATATACATTGCCATCAGCGTGAGATCAAAGTAAATGTGTGTGTGTGTGTGTGTGTGTGTGTGTGTGTGTTGTGGACGTCAGCGAGAGCGAGCGAGTATATTTAGTGTGTTTAATGTTGTAGTTTGTTTAATGTTGCAGTCTGTTAAATGTTGCTTACTTAGGTATAAATTATATTTTCTGTTTCGTCGTAGGAGAGAGTAAAAAGCCATTTCTTTATTTCGTTTTTGTACATCCCTATTTTGAGGTCTATTATGTTGCAGCACCTTATGGCATTGTTATAAATGCGTGGAAATAAGTAGTTCGGGGAACGTCTAGCCATAAGAGAGTTTACTTGGGGAATGGGAATTCTGATTGTGCGCTTTGACATTATTTCTTGGTAATCTGTCCTGAATTTTAGATTTCTATGAATGTGAAGTATTGCGTTGAGGATAAACATCTGTCGAACACGAAGAACCGGGAAGTCACTGAAGAGTTTGTTGGTTGGGTACAAGAAAGGCTTCTTGAGCATTACTTTAATGACGGCTCTTTGTGCTCTTTCGACTTTGATAAATGCAGTTTTGCCAGCACTACCCCAGACGGAGATTCCGTATTGAAGGACCGACTGGCAAAGACCAAGGTAGACAGTGCGGAGTATGGGGATGGGTGTGCAGTCACGTAGTTTTTTCATTATATGAATAAGTTTCCTTACTCGTCCAGAGAGAGAGTGTATGTGATGTTTAAAAGATAAGTTCTCATCTAAGGTAATTCCTAAATATCTCATGTATTGAGTGCGGTCGATTACGGTACATGAACAGTTTGTAGTTTGAGGGTGGAGGCTATTGTTGCAAGTATGAAATTTGAGACTTAGGTGTGGAGGGGGTTCAGATGCTTTGGATTTATAGAATGTTATTATCTTTGTTTTTTTAACGTTTAAGGTCAGCAGGTTTTTATCTAGAGTCTTAGCCACTATCCGTAGTCCCTTCTCGGCATGGCTGTATACTTGATCCCAGGACCCACCATGAAATAAGATCGCTGTATCGTCTGCGTAGGCTATTAATTCAGCATTGGTGATAGAAAGATTTAGGATGTCGTTTATGTAGAGCAAGAAAAGAGTTGGTCCGAGTGTGCTGCCCTGCGGGATTCCAAAATCGATGGAGAGGAGGCTGCTAGACAGTTCACCGAGTTTGACAAATTGCCTTCTATTAGATAGGTAGCTTCTGAACCAATCCAGGGGAGTACCACGTATGCCTGCGGCTTCCAGTTTCTTGAGCAGAAGTTCTATCGAAATCGTGTCGAAGGCTTTTGCCAAATCTAAGAAAACCCCCATGGAATGTTCTCCTTTATCTACAGTTGATGATACAGAGTTAGTTAATAGCCTAGCTGCGTCTTCGGTTGATCTACCCCTCCTAAAGCCGAACTGCTTGTCGGAAATTAAATTATGTTTTTCAAGAAAATTTGTTAGTCTTCTGTTTACAATCTTTTCGAGTAGCTTTGATAATATGGGCAGTAGGGCTATTGGTCTATAATTATCGGGAATTTCTGTTGCTCCATTTTTGTGAATTGGGCTGACAGCTGCTACTTTCCATCGGTCCGGAAAAATTCCAGTCCCCAAGCTTAGGTTGAATATATGGGTTAGAGGTACGATAACAGTAGATTTAATTTTTTTAATTAATCTTACATTTAGATTATCAGGCCCAGGAGCACTGTCATTGTTGAGTTGGGATATAAGGCTATTTATCTCATCTTCATCAGTGGGGTGCAAGAAAAATGTGTGCGGGCAGGTAATATTTGGACTATAATTATCGGCAACAGACGCTTGGGTTTCAAAGATTCTTGTTAGAATTTGATCAGCCAGATTTTTGCCTAATGAAGTGAAATAGGTGTTGCATTTGTTGAGTGCTTCTGTGGGGTTGTTTGTATTTGTGACTAACTTCGAAGCATCGGTTGATGTTTTTTTGTCGCTATATATAGATTTTATACACTTCCAAAGTCTCTTGGGGTCAGCGCGGTTGGTCTCGATTAAATTACTGTGGTATTCTGTTTTTAATTTATGTAGCAGATTGTTGCAGAAGTTTCTATAGCGGGTGTATACGAGTCGCTGCATTTGATCATCAGGGTGGGTACGTGAGGCTAAGTGGAGTTTGTCGCGGTATCGCATGCATTTTATTAAGCCTGGGGTGATCCAGGGTTTGATGTTATATTTGCTTCGGCTTGTTCGAACTTTGTGGGAGTGTTTTTTAATGATATTTGTGATAATTCCAATAAAAGCATTAACGGCAGAGTTTGTACATTCATGGTTAAGGACTTCAGTCCAAGACAGATTATTTATCTCAGCGACAACGGCTTCTTCGTCTATTTTAGTTTTCCATCTGGGTCTGGAGGAGGAAGATCGATTGTGTTTTAGGCATGTCATAGCCATCGCTATGTCATGATCCGTGATAGAACATTTACATATTGCTCCCGAAGTTTTATTTATGGACTTCATAAAAATATGATCTAGACAAGCACTTGCTCTAGTCGGCTTAGTTATTGCTGGAAGAAGACCGTGTGTGGCCATCATACACAAATAATCCGCGTTTCTGTTGTGAATTTGGGTACATATGTCGATGTTTATATCTCCAGCTACAAATACTGTAGCGTAATCCTTTAACTGATTCAGTGTGGTATCTAAAGAGGTAGTGAAGTTATCAGTATTGTGGAAAGATGGCGATCGATAGATTCCTAGAATAGCAATTTCACTGTTAATTTTTACTAAAAGGCTGTCTGCGTCTGCTATATTTGGTTCACTAACAGTGAAATGCCACGTGCTTTTGGTGTAAATGACGACACCGCCATTTTTGTTTGATTGTGAGAACGTTCTGGAGCCTGTGTAACCTGGCAATAATTCGAGCAACGAACCTTCGCTTAGCCAACACTCTGTTAAAACAATAATATCAAAATCACAATCGAGACGTTGTAGTGCAGAGTAAAAACTGTCAAAATTATGGTGGTAGCTCCTGATATTAAATGTAAGTATTTTAAAGTTGTAGTCCGTTTGTAGTAGCTGTTCCCTGCAGCTTTCTAGTAGATCGTAAGAGTGACATTCAATTTGTATATTTTCATCGATATCCTGTATAATATTAAATATAGCCATCTATATAGTGAGAAATATGGATAATAATAGTAAATGTCAAGGTTTGGAATGTCACTAACTGACTTACGAAGATTGCTGGCAGGGAACCTAAGGTGTAATTGTGTGTACGTGTGAATGTGTGTGAGTTAATTATTGGTTCATTTAGTGAGAAAAGCAAAAAACTGATCGCGAAATGTTGATATTGTAAAAGTGTCAACGCGAGAATATATGTATGATATGTAGAGTAATTTTTGGACCTGTCAAGGAACGAAAGTATGAGAGTGAATGACGTGTTATGTGTTTTTTGTGTATAAAGTAATAATAACTTTACAAAGTTGTTTAAGAAAAAATAAATTATGAATAAAAACATATAGGATAACATTACAAAACTGTTTAAGAAAAAAGAAATTATGAATAGAAACATATAAGAGTCAAAGAAATTAAGCGTTACATAAGAAGTAAAATGAGGTTTGTACTGAACTGCGGGTATGTTAGAAGTTAGCGTCCTGTTGCAGAAGTCCAGTTCATGATCGGACTGATGAGGGCGCTGGAGACGGCGATTCATCCATGGGAGGGGCCGGTACAGATTCCAAGAAGCGAAACAGGTCATTGGTATTTTTGATGTGGATAGACGGGATTCCTTCTTTTTTACGGATGAGGATTGACCCGTTTTTGATCCAGCAAAATTTAAAGCCTTTTTCTTTTGCTGATAATTTCGTTGTACGAAATAACTGCCGGTTTTCCCGAGTGAGTCGTTTGTTACAGTATAACTTTCTCGAAGGTCCTTCTATTTCAATGTCAGAGGAGGTGAGATTTCGCCTTGTTCTTGCGGCTTGCAAAAACTCATCACGTTTATAGCGCCGTACAAATCTGACTACCAGTTGTCTTGGAGAAGTTTCGGTGTTATCTACAGATTGTGGGCGACGAGGGCCTACTCTAGTCGCATAGTCTAGGTCTTGGTCTTCCAAAGCCACACCAATTGTTTGTGACATAATACGAATAATATGTTGTGGATTTTCGTTGTTCAGTTCATTGATCCCGGTAATTTCTATCTCGTTTTTTAGAGACGCCTGTTGCTGGTTACTTAGTTGTTCGCGTAATTCGGTGATTGTGTTGTTGAGGCAAATTATCTCTTCCTCACGTTTCTCCAGTATTTTGATTCTAGACTCGTTATCGTCCAGGCGGGCATTGCAGCGGGTGAGGAGTACAGTTAACGTTTGAATATGTTCTTTTACCTCTCCCACATCCTCTCTGAGTAATTTAATTTCCGATGTAAGTGAGTTCAAGGGATCCGAATCAGTGTGCATATTACTAGGAGAGTTTTGTGTCGGTGAGGTTAATTTAGGGCGTTGTGTAATGTTTTGATCATTAGAATTAGAATTCCCAGGAGTTTGTACAGCAGGCAATATGTTTTCCTTCTTAGATTCGTTAGGTTCACAGAATGGGCATATCCAGGCACGTTTTAATTCATCGGACGGCTTTGAGAGGTTCACGCAGATGTAGTGATAGGGGTGCTCGCATATAGAACACTTTATATGGGCGGCTTTTACCGGCTTGTTACAGTTAAAACAGTTATTAACCATGTTGTTTCGTAAATATTGACGATGTGCGTTTGATATTATTAACGCTAAATACCTACTGCCGGTGTTCTGCGCGCCGCGCAGGTGTTTGTAAGTGCGTGCAATCTGCGCAACTATCTCAAATCAAATTTTGGTTTAAGGAGTATCAAGCGCTTCAAGCGTTAGCAAGCGTCATGAGCCGGGTAGAAAAGCGATGAATATGCTTGAAGCCAACTCAGGCGTCGCTGTGCGACGTGCTCGGAACAAAGGTCGTAAGCGCCGTGCAATACGCGTAAGCGACGCGTATTGCACGGCGCTTACGACCTTTGTTCCGAGCACTCAATGAAGAGAGTCAATGAAGTTCACGGAACACAAAAACTTTTGAATTTTTTTAACGATATTGCGATAAAATGTTGTTATAAACTAATTATCTGGTAGAATTAGCTTTAGACACTATATCACTAGGACAGTGAGAGTTATGTAAACAGTTATTTTGTAAAATATCACTGTGATTTGCACTTTAAACACAATTTTCTGATTTATATTGAGAGTAATCGGACGTGTGATGTGTACTTGACGGACGCGACGACGGAACTCTTAACGACGGACGGAACTAAAAAGCTGGAAATAAAAAAAGTTATTTAAAAAAATAAAAAACCCGACTGCGGTAAAAAACTGAAAAGCTGAAAACAAGCCCATTTTAAATTAAATAAAAGTTGGAAGCACGCGGGACCCATATCATTTTTATTGTATTTTCAAATTCAAATGGGTCCCGCCTGCTTCCAACTTTTATTTAATTTAAAATGGGCTGGTTTTCAGCTTTTCAGTTTTTTACCGCAGTCGGGATTTTTATTTTTTTATGTTTGTTTCTTATATTTAAATTATGTCTTTCACTTTTTTATTGTAAAGATGTAGATGTTTTCTTACTTGCATAAATTATGTTCATAAATAAATTGTCATGGTACCATCATTATAATATTAATCGTTTTTAAATAGTTCCCTAAGAGGTTCGCGGCGATATAGTTTGTATATGGCTCTTATGGCTCTCTTTTGCAAAATATTAATTGATTCAATGTTAGCAGTCTGACTCATAGTAAAATGCCATACGACATAATGCTGTGGGAGTTGCTAAAATAGACCAAACGCGCGGTTTCTACAGCTGATAACCGTCGAATCTTTCTAACGACATCAGCGGCCGAACTTAGTCGCCATTAATAGCTGTTATATGAGATCCCCATTGCAATTTCTCGTCTAGCGTGATTCCTAGGAAAACTGCAATACATTTTAGTTTTTCTCCATTTAATATGATGTCACATTCGCTAGGTCTAACATTAGGTAATATCAATCTACGCATTTGGTTTTTATTTAATTTAATACCAAATTATTTACAATCAACCAATCTTGGACATAAAGAATCCAAGATCAAATCCAATTAAAATATCAATCAATTGGTTAATTTCCAATGCGGCTTATCCTTTATCCTTTGATAAAGCATGCGGTACAACGTGAAAGCAAACATGAAACGAATTGTCCGGTTTACTTCGATATTTTGTTGTGTAAAGCTACTTACAAAATTATGAATAAATCAAAGTATGAAGTAAATCGCTTCACATCCGCATCGCGTGACGACATAAGCATGATACAATGTTCGCCGATTGTAAACGTAACTTTGTTGACCCCGCAGTAAACCAACAGTACCCGTATGGTAATGTTACACTAAAACGTTGTTGATTTATGTCGGAAGAATACAAAGGAAATGGACGCGTTTATTGGTTGGTTTACATTTCTTTTTATAGTGCGATGTTTATTAGGTTTCTAAACTGTAACTTTCAATAAAAGTACATTTATTTATTTATTTTATTTTTTAATTAAAACAGTTTAACCCTTGTGAAGGCCGCAGGAACCCGTTGCATGCGAGAAGCACAGAACCGATCGAAGTGGAGGTGCTTGGGGGAGGCCTATGTCCAGCAGTGGACGTCTTTCGGCTGAAATGATGATGATGATGAAACCCTAAATAAAAAACATACATACTACATACTCAGCCTATAATGTCCCACTGCTGGCTGGGACACAGGCTTCCTCTCTGTGAGAGGTCATCATCATCATCATTTCAGCCGCTGGACATAGGCCTCCCCCAATTTTGGGGGGGTTTGCCATAATCGCCACGCTTGGCAGGCGGGTTGGCGATCGCAGTATGGTATGATGGTGTAAAGCACAGAGAACGCTGCTGCCCACTCTCCGGTCTCCCTTAGTCGCCTTTTACGACACCCACGGGAAGTATGGGGTGGTGCTATTTTTTAAGTCCGGCAAGTGAGAGGAGACTGTGAGAGGTGGTGGGCCGTAATGCATCACACGGAGCCAGTGCGGGTTGGTAGATATCACATGCCTTCGAATTTTTGGTTCTAGGACATGCCGGGTTTCCTCACGATGTTTTCCTTCACCGTTTTGAGAGCAGTGGTGATGATAATATAATTTACACAAAGTAAAGTGCCTGTCGGGGTTCGAACCTATGACCTATAACTCGTAAGTCGCAGCCGTGAACTCTGGGCCACCACTGCTCTATAAAAGACAGTTTGTATATATGTTACGGTTAAAAGCCGAAGTGCGGCTACACTTAGTTTTAGCCGGGTACCTACAACTAGGTGCATCCTACGTCGACGGAGCTCCTACTTCTGTGTAAGGGTTTAAAGTAACCTAACCAAACTTAACCAACCTCGGGGTGCCCTTCGCTAGCTCTTGCATCCTACGTCGCCTATCGACCGACCGCAAGCATGCAATAGATTGTAGCAGAATTTCTATCGAAGCGACTCGTGCTTTACTTGTGTAAACCAAGTGTAGAAACAAGCTGTGAATGTATATACGAAGACGAGTAGCGGAGCACATCACACACACAAACACACACGCACGCACACACTTCCGACTTTGCCATTGTCTCGGATGGTACCGAGAGCTACTGCGCTTACACACAAATTCACAGCATGTTTGTACACTTGTTAACCACAAGTAAAGCGCTCGTCACTAGTGAGATAAAAATTCAATTAAGAGCGTTCACGCCGTACGGATTTTCATACAAATTTTCAAGCCCTTATTTTTCGAAGTTAATGAACCGATTTTAATGAAACTTCATACGCATATGCAGGATATAAAGGTCTAAAAAGTTAGTAGAGAACATTCATTTTCGAAATGTCTTATTTAAAAAAAGATGACTGGAAATCTCTGTTTCTATGTAAAATTTAAAATCGGTCTAATTTGGCTGTAACACTATTTTTCGAAAATGTTCTCTTCTAATTATTTAGACCTTTGTATCCTGTTTATGCGTATGAAGTTTCATTAAAATCAGTTCATTAATTTCGAAAAATAAGGGTTTGAAAGTTTGTATGAAATGCCGTATGGCGTAAACGCTCTTAAAATATTACAATTAAACTCTAAAACCTCCCATATTACTACATGCAACCCTCACTAACCTAAAAATCAGATTACCTGCTAAAGTGCCCTAAACGGTTCCACCGTGCATCAAAGGGCTGCAAATAAAAGTGAATATGCACCGTCCGGGAAGCGAACCCGCGCCCGCACCGGTGCATTACCGTGCTGCACGTAATTGCATTTTGACATGACGCGAGCAAAAGCGCTTGATGTGGGGCCATGAAAACGGTGATAAAGGATTCCCAATGGAAGTTTGATATTGGTAAGGATTCCCTTTAATAATCTTACTCAAAAGGTCATCAATGGAGTGTCACCAAAATAATCATCACACAATGGCTAAAATCTCAGCCTAGAAGCTTTAAGAGAGATACTTTATTTGGTAACATTATGAATTATAAAATGGCGAAGACAGTCCGTGTTTTTCTTTTTTCCGCTGCATTACGTAGGTACAATCAAAGAGATTGGGATTGAATTTGGATTGGATTGATGGGTATTTTAGCACAGACAAAAAAATTACTGAAAAATGCTTCACCAATGGGATTTGATACAATTAACTTATCAGTCAACTGTCCATTCTGTTATCCTTTTATGATTCTGCCAAAGTGGCCTTTTTAGGGTCCCTGGTAAAGTAAAACAATATGAAATCTATAGTGTTGACTTTAAGTTCAATTAGTCATGTCTCCTAATTTGATCCGGTCATCTTTACCGATATCAGCTCTTAGATCAGTACCAAAAAGCAAAAAATTCACATTCAAAAAGTATTTTTTAACCAGTAACCCGCTATTTTCCTAGCCCCATCCTAATTGCGACCCCCGTGCACCTTTATCGTTCCCGCTAAGTACACCAGTGTCGCTCGGAGTAGTTTTATTGCGCTCACTCTCATCTGCCACAGATTAAATACGTGTATTCATTTGTCGAGGGTATTATGAAAATGTTATTACTAGAGTGAATTTGTGGTCCCACGTTGGGCGCCAATTTGGTAGCTATAATTTTTATTGTGTGTTTTGAATTCAAGAACGGAATTGTGTTTACTATTTTGAATTAATTAAGTTAAAGTAATTTACTAAAACTAGTTAAAATGTGTGTCGCAAAGGAGAGTATTTTTAAAGTCTTACTATTACATTGGGCGCCAAAATAATATCAATGGTGTTTAAGATTTATAATTAATTTAAAAACGAGACTGGATACAAATACGGTAAGAAAAATATAATTAAGATATTGAAGGAAGTGAAGGCCGCAGGAACCCGTTGGATGCGAGAAGCACAGAGCCGGTCGAAGTGGAGGTGCTTGGGGACGGCCTAAGTCCACCAGTGGACGTCTTTCGGCTGAAAAGATGACACGAAATGAAGGACACAATAGAAGTTTTATTGTTATTACGTCGAGGGGCGTTAATTATCTTTGCTTAATTTGATCAAAGTAGAAGTTTTGTGTAATTTAAATATAAGATAAAGAACCTAGAATACATAGGTGGTAAGTCTACAAAACCTACATTTGTAAAACCGCTACGCAAGCTACGTCGTAGCTCGTAGCGATATTGAAGATGATTTTATTATATATAGCCATCACATACTCTAAGGGATTATTTTAATATGATTACCAAAGAGAGTGCCGAGAGTGCAGTTGCTTGAATCGCGCCGCAACGTCAACTTCAAGGCGTTCGTGGTGCGAGTACCTACATGCTACCTGCACCTCGTCATGGCAGAGGACTTTTGGCCGCAAGGTGTAATGTTCCGTCGCTTCCGCGGACAAGTGCCACACGATCGCACAAAGACAGTGCTCGAGTGAAGTGTTTTACTAACATAGTTCTAAGTTTATACACTAACACACAATGTATTATTATAATATATATGTTAATCTGTAAGGTATTTGTCTATGGGCCAAAGTAGCCTGAAAATAAAGGTATTATTATATCCTTTATTTCATCGTATGTACATATAAATTATATTTTTAAATATTAGAATAAAAAACATAAAAACATTTAAAAATATAAAAAATAGTAGCCCACCGGTATCGGGAACAGGGTCCAAGCTACCGGCGGTCAGGGCTCCAGAGAGAGAAACCTCCTGACAATGCGAGCCGTGTCCAAAAGTACTGCTTTCTGGATCAAGCCCTTGATCCAGCTGCCCAACGAGAGCCTCCTCAGGTGTTGGTCGAGGCTCTTGGCTATTAGCCCATTGGCTGTCACGACTATCGGCACAATGATCGCTGAGTCCACATCCCACATGTCGACAACCTCGCGAGCCAAGTCAAGATACTTGATTTATCTTTCTCGGCTTTCACGAGGTTCTCATCATGCGGGACGGTTATGTCAACAATCATTGCGCGCCGCTCTCATCGATCCACCACCACTATATCAGGCTTATTGGCAACAATAGTCCTGTCAGTGATGATGGATCGATCCCAATATAATGAGATATTACCATTTTCGAGAACTGGGTCGGGCACATACCTGTAGTATGGCACCTCCGATTCCACAAGGCTGTATTTCAGAGCAAGTTGCTGATGGATTATCCTGGCTACAAGGTTGTGTCTATGCAAGTACTCTCCGTTAGCTAGACGAGAACACCCGGAGATAATATGCCTGATTGATTCTCCCGGCCGGTGGCATGCCCGACAGATGTCAACCGTGCCGTCTTTCACAATAAATCTCCGGTAATTGTTCGTCATCATCACTTCGTCTATGTATTATTATTATTATTAAAGCTTAATTTGGACTGAGAGCAATCTGATGCTGGCAATGTACATTAATACGCGTTAGTGTCGATGCCGTGGTAATATCGGGATAAAAAGTAGCCTATATGTTAATCATGGGTATCCACCTCCATACAACATTTTATCAAAATTGGTCCAGCCGTTTGAGCGTGAAGAAGTAACAAACATATAAACACACACAATCTTTCGCCTTTATAATATTAGTGTGATTTATCAAGTTCATCTAACTTAACAGACAGCTGGTGATGCTGTGGAGTTTGTTGCGCCACTACTTCCAGCTAAATAATAACAATCTTTATTATAATACACACAAGATTCATGGTACACAAGAGCAGAAGTACAAAGTAACATGGTATATCTACATAAATCTAAACAGATCATGTAACCCTGTCTCCTAAACTAGGTAGTCCTGTATCTTAGGAGACAGTGTTAGGCCATACAGGGCGGTAAGTCATGTAGGTATAGCGGCAGCCAGGGAGTTTAGCGTGAGGGTGGTAAGGTAATACATTTGTGTGCCGGTGTGTAAATGTGTTTGAGTGTAAGTGTGTGAGTGGGTGACAACAAGGATGTGTAAGTGTATGAGTGGTGAGTGTGGGGGTGTGAGCGTACTTCTAAGGGTGCGTGTGAGAGAGAGAGAGCGGGTATGCAGTGATTAAAGGTAGCTTGAAAAAGCACTAGGAATCGGTGAAGGGCGGGCCCGTTTTAGGGGCCTGCATTATGCAATTTTCGCATTCAAAAAGTACTGATTCTCAGCCTAGTTTGAATAAATGGATTTTGATTCTGATTTTGATGAATAATAATCACACTACTATTAACATATAGGCTACTTTTTATCCCGATATTCCCACGGGATCGAAAACCGCGGGGCGCAACTAGTAAAATTATAAATTACTGACATAGTGTTTATTTTTGTTTGACACGATAACCTGGGAAAAGCAAACTTATGTTCATGGAATCCCCGCCCCGCGCGCTAGCGATAGGACGTGTCTCGTGTGCCCTCTGTGATTTTAAATCATTTTACTAAATTCCAACGAAATTACCTTATAAGTTTTCGGTTACATTTGCATAAATCACTATAAT
The DNA here is from genome assembly GCA_916614155.1 of Mesoligia furuncula. Classification (NCBI taxonomy): domain Eukaryota; kingdom Metazoa; phylum Arthropoda; class Insecta; order Lepidoptera; family Noctuidae; genus Mesoligia; species Mesoligia furuncula. The sequence goes on along the minus strand of OU744807.1, from coordinate 2,154,295 downwards.
ACAACGTAAAATTCACGCATAAACAATAAACTGTTTGTAGACAAGTCTGCTTTGGTGCTTCGAGTTTTAAAATAACGTTAAAGTGAATGTGGCAATCGAGCAGTGACATACACAATGACCCTGAATGTCGTCACTCAACGTCCTTTCTCTTTTTTATCATAAGAGTTGAAAGCTATTAGCTATTTTGCAGTACTAGTTAACAGTTTACTTGGCGTGTTGGCGAAGAGCTCTGGTCATAATTGCAGTAAACGCCCCAGGTCTGAGGTTCGATCCCGACGAGGCGCCGCACTTTTTGTGTTTTTAAAAATTATCTGTTGTTACCAAGTAGATGCAAAAGATGTCGACACCTAGAACCCCACCAAATCATAATATTCCTTCACGTTCCGAGTCGGACATCACCAAATTGTTCGCTAAAGATGAGTTGTCAACCAATGCTACAACTAATATTACCCAAAGAACAAATAAGCGCCGATGTCCCTCAGGTGACGACATTACTAGCGACTATTTGACCGACTTCAAGAACGAAATAAGAGATATGATACAAAACATGACTACCTCACAAAATACCCGTTTGGACAAACTAGAAAGCTATATAATCGAAATAAAAACCTCAAACACTAAGATAGAAGAGACTTTTACGGAAATGGAAAAAGCTGTGAACTCTTTTTCTGAACAGTTAACCTCACTTGAGGTAAAGATTGCAAGCCTGGAAATAGAACGTAACTCCATAGTAACTAAATTAACTGCACTGGAAGAAAAGGCGGAGTCCTTCGATCGTGCCCTCGTAAAAACTTGCATCGAGCTTCGCAACGTACCCAAGAGAGCGAAAGAAACTAAAAAGATGCTTTATGACGCCTTACTGGAACTTTCAAAACAACTCGAAATAAAATTACAAGTGTCCGACATACGCGATGTATCACGACAGCCTTCAAAAAAGAAACTCCAAATTCTACCCTAACAGTCGAATTTACGAACACGCTGACTAAAACCAACTTTTTGTCAGCTGTTAAGGACTACAACAAAATGAATCCAAACAACAAGTTGAACTCAACGCATCTGGGTATAGAAGCTCCAAAAACGCCAACTTACGCTGCGGAACAATTAACTCCCAACTCAAAACGAATCTCTTACCTGGCTCGTAACTATGCCAAGATGAACCAATACATGTTTTGCTGGACCGCGGACGGGCGCATTCTGATGAAGAAGAATCCTGACAGTCCCTCTATTGTTATTAAAAGTGAATTACAAATCCAAAAGATGTCTGAACCGACTGCACCTGACAATGTATGACTAGGTCATCCTTTGAGAAATGTAATTTTTCTGTTAACGGTTATTTCTGCAACTACTTTTAATTTTGTTATTACTTTATCTGCCATATTAATTAGGCTAGTATTTGTAAACTACTGCACACCAAACTCCACCAGAAACCCTTTATACAATTCTCATTTAGTAAAACTTTTTCCTAGCAAAAAGTTTAAACACTATAACACTACACAATGCTCACATTCACTCATATTAACCGTCCCTATGTTCTCACTGCCTCAATCCTATAACCTTATATATTACACTCTAATACCCTTATTTTCATACAACTATGTCTAATTCGATATATGATGTAATGTCTGATCTTGACCAATTTTCTGTATCTGAAACTCACAGTTGTACCCCCGAAGCAACGAAATCATACGTTAAGAACGAAAGTGTCTGGCTTACTACTTTAACGCAAAATATCCGATCAATTAACTGTAATTACTTAAACCTCCAAACCCTAATTCATCGTATGAATATTGACTGTGATCTTCTGGTCCTAACAGAATGCTGGCTACCATGCTCAAGTAACTCGTGCATTCCCACTCTACATAATTATACCACATACAAAACAACCAAACACCTTAATCAGAGCGACGGGGTAGTTGTCTATGCTAAGTCAGATATGATAACCACTTGTGAAGAGCCCGACTTTCTTGAATCAGCCTCGTGCTTACTTGTGAAGATAAATTCAGAAGTGGCTATACTTTGTATTTACCGCTCCCCCTCAAACGACAACATTTGTTCATTCCTTAATGCACTCAATAACATTATTCCATCTCTCACCACTTACAAATCGGTTATCATAACTGGAGACATTAACTTGGATATCAAACCTGAAACCCAAGATTCACGAGCCCACGAATATCTCAACACCCTGGCGTATCACGGATTTCTACCAGCCCATACACATCCAACGAGAGGCAAAAACTGCCTAGATCACATTATGATTCGATCCACAGGTACAATTCTTACTCTAGTTTACGATACAACGGTAACAGATCATTGTTCTTCCCTTTTGTGTGTAAATACGCAAAACAAAAAATCTGAATCAACCCCCTCAAAAATGATATCTAAGGTAGACTATAATGCACTTTATAAAACTATGAAAAACCTTGACTTTACCCCCCTTTTTCTTATCTCTGACCCAGACAACGCTATAGACAAACTTACACAAATAACGAAAAATGCCTTAAATGAATGCACGACATTTGTCAAAGTTCCTTCAAGTAAAAGGATATTGAAACCGTGGATTACGCCAGGGTTGCTGCGTTGTATCCGGAACCGTGATTCTCTTCACAAAAAAGTTAAGCAGTCACCAGACAATCAAACTCTACTTATCACATATAAGCGATACAGAAATTTTTGTACAACACTTTTGAAAAAAATAAAAAGAAAATTTGATTCCGAAGAACTAAATAAGGCAGTCCACAACCCCAAAAAACCATGGGACTCTATAAAAACCATCACCAATTCACAGAAAAAGAGGAACTCCTCCAACCAACTGTTAACTCACTCTCACTCGCCCAGACAGTCTTGCAATGATGTAAACGAATTCTTTGTCAACATAGGGAAAAAACTCGCAGAAAATATAAAGACCACACAAATCCACTCAACTCCCCCTCAAACTACAAAGTTCAATAAATCGTTCGTTTTAGAACAGACAGATCCTGACGAAGTTATAAGTACCATTAACCAGCTAAGGGTTAATGCTGCTACTGGTTGGGATGGCATATCCCAAACCTTCCTAAGAAGATACGCACGGACCCTTGCACCTATACTATGCCACATTTTCAACCTTTGCTTTCATTCAGCTATTTTCCCATCTTCTTTTAAAAGAGCAATTATTCATCCTATCTTCAAGGGTGGTGACGGAACATTACCAAACAACTATCGCCCAATAGCTGTTCTTAGTGCACTGTCGAAGGTACTTGAACGCCTCTTAAACAAGCGATTAGTCCTATACCTCGAGCATTTCAAACTGTTATCTCCCCAGCAGTTTGGCTTTCGCAGGAACAAATCCACTTGTGAAGCAGTCCATATGTTAATTGGTAATATAGTACAGAACTTAAATACTAACAAGAAGGTTCTCACTATATTCTTAGATCTTGCAAAAGCATTTGACACCGTTCCCGTCTCCACTCTTCTACTCAAGCTTGAAAGTTTAGGTGTCAGAGGGTCTTCACTTGATCTCTTCAAGAGTTATCTTACTGACCGCACACAATTTGTCACTATAGATGATTACAAGAGTGAAGAGCTACCCATTCAGTATGGTGTACCACAGGGTAGCATTTTGGGACCCACACTCTTTCTTGTGTTCATCAACGACCTTTGCAATCTTCCAATTCCAAATGCCACAATAGTTTCTTTTGCAGACGATACTGCCATCACTTTCACCGCAAATTCTTGGTCGGATCTCCAAGTTACTGCACAAGACGGCTTTAATTCCGCCTTGAAGTGGCTTTCCTCTCATACCCTTACTCTCAATGCCAACAAAACTAACTTCATCACCTTTTCAATGACCAATACTTCCCAGCCTAAAATCCCAATCTCTATAAAAGCTCATTCTTGTCCCACTCAAAATCAACTTAATTGTCAATGTCCCACCTTAACCCCAGTAGAGCAGGTGAGATATCTTGGTATAGTTCTGGACAAAAACCTTAACTTCAAATCCCATATTAACACCCTCACTGGTCGCATACGAAAGTTAATTTACATTTTTAAAACCCTGCGCCATGTAGCCAACCCGTTTATCATCCGAAACGTTTACTTTGCTCTTTGTCAGTCCATCCTAATCTATTGTATATCATGCTGGGGTGGTGCTGCTAAAACTATACTTAAGCCTCTGGAGGTCGCACACAGAGCTATTTTAAAAGTGGCTACGTTCAGACCGATACTCTCCCCAACTATCGAACTATATCAATCATGTAGCGTACTTAATGTAAGGCAACAATATATTTTACACATAATCCTTCTGCAACATCGTCGAACACCATTCAAAAAAATCTCCAAGCGCCGCAAAGACCTAATCTGCACAATTCCACCTACACGCACAGCTTTTATAAAAAGGTTTGCTCTCTATCTTGGCCCATCACTCTACAATAAAATTAACGCGAAAATTCCGATTTATGGCTTAACAAACTTTAACTGCAAAAAGACTGTTCGCACCTTCCTTTTAAACCTTACCTATGACGAAACGGAAGAATTCCTAAAAAAGTGATTACTCAAACACATACATCCATCACACACTACATAAATTAGCAAAACACTCACCACACTAACAGTATACACACTACACCAAATTACTGAACAATTTTTTATTTATACTCTCTTTTTTTTTTTTTTTTCTGAACTCTCATTTATTTTGTGTTTTCAGATTTTGCTATTTTTAAATTCTAGTTATTCTTGTTTTGGTTAATAACCTAATTTTAATAATATAATATCATTAGTAGCTTTCTGTAATGATTTATAATATAGTATATTTAACACGTGCTTATAAGTCAACCATTTATGACGGGGATCGGAACTGTTTCTCTTAAACACAGGTTATTCTGTAACCTATCTAGGAGAGCAGTACGGCACCCACTAACTAGATTAAGAAACTTTGTGCTTTATATTATATTATCTTAGCATGTCATCTAGTCCTAGTTGAAGAATAAATCTTATTATTATTATTATTATTATTAGTCTTTTGTAAAGTTTTACATGATAAATGTATCCAAAAATAACATATTAACTCAGGCATCATCGACGCGCAAATTGTAAACATGAATTCAGCACATGATTCATCATCATCTGCCTGCCTTTTCCCAACTATGTAGGTGAAACCCTAACTACGAATGAATAGGCGTGACGACAGTATCAAATAATCAAAAATTTAATGATGTTAGGGGAAAATACATATTAAAAGGATTTAAAACAGTGATTTAATTTAATTTAAAAACTTGAGATTAATCGGATTTTCACAAAAATAAAAGATTCAAATACTGCAGTCGGCCATTTTGACTGAAACACCAATCACAGCGCATGACGTCACGGGTATGTAAACATCACTGTGGTTCACAGAGTACACTATAGATAGTAGGTATGCTGACAACATTTGATTTTTACCTAGGCGTGACATCAGATCCGACGCCATGACACTGTGAGCTGTTTTCGCGCCCTATTGAAAAAATATTAGAAAAATGGCTTCAAACTTCGTTAAACTTTAGTTTATTACCGATATATAGGTGTTTTCGTAAATAGTAAATGTGTACGTACATTACGGAAGAGGATTTGAAAATCATTCGTCATGCCTATTCTCTTAAATGATGGTGAATGCCATCAAAGTCACAGGTCAAAGTTGTGCAGTTTAGAAGAACAACGCAATCACACAGCATACACGGAAAGCGTTATAAATATGAATACTATTTTAAAGATATAACAGTTAGGCAAATGGTTATTTACTAAATTAGTTGTAACTGCTGCTCAGATAATTAAGAATTACTACCATCATCATCTGCCTAACCTTTTCCCAACTATGTTGGGGTCGGCTTCCAGTCTAACCGGATGCACCTGAATACCAGTACTTTACATGGAGCGACTGCCTATCTGACTTCCACAACCCAGTTTCTGAGTATTATGATAGGTACCCCTTGATAAGACTGGTTGTCAGACTTTCGGGCTTCTGACTACCCGTAACGACTGTCAAAGATCCACGAATGACAGCCGGGACCAACGGCTTAACGTGCTTTTCGAGGCACGAAGGGGTCACGGTATGTAAAGATGGTCACCCATCCACAGACCAACCGCGGCAAGCGTAGCTTAACCTGATCGATCGACCTGTGCGGCTGTTATTATTTAGCTACGGGTCCCTCCAATTCAGCTCATGAGTCTAGACCATTATTTTTTCAGTGATCTTTTTTGTATAACCGATGAAAAATTTCAGCGCAGGATTCTTTAGAATCATGTATTTACTGTATCCATGGTTACAGTTTGTGCGTTAATGGCCCTGTTACCTCGTATATTAAAATCTGTTTGAGTGCAGCTGAATACAATTTTCTGCTGGACCGTGACAAGGCTCGCATAAATATTCATAAGCTAGCTGTGCCGAACTCAATCAAAAAGCTAGTTTAGCTGTATAACATACAGACAGATTGACAACTTTTGCGTATATCTATGTCCTATCCTACTTCCTACTAATCACACTAATATTACAAAGGCGAATGTTTGTGAGTGTGCGTGTGTGTGTTTATATGTTTGTTACTTCTTCACGCTCAAACGGCGGGACCAATTTTAATCAAATTTTGTATGGAGGTAGCTGACACCCTGGATTAACATAGAGGCTACTTTTTATCCCGATATACCCACGGGATCGACATTTATGCGGGTGAAACCGCGGGGCGCATCTTGTTAGTTTGTGATGATTGATGGATAGATGTTTGTTACTCTTTTAAGTAAAAACTGCTGAAACTAAAACAGATTTGGATGAAATTTGGCACACAGATAGTTTATAATCAGAATTGATATATAGGAAACTTTTTATCCCGATGTTCCCACGAGATCGAAACCTATGCGGGTGAAACCGCGGGGCGCTCCCAGTAATTATTATAAATTTAAATCGTTTTTCGTGTCTGTCTGTGTGACCGCATTATTCTTCTAAACTATGCAACGGATTTTGATGCAGTTTTTACCATCATTTTGAGAATTTATTTCGGGAGGTTTGTGTACCTATATAAAACATTATTTTTATTTTGTTAATTTTGTATTTTGTGTTTCACGAACTGTGTCCTAAATAAACTTTATTCTTTCTTTTTTTCTTTCTTCTAATATTAAAATTTGTATAATAAAGACATCCCGATGGTTTTTACGAGATTTATTCAGATTTTTGTTAAGTAGACTAGCGAGTCTACCTATTAGGAATCTTAAATTCACTGACAGACAACGCATCTGCCAAAATAAATCACTGGGTCTTGAAGTAAGACATTTTGCGCAGGAGTTCCATAAATAACAAAAGTTAGTACTAAGGAAGACATTTCGAAAATTCGATTCCCTGAAGGCGTTAAATAGGGATGAAAGTTTGAAAGGAAGTTAGTTATTTATGCTGATGGGAAACCCCATGGGGCCCACGGTTTGTTTCGACTGTACATTCAAGACGTATTGCGTTGCTAATAATTACAGTTGTTGAGAATCTCTGGAACTGGGGGAAATGGGACTGTCTCGACATCATGCCACAAATACAAAATATCAACTTGGTGAATCCGGAATTCAATAGCAGCCGACCAGTAGATCTGCTATTTGGAGCAGATGTTTATTCCCAGATCATGCTAGGACGACTGATCAAAGGCCATGACGTCATATGACCGTCGCATAACAAACATAGTTTAGGCTGGCTACCATGTCACACATCAAAACTACAAAGTTACAATGGATGTTGGTGTTCAACAATCTGAAGGATATACAGTACAGTTTTGGAATTCCAAAGATATCAAAGACCGAGCCGTCTTCTTAGTGGAACAACATTGAATAACTTTATCTATCTCTCACACATTACATCAATGGTGGATAGAAGAATACGCAAAGGACCAATGAGGTCTCAATATAAAAGCCAACTTTATACATGTGGCTACAAAACATCCTTACTTAAAATTCTATGGGTCCTCTCATATATAATAGATTACCAATACAGCTAAAAGACTTACCCATCACCGAATGTAAAAAACAGTTAACAAAATTGTTGTTAGACAAATGTTACTACTTTTTTTTTTTTTTTTGCGGATGGGAAATCATCAAATAACTCCTCCCGCTCTGGGTGGAGCGGAAGGGAGTGTCAGACTCTTACTGACTAGAACCCACCCGTGTTCCTTCCTTAGCCCTTTATGTTCCGGGCCAGCGGTAACCCTTTCGGACAATCCCGCTGACCCCCGTACATAAACTGTATCCCCGTTTTTCACCCCCACAGGGGTGGAATTTCGTAAAATTGTTTGGGATGTGTTCACTACTCGACTCAAAGATTGTTTATACCAATTTTCGAGTTAATTAAACCACGCAGTAAAGTCTTCACCTATAAAATTAACTTTTCATCCTGTTGGGGGTAAATTTTCGAAAAACGATGATACACGTTATTCTTTATTTTCGGTTTTAAGTATAAATACTGAGTTTCGAGTTAATCGGACCACGCGTTAAAATTCTTCCATACAAACTTTGACACCTCCCAATCCCCCTTCAGGGGGTAGTTTATAAAAAAAAGCCAAACTTCATAATTTATTTAGATAAGTATTCGTGCCAAGTTTAATGGTTATTAACTCAAAGAATAAGATTTTTCATACAAACAAAATCCCCTCTTTTCACCCCTTAAAGGTTAAATTTCCAAAAACCCCTTCTTAGTGGATATCTACTCTTCACAAAGAACACACCCTCCAAAATTAATTTCTCTATTCGCGGTACCGACTAGCGTTTTAGGCTGTGCGTTGATATATCAGTCAGTCAGGACAAAATTTCATCCCCCTTTTCACCCCCTTAATGCATGAAATTCTAACAACACCGTTGTGTTAGCTTCCAATCATAAGCCTAGATAATAAATTTAGTGATTTTTACGTCGAAAATTAATGACTTTCTATACACAACTTCATCCCCCTTTTTAACCCTTCGGGGGTGGAATTATCAAAAACGCTGAGACACGTATAAATAAATTTTCAATTGTCAGCCTAAATACAAAATTAGAAGATCCTAACTTCAAAACTGTCGGACTTTCATATAAACTTCCATCCCCTATTTTAACCCTTTAGGGGTTGAATTCCCAAAAGCCCTTTCTTAGTGGATACTTACTCTTCATAAAGAACACACCTTCTAAGTTTCAAGTCTCTAGGTCCAGCGGTTTGGGCTGTGCGTTGATATATCAGTCAGTCAGTCAGTCAGGACTTTGAATTTTATATATATAGATAAATGCTTTGAGTTTGAGTTTGACACGACGCAGTATTATTTATCTGAATATAATGCAGTTGGAAGACCGAAGATTGATTAGGATTGATAATCGTTGATCAAAAGTTATAATCAAATAAATTGTAGTAGTAATCGTATCACCTACAATTTAAGTAAAGCAATAAATGTCATCAGCCCAGCTTGCTAAGAGGCTGAGATTTGGCACAGATTACATCTCCGCTTGCCAAACTAACGTTGCATAATAAATATGACGGTTCATATTTGAATGTAGCACGACTAAGTCCGGAATAAAATATTAGTAAACGAATTTACTCTGTTAACTTAGGCAGTAAGTCGACCAGGTTTATGAACGTAAATGAATCAAAAGGAGTAAGAAGTAAGGATCGTAGCGGGTGGCGTTCATCTGCCTACCCCCGTCGAAAAAAACCGGGCAAGAGCGAGTCGGACTCGCGCACCGAGGGTTCCGTAACATCCGGGTTTATGTTTATGAAATTAAATGTTTTATTTTTTATTTTTGAGTTGATTGAATGAATGGTAAATTGCGGTTTACGATTTATGACGTATTAAAAAAAAACTACTTACTAGATCTCGTTCAAACCAATTCTCGGTGGTAGTTTACATGGTAATGTACATCATATATATTTTTTAGTTTTATCATTCTCTTATTTTAGAAGTTACAGGGGGGGGGGGGGACAAGTGTCTCTCGCGCAAACTATTCAGTTTAGAAAAAAATTATATTAGAAACCTCAATAGCATTTTTGAAGACCTACCCATAGATACCCACACGTAAGGGTTTGATGAAAAAAAAAATTTTTGAGTTTCGGTTCTAAGTATGGGGAACCCTAAAATTTTTTTTTTTCTATTTTTGTGTGAAAATCTTAATGCGGTTCACAGAATACATCTACTTACCAAGTTTCAGCAGTATAGTTCATTTAGTTTCGGAGAAAAGTGGCTGTGACATACGGACGGACAGACAGACAGACAGATAGACGGACAGACAGACAGACAGACATGACGAATCTATAAGGGTTCCGTTTTTGCCATTTGGCTACGGAACCCTAAAAACCATGAAGCGCGAGTCGGACTTGCGCACCGAAGGCTCTGTACAAATTTGTAGGTATGTAAATATAAAAAAAAATATTGTAATGTAACTACAAAACGGTTTTCGGATTGTATCCTTTATTTGTGTTACATGATATTGCTTCTTGCCAAATTTTATGATTCTAGGTCAACGGGAAGTACCCTATAGGTTTTGATTTCGGAACATAAACGCCCGTATCTTTTGATTGCGTTGACTTAGAAGTTTGATTTTTTCACAGCTTCAAGCTTCAAGGGATTGCTGAGTAACTTGATAACTATACGCGTTCCTGAGAAAAAGGGTCTTGACTGACGGACAGACAGACAGACAACGAAGTGATCTTATAAAAGTTCCGTTTTTAGGGTTCCGTAGTTCTGACAAGGAACCCTTATAGTTTCGTTATATCCGTCTGTCTGTCTGTCAGTCTGAGGTTTTGCTAAGAGGCCGTTAGTACTAGAAAGCTGTAATTTTGTAGGAGTGTGTATATCAATTACGCCGTCAAAGTGGTAAAATAAAACCAACGGGTTACGTTTTCATTCGAGTACCTACACAAACGAACTTTGTTTAATTTTCGAATTATAATTTTGTGAATTGAAATAATAACTTGGCAGCAATCGTACTCTTATTTTTTAGCTTTAGGGGAAGAAAGTGGTTATTATTAGTTAATGTCTAATCTGTTTAAATAATTAGTTATCTTTGAAAATCAATATTTTGTCATTAGTTTAGTATCGCTATTCGATATCAGGGTGTTGTGCCGTGACGTAATTTTTAAGGTATGACCTCCGTGGTTACGTTACGTGTTAAAGTTTTGTTTTACTCCGGATAACCTTGTTATATATTTTTCAAATTTAAAGTCGTTTTTTGTTATTATAACCTCCTAATATCTTTACCATTACTTACATTCAGAATAAAGAACAACAGAATCGTACTATATTGTGATAACGGGCTACTACGGAACCCTACACTGAGCGTGGCCTGACACGCACTTGGCCGGTTTTTCATTTTGCGATTATAACCAGTTTCTCTCGAAGATTTTTACGCAATTTTTTTTTTACGCTATACAGCTGACTTTTTCCGCCGTATTCTCTTCGGTTTTCTATTATTATGGTAACCTATTAGAATGGTAATTCTTCGTGGTATTCCTCAAAGCGCAACTATTTTTAAGCGCAACCAACTAAGCGCAACTAAATTATTCCTCGAAGCGCAACCAGGCGATCACGTCTCCTCGAGAGAGCCGCACACGAAAGTACGTCACATTTACATACACGAACAAATGGATTGGTGAACGCAATCATGGTAATGTGTAGTACAATACTTTGACATTACATTAGCCGCCAACCAATGTGAAAATAAACTCGTAATATGATTTGAGAATAAGGGCTGATTTATATTGACACATTATTTGATAATCTAGCGTTCGAATTCAGGACTGGATCGCCCATCAGATACTGTGGGTCTAGCACGAACGCATGAAGTAAATTTAACGTACCTAGGCAGCTCTTAAAATTGATAATACTCGTTTTACTCATTTAAGACTTTATTCATTTGTTAAACATATTATTAATATATTTGTTGATTAGTTCAGGGAGAGAGCCTCCCGTCTCAGCCGCCGCGGGGGACGCCCCAGGCGTCGGGAGCCGCGTAACGACTCCCAGCCACCGTAGGCACGGGCCTGCGGGCGGCGAGTAATGGGTAACTCACCGTCCGATCAGGACCAGGCCCGTGCCGGACGGCGCGTACGTGTTCCACGCGCGCCTCAAAGAGATGTCAGCATCGAGGACCCCTTTGGGCCGAAGCCTGCCGGGCCAGCGGGATTGTCCGAAAGGGTAACCGCTGGCCCGGAACATAAAGGGCTAAGGAAGGAACACGAGTGGGTTTTAGTCAGTAAGAGTCTGACACTCCCGCTCCACCCAGAGCGGGAGGAGTCATTTGATGATTTCCCATCCGAAAAAAAAAAGACTTTATTCATATATTGCATATATGCATAATCAGCCATAATGTTCTAACTGCTGGAAGACAGGCCTCCTCTCTGTCGGATGTATGGTGTTATTCAGAATAAACGGGATTACAGTCCACACGTGAAAGCATAATATTACCGTGGCATAATCCCTCATATCTTTTAACACTTTGCAAAAATGTGCGTGGGTAAGTCTGTCCTCTGTATAAACTCAGTCTGAATAAAGCCCCGTTTACACGATTTAAGTTTCTTGCCAAAACGCATAATCAACCTCCCACTACTGGGACACAGGCGTCCTCTCTGTGAGAAGGAATGGGCCGTAATCCACCACGCGGGCCCAGTGCGGGTTGCGAGATGTCACAAGCCTTCGATCTTTTTTTGGTTCTAGGCCATGCCGGTTTCCTCACGATGTTTTCCTTTACCTTTTTGAGAGCAGTGGTGATGAAATAATTTACATAAATTAAAGCTCCTGTCAGGGTTATGACCTACAAACTCGTAAGTCACGGCCCTTTCCATCGGGCCACCACTGCTCTTGCAAAAACTAGGTTTTGCAATTGCCAAAACGATAAATATCTAGGATAATTGTATTTTCTATTCAAAAGTCGTCCGAAATTACGAATCTGGGGGCACGGGAATGCCCCCACCAAGTCGAGCAAAAAGGGGCACGGCCGTACCATCCTTTTCTCGAAGCAGTTCAGGCCATTTTCGACACTCTATAACTTCGTTGTGGATAAAACTAGAGACCTGAATTTTCAGTAATCAAGCAGGCATTGTATAAACACGGTATATTTCAAATTTCATTTTTACGTCACGCGCTTACCTGTCGAAGTTGAACTAGATTGAAAACTGTTTACATTCGTCCTATTGGACGAATGTAAACAGTTTTCAATCTAGTACAACTAGTAGTAGTAGTAGTACTGGATTGTTATTACAATCCAGTGTGACTGGATTCCAGCGCTGGATCCGAACGTCATGGTCGTGAACGGGTGCCGTCAGTAGGGACTAGTCATCTCTTATTTGCTGCCACAGATAACTTTTTTGTTGTTGTTTTTATCTTGTTTTATTACGGACGCTTTTAACTTGCACGTCTTTCTACATGTATAATTTCAACATTAATGATGACGTAACCAATATTATGTTAAGTACAATTTTATTATTTAAAAGAGTTTCCATGGAGTTCCTTGCCCGTTCTTCTCCATAGGTACCTACTACGCTTTGAAATGGGCAACTAGCTTCATCTTTCTCACTGACCAACACCTTGACAGTTCAAAAATAATTAACAGTAATTAAAAGTATATAATTGACAGTGTTAAAGTCATTGGTTTGTTTGAAACAAATGCTTTGAATTTGAATCGTTTGAGGTTGAGCATGCTTACAAAACAGAGCACGCTAACTCAATAATCTAAATCATATTTTGTAAATTAATGAAACCGTAGCAAAGCACGATTATTTGGAACATGATTGTCTGTGAATGAGCCTTTGATGAATATTTACAAAATGATACGAGCACTTAGCGAGTTTCACGTAACTGCACACGAATGAATGAATACTAATTCTCTCATTCCTTTTCTATAAACCAGATTATCTGCGCGTATAATTTCGTTTTTGGAGTTCCGCGGGTATAAAGCAAAAATGAAATGTTGAAGATTTTGGGATATCTAGCTAATGATGAACGGTTGAACTCGAAAGTCTAAAAAAAATGGTTAATGGTTACTATTTAGTCGTCGTTTCAGCCGATAGACGTCCACTGCTGGACATAGGCCTCCCCCAATTTTGGGGGGGGTTTGCCATAATCGCCACGCTTGGCAGGCGGGTTAGCGATCGCAGTATGTATGATGGTGGAATAAATAGAGAACGCTGCTACCCATTCTCCGGTAAGACCCTTAGTCGCCTTTTACGACACCCACGGGAAGTAAGGGGTGGTGCAATTCTTTAAGTCCGGCACCACACAGACTTCCGGCACCACACAGACTACTATTTAGTATTATGTATATAATATGAAGAACAGAGTGTAAAGTTCATTCATCCTCCATAGAAAACGGAGGATCCTCCGACCAGACGGATGTTGTGACTGGTGGGCTACTGCCCGACGATTGATGTCGAGACGTTGTATAGAATATATAATAAATAATAAATAAAAATATAGAATTTACGCAACCACCACCACGCAACCATGACGCAACTGGCATATACTCATATATATTTATTTATTTATTGGCCCATCTACAATTGTTACACTGTTTATCCTGAAAATATATGTGCTTAATAAATATATATGGTTTATATATGCTAGTTGCGTGGTAAATTCTATGTGGCTCGTATGTGGCGGTGTCGGTGGCGTGATAATTCGACTCTCATGCACTAGGTTGTGGGTTCAAATCCAGACAATTCAATATAACTACTTTCTGAGTTTATCTTCGACATTACTGACGTTAATGCAAGACAAACATCGCGAGAAAACCCGAACTTATAGTTAACTAGCTGCGCCCCGCGGTTTCACCCGCATAACTTTCGATCCCGTGAGAATATTGAGATAAAAGTAGAGTATATGTTAATCCAGTGTGTCAGCTACCTGCGTACCAAATTTCATCAAAATTGGTCCAGCCGTTTGAGCGCGAAAAAGTAACAAACATATAAACACACACACACACACACACTCACAAACTTTCATCTTTATAATATTAGTGTGATGTGATTAAAAAAATACCCGCTTCGGATGTGTTCGGCTGTCCTCGGGATGTACTCGGTTTTAAACTATATCCGATATGTCAGTGAGTGATGGCAAAGTATTCTGTTTGTGTTTTGTTTTCACTTCTGTCGGTACTCCCGGAGTCATCATCTGCCTAGCCTTTTCCCAACTATATTGGGGTCGGCTTCCAGTCTAACCGGATGCAGCTGAATACCAGTATTTTACATGGAGCGACTGCCTATCTGACCTCCACAACCCAGTTACTGGGTATTACGATACCCCTTGGTAAGACTGGTTGTCAGACTTTCGAGCTTCTGACTACCCGTAACGACTGTCAAAGATCCACGAATGACAGCCGGGACCAACGGCTTAACGTGCTTTCCGAGGCACGGAGGGGTCTCGTTATGTAAAGATGGTCACCCATCCACAGACCAACCGCGGCAAGCGTAGCTTAACCTGATCGATCGACCTGTGCGGCTGTTATTTCTTAGCCACGGGCCCCTCTAACGCGTCGGTACTCCCGGAGTGCCACTGTTTTTTTAGGGTTCCGTACCCAAAGAGTAAAAACGGGACCCTATTACTAAGACTTCGCTGTCTGCCCATCCGTCTGTCCGTCCGTCCGTCTGTCTGTCACCAGGCTGTATCTCAAGAACCGCGATAGCTAGACAGTTGAAATTTTCACAAATTATGTATTTCTGTTGCCGCTTTAACAACAAATACTAAAAACAAAACAAAATAAATATTTAAGGGGGGCTCCCATGCAACAAACGTGTTTTTTTCGGCGTTACTGCCTTGTGGTACCTGGAACCCTTTGTGTGCGAGTCCGACCCGCACTTGGCCAGTTTTTTTTTAGTCTGCGTTTGAATAAACGTCAAGATCAGTTCAAGGGTCTTAAGCTAGCTAACTAACGTTCGTTGTGTTTAACTGTAATAACCTGTTCCAATTAGGGAGTAACATAAAGAGTATTAATAATTAGCAAATTGTTTTAATCAAGCTACCAGGGAGAATACAGTCCACAGAAATACAAAACAAGAAGTTAACAACATGTACATTGTACAACCACGTTAATAAAATCCTTAATAACTTTCAAGCATCACCAAGTTCTGAGCTACTTAAACGATATTCTCTATAACAACTTTAATGAATAAATTAAACAAGTCCCTAAATGCGTGCGAAGTTTTGAAAATTCGCCTTAGTACGACCGGTACTTTTACCATTTTTCCGATAAAATATTTTTCATCGTAATAACATAAATATTTACGTGCGATGAACTGAATCATTACTTTCATTTTATTAGGTAGTATTTTCATATTTATCGCAGTATTTCGTAAAATTGAAGGCGTAAAATGTTTGTGGCCCTCATTCTGTGCCCTCTTCAATTTGTACCTATTGAGAGGCCATCTTTTTACTTTGTTTGTTTTTTTCTTGTCTCTCTCTTCTTAAAAATACCGGGCATGTTTAAATGTATCAAAAACTACATTATTGTTTTTATTTCGTCAATCAACTCAGCCTATCGCAGTCCTCTGCTAGACATAGGCCTCCCCCAGGCTGTGCCACAACACCCTGTCCTTCACCTTCCGAATTCTGTATGTCCCAGCTACTTTCTTGAGATCGTCGGTTTTAGCTGGGGGGCATCCCACGCTACGCTTGCCGATCCGTTGTCTCCACTCCAGAAATTGTCTACTCCACCGACCATCGGGACTTCGATAAACTTGGCCAGCCCACTGCCACTTCAGTTTGCTCACTCTGCAAGCTATGTCGGTAACTCCGGTTCTTTTCCGGACAATTTAATTACTGATTTTATAGTTTAAAGAATTTCAAATTCCTTGTCGTTCTTATTAAAGTAACTATTAAGTTGGTCTCTTCTAACATTTTCGTACTAGACGTATTGATTGGGAGAGTTATGTTTCATCTACATCATTATTTAGTCCCTCAAACCTGAAATCTGAACATTATTTGTAATTAATATTTTATTATTACCTATTTAAAGGAATGTCCATGGAGTTTCTTGCCCGTTCTTCTCCATAACGTGAGTTACGCTTTGGATTGGGCGACTAGCTTCATCTTTCTGACTACTTGACAATTCAAAAGTGAGAATGAGTAAATTTGGTTTGAGCGTTGATTTTCTTGGTCTAAATAAGGTTGTTCTTTCTTTTTTCTTTTTGTTCTCTTAATATTCCTGGGGCTAGATCATCATCATCATCTGCCTAGCCTTTTCCCAACTATGTTGGGGTCGGTTTCCAGTCTAACCGGATGCAGCTCAATACCAATATTTGACTGGCTAGACGTCATTTAAAATTGCAATCTCAACCCAGGACCGTCACAAAGAAACAACAAAAACTCCGCGTAATTAAATCATGTCAAATCGCGTAATCAAATCATCATCATCATCATGATCACAATGGGTCCCAAGCAGCAGCAAACGACAACGTGGCAGGCCCAGAATGAGATGGCGGGACGAGCTCGACTCTTTCCACAAGGATTTACGTATAACAGCACTAGATAGGGATAAGTGGAAGGAGGGAAAGGAGGCCTCTGCCCTGCAGTCGGACAGAAATGGCTGATAATAATAATAACTAAATCATAATATCACTAGGATTTGAAAACGCAGAACGTTTAAAGATTGACAGCAAGCTGGCAAAGAGTCGCTCGGTGTAATTGCGACTAAAGCGCGCCAAATGAGCCGGAGTCGGCAGGGAACGAGCTTCATTAGCGACACGCGCGCGTTTGCGTTCACGACGGGTTAGGAAAGCGACGCCAAGTGAGTTTACAGCGTTGTAGACGCCGCGCGCCGCTGAAATTGAGTTATGGAATTTTAGTAAGAATTCCGGTCTAAAGTATTTTGAGTTACGTAAACCCAACAATTGTGGCGTTAACCTGCTCATGGTGGGTCAAAGAAATTGGTTTTATTTAGTAAGTAGGTATTTCTGTTAGTCAGAATGAGTCCTTGGCAAAATAGGAAAACTGCGAAGAACGAAAATTCCTTAGCTTTGAGTAGTGCAAAAGATCCCCGGGGACGAGGCAAATCTCACCTCGTATATACTCAGCGTAATTCGCATAGCTCAAAATGAGAAGGAGGCCAATTCCCGTTGTAGTATCTCAAATAAACACTTTAAATTAATTAATTGGCATTTATTTATTATAGAGCACATACATGACATTGCGATGCGAAGGCTGGAGGGCAGAGAGAGAGGGAGAGAGCTAAGAGCGAGTGAGTGTCTTATGGATGCGTTCCAGATCTCACACCCGTAATTAAAAAAGTTCAAAATCTCATCTCAACGACAATCAATGTCAAAATCGTAGGGAAATTAGAGGAGAACGTTCTTAAAATTACGAGAATTGCCCTTCAGAAAGTCGGGCTTTGTGAGGCGACTCATTTAGCATCCGGAGCAACAAAACCGCAATATTTTATGAAACTGAATGTAACGTAACTTTGGTGAGACTCTTTATTTTATGACGCTGAATTTCGCTCGTCCGACTTCACCTTTAGACCGCTTTCACATATAGGCGACTTTAGCAGCGCGACGCAGTCGCGCGACCGTCACCCATTCAGAATTTCATAATAAAAACAGAAGCGCAGCGGACGCGCGGCTGGTGCGCTTCTGTTTTTATTATGAAATTCTGAATGGGTGACGGTCGCGCGACTGTCGCGCTGCTAAAGTCGCCTATATGTGAAAGCGGCCTTATAGTGTTGACCTTGTCATGTGCCACTGCCGTGCAATCCTAACTTAATATGGTGACCTTTATTTTTTAAATGTCGCAGCATCATGCTGAGATAGGAGCCTTTTGGCCTCGTAAAGGACTTTCGGTTTCATTTTCCTTTTGTTACTTTTTTTTATATAACTTGGATTTTTATTTAGCTATGTTTAGTTTAGTTTGTGATCTTCCTGTAAGAGTCGCAATAAATACTTTTTCTTTCTTTCTAATATTATAAATGCGAAAGTAAGTTTGTTACCTTTTCACGCCTAAACCACTGAACCGATCATCCCGAAATTTTGCATATTTATACGTTGTCAGGTGTATAGAAACGGACAAGGGTACCTTTCAACCCGAAAAAAAGTGCTGTTCCGGAGGAAAACAACAATAACGTTATTATTATATTACGTTACTAGCTTCTGCCCGCGACTTCGTACGCGGATCCTGTTGCTTATGCCAGCGACAACGGGGTCGTCAAAATCGAAGATCTGAAACGTCTGATGTCGAATTCTAAGAGTCCGGGGACGGGACGGGTTGTGGTGTCTCGCCGACACACAACCCGTTAGAATTTTCACCTCAATGATATTTCTCTGCAGCGAGACGACTTTGAGCCGGGTCCCATTGCACAGTTTCGGCGGAGTGAGTTTCCGAAGAAGCATAATTGGGATACCGACCTTTAACTTAATGGTGTGCGCTGGTAGTCCACTTGCACCGAGGGAATTGAGAAATTCTACGAGGTAATGTGTGGCGTCATCTTGGTCGACAACAGTGTTTATTGAAGTGGCACTTCATTTCCCTCAATTTCCGCGAGAATGCATTCATTGATCGCTAAAGCTTGGTCGTTTCTGGGTGTTAAAATGGCTTGTTCACACACCCAAGAATTATGTTGGTGCGGTATCCTATTGATGTCCCCGTACACCAGGCGAATCAAATCTTCTAAGGTGGACACCACTCATCCAAGTATCTCAGGTAGAACCACCTGGCCACCGTCTACTGGTAGCCTTCCCTCACCCAATTTGAAGAGAACATCAGAAAATTCTTGGGCGTGTACATTCCGGCCAAGATGTGCTCTCATAATCATCGTTAAGCGCAACCTATGAATATGTGGCTATAAGAAAGAGTATTTCAACAAAGCATTCACCTCATCAGCCCTAGTTCCTCGCGTCACCACAGGCAGCGTTTGTCGGAAATCGCCGCTAAACAGAACTGTAACGCCACCCATCATTTGCTGGTTCCTACGGATGTCCTGCAAAGTCCTATTTACCGCCTCTACTGCTTGCTTTTCTGTTCGCCATAATGCATTCATCCCACACGATTAAACAGCAATCTTTAAGCACGCGCCCTTTGTCACTATTGCGTGACACTCCACAAACAGGTGTTTCATTACTCTAAATCTATGGGAATCTTAAACATTTCGTGCGCTGTTTTGCCACCAGGAAGCAGTGTTGCGGCAATTCCTGGCGATGCTACTGCAATGGCAATCTTGTTTTGCCTCCAGACCTCTGCGAGAATGCCAGCGGTGACAAATATTCTCCCTGTTCCACAAGGAGCATCCAAGAAAAACATTTTACCTTGGCCGAGCCGAGTCAAGGATGGTGTCGAAAATTTGCTTTTGCTCTGAGGTAAACTTAGAGACATGGTCATTGACGACGGTACTCATAGCTCTTGGATCATAATTTATTTCAGAGTTGTACTCTTTGTTTTCAAGCTCTTGTACATCCAGATGTTGTGGAGTCGGTAGCCCATAATCCACCAGAGAACTGCCGCAGATTGAAATGACCATATCTTGAAGTGAACTAAGGCAACTGTTTAGAACGCGCTCATTAGTTGCCTCAGTATTATCTTCAGTAGTGCGTCTCAGACCTCCTAGGAAGTCTTCGACAGAAGATGCCGATATTTCTCCCACAACAGAAGCGGATTTGCAATACCGCAGAATACCAACATGACGACAAACAGATGTCGCAAACGACTGAGATTGTCACTAATGCTGGCCTCCTCAAGTGCGTTGTCCCAGTGCTGATCACTGTCGAGAAGGTGGCGTGCTACGCAAGCTGCGCGGTATGTGGGATACTCAATGTCATCGACTGTCCCTAGAAACGCAAATGATGTTGGGCCCCGCACTGTGTGCAGTAACATTCGCAAATGATAGCACTCGCCATTAATTGGGTGCACAGTGTAAACCCGTCCCAATGCGGTGTTCTTAAAAATTCCTGGAAACCCGTCCACGGCGTGTCCGCGTCGGCGTCGATTAAATACACCTCTTTGCTTGTCGTACGTGTAGCACGACGGCACCTCATCATAGGTGAGTGATCTAGCAAAGTTGTCCCCTTCACAGAGTCTGAAAAAGGCCAATTTCAGTGTATCAAAAAGTACTCTGTGAAGGCCAACAGGAAAATTAAACACATCAACCAACACGAACAACAAAGGTAACCCCCGTTTCTATAGGATGAGAGCGGCACATCGGCACCTATAACATCACATTTTGGGAACAAAACCATAGCGCGATCTAACTCAACGCCAACGGCATCTAGTTAGAAAACGGAAACTATATATTATTTACCCAAATTAATTAAATTATGAATAAAACTAAATTGTCGTTAATTTAACAGACAACTACATTAGTTTAGCATTAAAAAATATATGGTAACAGCAGCAAGGATCAAAACTAAGAATTACATACTTAAATGAATTACCTACAACAAATGTGCTTGGTAAGATATAGCTTAGAACCAAAAGTTTGACTTGAATTCATGATAGTGTAGCTTGTTGTACCGCCAATCAATCTGTTTAGTAATATTGGTGTGAAACTCTCCATACAATTAGATAGGACATGTGAAGTTCCCAGATTTCATAACAGTATCGTTCCTAATGCACATAAAAAATGCAAAAACAAAAAAAAAAGTATTTTACGATTTTTTAAAACAATATTACGGGATTTGAACTCGCACCATTTAGTGTAGTAAAAGGTCGCCTGACCTTACCGCTAAATTCCCCGTTGACATATTGTTGAAATAGCTGTTCCCTTGCAATTTAAATAATATTATTGCCCCGCTCCTTTATAAAAATAGCGTGATTATTATGTTCCCAGAGTCAAAGTTTTATTTTTAACTAAATAAATAAATAAACATGTTATTTTGTGCATTCAATTATTTTGTGCATTCAATTACGAACAAACACATTTTAAAATCAATATTGCTTACCTCCCATAGCATACGGCGTGATAATATGTAGCCTAAAGCCTTCCTTGGTTTACTAAGAACATTTTTGCTGAATTTCAATTCAATCTATCCAGTAGTTTTGGCGTGAAGCCGTACCATACACACAGACAAACAGACAAAAATTCTAAAAAGTCACTTTTTGTCATCAGTTACGTTTTTCTAACAAAAGCCACTTATTTTTTCTCGAAAATTCACAATGTACAGTTTTTCTTTCGTTACTGTTTTATTATATGTATAGATGATAAAAGATGGCGCCACGTGTCTTTCGAACGGGATCGACACTAATGCGGATGAAACCGCGGGGCGCTGCTAGTTAATTACAAAACAGGGATTAAAATGTGTTGTGATTTATAGGTTTAATTCGCTGTGATTTGATTAATTAATCGCGGATATTAATTATAGACTTTATGATTTAGTCAAGCTTGTTACGAAATATTGTGTCGATTTGTTATTGAAATTGTTGTCACAGTTATTCGGAACAGGTGCATAGTCTGTAACTTATTGTTCTATATCGTGACTCCTGCACAAACTATGAATTTGATTGATCAGCAATATTATTTGCTCGCAAGCAGTCTATTTGATACTTTTTTTTACAGTCGTAGGTACTCAGCGCTTCTCCTCCACATTTATTATGCGCACAGGTAAAATGTGGAACCCTCTACCAGCGTCTGTGTTTCCTTAGCTTCAAAGCAAGAGTGAACAGGCATCTTCTAGGCACGCTCGTTCCATCATAGACTTCATCCGTCGTTTTATATCAGGCTTGATCGAGCCCATTCAGCAATAAAAAAAACATTTAGATTTTTACGTCCTCTATAATATTATGTCTTCTTCATCTAAATATCACGCAGCGGCTGTCCTCATTTCTCGTGTAAGATGGCACGTTCCACCGATTTCTGCAACTCTCTATGGACACAAAGATTTTGATTTTCCTCAAAGATTTTCACAAGCCCACACAATATCATCAAATTTTCCACACCTCGAACTTCCAGAAAGGATCCTAAGGAAGGAACACGAATTACTCCCACACACCATCAACACATTACAACATAAACATAGCATATACAACAGTGTTACTTGCTGAGCCATTTCCTTAACTTCCTACCGAAACAAATATGTTCGTAACGCGCCACGTTACGTTTCGTTTACAAACTTACTAACACGAGTTTCGGTTACGGTTGAAACTGTAGGTATGACTTACAATCTTGTATGGATTAACAAAATGGAATCATGTGAGTGGTTAATTATTTCGTTGGCAATAAATTTTATGAAAACTTTTGTTTGAATGTTGGAAAGGTAAAGCGTTGAACTTTTTTAATATAAGGTCCAAAAAATGCCCTGACAATTTGTTACAGAACAAAGGTAACTTTTTAATTGGGAGCAACTGTGAAATATGAAAAAATCTGCTATTCCATAGTATTGTAGGTACATTAGCTGACTAACTTTTGTCAGAATGTTGGCTTTTTATCCTTGGGTATTTTACGAAAGTAGATGGTGTGATGTCATACATAATTTCAGCCGATTTCGTCTGTGTGGTGCCGGACTTAAAGAAAAGCACCACCCCATACTTCCCGTGGGTGTCGTAAAAGGCGACTAAGGGTCTAACCGGAGAATGGGCAGCAGCGTTCTCTATGCATTCCAACACCATACCATACTGCGATCGCCAACCCGCCTGCCAAGCGTGGCGATTATGGCAAACCCTCCCCCTTTTGGGAGAGGCCTATGTCCAGCAGCGAGTCTTTCGGCTGAAATGATGATGATGATGTTATACAGATGTAGATAAATGCTTTTAGAAAATAGTAGGCCACACGCATGTGGTAATTAAACCAGTATTGTCTGTTCTCGCATTCTATTGAAACTTCGTACTAAACTACAAACGCTAGGCTAGCCCAAGGTCAAAGTGTTATGCGGGCTTTACTCAGGTAGTACTAGTCGCACGATTTTCACCGCACGGCGAAAATCGACTGTCTAAGTGGCGATTCGGTTAGGCCGCTGGTGACTAAAATCGCACATTCCAAAGTAGAGTAGGTTTTGACTTTAGTCGTATGGCGACAAGTCGTAACGGGACGGGTGACTAAAATGGACCGTGAAAGCTCAGTTGCAGGCGATCGCCCGTTGTATGAAAGCCAACATTTTCATCCAAAAAGAATTACTTGCCTACCTGCGATTTTTATCGACCTGTGTAAATGGGGTGGCGATTCGGCTTGTGAGGCGATTTTAGTGCAAATCCCCCATTTCCAACTACGACGTGCGGTCCAATGTATACCTATAATATCAATTTCAACATCCATGTTTATCCTTTGCCCTTCTCTGAGAACAGACAGATAGACGAACAAGAGCGTGATCCTTTATTTTTTTTTCTGTCTTTGTATTTTACAAAGAAATAGAACATTTTCCAGCAAGTCGTTGAAAGGGAAAATGCAAAACAAATACAAGTAATTGCACAGATAACAGCGTGTTTATATAACATCGCGTACTTTTAGACCAGTGAAGCGAGAAATAATGCAATGTTCCAAAACATTGCATTATTTCTCGCTGAGAACGGTTTCAACCTAAATAGTTCTTATATTTGCAAGTTTAGAAGGAGCGAAAAAGAAAATTAAATGATATACAGACCATTCACAGTTGTTGTACAGACGCGAGCACATCAAGCTACTACAATCTGTCAAATGTCTTTAATAGATTTTCAGCTTTATCGCTAAAGCATTAAGTTTAGGTAAATGAAAAATGATTTATTTTCTGTAAGTAGGTTTTTACAAACACTTTTACACGTCATCATATTTTTAAAACTAGATGTGGTCGGCGTTTCCTATCTGACTACTCTGAAAAGAAAGGCCGAAACAAACTCAGAGGTCACAGTATCTTTTAAAGTCCAGACAAAATCTTGGTCAGATCGTGTGAAGACCATGTAGATTGATGTCTGAAATGGTCTTTTGAGGAAAGAACCACACAGATTGAGCGGACCTGTCCAATCAGTGCACGCATTTGTCAAAAATCGTGCAGCTCAACTCAGAAAATGAGGAGCTCAACGATTCGACGAACAATACCAAAGAAAGGACATTTGGGTAGGCCGCGTAAATTACTCAAACTGCCAGACCATGATTAAAACTAAGAAGGAAAACAGAAGAAAATGACCCACATAGTCCTCACATTCACAATAATTAAATGAAAAGAAAAAAAAAAAATTTTACAAAGTAAATATTCATGTAAAGCTGATGGGGAAAATTTGACAGTTTCGGATAGCTTGATATGCTGGCGTCTGTACCTCTAATTTTGCATCACTGTCAATATCACAGTGACAGTGATCTCTTGATAATTAAAGGACACCGCACAAAATGTTAGGAAAAAGCCGTTGGGTGAATTTAGCAGCTTTTTTTTCCGCCCTTATATACTTTCTATCAGCATGTATTTATTGTGTGTGTGTACCTATGTGTTATATTGTACCGAAATTTCAGCCAAATTCACCGAACGGCTTTTTCCTAACATTTTGTGCGGGGTTCTTTGCTGTTGGGTTGCTGCATCTGTCAAGTATGTCAAAATTTATTGGTTGCGGCTGTCTGAGGTAAAATAACTGAGAATGGACTGTAGACTGAGATTAAAAAAATAATTTTGTATATAATAATATTTCACATAATTATTTATTTCTGTTTCTGTAACTGCCCGTGACATCACAGCGGGCCCTATCAAAATACCAGCGCTGTAACATTTATTTTTTAAATGTCGCAGCATCATGCTGAGATAGGAGCCTTTTGGCCTCGGATAGGACTTTCTGTTTCATTTTCCTTTTGTTACTTTTTTTTTATATAACTTGGATTTTTATTTTACTGTGTTTAGTTTAGTTTGTGATCTTCCTGTACGAGTCGCAATAAATACTTTTTCTTTCTTTCTAGACACCAAGTCATATTTAAAAATTATTATTGAGTTATGTAGGTTCTTATTTTACTTATATAATTTTTCATCTAAAAACGTTCTTCAAAGAAAGAGCATCTATCGTTTAAACCGAATAATAATCACTAGCGTTTATCTTTCGATCCAAAAATTGAAGATTAAATTATCATGTCCTAAGATAAATTGCCACGGCTATAATTTCAATTTTGATTTTGTTATTTTGTTGTAAATTATTTAATTTAAGTTAATGTTAATAGTATTTTGTGAACTGATTTTAATTTAGTTTTTAATTTAATGCAGTATATGGATTGTAGTTATCTGAAATAAATAAATTAATAATAATAATTTGAGAATTAAGCTATTCTTGTTAGGCTCGTCCTTTTTTTGGAAGTACATCCAGCAAACAACTTCTAATGTATATCCTCAACTCAAACAACACAATAGTTTGCCTATCCACACAGCCATACATCCCACAACATAAGCACAGGCATACCCTTAACGACATCGTTCATACAACGAGCGCACATTAGCGACAGTCGCAGATCCGCGCCCGCACTTACGTACGATACGAACAATTTATTTTTATCGCGCGCCGTTTCATGTGACGGACGATAAATTCTTTATGCGTCAACCTATGTGACTATTTAGATTTATTCGATTGAATGTCTAAGGAATAGAGCTTTGGAACGAAATTCTATATCGTACGTTTACTTTGCACGAGGCGCCCGTGGCTCAGTGTTACCAACCCATAACAAAATTTGCCCCCAAGATTTTTTTTAAATCCCCCTAAAAAACCCCAAGTATAGGTTCTCATAAGGTAAATTTCTTTGATGCAGTGCCCAACTCCCTGTCGTTCGTAACTCACAAAATAAAACGCATAGGTACTACATAGTTTGTAAAAAAAAAAAGACTGGGTACCTAAATACCTATTGCTAAACTACTAACTAAATTGTACTATTGTTGATCAGTTCCAGAACGGCATCATAATCATCGCCAGCGGTGCTACTGTTCAACGTCGATGTATTTTTGAAGCAGTGCCTTTGTACTCAAATTATAATTATGTCATATCCCTATGTATTTTACTGTGTGTACATAAATTATAAAATAAATAAATAAATAAACGATTCCTAAGTTTTTTTTAATAATGGCATAAATAGAAAAGGCACGCTCCACGGAGGCGTTGGATACGGGCAGCGTCAATAACGCCACAGCAAACTTTTAGAAAGCCCCTAAAAAACCTCAAAAATAATTTGTCCCTACAAATACCCCTGTTAACACTTTTTCCCCCTAAATTTAGGAGGAAAACCCCAAAGTTGGCACCACTGCCGTAGCTATATATTAACAGCCACACAGGTCGATCGATCAGGTTGAGTTACGCTTGCCGCGATTGGTCTGTGGATGGGTGACCATCTTTACATACCGAGACCCTCCGTGCACGTTAAGCCGTTGATCCCGGCTGTCATTCGTGGATCTTTGTCAGTCGTTACGGGAAGTCAGAAGCCCGAATGTTTGACAACCAGTCTTACCAAGGGGTATCGTATTACCCAGTAACTGTGGTGTGTTGTGGAGGTCAGATAGGCAGTTAATCCATGTAAATTACTGGTATTCAGCTGCATCCGGTTAGACTGGAAGCCGACCCCAACATAGTTGAGAAAAGGCTGGGCAGATGATGATGACGTTTACTTTGCACCTTTGCGAATGAGAGCTAGACCGATAAAGTGCAGCATTTTGACTGTCCCGACCCTTTTATTCATTTTATTACTCTCAAACGTTTTTAATTTATTTAATTATATGCCTGTAACTAGCTTTTGCCCGCGGCTTCGCTCGCGTTAAGTATTATTAAAAAAATCATCCCTTATTTTATCGTTGAATTTATCAAAATACTCTCTTAGGGGATGCCTACATCATAGTAGTTGACAGCTGACCGCGCTCGCGATAAGTCGTTGACCGATTGTGTATAAGTGTGTGAGGACAATGACCTCGAACTTTGTAAAATGTTGCACCTGCAACATAGTGATAAATGAAGTGTTAGCCTTTGTGCATAATAAAATGACTGTGATGGATGAGATTTCACTGATCAGAATTTGCAATACAGCATTTGATTCGGATGAAATTTTAACGGCCAAAAAGTTATTATTTGAAGCCTTATCAAACAAGAAAATGAAGAGGCGTAGAAAGGACGGTAAAACAAACCGGGATTTAGAAGATATTGTTGAGCTGCTGAAATCTACGGATGCGGAAGATCCTGAAAAACTACCCATCTTTGTGGCGAGAGAACTGCATAGGCTCCCTCCTGTCACCTTTGACCACCTTGATGCAACCCGCTTACTTAAGGATATTTTGTGGCTACAACAAGAGGTGAAGACCATAAAAACAGACTATGTGTCAAAAGAAGATTTAAAGGACATTCAATCTAAAGACTTAGAAGTAGGTACGGGTATGACAATAAATAATAAAAGAGGTGCGTGTCTAAGAAGCAGTTTTCACTACGACAGTGGCCCCATGGGAATGCAACATGATATTAATACGGGTTTCCTTCACAATTATATGGCGTCAGGTTCGTCGGTAGACGAAAAAAACGGTGAAAATAGCAAAATAACTGCCGGTGTATCAATCCCACCCGCCAAACGGATTCTTAACGTCACTAGTAACGCTGTCTCGCTTACGCCAATACATTGTATGGAGTTGTCGTTGCCGTCGCCCTCGCGCGTGGAGGCCGGCACCGCGGTTTCAAACGAGGAGAACTCGCCTGTTTGCACCAATAACACGGAAATCGGATACGTTGAGGCCTGCGCTGCGGTTTCGAACACCGATTGCACACCTGTGTGCACTCACGCAGCTGGCGTGTGTCATACCAGTACAAATGTAACCCGAACGAGCGACAATGAGGTGACTAATCATACTAGCTTACAAAACCAGTTTGCTATTAAACCAACGATGGCTGACGTTCTTAAGGCAAGTGGAGTTTCGAAGCAGATCGTGTACTGTACAGATAGCAACTGGCAGGTAGTATCTCATAAAAAGAAGCGTATTTGCACGCTTCTTTTTATGTAAATAAAAGTTGGAAGCAGGCGGGACCCATTTGAATTTGAAAATATAATAAAAATGATATGGGTCCCGCCTGCTTCCAACTTTTATTTAATTTAAAATGGGCTTGTTTTTAGCTTTTCAGTTTTTTACCGCAGTCGGGTATTTTTATTTTTTTAAATAACTTTTTTTATTTCCAGCTTTTTAGTTAACAAAATAAATGTGAAAGATTTCGCAGACGATTTAGCTCTTGGTACGTGTTTTTTACGATTTGTAACTTCGAATTACTTTTAACCATATAAGTTGTATATATTTTTGTAATCACCTTTAAAAACCCTTTATTGTGATACCCCACTCGATAGGTTTCGAGAAAAATATTTTTTTTGAGGACATAATATTGCGCCAAAAATCGGCCATTTTATATTTTTTCAATTTTGATATACCCAGTGACACTCGCGCTACCAAGACAAATCTAAAGACGTATAATTTATCAAAATCCGTTCATTCGTTTAGAAGTTACGAGGGAACAAAGAAACGGACATACATACATACATACATACATACATACATACATACATACATACAGGTCAAACACATAACCCTCCTTTTGGGCTTCGCCGCAGTCGGGTAAAAAAGACTTCGAACATTGTACTGGTGAGAACCACTAGGTCAGGCAGCTCTGTCGCAATTTCCCAACATCGCAGTTCTAACTCCTCAATGATTGCGGTGCATTGACCCTTAATACGTCCACTGGGTAAGTTCTAAGCTAATCTACTCCATACTGCATAGCATATCTCATGTAGACTGCAACATTCGATTACCCAGCTATTTTCCAAGAATGTACCCCAAGGAACCAGGCTCCTCCAATATTTACGGTTCATTCCACTTGGCCGCGCTCTCGGGGCTGTTGCACCAACATATAATGGGGATGGCAAATTATTGCTCAGCGCATCGGGGCGGCTTTAAAATGTAGGGCAGAATTGATATTAAATTGATGAAGGGAATTGTGGGTCTCATGTTCTGGGATTTTTCACCTAATGGCAGCAAAAATGTCGGGAAACGGATTGTTAAAAGGGCCCAAAATTAAGTTACTTCTATTTCGGTGGCACTGTACTACCTACATACATAGATGGTTAGTTTTCTACCCAAATTTAAAATACCGTTGTCTATTAGTCGACGGCTCGCACTCGTCTGTGGGTGTGGTGACAGTGTGGCTAATATGCATGCTATTATTTTATTTATTTCGTTTTTATTTATTTAGGGCTGATTTTTCAATTGAAAGATAACTTTTTTTCGTTTTTTTTTTATTTAATTTTTCTATTTGAAATGGGTTTACTATTGACTGTAGTCTAGGTCAGAGGTGACAGAGACAAAGTCGACGATGGAGTGAGCTTACCCAGAAGAAGCCTATTCACTCTTATATGAAGAGATTCGGGTTGTATGTTCTCGGAAACACAGACGCAGGTAGAGAGTTCCACTCTTTTGCTGTGCGCATTATAAAGAACATTTGAAAACGCTTAGTGGGAATTGGTGGCAATAGCAACTAGGCAGGGATGGTAATTTGCAGTGCATCTGGATGTCCAAAGGTAGAATGGGGCCGGTGGAATGAGGTCCCTGGTCGTGTATTCGTGGAATAAAATTGATATCTGACAGTTTTTTTATGGAAGAAACATTGTCAAAAATTCAACATTATTCCTCAGTTAAAATTCTCTGGGGTTGGAAAAATCGGCCCTTAGTAAAATAGACGATGATTTAAACGAAAATGAGCGTAAAATTTTATGCACAGACCTTTGGGCATATAAATATTATGAAAAACCTATGTGTATATTTTTGAATACATTATCTATCCCTGTAAGGTAACAATTTTGCCATTTTCATACTCCAGGAGTTATTCATTTACACACGGCTTAATTATTCTTATTATTGTTTGTTTGTTACAAAATTAGTTATTTTTCCATTTTGCAATTAGCATTTTGTTTTTGTGTTGATTGTTGTAAAAACTTACTTATAATATCATCATCATCATTTCAGCCGAAAGACGTCCACTGCTGGACATAGGCCTCCCCCAAAATGAGGGGGGGGGGCTGCCATAATCGCCACGCTTGGCGATAATATCATTGGGTTTAAATAATTTATTATCATAAAAGACAAATAAAAAACAAGTAATTAAAAAAACTAAAAAACCCGACTGCGGTAAAAAAATTAAGTTAAAAAAAAAATGAAAAGCTAAAAACAAGGGCATTTTAAATTAAATAAAAGTTGGAAGCAGGCGGGACCCATACCATTTTTTATTTATTACATTTTCAAACTCAAATGGGTCCCGCCTGCTTCCAACTTTTATTTAATTTAAAATGCCCTTGTTTTTAGCTTTTCATTTTTTTTTTAACTTAATTTTTTTACCGCAGTCGGGTTTTTTAGTTTCTTTAATTACTTGTTTTTTATTTCCAGCTTTTTAGTTTACAAAGAAGGATGCCCATTTTTCACCTGACAATGTATAGAAATGAAATAAATATTAAAATTCAGCTAATTTAATTGTACATTCATTACGCTAATCACAATTTTAAAAGAAGGCCAGGAAAAGAATATTTATTAATTTTTCTTTATGCTAACTCTGTGTCTTATTACCTTATTTTGAACGCATCTCAATTACCCTGAACGCATCCAACTACTCATTTTTTACAACGTTCCGTTTTCACACTGCTTGTTGACTTTATTCAACTCTTTTTCTGAGTTTTATATATTATTTTAAGTTTTATTTAATCAATAACTATTTTTTATTAGTCTGTGCATAATAGAGATCAATTCAAAATAACATGATAATTAAATAAATTAATTATGCAGATTATAATTGAGTTCGCACGAGTGAAACGGATTTTTTACATATTTTGACAGTTCTGAGACTTCGTTGTTGCGCTTGCGTCTCGTTTTGTATTGTGCCATTTTGTGTGTGTAACTACTGAGATGGGCTAGGTTTCAAGACAATATCTCTGCTCCAGCAGAATTTCTGGATGACGTAGTAGTACTGCGGTCAACGAAATGGGTAGGCAAGTGATCACTTTTGACAATACAATAGCAAAGTTAGACTTTTTATATGTAAACAAACTATCGTAAAGGCAAATCCTAACCTAAAAAGTAACATTAATATTTTTTGGCCTTTGTAGACTTTAAATCGTAAAAATGACTATATGACATTATTTTCTAATCTTACAGGTACTCTTTCTACTATACCTTATAACTATACATTAACTTTCATTATCAGGTTTTTAAATGTATGGAAAGTGGGCATTGTTCTTTGAAAGATATCGCAGACGATTTAGCTCTTGGTACGTGTTTTTTACGATTTGTCACTTCGAATTACTTTTAACCATATAAGTTGTATATATTTTTGTAATCACCTTTAAAAACCCTTTATTTTGATACCCCACTCGATAGGTTTTGAAAAAAATAAATTTTTTCGATGACATAATATTGCGCCAAAAATCGGCCATTTCATATTTTTTCAATTTTGATATACCCAGTGACACTCGCG
The DNA here is from genome assembly GCA_916614155.1 of Mesoligia furuncula. Taxonomy (NCBI): domain Eukaryota; kingdom Metazoa; phylum Arthropoda; class Insecta; order Lepidoptera; family Noctuidae; genus Mesoligia; species Mesoligia furuncula. The sequence goes on along the minus strand of OU744807.1, from coordinate 2,121,988 downwards.
CTACCAAGACAAATCTAAAGACGTATAATTTATCAAAATCCGTTCATTCGTTTAGAAGTTACGAGGGAACAAAGAAACGGACATACATACATACATACATACATACAGGTCAAACACATAACCCTCCTTTTGGGCTTCGCCGCAGTCGGGTAAAAAGCCACAAGCATGAGAGCAGACAAGAAACATTCAGTAAACTTATTTTAGGTAACCGTCACCAAAGTACTCGTATATGTATACCTATTATTCTATACTCATTCAGCAGTTCAATTCTCAACCATTAAAGTAAATTGGAGGACGTTAGTCAAGGCAGTTTTCAATTATGTGTTTGGGTAGCCGAGACTTAAAACTGCCATTTCAGCCGAAAGACGCCCACTGCTGGACATAGGCGTCCCCCAAGCATTCAACGGGTTCCTGCGTAATCCGACTCGGCTGGGCAGCGTTTGGGAAGCTACGCAATATCTTCTCGTCCCCGTCGCAGTGTCTCAAGACGAAAGTCTTTGACCAGTGCGTTTTGCCAGTGATGACTTATGGCACTGAAACGTGGTCGCTCACAATGGGCCTTATAAGAAGGCTAAAAGTCACCCAAAGGGCAATGGAGAGGGCTATGCTTGGAGTTTCCCTGCGTGATCGAATCAGGAATGAGGAGATCCGCAGGAGAACCAAGTTAACCGACATAGCATACCTGGGACATTACATTACCGAAAGTCTTGAAGACAATGTTGACATAAAGAGGGAACGCAGGTCTTTGGCTGTCAGAGGCAACATGCTGGCCCGCAGATTCTACAGATGCTCTGATGCTTTAAAGCATATTGACAGAGCGTGTACACTGGGAGACTGTGGACCAGTCATACCAAAAGATCGCTGGAGAACCTGCGAATCCAATATAACAACGTTTTCAGGATGATGTTGGGGCTGCCTCGCTTCTGTAGTGCATCGGGGATGTTCGCGTTTCATCACAACGACGGCTTTCATGCCGTCATGCGCAAGAAGACGGTGTCCCTGATCTACAGAGTGCGTGGTAGCCGCAATGAAATCCTGAAGACGATAGCTAACAGAGTCTCATCTCCGCTGTGGAGGTCTTTAATTGAGAGGGTTATTTAATTTAATTTAGTTAATACTTTGGTTTGTTCTTATTCTCTCTTTAAGGACGGTGTGTGGGCTGAAATAAAGAATATTATTATTATTTCGTTCATTTATTTACCTACCATACTTTCTTACATTTTTAAATATTTCTTAAAATATAAAAATTAAGTTTAAAAAACATAAAAAAAAAAATAGTTATCCGCCAGTGTCAGGAGCAGGGTCAGAGCTACCGGTGGTTAGGGCTCCAGAGACAGGAACCTCCTCACAATGCGAGCCGTATCAAGGAGTACTGCCTTCTAAATCAGGCCCTTGATCCAACCGCCTAACGAGAGCCTCGATAGATGTTAATCGAGGCTATCGGCCATCAGTCCATTGGCTGATACGATTATATATATAGAACACGCGCATTTGTAATCAATACCAATCAGTAAGTCCTGTACCAATCAGTGTAATGATTCGCTTGATTGATCTCTGAGGTTTTCAGCTGTTAATTGGGGTACTTACTTACTTTAATCAAGATACTATTGGTTAATATTGGTTAGTTAGATTTGATTTTCATGTGCTGCCTTATCATCAGTACCTAATATCTTAAAGTCAATATTTGAACGTGGGTTTCCATAGGTATTCAATGGTCAATAGAAGAACAACAAATGCTATGATCTGCACAATTACTAGACATATTGCTTGTCCATTGTCCATCCCTTGACATGAGCCCATTTCTTTTTTATTATATACAAAATAATTTGTAAAGAGTAAAAATTTAGTTTTAAATTTAGTTTTTGAAAGGGGTGTCTAAAAACAATTCTGTTTTCTTTGTCAAAAGCGGCCTACTTGAAATAATTATTTGACTTTGACTGATATCAACACAATCTGCACTAAATTTATCATGGAACTTCACAACCAAGTCGTAGAACAAACCATCGTATTTCTTCTTCAAAGTGTCAAGGCCACTTCAAGACGATGAACAGACGTAAATACAATCATGGCGACGTCAGACAGTTTACGAGATAAACATAGCAATACATGTTCCACTAACGGCTCTAATCTCACAGTGAGCTCTAAATGGTGCTAAACGCGGGTTTAACCTCCGTTTGGGGTAGTTTGTAATGCTCCAATAACTATATACATCAGAACGTTCGGCCAGTCGAGATAGGGAGCTGGCTGCTACTCCAGTTTTTAGTGACGATTTTGTGACGCATAAAGCTGCCAGCCAAAGAATTTGTGACAAAACAGTTCGAAAGTTACAAGCATTTATTTATGGCCGAACGGCCTGATATCAGAACGTTCGGCCAACCTGAATCTCCATAACTGAGGACCTTAGAGAAACTGTTACTGAATAAAGATTTTGTGACGATTTGGTGACAAACAACCACTGCTTTACTTTTACTCGTAATGCCACCGGTTACAAGTAAAATTAATTTTAGTTTCTGGAACATCAGAACGTTCGGCCAACGTAATCTCCATAACTGAGGACCTGAGAGAAACTGTTAATGAATAAAGATTTAGTGACGAGACTGAAACGAATGTTTATTGCTTTATTTTTTTTTGTGACGGCCCCTTTAAATAGTAAAATGAAAATTAAACATATAACCTCAAAACATTGGGATTATGGATTCCTCCACAAGGAAGAAGCCCAGAGAAACCGATAATCAATAAAGATTTAGTGACGACACTGAAACGAACTTTTATTGCTTTATTTTTTTTTGTGACGGCCCCTTTATATAGTAAATTGAAAATGTAATATATAACCTCAAAACATTGGGATTATCGATTCCTCCACAACGAAGCAGCCTAGAAGACTCGTAAAACCCCTGACCTGTTATAAGTTTTCAGTACAATGGAGTCAGTATTTTTGTTGATTCAAGATTAATCTATAAAAATGCACTATGGCGGATGGCGACTGAAATAGGGTGACCATGTAGTACCTATTCCAACGAAACAAGTATTTATCGAGTAGGTACCTATTTATCTACTGAATGAAGCAAAACACGTCGTAATATTAAATTATGTAGGTACAAGCAACGTTGAGCTGATGCCTGCATACCAGGGTCCACTTGTGAAGTTTTTGTTACATTAGTCGAGTCTATTTTGGCTAAAAGCAAACGAAAGTGGAAAGGTGACTGACATTAGAGATTGGAAAATTTGAGTAAGTACAAGAATACTTAAATAAATAGGTACACAAATTAAAAATGCTTTATTTGTAATCAATCATCCAAAAAAGAGGTAGGTAGTTAGGTACATAATAATTTGTACTTTATAGAATTACAGTTAAATTGGTTCACCACGAGAGAAGGTAGATCGATTTGACAGCTATGTGTTTATTGCTAGATGATTGACTTGAAACTTGTCAAATCGGATTTCTTTCGGTGGTGGCCCGACAATATTATTATTAGTTTGATAAACTAGATTACACATTTTACAATTAAATAACAGTTCTATAGATAAATCACAGTAAGATTGTAGAATAACTACACCAAATGAATTCAAAATACTAGTTGAAAACATTACCTACGGCTTTCTTTCCGGTAAGGTCAGTCAGAATTTCTATTTCAGCCAAACATTTGGCTAGACAAATTGCTCCTATTGAGCAATGCAATGACTTTTTAAACTGTTCTGCCAATAATTTGGTCAGAATTAATGACATTAATTATCATTTAAATTAGAAATTAAGACAATAGAGGCAACCTCTTGCGAAAAATATTAAGCGAAAAATAATAATAACCAGCTTAAGTTTAAGGACCGCAAGGATATTGTGAGCCTCTCTGTTGAGCGGACAATTGAAATAGCCTGTATAGAATTGGAGTAGTTCATTATATTACAGACCTCCTTCAGGATTGTATGATTGTTTTGAAAAAGTTATGGATGAAGTGTTGCACAAAATCTGTAATACAAACAAGTCCATCATCATTTGTGGTGATTTTAATGTTATTTTTTTAGAAAATAACAGGTCACATCATAACGCACGGTGGTGTGTGTAATGTTTTTTTATAACAATTTATTTCTAATGCATATTATAGAAAATATTAATTATCTGCACTCCTTCTCATATTCCTCCGTCCGCATATCTATTTATTTTGTTGCAATACCTACATCGTCACCTTATTTCACCTATTTCGACGTGTTTTGCTTCATTCGGTAGATAAATATTACTTGTTTCGTTGGAATAGGTACATGGTCACCCTATTTCAGTCGCCATCCGTCATAGTGCATTTTTATAGATTAATCTTGAATCAACAAAAATACTGACACCATTGTACTGAAAACTTATAAAGATCAGGGGTTTTACGAGTCTTCTAGGCTTCTTCGTTTTGGAGGAATCGATAATCCCAATGTTTTGAGGTTATATATTACATTTTCAATTTACTATATAAAGGGGCCGTCACAAAAAAAAATAAAGCAATAAAAGTTCGTTTCAGTGTCGTCACTAAATCTTTATTGATTATCGGTTTCTCTGGGCTTCTTCCTTGTGGAGGAATCCATAATCCCAATGTTTTGAGGTTATATGTTTAATTTTCATTTTACTATTTAAAGGGGCCGTCACAAAAAAAAATAAAGCAATAAACATTCGTTTCAGTCTCGTCACTAAATCTTTATTCATTAACAGTTTCTCCCAGGTCCTCAGTTATGGAGATTACGTTGGCCGAACGTTCTGATGTTCCAGGAACTAAAATTAATTTTACTTTTAACCGGTGGCATTACGAGTAAAAGTAAAGCAGTGGTTGTTTGTCACCAAATCGTCACAAAATCTTTATTCAGTAACAGTTTCTCTAAGGTCCTCGGTTATGGAGATTCAGGTTGGCCGAACGTTCTGATATCAGGCCGTTCGGCCATAAATAAATGCTTCTAACTTTCGAACTGTTTTGTCACAAATTCTTTGGCTGGCAGCTTTATGCGTCACAAAATCGTCACTAAAAACTGGAGTAGCAGCCAGCTCCCTATCTCGACTGGCCGAACGTTCTGATGTACATCAATAACTGCCGAGTGTTAGCTTAAGTGCAGCAAATACAGCCAGCTGGACTTGTGTTTACATGGTTCGTGCTTGTTCAATTATGATGTTAGTAAGTTTCTATTGTCTGGTCTGTATTGGTCTGTGTGGTGCCGGACTTAAAGAATAGCACCACCCCATACTTCCCGTGGGTGTCGTAAAAGGCGACTAAGGGGCGTACCGGAGAATGGGCAGCAGCGTTCTCTATGCACACCACCACCATACCATACTGCGATCGCCAACCCGCCTGCCAAGCGTGGCGATTATGGCAAATCCCCCCCTTTTGGGGGGCTTATATCCAGCAATGGACGTCTTTCGGCTGAAATGATGATGATGAAGTTTCTATTTTGAACTAAGTATTAATTAATTAATGTATTTATTAAAATCTCCCTACCACTATCATTACAGGTGTATACCTAATGCAATAGTGTGGTCTTAAAATTAACTTACAATTTAAAACTATGAATAACGTAAAAACTAGTTGCTCAAGTATGCATCAAATTCCCTAAATAAAATAAAACAAAATAAAATAAAAAACAACAACATAATGTAGATTAGAGTAGGCTATAATATAGCCTACTCTAATCTACATTATAACATAAAAGGAACGGCAATATTTTTGCGAGTTCACTCAAATGGCATGTAAATGCATCGATCTTCTCGTGAAGCTCGTTAATAACCCGAATAGCGCGAGTCAATGGTGTTTTGGCGAGAAGGTTGGTCCTGGCAACCGGCACGGCCAACAGTGGCGGGCGGCGCCGCCTCCACACATAGCGGTCTGGTACACACACATTCAGGCACTGCAGTACTCCTGGGTTATGCTCAATGCCACGAAGTAACCTTACCAGATACGCTACAAGCGTGAATTCCCGTCGTACCCTCAGTTGGTTGTACCCGACCATACCGAGCACAAACAGAGTGGGGTACATCAACGGGTAAAATGGATATACCCCATATAATTTCTTATACAAGTGGCGCGTGAACTTGTTCTGGACGCGTACCAGCATTACTGAGTACTTGGCCTCATGCGGAGCCCATATGACGGCACTATGCTCCAGATGACCCCTGACGAGTGCGTCATACAGGACTCTGACTGTTGCGATGTTAGTGCAGAGCCTCGTCTTGACGCAGAACAAATCCTAAGTTTCTAAACGCCCTTTTACAGATCCCCGTAATATGATCGCGAAACGATAGTTCGCTTCGTTAGCTTCGTTTGATTAATTTTTGTTACTCTGAAATTTAGTCCTCTACACCGTATTTTGGCCATGGTAGCAATCTCAACGGAGACTAGACTTGTGCGCGGGTGATATTATAGCGTACAAGTGCAGATAGTGTGTGCGCAGGTACAAGTGCACTCACTCTTCCTTCACTCTGATGCTTCGATGGGACAGCAATCCGACAAGATCAGAGAGAGATCAGGCGCACGAGCGAGTAGTTAGTACAAATGTTAATCTTCAAGTGCGCACACTGCCATATAACTCTATACTGATCCTCTGACCGATCAAACAATCGGCCAACTTAAAATCGCTAGTACGCACAGGCTCTAAATGTGCTTTCAGAGGCACGGGGGTATCGCACCGCCAACTTCTAAACTCCAGGCTGTTACTAAGAAACTCCTAATGGAAAAACCCAATAACACTTTACTCGACCTGGAAATCGAAACCAGGACCGCAGTAGTCGCGTCCCGTTGGTCTCGTGATAACCTGCTGCCGTGTAAACCTGCTGCAAACAATTAAGGTATTACAACTTCAGCTACTCATAATGTAACGCAGTGAAATAGCTCTGAAGTATTTACAGTCTACGTTTTGATAATATAACAACCTATCAATGGCTTTATTTAGATTGCCAAATTGGATGATTTTCCAACAATTAGGATTTTATCCATCACAAAACCATTTCTATACAGACGCTAACATTAATTAGATACCTCCTCATGCTTATAAACCCGAACATGCGCACATGCAAAACTGAACTTGCGCATAATATCATTTTCTATACTTACCCCGTTACTAATAAACGTTGTATAGCGTCTGTATAGTTACACAACACTTTGTCTTCTTCTTTCGAAAGTCAAATTACTGACGACTGAAAGAGAGAAATTGGTGTGTAACTATTCATCTGATATAATGCGTTTAAGTAAGGGGGTTAATACAAATAATTATAAAATTGTATGTTCATAGAAATAAAACACCGTTTGACCGGTCAATAAGAAAGTTGGCACATATTATATTTATAAGTACAGACGCTAGCACATCAAGCTACTACAATCTGTCAAATTTCTTTAATAGATTTTCAACTTTATCGCTAAAGCATTGGGTTCAAAGTTGATTGGGAACATTTTACAGTTTCGGGTAGCTTGATGTCCTGGAGTCTGTATATAATATGTTTTCATTGAGAAGATTTTTTTTTTACCCTCACTCAAGCAAAACCACGCGCAAAAGCTAGTACCTATGTATAATATATTAGAAAATATCACGGTAGTACCCATGATGGCAACAGTAGGGCCGCATTCCGAATTAGCTATAATGGCTAACATCATCTCACATGCGTTCCGATTTAGATATTGCAATTATGACAGCTGAGAGCTGTCAACAATTCGGAACGCTCGTGAACGCGCTCACAGTGCTTACTCAATGTAAAAACGATATTATTACAGCATTTCTTTTTAAAAACACCATATTTCTTCTTCAGTTCTTATTCTTTGGTTAGGTGGCGTCTGTCGGCCAAAGCAGAATTTCGAAAATGCCACGTTAGTTTAATTTAAAGATATGATGCAACTCAAAACAAACTACACACTGACACATCCTCACACACACACTGTCATTTTTGACAGCGCTCACGGTGATATTATTATAAGGCATGATCGGCGTTATCGCAAGATGGCGCATGTCATGACGTCATCTATGACGTTCACGGGACATCGTTATCGCGCTCACGCTAATTCGGTACGGGTTTAAGCACGCTTAAATCGATTACATCGAATAGGTATATTCCGAACTCGGAACGCACCCTAGGTACGTACGAAAGTCAAAGCAGCATTATCAAAGATAAGATAAATACTACCCTAAGACCTGATGAAGCTCTCTAATGATATTTCACGTTACCCAATCTATTTTTGCTCGAAGAGTTTACGAAAAAATTTCAACAAACTCCTAAAAATTTACATAATTTTACGAAAAACTAAGTGAAAACCCTCCAATTTACGAAAATCGCTGAGCCCCTAATTTGACGATATAATATGAGAGGTACTTCAACGGTGTTTTGGACCATAGGATTAGGAGCAGATGCGTCGCTCGGCCCGTTCCCTCCTGACTTTATTCGGGCATTATGCAAATAGCCTTCCTCTTGGAATTCGAGGCTTACAGGACCTAAACACAAAAAACGCAAGTTTTAGAAACAATAAAGTATATGATCGACTACAGTAACCAAAATCAGAAAAATATACGATATTCTTCAGGATTTATGCTAGGTAGATAGTGTGTTGAAAACATAATACAACTAATTTGATTTGTTAAAATAAATCATGAAGATACCTATAAAAACTTTCTTTTTATACAATAAAAACCATACTAATTATTATACATAAAATCATTCTGATTTGTTGTCAGATTATTCTACAAGCAACATACTAAAATACCTACTAGTGTTTTAAGTTTTTAGTCCAAACAATAGACTTTTTGTAAGTAAATAATTGCTTTATATTTTGCAATAAATTACCAGCGTTGTGTCATCGCGCTTCTCTTTCTTTTCTATGCAGTCCGACAGTGACCGCGCTTTAGGTTTTCTTTACGCTTATACCGTATAATTTTCTGGACCATAATATAATCATGCTGAAACAAAACCAAACGTCTGAGGTTGGGTTGATTTAATATTATTGACATAAAATTTTCGCTTGCCTCAAGCAAGCGAAAATTCTTGCTAATCGTAGAAAGATAAACAAAAGGTGGCTTTTGTTTACTTCATCTCTCAAAAAGATTTTATTTATTTCTAGGACCTTTCATACATAACAAATTTAACAAACTTAAGATATATATAATTTAAGTTATAATAGGTGTAGTATAATGCTATTCGATTATTTAGCAAAACTAAATTACTCGGACACGGAAAAACTACTAGAGGTGCTGAACTAAACTAGCTGACTTAACTGTACCTAACCTAGTATTATTTCATAATAATTTCAGTTATAGATATAAATAGTATAAAATAAGGTTGCGCAAAATATTGTCTCTGCTTAGATACTGAAAATATATGTTAATTTAATTCACTGATTGTCCTATTTAACAAATACTTTCGTAGGGCCTGAAACACAGGTTTAAATAAACCTAGATCAGGCAACGCACTACATTACCTTCAGAGTGCTATTTTAGACAGTAATCACATATTTCACATACCATAGTCTATATCCAGATTATTATAATCCTATTATAGGCCTAGAGTAATATATTATATACTACTGAACCATATGTACACTTTTTGTAAACTTATTATTATTTCAATAAAATTTATTATTATTATCTCTAATCTCTCATAGGTCTAGAACTGTAATCTAGAAGGACACTTCTATGTTAATCAAAATAAATGGTAAAGCCTAAACTACAGTTGCAACAGAAATAAAAACTAATAATTCTAATAACTCAGAAGAAGTCCCATCGGTCATAAACCAAACCAACAAAATAATAATAATAATAAAAATATTTATTGCATTAAAGGGTATTTGTGGTACGTACATATTAAAGTTATTAAGTAAGCGTAGTAACTTAGACTAACAAATATTTGTAGGGGTGAACTACTGTTCTCCTAGCTAGGTAGCTGTGCAACCTGTATTAAGGAGAAACAGTTTTCCTTCCTAGATAAAGATAATAAGAAAAATAAATTGAGCATAGTGCTACGTGTTGTCTCCCAAATCAAGTGCCTAATAAACTTACATACATTATTATCAACGTTGTTTAAAAATATTCCAACCCCATCATCATCTGCCTAGCCTTTTCCCAACTATGTTGGGGTTGGCTTCAAGTCTAACTGGATGCAGCTGAATACCAGTATTTTACATGGAGCGACTGCCTATCTGAACTCCACAACCCAGTTACTGGATAATACGATACCCCCTGGTAAGACTGCTTGTCAGACTTTCGGGCTTCTGACTACCCGTAACGACTGTCAAAGATCCACGAATGACAGCCGGGACCAACGGCTTTACGTGCTTTCCGAGGCACGGAGGGGTCACGGTATGTAAATATGGTCACCTATCCACAGGCCAACCGCGACAAGCGTAGCTCGATCGACCTGTGCGGCTGTTATTATTTAGCCACTGGCCCCACAAAATATTCCAACCTACATAATATAATCATCAATTTAAATGAAAACTCTCATCTTCTAAGACGTTATAAACAACATAACCCGTCTGCCTGACTTACAAAAAGTTAAATGACTTACATTAGAACTTCATTGAGGAGCAAGTATTAAAACTCAGGCGTGTAGTAACTATTAATTGTGAACTCGTCATGCTCTGCCTATATATTATTATTAAAACTGAACTTTAGCACTTAGTCTAACGATCGTACTTGAACGTTTATTAGCGTTTTACTGTGCCAAGTCTTAGGGGTTGTGCATATGAGATGGCAGGAAATTTTTGGGTAAATTTTGGAAATTCTACTCTGCATGATTGATAGATAATCAACTGGATAAAATCCTCAAGTTACACATGACAAAAGAGTTAAAAAAACTGGTTAGAAATAGCAGGTCAATTTACATTACACTATAGATTAGGTACGTAAGAACTTTTACGTAAGAAGAAGGGCTAAGTAATAATAGCTGCAGTGGTCGATTGAACAGGTCCGTGGATGGGTGACCATCTTTACATACTTTGCCTCGGTAAGCACGTTAAAGCCGTTAGTCCCAGCTGTCATTCGTGGACCTATGAAAGTCGTTACGGGCAGTCAGAAGCCTGAAAGTCTGACAACCAGTCTTACCAAGGGGTGTCGTATTACCCAGTAACTGGGTTGTGGAGGTCACATAGGCAGTCTCCATGTAAAATACTGGTGTCCAGCTATATCCTTTCAGACTGGAAGCCGATCTCAATATAGTTGGGAAAAGGCAGGCAGATGAATATGATGATGAGTTGTTTTGTCCAATAAAAAACCATGTCTTGGTTTTATTCAATAAAACATTTAGATTAAGTAGGATTTCAGTGAAACCGTGGTGAACCAGCTAGCTAAGTAAATAGTAGGTAATATCTATAAAGATTTGGATGTCACGTATTCCGTTTCAAAGAGACGACAAGTCGACGACCTCATCTTGACAGTTTCCACTTATTATCACCGATTATCATAAACAACCACATCAAAGCCGGCTGTATATAACTCCACAGACCAACCGCGGCAGGCGTAGCTTGACCTGATTGATCGACCTGTGCGCCTGATATTATTTAGCCACGTGTCCCTCAAAAACAACTATGAGACGAGGTTCACTAATAAACATCTGCACATAATAACACTTTTATTTGGGGGCAGCACCATTTCGACAGTCAGCAGAGTAATTTGCGTTGTTACGCAAATTACTAATTAAAGAGTCTTTGATTGCTACTGATAGTGTGTTCATTATCAGTAGCAATCAAAGACTCTTTTTAGTGGCAATGCTTTCATTTTGACAGTTCAACATCATTTTATTTAGTTCTTTATTTATTTCATTTGGGAAAACAAACCGTACCTAGTATATTAAGCATAAACAGTGTTGTCTTAAAATTAAACTTAACAAATTTACTACCGACAACATTTTCTTCAAATTACTATATCATATTATTATTACATTTATTGCGTTATTTACATTGATTAGCAGTGTCCTTTAAAATTATTCATGTGATTGATGGTTTGTTACGCGATTAGGGTGCAGGTTTATATTTAAGTCGAGAATATGAAATTGGTGTATGGTTTTTGTTTAAGCTATCCATAGTGTATTTAGATTAACAAAAGCACGTTAAGCCGTTGGTCCCGGCTGACATTCATGGATCTTTGACAGTCGTTACGGGTCGTCAGAGGTCCGAAAGTCTGACAACCAGTCTTACCAAGGGGTATCGTACTACCCACGATTTCTGTATTAGTGACATCGTTTAGGTCATCCAAGTTGCAGGTGAACGGGGACTTAAGTCACTCCAGCAAGTGGGACATGGTCTGATTAGAGGCACCGCACTTCCAATGGGTATCGGGTGGGACAGTAATCCCCCACTTCGACTATAACTGGGTTATGGAGGTCAGATAGGCAGTCGCTCCATGTGAAACACTGGTATTCAGCTGCATCCGCTTAGACTGGTAGCCGACCCCAACACAGTTGAGAAAAGGGTAGGCAGATGAGTGGATTTCGATTAACGAATTAGGGCAAGAGAGTACCATATATCGGAGCCCTCATTCTGTTTGTATACCTAGACGGCAACCGTTCTGTAGATTACTCAGGAAGTACGGATAACTTCGCTTTTCCTAATATCAGAAACAGAAGCAAGAAATATTTAAAGGGAAGTACCCGAGGTTTTGATTTATTTATAAATTTATTACACTACTTCCCTTTTTTTCCTTTATATACTTGTAAATAATATACAGTAGGACCCGTTTCAGACGACGTCTGAAACGGGTCTTTGAGATGTTTTTGGTTGGTTCCCTTTAAAATCTCAAAGGGATCCAACCTAAAACGCCTCTTAAACGAGACAGCGTATAATGCGGGATAGGGAAAATAAAACGTATTATGTACAGTCAACAAAAGAGATAAGTATGCATGGTCGTCGGATATAGTTGAAGTTTAGTAAGAAGTTTAGTTTATTTTACATTCATAAAATTAAATTTTATTCAAAAACATCCATCGGTTGCTTACTAAACTTCAACTATATCCGACGCTCCTGTATACTTATCTCCTTTGTTGACTGTACATACTAATTTTTGAGGTGAGAAAACAAACTTGATATTTCTTAGCTCAACATCTTTAGGGTGAGTGAGACAGTTATGTTAGTAAGTTTGTTGTTAATTTTATGCGTCTACGTTTTATGTGGAAGAGATCATCTAAAGAATTTGTCTATGAAACGAAGGCCAGTCATCCAAGCTCGAGATTGTGCATCTTAATTATGTTACAGGGAGCGATCTTACGTTTTTGAAGTAACGTGGATTTTTCGCTTTACCTACCAATTACTAGCAAACATAATTTTCCGACCCATCAGATTTGCATAGGCCAAGATAGTCAGTCTCTCTCTACTTTCTTTGCCCCATGGCAAGTTTCTCCCTTGAAGACATAGGATTTATCTGGCATCAATTTAAAAATATACTGAGTTCGTCTGCGTTAAGAATCACACTAATACTATAAAGGCGAAAGTTTGTGAGTGTGAGTGTGTTTATATGTTTGTTACTTCTTCACGCTCAAACGGCTGGACCAATTTTGATAAAATGTATTATGGAGATAGCTGACACCCTGGATTAACATATAGGCTCATTTTTATCCCGATATTCCCACGGAAACCGCGGGGCGCAGCTAGTGTGTTCATAATTTTGCAACAATTCAGTGTTGATATCCATGTATCAACATCTTGGTCTGAGTTCAAAGAGCCTCAAGTTGCAGGAACTGACGTAAGGTACTGTGCTGGAAATCGTATTAAGTGTGATCGCAATAAGCGGGTTTTACTGTAATAATCTTTGTGTTAAATTGTGTATATTGTAGTCAAAAGTGTAGTAGAAAGAGTTTCAATCCTGCTTCATTTTTCATAATGGTATCCATACGATATGTGAACACGTAGTAATTTATTAAAAAAAAAAACATCTACAATCAATACGTTAACTCCAGCCATGCGAACTGGAAAACTTTACAGAGATAATACCTATAAGATGCCTCTAAAAGAATACCTACTATATAGCTGTACACGAGGTACTTATATATAGCCTCTTTATAGTGTTGCCCCGCCGCTGCACTCAGGGCATTAAGCCAGCGCTGAACAGCCATTAGACGTAATTGTGCAGCGGCTAGATTTTATCGTTCTAAACCTAGTTCCACTCATTTTAAAGGCTCACTTACACACGTCACTTTGGCGGCTCATAAATCGCTTTAAAGCGTCAGATGGTTTTGTGTATGCTCATGTTTTCAGGAATGCTTGGATATTGTGAACTTTCATAGTGCTTTTATGGCTTTTGTCGTTGGGAAATGATGTGTTAGTTAACTAGGTTGATAAGGTTTCGCATAAATTTTGTTGTTTTAAAAATTCTATCATGTGCAGACGCCAGCACCTCGAGCTACTACAATCTGTCAAATTTCTTTAATAGATTTTCAACTTTATCTGTAAAGCATAACGTTCAAAGTTGATTGGGAAAACTTGACTGTTTAGGGTAGCTTGATATGCTGGCGTCTGTACTTAAATGTTTTTGGTCATCTTGGTGTAGGTAAATGATTTACCTATACCGAATTAGGTCAAGTCTTAGAATAATTATATTTACTTACAAAGAATGGAAGTATTACAAATAAGATGTTGCTAGTAGTAGTTCCAGGTTAAGGTGAATGGGTAGTTGAGACAGCGAAATTCAAATTTTCCTACATCTTTTGCAATTTGCAGGTCAGTGTCAGGTTGTATCTTGATCAAAATATGATACGCGACAATAACAGGTACATATTTAGAGAATTATATTCATTAGAATCATTAGTTAGCTTTCTACCACCAACCACCAATCTCTTATGGAAAAGTGTTAATGATAGAAATCTAACTTAGAAAGATGTTTTAATGATTCTAATGATTATAATTCTCTAAATATGTACCTATTATTGTCGCGAATCATATTTTGATCAAGATACAACCGGACACTGACCTGCAAATTGCAAAAAACGTAAGAAAATTTGAATTTCGCGGTCTCAACTACCCATTCACCTAGGTCGACCCTGAAGAAATCATTGAATACTTTCGATTTTTTTTCGAAAAACTAAAATATGGCATCCAAAAATTCATCCGCATCGCTGTCGATTGGTAATGGATCTAAGTGACTGGCTGCATTGCCATGTTCAATAAAAGCCGGCTGCTGGGTCACGGGAACTGTCAACCAGCCGTTTGAAGATTTCTATGAGGAGACTATGAACACTCGGATCCCATGGCCCGAGGGTTTGAACCCCAAACGGCTTGAAAATATTATTAATAAATAATCATTATTATTATTTTATTATCAGGCAACTAAGGCCCATAGGTAAAATACACAAAATAATTATATAAGTACAATAATAAACTAATACATATTAAAAAACCATAAAACACACGTAACGTTGCCAGCAACGTTACGTGTGTTTTATGGTTTTTTCGCGTCGGCGTTGGTTTTTGGCGTCGTGTTTCGCTGCGTGGTGTCGCGTAACCGTCCTCGGAAACGTCGTAATACGACACCTTTTGGCCAAAAGTCCTCTTTCAGACAGGTCTGTAGATGTTGGGTTGGAACTCGTACCACGAATGACTTAAAGTTGATGTTATGGCGCGGTTCCAATATTTCGACCCTCGAGAGTCCGGTTGGTCTATTATTACCGATTAAGTTTAAGATACTTATGCCGCTAAAGGCTAAAGATTTTCCGCAGCCGCAGTAGCAGCGCCAGCACAGCACGCCGAGCAAGGAATATGGGATGGCGCAAGAGTATCCACACTCGTTACGACTCACACTTAGGCCGTAGACCCGCCTTCCATTGAAATAAAGATACGCCGTCCGGTCTCTTGCCATCGTCGCGATCCAAGCCAAACGTGAGTTCAAATACAGCTGAAACGCCGACGGTGACAAGACCTCGTCGGATGATGTCGTTAATGTTCGCGTGTGCACTAAGCAACCCGCACTTCGGCTGCAAGACAGGCCGTGGTGTCCGAGGCTGTTGACAACTTCGCCACAGTGACAGCGATGAGGAGAACAACATGGAGCTCCTATGTCGTAGGGAAGCAGCGAGGCGGAAAGTAGTGTCGCCACACAAAGCGCCTATGTTCGACGACGGTAGTGCATGAAGCCAAAAATCCGACTCGCAGTTACCCTCAGCCAACAGACGCGCACGCAGTGTTAAGTAAATTGTTCTGTACTACTCTGCAGAGCGGCTCAACCCACAGTCTCTGGGAAGATGGATTATCGGGTGGATTTGGGTTCGGGTCAGCGAGTCTCCAGGCAACCATAGCGGTGAAGCACGGCACATCAAAAATGAAACTCAACTGAAATAACAAAGTCTGTGTCCCAGATATGGGTACATTATAGGCTGATCTGAAAGAAGTGCCTATTTTTTACCGACGAAAAAAAGGAGGAGTCCTCAAAGTCGACGCGTTGAACTACTGACACAATACCAAGTTAGATCTTCTATTGAGGCTCTATTCACGACCTCAGATTGTATCGTCGGAAGTTCTCAATTGTTCCAGAAGAGCTCGTTGACGGCACTTAGCAATTAATGGGCGGTGTCCGGAGCCGGTCTCGAGAACGTTTGTAATGAAGAATGATCCGAGCTGTATTCTTTTTATCGCGGGAGGTTTTTCTTTTGAGTTTCTTAGTGGAAGCGTGAATGGTTTTTATTTCTTCTTATTTGTTTAATCTATTCATAGTACAGAAAAATATTATGCGGACGAGTGATTCGATGCCTAAGTGTCCTATTGTTTTTGTATTTATTTGTATAGTTAGATAGTCATTTAATTTGGACCTAGTGTAAATAGTTAGTTGTTTTAAATATTGTAAGAGAAAAATTGGAATTATTTTATTATTTGCATCCCAAAAAAAAAATATCTACGAAATCATGATTTTATATAATTTGTAGGAATTGATTTTATATGAAACTAGCTTCTGCCCGCGACTTCGTACGCGGATCCTGTTGCTTATGCCAGCGACAACGGGGTCGTCAAAATCGAAGATCTGAAACGTCTGATGTCGAATTCTAAGAGTCCGGGGACGGGACGGGTTGTGGTGTCTCGCCGACACACAACCCGTTAGAATTTTCACCTCAATGATATTTCTCTGCAGCGAGACGACTTTGAGCCGGGTCCCATTGCACAGTTTCGGCGGAGTGAGTTTCCGAAGAAGCATAATTGGGATACCAACCTTTAACTTAATGGTGTGCGCTGGTAGTCCACTTGCACTGAGGGAATTGAGAAATTCTACGGGGTAATGTGTCGCGTCATCTTGGTCGACAACAGTGTTTATTGAAGTGGCACTTCATTTCCCTCAATTTCCGCGAGAATGCATTAATTGATCGCTAAAGCTTGGTCGTTTCTGGGTGTTAAAATGGCTCGTTCACACACCCAAGAATTATGTTGGTGCGGTATCCTATTGATGTCCCCGTACACCAGGCGAATCAAATCTTCTAAGGTGGACACCACTCATCCAAGTATCTCAGGTAGAACCACCTGGCCACCGTCTACTGGTAGCGTTCCCTCACCCAATTTGAAGAGAACATCAGAAAATTCTTGGGCGTGTACATTCCCGCCAAGATGTGCTCTCATAATCATCGTTAAGCGCAACCTATGAATATGTGGCCATAAGAAAGAGTATTTCAACAAAGCATTCACCTCATCAGCCCTAGTTCCTCGCGTCACCACAGGCAGCGTTTGTCGGAAATCGCCGCTAAACAGAACTGTAACGCCACCCATCATTTGCTGGTTCCTGCGGATGTCCTGCAAAGTCCTATTTACCGCCTCTACTGCTTTTCTGTTCGCCATAATGCATTCATCCCACACGATTAAACAGCAATCTTTAAGCACGCGCCCTTTGTCACTATTGCGTGACACTCCACAAACAGGTGTTTCATTACTCTCTAAATCTATGGGAATCTTAAACATTTCGTGCGCTGTTTTGCCACCAGGAAGCAGTGTTGCGGCAATTCCTGGCGATGCTACTACAATGGCAATCTTGTCTTGCCTCCAGACCTCTGCGAGAATGCCAGCGGTGACAAATATTCTCCCTGTTCCACCAGGAGCATCCAAGAAAAACATTTTACCTTGGCCGAGCCGAGTCAAGGATGGTGTCGAAAATTTGCTTTTGCTCTGGGGTAAACTTAGAGACGTGGTCATTGACGACGGTACTCATAGCTCTTGGATCATAATTTATTTCAGAGTTGTACTCTCTGTTTTCAAGCTCTTGTACATCCAGATGTTGTGGAGTCGGTAGCCCATAATCCACCAGAGAACTGCCGCAGATCGAAATGACCATATCTTGAAGTGAACTAAGGCAACTGTTTAGAACGCGCTCATCAGTTGCCTCAGTATTATCTTCAGTAGTGCGTCTCAGACCTCTTAGGAAGTCTTCGACAAAAGATGCCGATATTTCTCCCACAACAGAAGCGGATTTGCTATACCGCAGAACACCAACATGACGACAAACAGATGTCGCAAACGACTGAGATTGTCACTAATGCTGGCCTCCTCAAGTGCGTAGTCCCAGTGCTGATCACTGTCGAGAAGGAGGCGTGCTACGCAAGCAGCGCGGTATGTGGGATACTCAATGTCATCGACTGTCCTTAGAAACGCAAATGATGTTGGGCCCCGCACTGTGTGCAGTAACATTCGCAAATGATAGCACTCGCCATTAATTGGGAGCACAGTGTAAACCCGTCCCAATGCGGTGTTCTTAAAAATTCCTGGAAACCCGTCCACGTCGTGTCCGCGTCGGCGTCGATTAAATACACCTCTTTGCTTGTCGTACGTGTAACACGACGGCACCTCATCATAGGTGAGTGATCTAGCAAAGTTGTCCCCTTCACAGAGTCTGAAAAAGGCCAATTTCAGTCTATCAAAAAGTACTCTGTGAAGGCCAACAGGAAAATTAAACACATCAACCAACACAAACAACAAAGGTAACCCCCGTTTCTATAGGATGAGAGCGGCACATCGGCACCTATAACATCACATTTTGGGAACAAAACCATAGCGCGATCTAACTCGACGCCAACGCCATATAGTTAGAAAACGGAAACTACATATTATTTACCCAAATTAATTAAATTATGATTAAAATTAAATTGTCGTTAATTTAACAGACAACTACATTAGTTTAGCATTAAAAATATATGGTAACAGCAGCAAGGATCAAAACTAAGAATTACATACTTAAATGAATTACCTACAACAAATGTGCTTGGTAAGATATAGCTTAGAACCAAAAGTTTGACTTGAATTCATGATAGTGTAGCTTGTTGTACCGCCAATCAATCTGTTTAGTAATATTGGTGTGAAACTCTCCATATAATTAGATAGGACATGTGAAGTTCCCAGATTTCATAACAGTATCGTTCCTAATGCACATAAAAAATGCAAAAACAAAAAAAAAAGAATTTTACGATTTTTTAAAACAATAATTACGGGATTTGAACTCGCACCATTTAGTGTAGTAAACGGTCGCCTGACCTTACCGCTAAATTCCCCGTTGACATATTGTTGAAATAGCTGTTCCCTTGCAATTTAAATAATATTACTGCCCCGCTCCTTTATAAAAATAGCGTGATTATTATGTTCCCAGAGTCAAAGTTTTATTTTTAACTAAATAAATAAATAAACATGTAATTTTGTGCATTCAATTATTTTGTGCATTCAATTACGAACAAACACATTTTAAAATCAATATTGCTTACCTCCCATAGCATACGGCGTGATAATATGTAGCCTAAAGCCTTCCTTGGTTTACTAAGAACATTTTTGCTGAATTTCAATTCAATCTATCCAGTAGTTTTGGCGTGAAGCCGTACCATACACACAGACAAACAGACAAAAATTCTAAAAAGTCACTTTTTGTCATCAGTTACGTTTTTCTAACAAAAGCCACTTATTTTTTCTCGAAAATGTACAGTTTTTCTTTCGTTACTGTTTTATTATATGTATAGATAAATTGATAATAATAATTATACCTATTTATAGAGTCAACTGGATCTATTTAATTACGCAAATACTTCGAGTAGGTACTCGCAAAAGCGCAAATGTAGACTCATATAAATCTAAGTTTAAGTGCCTTTGATTACTTTGGGTGAACAATCAATCAACCATTTTCTTTTTTCAGTACCTACCCACGTAAGACATTGAACCCATTACCTCACCACAGGCAAACCAATGAAAGTCCATACAACCGTGACGTGTGTGACTGCTAATCAATCGAATTGCATCAAGGATCCTCTGAATCGGACGCTGGAGGTACCAGCGATTAATTGTTCGTGAAATTGGACGAGTCCATCATAGACGGACGTTCCAGCGTCGATTGACGTTCCACAAAATAGATGTGTACAAAAGGTCAGCTCCATACAACGAGCGAGATCACACGCACACATAGACATGCTTTACGTAAAGTCACAAGCATAAGTATATATATACTTGGCTTTGTTCAAAGGCGATTTTCTCCTTTATTTTTGAATGAAATTTTATATTATTAGGAACATAGTATTTTCGAACCCATAGGTTTATGTAGAGCGTCGTATTTCAACGTTGCACTCGTTATTTCATGAAAAAATCGCAATTGAAAGTTGCCAAGTGTTGACATATTAGTGCTTGTGACTATACAGCGAGTACAAGCGCACTCGCGTCTGTCATTCTTGTTTGAGATAGTTTATGACTCGGTCAAGCCCTTTGTACTCACACGTTTTTCTTACCGTGAAAAACTACGGGGTATTAGCCGTGTCATACACATGATGAACACACCGGTCACGAATTGTTGGTCGTCAGTATTGTATGGATCACATTGGAACCTTATTGAGAAACTCTGCTGATAACGACACGCTTAAACTAGTATATTTTGCCCTATGCCGATCTGTTCTAACGTACTGCTTGCCCGTTTGGGGTGGTGCCACCCAAAATGTATTTATCCGCCTTGAGAGAGCCCAGAGAGCTGTCCTTAAGGTAATGCTCTCTCGTCCACGTAGATACCCCACTGTGCAGCTCTATTCCGATTGCAAGGTTCTCACAGTAAGGCAACTTTATGTGCTTCTGGCGACCCTACGCAAACACTCTGTTCGCCCTCCAAAGGAACCGACTGGCAGACTTAAGCATAACGTTTTCCCTCATGAACGCCACAGAACTGCCTTTGCCAAACGCCAATTCTACGTTAATAGCATTAAAATGTACAACTTCCTAAATAAAAAGTTAAAAATTTATTCGTGCCCTAAACACCAATGCAAAAACTTACTTAGAGATTATCTCCAAACACTGAGTTATGATAACACTGAGGATCTTCTACTGGGTAATTTACAATGAAAATTAACTACTTAAATCTAATTTTAACCTTAAACGGATATGCAGTGACTACACCCCACTCTTCTCACTACACCCACCCTACACCTACTCACTACATTTACACGCACACATCCTACACTTACTCACTACACACACACTCAGACCTTACATTAATTCACACTCCACACAGTTAAACGTCTTTCTTTTGTGTTTCCCTTACATAAATTATATACTGTTTTTCTTTTACACCATTTACTTATTGTTGAAACGTCCCGTTTTAGTATAATATGGCTTTGTTTGTAACGAAGAATCACTGACTCCTAAGACACAGGCACCTACACCTAGTTTAGGAGTCAGAGTATTTAAATTATTGTGACCTAGTTATAAGCCTCTACGCTCTTTTGTCTTTGAATATTGTATGAATTGGCTTTTGGTGAAATAAAGAATTTATTATTATTTTATTATTATTATTTATCGACGGACACTTTTTTTTCTACGTCTTTTATGCGCCGTACTATAAAGAAACCGTGCCGTGCACAAAGGGCCTCAAGCCGATATCAGACGCTTCACTTTGTGTTCATTTTTGCCTTTCGTTCGGCATCATTCAATGAATCAAAACCGGGCAAGGGCGAGTCGGACTTGCGCACCGAGGCCTCCGTAACATCATATGTTTTTAAATTTTCATCGGCAAGGTCTATATTCGTCAGAGAATTTTAACACTGTGCACTGTGATATAGAATATTATTGCAGTTTTATGTCAGCGCCAACTCTTGACCGATAGTGGAACTAATGTATATTTTATTGATGATTTCTGAAAAAATGTTATGAGACTTAAATGTTTAGAGACTTCGTTTTATTGTTCCTGTAATTTTTACATAAATTTCTATCACATACAATTATTTCAGATTTTTCTCTTTGCAAACTTCGGAGATAAGGGGGGGGGGGGGGGGGGGGGGGGGGGGGGGAACGGTATTTTTTTTTTAATTTTTCATCAAAAGTCGAAAACTATGCGGCCTAAAAAAAAGAAAAAATGTTTGAGAATGTGCATGCTGCGCTCTTTCATAAATGATACCCCCACATGCCCTAGTAGCCTCACTTCGAATTTTTCAGACTCCCTTTCAGTCCCTGTTGCTAAAATGTACATATATTTTTATTTATTTCTTATTCGCAAAATAGTTGGGCAAACGTCATCTAAAACTATTCCAAATTTCAAGTTAATAGCATTAGTAGTTCTTGAGATATAGACAGACAGACAGACAGACTGAGTCTCACCACAAGGGTTCATATTGGTAAGGAACCCTAAAAACGAATAAAAGGTGAAAAGTGAATTAATTAGTGAACCGATCCAACGATGTTAGATTTTGGCACTTGGCATCTCTACCGTAGTGTCGAAGGGAACTACTGTCGCACAATCGTTTGTCACCCCCGCGTGATGTCGAGCGTCAGCGTGTCGCACAAGCGTGCTTTCGAACTATGGTGAGTCGCAGTACAGTTTTGTCGCACAAGCGTTAATCGTACGTCCATTTGTCGAGTTCACATAGTACACTCTCTTTCACTCACCTAACGAATAACCTATAAATATATAATTTTTTCGGCGTCGTGTGAGCTTGAAATGAAACTAAAATGAATCCTCCCGAGTTCCATTCACTCAAGTGAAGCGTCTGATATCGGCTTAAGTACGAGCTCGTCTATTTGTGCGTTCGGCTGTTCTTTATACAGGGTTATTGGTAAAACATTAACAACCTCTTAAGAGATCATTGTGCTCATCATTATGAACAACTTTCACTATGGGACCACCTCAGAAATCACCAAAAAAAAATCAGCTGTTTCATACATTTTGGTCAAGTAGGTATTGAACGTTTGTATTAAACAGCTGATTATTTTCGTGATTTCTGAGTTGGTCCCATAGTGCTTTGATGGTCTAAAGCACTTCTTAAAGTTTGATGGGTAATTTTGAAACACCTTATGAAAGGTTATTGGTAAAACATTAACAACCTCTTAAAACAACTTTTACTAGGTATAGGACCACACCAGAAATCGCGAAAAAAAAAATCTGCTGTTCCCTACATTTATGTTCGTATTGTCTGTGTGGTGCCGGACTTAAAGAATAGCACCACCCCATACTTCCCGTGGGTGTCGTAAAAGGCGACTAAGGGAGACCGGAGAATGGGCAGCAGCGTTTTCTATGCATTACACCATCATACCATACTGCGATCGCCAACCCGCCTGCCAAGCGTGGCGATTATGGCAACCCCCCCCCCCCCCCCCCAAAATTGGTGGAGGCCTATGTCCAGCAGTGGACGTCTTTCGGTTGAAATGATGATGATGATGTTCGTATAAACTCGTCAAAATGTAGAGAACAGCTGATTTTTTTTCACGATTTCATGTTTGGTCCCATAGTAAAAGTTGTTCCTAATGATGAGTGTTTTACCAATAACCCTGTATAGAGCCGACCTTCTGTACCAATGTATTTAGTGGATGTGCTGTGTGTAGTGGTTTCGTGACGATATACCCGAATCGGCTGCCGCATCGTCATTGTATTTAGATGCTGATGATCGGGTACGATGCATGACTTTGAAATGTACAGACATTGTTACACTGATTGGGAGATATCTCCAAACACCAGTCAAGCTTCGCGCGTATCCTATGTAATAGGATACAATAGAAAATCAATTGTGTCTCATTAGCGGAGCTTCAAAGGTCACAATACTTTTAGACAAAAAGCAAGTTACGCGTCCATTCGTAGGTACTTGAAACGAGGAATCGGCTTAGGGCTGATTTTTCCAACGCCAGATAACTT
Source organism: Mesoligia furuncula (assembly GCA_916614155.1). Taxonomy (NCBI): domain Eukaryota; kingdom Metazoa; phylum Arthropoda; class Insecta; order Lepidoptera; family Noctuidae; genus Mesoligia; species Mesoligia furuncula. Next base: position 2,097,961 of record OU744807.1, on the reverse strand, counting down.
TATCGGAGGAATAATTTTTAATTTTTGACAGTTCTTTCATACAAAAACTGTCAGACGTCAATTTTATTCCACGATTAAAAATTATCGGTCGTTTGAAAAATCAGCCCTAAGTTAAATAAGACTTGGCCTTAACTGACAAGTTTATTCACGAAATAACATGAAATGACAACGTCTTACAATACCACCTCCACTCCACCACTTCATCATCATTTCAGCGGAAAGACGTCCACTGCTGGACATAGGCCTCCCCTAAGCACCTCCACTTCGACCGGTCCTGTGCTTCCCGCATCCAACGGGTTCCTGCGGCCTTCACAAGGTCATCGGTCCACCTTGTGGGAGGCCTTCCAACGCTACGTCTTCCGGTACGCGGTCGCCACTCCAGAACCTTTCGGCCCCATCGGCCATCTGTTCTGCGAGCAATGTGCCCTGCCCACTGCCACTTAAGTTTGGCAATTCTTCGGGCTATGTCGGTTACCTTGGTTCTCCTGCGGATCTCCTCATTCCTGGTTCGATCACGCAGGGAAACTCCAAGCATAGCCCTCTCCATTGCCCTTTGGGTGACTTTTAGCCTTCTTATAAGGCCCATTGTGAGCGACCACGTTTCCGTTCCATAAGTCATCACTGGCAACACACACTGGTCAAAGACTTTTGTCTTGAGACACTGCGGTATGTGGGACGAGAAGATATTGCGTAGCTTCCCGAACGCTGCCCAGCCGAGTCGGATTCGTCGATTTACCTCTTTCTCGAAGTTAGACCTACCTAACTGGACGGTTTGTCCTAGGTAAACGTACTCGTCCACGACTTCGAGTGTAGCGTCTCCGATTTTTATGAGAGTGGGTGTTACATGGGCATTTGACATGACCTTCGTTTTGTCCATGTTCATTTTAAGACCCACTCTTTCGGAGGCTCTACTGAGGTCATCGAGCATTGTACTGAGGTCCTCCATAGTCTCAGCCATGACTACGATGTCGTCGGCAAACCGAAGGTGAGTTATGTACTCGCCATTGATGTTGATGCCAGCCCCTTTCCAGTCCAGAACCTTGAAGACATCCTCCAGTGCAGCGGTGAACAGTTTCGGAGAGATAACATCTCCCTGTCTCACACCTCGCTGCAGAAGGATAGGTTTCGAGGCCTGATCCTGGAGTCTGACTGACATAGTGGCGTTTTCGTACAGACACTTCAGCACTTCGATGTACCGATAGTCGATCTGGCACCGTTGAAGAGACTGCAGCACAGCCCATGTCTCGATCGAATCAAAGGCTTTCTCGTAGTCCACAAACGCTAAGCAGAGAGGCAGGTTATACTCTTCGGTCTTCTGTATAACCTGTCGCAGCGTATGTATGTGGTCTACGGTGCTAAAGCCTTTACGGAATCCGGCTTGTTCGGGAGGCTGGAAGTCGTCAAACCTGCGCGCGAGACGGTTCGTGATGACTCTCGAAAACAGCTTGTAGACATGGCTCAGGAGTGAGATGGGCCTATAATTCTTAAGGAGGGCATTATCGCCCTTCTTAAAGAAAAGTATCACCACACCCCTGTTCCATGCCTGTGGTGTTTTGCCCTCGAGTATGACGGAACCAAACAGCTTCTGAAGGGCCTTCAGGACGGGTTTTCCGCCAGCCTTCAGCAACTCGGCCGTAATTCCGTCATCACCCGGTGCCTTGTTGTTTTTGAGCTGCTTCAGAGCCATCCTAATCTCGTACAGGCTGACGTCCGGGATGTCTTCGGTATAGTGCCGGGTCAATCTAGCTCTTGGGTCGTTTGCCAGATTCATAGCGGGGTTATTTGTTGACGTGTATAACTGTCCATAGAACCTCTCGATCTCTCTCAACAGCTCAGGTTTGTCGGATACGATCCTGCCATCATCGGTCTTCAGTCTCGTAAGCTGGCTCTGCCCAATAGACAGATCTCTAGCAAAGACCTTGGAGCCTTTATTTCGCTCTATCGCGTCCTTAATACGATCTGTATTAAAACGGCGAAGATCGCTTTTCAAGGCCTTAGAGATCCGTCTATTGAGTTGCCGGTAATTTAGCGCATCATCCGTAGACTGCAGGATCATATCGCGCCTCTCCTTCATGAGCCGCAAAGTAGGATCAGAGAGCTTCTTTTTTGAATTCGTACGGCGGGTCTTGAAGATCTTAGACCCGACCGTATGGACAGTTTCCACGAACCCATCGTTATAATCGTCCACGGAGCTCCCTAGGCATTCGAAACGATTCTGGAGTTCGAGCTGAAAGCTCTCGGGGTTTTGGATCTGGATCGGTGCTGGACGGAGCGTAGACTTCATCAGTCGAGATCTTTCCAGCTTGATATTTAAGTTCAATGTGCCTCTTACCATACGGTGATCACTTCCGGTTTTCACCGCGTTGATCACAGAGACATCATTGAATACTTGCTTCTTCGTCGACATAATGAAGTCAATCTCATTTTTAGTTGCACCATCCGGGCTCTGCCAGGTCCACTTTCTATGCTCACGTTTTCTGAAGAAGGAATTCATCATAAAGGAAGGAAGGCCTTCCTTCTCCATAAAACTGGCCAGTAGGTGGCCCCGGTGGTTCCGGCATCCAACTCCAAATTGCCCCACTCGCAGCTCATCATCGTTACGTTTACCCACTTTTGCGTTAAATACCCCCATGACAACGGTAAAGTGAGTTTTAGAGCCATGCATGGCTCTGGAAATATCCTCATACATGGTCTCCACCTCATCGTCGGGGTGTGACGAGGTCGGGGCGTAAACCTGTACGACCTTCAGCGAATACCTTTCGGATATTCTGAGTATAAGGTACGCCACCCTGGTCGACACACTCTCGATCTTCACCACGTTGCTCACAAGGGACCTATGGACGATAAACCCGACACCACCTTGGGACTGCTGGTTGCCCTCCCGGAAATAGAGCAAGTTTCCGGATTTAAGGATTATCGAGTCCTCCCCCTCTCTTCGGACTTCAGATAACCCCACTATACTCCATCGTATCTTGCTCAATTCTTCCTCGAGTTCGGTGATCTTCTCGTCGGTCCGGAGTGTACGCGTGTTGTATGTTGCCAGGTCCAGTTTTCGGTGATTGTGGTAGCCGGATCTCTTCCGGGGATTCTTAGCACCCCTTGCCTCACCGTGGCCTTGGCCGCTACCGTAACCAAGGGTAGGCGGGCCGCCGGGTACTAGGGGCCTAGTGATTTTCGTGCTTGTCATTCTTGGGGGGGTTTTGCCATAATCGCCACGCTTGGCAGGCGGGTTGGCGATCGCAGTATAGTATGGTGGTGGAATGCATAGAGAACGCTGCTGCCCATTCTCCGGTACGACCCTTAGTCGCCTTTTACGACACCCACGGGAAGTATGGGGTGGTGCAATTCTTTAAGTCCGGCACCACACGGACACCACTTAATAAATGTGTTGATTTAGGAACTTTTCCTGACCTCATGAAGAGTAGTAAAGTCATACCATTATTTAAATCAGGTAATAAAAATGACGTTGGCAATTTCAGGCCTATTTCCATCTTACCTGCATTTAGCAAAATATTTGAAAAATTAATACTCAAGCAGTTGCTAAGACATTTTAATTTAAATAGCCTCCTTCATAATGAACAATATGGCTTTACAAAAGGTCGTTCGACTACAGATGCGGGTGTTGCTTTGCTAAAACACATATATAATGCATGGGAGAATTCGAAAAATGCTATTGGAGTTTTCTGTGATCTCTCCAAAGCCTTTGATTGCGTGCACCATGACACGCTTTTACGTAAACTACGTCATTACGGTGTCCAAAACGAAGCTCTCAACGTAATAAATTCTTATTTACATAATAGGTTCCAATGTGTGGATGTTAATGGTGTGAAATCTTCTGGGCTACCAGTTCAGTTAGGTGTACCGCAAGGCTCAATACTGGGTCCTTTCTTGTTCCTAGTATATATCAATGATTTACCATTCCATTTAAAGGGCATCTGTGACGTTGTACTGTTTGCAGATGATACCTCTCTTATTTTTAAAGTAGACAGGAATAGACAAGATTTTGACGACGTAAACAGTGCGCTCTCAATAGTTACGAATTGGTTTACGTCAAATAACCTAGTCCTCAATGCCAAGAAGACGAAATGTGTAAAGTTCGCCTTACCGAATGTTAGAAATCTAGGACCCAACATCGTCTTAGATAAAGAGGTGCTTGAAACTGTGGACACGGCAGTTTTTCTGGGAATAACAGTAGATGCCAAACTTCAGTGGAGACCACATATATCAAGTCTAGCAGGAAGGCTCAGTTCGGCTGCCTACGCCGTCAGGAAAGTAAGACAATACACTGACGTTGATACAGCTCGTTTAGTCTATTTTAGTTATTTTCACAGCGTTATGTCCTACGGTATTCTGCTGTGGGGCAAAGCCGCTGATATACAAAATATATTTGTCCTGCAAAAACGAGCTGTTCGAGCAATATACCAGTTAGGTGCCAGAGTTTCTCTAAGAGATTTTTTTAAAGATATTGGAATTCTTACGGTTGCATCACAGTTCATCTTTGCCAACATTTTATATATTAGGCAAAATATACACTTGTATACTAAAAACAGTGATATTCACAATGTTAACACTAGAAATAAGGACAAACTACGCGCTCCCTTTCACCGGCTTCATAAGGTTCATAACTCATTTGTTGGGCTTGGGATAACCTTTTATAACAAGCTACCTTCTTCATTACTAGATTTGCCCTTTAATACATTTAAAGCTCAAATAAAATCCAACCTTTGTTCAAAGGCATACTATTCCATCAACGATTACTTAAACGATAAGAATAGTTGGTCGCCCTGATTAACTCAAGACAATGTTTATGTTCTTTCTCCAGAATTAGTTTACTGACAAGTTATATGAGTTCATATAATTGTTTTTTATTATTTTTTTAAATTCTATTAACCTCTTAAATAAATTGCAAACTATAGTTTTGTATAATTTAGAAGCATTTTTTAATTTTGTAAATGTAAGAACCATGTTTCCGTTTATTATGATTTAATTTTGATGTTGACTTGAAAGAGCATGGCAGTTGAGAACTTGTCATGCTCACTTAAATGTCTCACCGATGGTGGCGCGTGTGTTGGATCATTCGGTTCCCTACAAACTGGTTGAGCTGGATGGTGCTGATCCACGCGTCATGTTCGTGAACGGGCGCCGTCGGTTGAGACTGGTCATCTCTTAACTGCCAATGCTTATTTTTAATCTTATATTTTGAATTGTTTCTTCATTTGTGTCTTTTTTTTACATTGTTCTCACATATAGAAGCAACAAGAATAATGTACCCAGGATTTTGTAATATCTTGATTTAAAAAGAGTGTCCATGGAGTTTCTTGCCCGTTCTTCTCCATAGAGATCTACGTTTTGGAATGGGCAACTAGCTTCAACTTTCGGACTAACTGACAGACTATTTAATTTTAATTTTGACAATTCAAAAGTGCCTGTACAAGGTCTAATTGAAATAAATGCTTTGAATTTGAATTTGAATTTGAACCACCTTCTCTTTAAGGATTATCAGCGTGACAAAACGTCGACGGTTATTTTAAAAAAAATTGTTCTGCCGTACAGACGCCAGCGCATAAAGCTACTACAATCTGTCAAATTTCTTTATTAGATTTTCAACTTTATCGCTAAAGTATAAGGTTCAAAGTTGATTTGGGAAAATTTGACAGTTTCGGATAGCTTGATGTGCATATTTGTACATTTTGAATGCGTGGATATTGCACTTTTCTATGAAACAGCTGATTTTTTTTTTTGATAACTGACGAACTTTCTCTACGTCTAGAATCATGTTACAGTGAATTCATGGTTTGCGCACTGGTTATTTTTTTCCTGTATTATGACACAAGTGTGTCATAATACAGGAAAAATCTGTCAATAATAATTCTAATTTCTAATTTCCCTACATTTTGACAAGTTATTGACATTTTGTTTGTCGCCAAGATGAGACTGCGTCTAGATTTTGAACGTTTTAATCTACGAGAATTGGCCTTCAGGTTACAGTAGTGAGGAACCAAAAAACAGGGTCTTGAAACAACCAAAAATCAAAGATAAACTTTAGTTATCTCGATGTGCTATATTTCATATACGCTAGTATGTTGCGAGTTTGCGATATACTGAAATTCTAGAAGGAATTTCCAAAAGATAATACACTCACTTGGTTTTAGTAGGTTTTTATTTATCCTTTCGATAGATTCCTATTTTGTAAATGTGAGGACTTTGTAGGTCTTATAGACTTTAGATCTGTAGACCATTTTTTATTTTATCAAGTACTTGGTACTTGTTGACAGGCCTACGCTGTCCTCCTATACCTACTGTAATTTGGAAACATTGTAAAAGCCAATTATTTTTAAAAAGAGTAACCGTGGAGTTTCTTGCCGGTTCTTCTCCATAGGAAACGACCAATTGGAACCGTGCACCTAGCTTCTGACGTTTCATAAGTGCTCATGTAGGTTTATGTGAAATAAAACATTTTGATTTTGAATAATATTTAGTTGTATCAGACATTTCGCGAAGCTCAAAATCAAGAACAAACACGTCACAAAAAGTAAAGCCACTACCTAACCGTCGAACACTTACATTGATTTTATCTACAGTACACGTATGACAACGTCAAGTTAGAATGTAGGACAACCCCCCTTGGGCAGGATGACCCGGCCATCACACGAGCCAACGCAAATCAAATCCGACTTATTTCTACTGACATAACTAATATACTATTATACCGCTTTGTGATAGAAAAAGTGGCAGTATGATTATTAGGCCGACTTTTAAATTTATTGGACTAAGACTAAAAAGCATGTATTATATACTAGCTACTGCCCGCGACTTTCTCTGTGATACAGGATAAAAAGCAGCCTATGTCCTTTTCCATGTCATGGTTTTAGCGTGAGAGCGTTATAAACAAACAAACTTACTTTCGCATTTATAATATATATTTCTATCGTATATATTATTTGTATTGCATAAGTAAAGTCAGGGAAATTAACTGTCAAGCAAACTGGCTACTTACTTAAATTGTCCCTTTATTCAAATCACACCCCATTCTTAGACAGTTGTATTAAATGGCAAAATGGTGTGTTTGTCGTAAACTCGGTCAATTCAATTCAATTTGCCGAGTCATGTGCATTTGCCGTGTGTAAGGCAAATGCACATGACACGGCAAATTGACATAGAGACTGTTAACATGCTTTACAATTAATTCCTCTGACCGTACCTGTTTATATTAAACAGTAAATATACAGGATGTCCCGTAATCACTGGATAACCTCTTAAGGGGGTCTGGTAAAAAATAATATAAAAACTCGATGATTGAAATTCCAAACTTATTTATATGTATCATTCATGGATACAAGCTGTAATATATAGCAAAATATTCCAATTTTTATTTTTTTCCTACGACATTACATACAATGCATACATGTAATGCTTGTATTCCTAGGTTTAGCTTGATAGTTCAATCAACGGTATATTCTTTGTTTGTTTCTGTATCTAAATAGTAGACCCACATTATGATGGTTATGTTTAAATACCATGTACCTAATAGGGGGTGGGCCTGCTTATTTAGTTTTCAACACACTTGCTCGTGATGTGGCTTTTAATGAACCGCTTTTAAGTCCATAATGCAGTGTATTAAACACGCGTGCTTTTTACTTTACGTTACCGCACTAGTGTGGTAACGCCACAGATAACTTTTTACTAGTCGGAGATGTGCGCTTTTTTTAATCTCCTCAAAGAGATTTCATGCCAAAAGGAATCCGCGGGCCATATTTCTCTTTTTTTTAATAGTCTGAATTGTCTTTGGTCCCAAAATGAACAGAAATGAACCTTAAATTGTCCATGGTCAGTCTCGAAACCAACTGAAAAGACCCTTACTGGAGTTATATTATTCTCACTGAACTAATGTATATTTCTCTATGCCAATAGTACTTTCTAATTCCATACGAACTAAACTATAATTTGACATACGACAACACTACGATCAGTCTAAATATTATTTTGTGTTTATTATATTTTTTTACGGTCTGTTTAGCAGTTTTGCCCGTGCCTTTATTTACACCTGCACGCGAATCGCTAGCGCGGCGCGTGGAAAAATAAAACCAGCGCGGCATTTTCTAAGCCTGTCCTGTCTATGATAGCAAGCAGGCTTGATTGTGCGTTTGTAAACCATTGCTGCAAGGTTTCGGCTGGGCCTGTCCCCGTGCAGCAGTGATGTCACAATCTGTTTTTGTGTTTTTGTCTTTGTATATTATGTATTACTAACATAGTTTGTAAGTATATTAAAATTGTTACTAACACTATGAGTCTTGTTGCTGGAAATAAAATATTATTATTATTTTCCACAAAAGTTAATAACAATACAAGTCTGTTTTTTTCCTCACAAGTGTGTTGAGAAACGTCGTATGAAACGAGTGGCATTGATCATTACACCCTCGGCTTTCATATAGATACCGCCTCGGGTGCAATGATCAACATAGCACACATGTATCATACTGTACTATAACGGATCTCCAACAGAGGCTAGAAAATTACATGCTTTACAAAAACAGGGACAAATACTAGTGTGTGCTTCGAATTAAAAGAGAGCAACAGCATTCACTTATAGCTAGGTACTGCTGTAGCGGGTGGCACACGTGTGCGATGAATCCATACAAAACATAATGAATAATCATTTGAACTGCTTGTCGCTGGGCTACCGGTGGCCAGAGGCTCGTTTGCGCCTAGCCTTAGACTCGCCCACCCGCTGTTTCTAATTATCTATGGCGTAAAATGGCGGGGCGTCATCGCAACAGCTGATCGGTTGCGGTTTTGGCGCTTACCCCCGCGGTGGAATGTTGGATTTGAGCGCCATATTAACGATACTATTTATTGTGTTTTTTTTAAATTAAATTGCATAAGTTTAGACAAAGTAATGTATGAAACTGCATACATAATTAGTTCTCCAGGCCGTATTTTGGTCAGTGGGTCGTCTTAGCGGCCACGGCGGCCAATCTCAACAGAAACTATAGCCTTCGACGTGGTAGATATTATAGTGCACAAGTGTGTGCGCAGACACAGGTGCACGTTTTCCCTCACTCTCATAGCTGAACTGCACATAACTAGGAATTGCATCCCCTATTTTAATAAGTTTGTGAGCGTGTTTGTATTTTTGTCTTCATGCAAAAACGCCTGGTTCAATTTTGATAAAATTTGGTATGGAGGTAGCCGACACCGTGGATTGACACATGGAATACCTTTTATCCCGATATTCCCACGGGTTCGAGACTTATACTGGTGAAACCGTGGGGCGCAGCTAGTATTACAATATATCGTCATCATGGTCATCATTCGAAACCTTGAATCACCCACTGCTAAGTATTGGCTTCTTTCCTTTTGTGCCATGCTTCCCAAAATAACGTCATCATCTGCCTAACCTTTTCGCAACTAAGTTGGGGTCGGCTTTCAATCTAATCGGATGCAACTGAATACCAGTATTTTACATGGAGCGACTGCCTATCTGATCTCCACAACGCAGGTACTGGGTAATACGATACCCCTTGGTAAGACTGGTTGTCAGACTTTCGGACTTCTGGCGACCCGTAACGACTGTTAAAGTTCTACGAATGACAGCCGCGACCAACGGCTTAACGTGTTTTATGCTTTCGGGGTAAAGATGCAGGTCACCCATCCACGGACCAACTGCGGCAAACGCACCTTAACCTGATCGATCGACCTATGTGGCTGTTGTTACTTAGCTACAAGCCCCTCTAAATTTACCGTAGCTTTCCGATATACTGCACCTACCCAAAATTACGTAAATATCGATACTTGAAACTTAATCCAACATCTCAAATCCGAAGATGAAACCAATATGAAACCAACCAATCTTCTCAGTGAAAGCACTAGGAAGTGGTGAAGGGCGGGCGTTTTGGGGGACTGTCTTTTGTAATTTTGACGTTCGAAAAGTGCTGATTCTCAGCCTAATTTGAATAAATTACTTTTTTTTATGAATTCTCAGAGCTCAGCGAAATTTTTCAACCGAGACAATCTTTCCGTTCATGTTTACCAAAGGTTTGCGAACAGCTTCAAAAATGAAGAGAGGAATATTTAAACAGGGATAAAAACTGTCCTTTGGATGTTTCCAGATAATTAAGCAGTGCTTAACGCTTCAGCTGTGTTGCTCGCGATTGTTAGCTAAGAGTCGGACCCGGTTTCTCTTGGGAATCGTGAAATTTTATTCTGTGATGTTTTTTTAAAATGTTTCTGAGAATAAATTGTTCTGTTTTTCATTAAGAGTGCTTTTGTAGGTACTGGCAATAACTTAGATGTCTGGAAACATCAAATGAAATGAAATTGATTATTCTGTAAAAAAATCAGCTGTTCCCTTATACATTAAATGTAGGGAACAGCAGTTTTTTCGCGACCGATTTCGTAAATGTAGGGAACAGCGGTTTTTTTCGCGACCGATTTCGTAATTTTTTTGTATTTCGTCAGAAAAGGCAAGTATGTGGTATAATTTATTGCATAGGTATGTTGTTTCCGTCACACTTATATTATAAAGGCGAAAGCTTGTGCGTTAGTTGTGTGAGTTTATACGTTTGTTATTTTTTCACGCTCAAACGGCTGGACCAATTTTGATGAAATTTTGTATGGAGGTTGCTGACACCCTGGAATAACATATAGGCTACTTTTTATCCCGATATTCCCACGGATCGACACATATGCGGGTGAAACCGCAGGGCGCAGCTAGTACCTACTGAATAAATAAATACCATATTTTATACCTACAAAGTAAATTATTTTATTCAATTCTATTATATTCAGCAGCACATTGTAGTAAACTAAACTCACGTTCAGTTCGAAGTGTCGCTGCAGTGACGACTAACGAGGTTGGGGCTTTTTCATTCGACTTTTTTTTTAACATAACCTTTAAATAAACAGACAGAACAGGAAAATCGTCGCCATCTCCAACGACACTTGTGGGAGCTAACGTTTCTAGGCAACGCAGCTTTAGTACGCACGAGTGAATCAAATATTTCGACGAAAAACGGCGAAAAAAATATTCAACCCTATTAAAAAAGCCTTTGTGTCCCGTGATCACTTGAGCATTGCGAGACCCTTTAATTTTGTCGGCCTTGTAAGCGTCTTGTGGCGTGATGACACTTGATACTCCTACCTACCTCTAGTTTATTGCAAGACGAGAAATTTTTTTCTTGGTGTGAGAGAAAACACTTGCATGCTCAAACCGGAATGAGAATGTTTATAGTGGATAAGACAGAGATTAAAACAGAAGACGAACAAGCAGGGGATCGAGGAGAGGGTTGGAGGGTGGGATCAGAACGGAATAGCTCAACGTTTGTGGTGTTTGTAGCAGTATTGTCAAATAGATTCCTGTTCGATTTGCGTTTCGATTTACGTTATGTAAACGCAACGTACCAACCAATTTTTTTTCCTTTAGCTTGTAGTGTCCCACTGCTGGTCAATGGCCTCCCCCATATTCTTCCACATTTCCTTGTGCTCTGCCTTCTCCGTCCAATCGGTCTGCCTCGGACCCCCGACTCATGGTATTAGAAGGAACAGTGGGGTCGGTAGGAATCCGAATTAATTTTGACTTAAGATCAGAAAGAATTACTTTTAATAGTCAAAAAGTAAGTAGGTGTAATAGGTATATGAGGTGTCTAGTATCGTTTGTATATGTAAGTAATAAATATTTATTGATATCATTCTGCATAACTTTACGGTAGGTTTAGGTTTTTATTTTAAGTAATTACTTTTTATGTTTTATCGTCGCATAAGTTCAACGTTGTGTCTAAGTCAACAGCTCACTAACTCCTATACTTAATACAAGCTTGACTTAGTATAGGAGTTAGAGAATTCTATAATTCTATGTGACAGCGTACAACCTCTAAACTAAGATTTAAACTGTTATTAGATGAAGAAATTGTTGTACCTACCTTGATGGAAATAAATATTTTATTATTCTTATAAGCCTCCGTTCCTCCCAGACGGAGGGTATCCATGAGGATAATTATCCCCAAGGAAAAGAAAAAGGCCTGCCTCGGTAGACCTGCGTATATTTTGCATATTTTGCCATTACTTTGGATGCTATTGATTGGGAACCTTTATACCAGAGACTATAAGTAACACCTTAAGGGGAAAGCGCTGAGGTAGCCCGCAAAATTCGATTTTTTTACGTTTTTTGCAATTTGCTAGTCAGTATTAAGCTGTGAGAGCAGTGGTGGCCAAGTGGTAATGGCCGCGACTTACGAGTGGTAGGTCGTAGGTTCGAACCCAGATAGGCGCTTTACTTTGTGTAAGTTATTTCATCACCACTGCTCTCAAAACGGTGAAGGAAAACATCGTGAGGAAACCGGCATGACCTAGAACCAAAAATTCGAAGACATGTGACATCTGCCAATCCGCACTGGGCCCGCGTGGTGGATTACGGCCCACTCCCTCTCACCGAGAGGAGGCCTGTGTCCCAGCAGTGGGAACATTATAGGCTGATTATGATTAAGCTGTGTGTTGATTAAATATGATTCGCGACCGTAACAAATATATATTTACAGAATTATAATCATTAGAATCAGTAATACAACTTGTTAAGTAAGTATAATCCTAAAATGTCAAGATTTCATAAAACAGTCATTCAGTAGGATTACTTGGTCTTAGAGAGTTGTGTTGATGACTTTAATGATTATAATTCTGTAAATACATATTTGTTACTATCGCAAATCATATTTTAATCAACGTACAACTTAATACTGACCAGCAAATTGCAAAAAACGTAAAAACAAATGAATTTCGTGGGTTACCCTGGCGCTTTCGCCTTAAGTAATCAAAATTTCTATCATACATAAATGATAAAATGTAATTAAAACCCAACCGGATAATGAGGGGATAATGAGTGGGTCTTAACATCCAAAGTCCACCCTGCCTACGCTCTTTTTTGGATAAAATACAAAAATAATGAAAAAGTAGCCGAGTGATTGGCAAGTTCATAGATTTTTTTAGCAAATTTGTGATTATTTTGCTTAAGATTATTATAATCTACAATCTAATCAGTAACTGTTCTAGATTCCGATGTACGCATAGATATAATTGTTGTGGGATTGTGTCATTTGAAATTTTAAAAATCAATTTGCCTAGCCTTTTTCCAGTTAAGTCGGGGTCGGCTTCCAGTCTAACCAGATGCAGCTGAATACCAGGATTTTACACGGAACGACTGCCTATCTGGCTTCCACAACGCAGATACTGAGTAACACGACACCCCTTCATGTTAATAAGGTCTACAATACATTATTTTTTGGTTTATATATTTTTTTGGTTTATATATATATATTTTTTTAATACATTATTATTAGGTGTAACGTTAAATGCGCAAAACCTCTTAAAGGGTCATTGTACTCATCATTATGAACAACTTTTAATATGGGAACCAAGCTGAAATCGCAAGAAAAAAATCTGTTGTTCCCTACATTTATGCTCGCATAACTCGTCAAAACGTATTAAACAGCAGATTTTTTTTTTGCGATTTCAGGTTTGGTTCCACAGTAAAAGTTGTTCATATTGATTAGTACAATGACCTCTTAAGAGATTTTGCGCATTTAAAGTTACACGTTGTATACTATCATGTTTAGATATTGATACACATCGTGTCTACGGAGTTTAGCAAAAAACACCGTATATACAATATAGTGATGATCTACTCTATTTAAGTCACTTGCTTTTGTCTCATGTAAATTACACCTATTTCACCAAAGATTGAGATGACATGCAACAGGCGATACGCTGCTAACGAACTAAATTCCATTGCTGCCATGGAATTCCGAACCTTAGTCAACAATGTGAAGATCGCCAGCATAAATATTTGCTTTGAAGATATTATGTAGATATAACTAAGTATAAGATTAGGTTCAAAATCGCAGACATGTTGAGTTAAGGTTACAGAATAATTCGAGCTTGAATTAAAACGGTGGAGCATTAACGACGTGTGGGGAGATGTGTCACAGATGTTGAATTTTACAAATTCCGGGAGGCTTTTCACGGGACGTCAGTTTTAGTTAGATAAGCTAAGCCATGGAATAAGTAGAAAATTGTATTATATTATCCAAAAGTATTCTTTAGATTTACAGTCTATTGAAAGGAAGAGATCCAAAAGTATTGCTTTTTATATGCGATAGCAAATCTTTCTCGCTCTTTTTTTGTTGTTGTTACCATCAATATAGATTATTTCATAGCAAAATATCTTACCAGGTGCAAAAGGCTGCTTCATCTTGAAAACCGAACCACTTTCACAGGCCGAGCTTTTTTTTTTTTTTTTTACGGTCACATAAAGCTAAACTTATATACCTACACCTAAAAATGTACTATACCTATAGGTAGGTATCAGAAGAAACATTTTATGACCTGATTAATTAATCTTACTTAAGTAATAGAACGCAAATAACACAAATAAGAAGGATATGATCCTATGTGAAAAAAATTAAAACTTATTCATCCTCATTTAAAGTCACAAACACAGTCAGTCATTTAAACACTCCACAAGGAAGTGTATTGGGTCCGCTTCTTTTTATACATCAATGACCTTCGATACCTTCGAAAGCGATAATCTATTTTGGTTACTTCCACAGTATTATGTCATATGGCATTTTACTATGGGGTCGGGCTGCTGACATTGAATCCATTTTTATTTTACAAAAGGGAGCTGTCAGAGCCATTTACAATCTACGTTGCCGCGAATCTCTTAGGAAACTATTTAAAAAGGTTAATATCATGACGGTACCTTGCCAATTCATCTAAGAAAATATTTAAATATTACTCTGACACTGAATATTTACAGGATAAACATATATAATGTTATTCCATACTTAAAGTAATGTCTTTTATTTTTAAATGAATTCTAGTTTCATAGATACCTGTGTATTTGTATATTTGCATGCCATATGGTAGGATATGGCTAATGGATACTATTTTTTGTATGATACCTTTTCTTTTGTACCCATATTCTGAAGTGAATAAATTATTATGATTTGAACTTTGAACTTTTTATAATTTAGTGATAAAGTTGAAAATCTTTTAAATAAATTTGACAGATTGTAGTAGCTTGATGTGCTGGCGTCTGTACTACAGAATTTACCGATTGTTTTTCTGTTTTGTATCTGTCAGCAGGCGTTTTCCTCTTCAGGGGATAGTAAGGATTAACTGACTGTCTCTCGATATACAAGTATAAAGGATGGATGAAGTTAGAAATGGCTTGGGATTAAAGGATCCACGTGTACGCTGAAAATAGACGAAGATCTTGTTTGCTTAAGGGTTTCTGAATGATATAGTTTGAGTCAGGCAGACGTCTTTAGCAATAGGTATACCTACCATTGCGACATGCCTGTAGGTGTCGTTGTGGGTTGGGCAGAGGTGAATGTACAGTAAACCTTCATACAAGTTATTCACTCGTGTGTGCTAAAGTTGTGTTGCTTAGAAACGTTAGCTCCCACTGGTGTCGTTGAAAATGGCGGCGATTTTTCCGTTCTGTATGTTTATTTAAAGGTTTTGTCCAAAAATAGGAAATATTTCTGAATAGTTCGTGTGTTAAAAAATATACAAATGTCAAATGGAAATGTAACATGAGCAATCCCTCAACCTGGCTGCTACTGAGAATATCCTTAGGGAAATAACATTATGCCCGACCTGGGTCTTGAACCCAGGATCTCAGTAGTCACGCTTGTGACTAGTAGAACAACAATGTACTTTTCAATTAACTAAAATTATGTTCAAAGTCATTTATTTCAAATAGGCACATAAAAGGCACTTTGGAACGTGAAAATTTACAATAAAACAGAATTTATTGTAGTTGCCCCTTCCAAAAGGTAATTTCGTATGGAGATGAATGGGCAAGAAACTCCACCGTTACGTTAATAATACCTTACCTTAATATAAAACCTTTGACAAAGACTCCAGTAACTACCCATAAATGAACATGTGTTTTACAAGTTTTCGAATATTTATTACATAGAATACTTACATGAAACACTAAACTTCGCGATTTTGCGTGACAACCAAAAACTTTCATGCTTACCGACAAACATAACGATTCATAATATCTGCCCGTACCATAAAGAATATAGCGTGATTATATCTTAGTAAACGACTGCATGGTACACAGCTATTCTTGTAGTTTATTACTTCATAAATCCATACTAATATTATAACGAAAGTAACTCTGTCTGTCTGTCTGTATGTTACCTTTTCACGCCTAAACCACTAAACGGATTTTGATAAAATTTGGCAGAGAGATAGATTGCATCCCGGGGAAGGATATAGGATAGTTTTTGTCGACATACCTCGCGGGCGGAAGCTAGTGTTTTTATATGCAGAAGTGTCACAAACAAAATTACATTTTTTCTAGGTAATTTCAATATTTTATAGTACCTAACGAAATAATAAAACGTTCAAATACATTCAGTCAATCGTGACGACGAAGATGGAGGATTGTTCAGATGAATATGAAAATGGGAATGTTTCCAAAGTGAATCCAAAGGTACGAGAACTAATATTATAAATGAGAAAGTGTGTCTGTCTGTCTGTCTGTTTCTGTGCCTCTTCACGCTTAAACCACTGAACCGATTTAGATGAAATTTATATAGAGATAGTTCGAGTCCCGGGAAAGGACATAGAATAGTTTATATCCCGATATTCCCACGGGATCGACACTTACACGGGTGAAACAGCGGGGCGCTGTTAGTCCAGTATAATTATACAAGATGTAACAAGACCCATCATGAAGCCGTCATCTACGCATTCTGTATACCTATCCAACTTAACTAGTAACTTAGTAACTAAGTGTAAAAATAAAAAAGTGGGTCTCGAAAAACTAAGTGGGCACTCGGACCCCAAGCCCTAAAACCTCTGTCCTGGTCCTCTGTCTGTCCTGGTGTTTTGAACCTAAACGGCTCTTTTCAATGTTTGGACTTCGGAAAAGAGACTTGTCTCTTTTCGTAATTCATCATCTGGCTAGCCTTTTTCCAACTGTGTTGGGGTCGGCTTCCAGTCTAACCGAATGCAGCTGAATACCAGTATTTTAAATGGAGCGACTGCCTATCGAAGGGGATCCTCGACGGGGTGGTGAGACGGGTGTTGTGTCTGGCAGGTAACTGCCTGATGATTCATGTTGGGCCGTTGTATCTATGCTAGTTGCGCGGTAAACTCTCCTTGCGAGATGTAGGATATGACGCGTTGTTCTCATGTGGCGTTGTAGATACTGCAACACTATTTCAAGAGTGGGGGTGCCAACGGCAGAAGGTAATTCACAGTGTAATTTACGGCAGATTGGTGGCAGCATCGGGTTTTGTTCATTTCATGCTCCGTTCAGCTTTGGAGACCACTGGCTTTGAGTACTCGGTTCTATCTGGAGCGCTGAGCAAAAATAATGCAGGGGAAGGAGGTAGGTATTGACTGGCCATCGAGAGTCTGTGAGACCGATCTACTATTAGAAGTTTATTTTAGAGGTGGATATTCATAGCTCGATTATGTTCAGTATTTTTTTCCCCAAAGTGTTCGTTCAGTTTGGTTTTACTATTTTAAACCTCAAAAATGTCAATATATTTTGCTGATAGAATATACTGGGAATTTCTCCTTTACCATGAGTGCATTTATCAGCAAATTCTGCCTTGCCTTCTTAATGTTTCTTTCGTGCGGGAATTAAACCAACCTTGTCGTCTAAATATAAAATAATACCACTTTTACAACAATGTTTGTCAACCTGAAAATCAAAATGAAAAGAAAGTATCATAAAATCTTTCTCCCTGTTAGCGATAAGGGCGGGTATAGATTGAACAAAGCGCGTATCTTGTTACGCCCGCCGCGACGCCATCCGTCACTTTGAAGCCGAACGCGCGCCATCTATCGGCAAACAATACCACTATTCAAAGCCTTTTAGGGCTTCGATTTTTTTATAAACAGCGAGTTGTCTTGTATTTGTAAAAGAATTTTGTGATATTAGAGTTCTACGGTAAATATTTGTTAGCACTTCACATCGGGATGTTAGGTTTTCTAGATCGTATACCTACCTATCTACGTTCCTTCTAAGTAAGTTTCCTATTGATAAATACAGTTATATTTGTGATTATTTATTCACTGAAGTCGATATATTTTTTTATTATTTTTATTATAGCGGGTAGTGGTGGCCCATTGGTAATGGCTGCGACTTACGAGTTGTAGATCGTAGGTTCGAACCCAGAAAGGCGCTTTGCTTTGCTTTGTTGTGTTTTTGTTACCATCACCACTGCTCGGTGAAGGAAAACATCCTGAGGAAACCGGCCTGTCCTAGAAATTCTAAGACATGTGACATCTACCAACCCGCGCTTGTCCCGCGTGGTAAATTATAGCCCACTCCTTCTCGAAGAGAGGAGGCTTGTTTCCCAGAAGTGGGAACAATAATAGGCTGACTATGATAGCGGTCATAGTACGTACCGTTTGAAAATTTCAAGTGTACCTATTACTGCCCTGTGACAGACAGACGGACGGACAGATAGCGGAGCCTTAGTAATAGGTCCCACTCTTTGGGTACGGAACTCTACAAAGTAAATGTCACTCGTTTGTAACATACAAATGAGTGACATTAACCATCCAAGATGGATGCGGCGATACAGACACATTAATTCTCACCGATATGCAACTAATGGCGAGGGTAACTATTTAGTAATCTGTGGACAGCCACATATTACTAAATAGTTACCCTCGCCAAGACGGCGGAATTAACGATAGGGACTGTCATGGACGACTACAGAGTCGTCCATGACAGCCACTATCGTTAATTAGTGCCCGTAGTAGATCTGTGGCAGCATCTACATCGCCACATGTGAACTGCGCATCACACTGACGTCACGTAAAATCCTGCATCGCGCAAGCAGAGTTTACCGCGCAACTAGCATATACAACATTATTTTTAGTATATGCGAAACCCGAAACACGTGTCTAGTATTTTTATGTAAAGAATCTATGAACAAAATTTCAAAACTGTGTCTTGCAAAATCACAAAGTTAAGTTACCTGTTTGTCCGTACAAAAACATGCTCACCCGCGCCGCGCCGTCTTGCGCTCATTGATAATAGTACCTAGGTACCTAACCGTTCGGCGCGGAGATTGGATCTACTTAGTGTAGCTCGGTGTCCCACGTTTAACCTTTTTTAAATATTTTTGGGACAAAATATAACATGGTGTAAAAATGATTGGAATCGGTTCAGTTACTTATTGTGAACAAACTATATTCAGGTTTCGCATATACTAAAAATAACATTGTATAGGTACGTCCATTCGTTGGGCAGTTGCCCACAAGACATAACACCCATCTGGTCGAAGGATATCCCTTTCCAACGCAGGATGAGTAAACGTTGCACTCTGTTCCTACCACTACAGATCCATGTGGTAACACTGCGGAAATACGAGGATCAAAGAACCAACCGCTAAAGTCGCTGTAAATTAGGTTCTGCTGACTCAGACAGGCTGCGGGCTATCATGCTGCGTACCGTGTTTCGATTAACTGGCGACGAAAGATAAGCCAATCAAAACGTAACTGAATATGGAGGTCGTTTAGCTCGCCGGTGACATTTTAGCAGCTTGTTTTTATCCAACTAATTGCTTTGTTAAAGTTAGGTTTAGGTTCACTCTATTTGTAACTATGCAAAATTAACATCATTCAATTTTTTTTTTTTTTCTTTGACTGACTTGCAACTTGTCTGTGGACTTAAAGAATAGCACCACCCCATACTTTCCGTGGGTGTCGTAAAAGGCGACTAAGGGGCGTACCGGAGAATGGGCAGCAGCGTTCTCTATGCATTCCACCACCATACCATACTGCGATCGCCAACCCGCCTGCCAAGCGTGGCGATTATGGCAAACCCCGCCTTTTGGGGGAGGCCTATGTCCAGCAGTGGACGTCTTTCGGCTGAAATGATGATGATGATGATGACTTGCAACGTTCGATTTATTATCACACTGTAAAGCTTTGGTTTCTAAGGAAAGCGGTTCCGTAATTTTACTACGGCCATCATGAAAATCTGTCATTTTCACCAGTATTTGACATTAAGTTGATAAAAAAAGCTCTGTATTTGGACAGCTGTTATTGTGTGACTGTTCACCGTTTCCTTAGAAAATCAAATCATTTATTTGCTTGAATATGGGTAGGTGCCTATGGTAGGTGCAGACGGCAGCACATATACAATATGTCAAATTTCTTTACTAAATTTTCAACTTCATCGCTAAAGCATTAGATTCAAAGTTGATTGGGAAAATTTTACAGTTTCGGGTAGCTTGATGTGCTGGCGTCTGTACGTGAGGAGATACAACAAAAGTTCTTTAAACCTCTTTCTCCCTCACTTGTACCTTAATAGGTGTACAATCACAAATGAGTATCTGTTATAATTAAAAATATACACGTACATAAACTTCACGCCTTCCACCCATGGCGGAAGGTCGAAACTATAGAAATCCACTTGCTCCGATCCTTACATGGTACCTACAACATTTGCCTCACTCACGGTCATACAAGCACGCCGGTCGCAAGATATATTTCTTACATTAATCCATAACAAACAAAAAAAACAACAAACATTATCTATAACAATAAAAAGCTTAATCGAGATAGCTAAATTCTACAGTACCTACACCCAAAATTAACATCGCATATTAAACAGACTGTGCCTTCATATCAAAATGAACTGCCTGATAAACAAGCTAATCTTAGCTTACTGCGATCCCCAAAATTATCTACTCAGTGTCCTTGTACCTAACTTGATTCCGGACGTTTGAGGTTGTGACAAACGGCGTATCCGACCTTGAGGACAGTGTGCCGTCGCCCTTAATGATGCATTGAAAAGGCTCCTGATAAGGTAAGGTCTAGGTTTGAGGAAACGATATTTACGTAGATTGTGCCAGCACAATCTACGTAAAATTACCAGACACCCAGGTGTCTGGTAATTTTGGACATTGTGATTTTGTTACTCTGTGGCTAGATGGGAATGATGAGATGAGGGGAGATGATGATGAGGGCCCGTGGTTAAATAATAAAAGCCGCACAGGTCAATCGATCAGGTCAAGCTACGCTTGCCGCGGTTGGTCTGTGGATGGGTGACCATCTTTACATACCGTGACCCCTCCATGCCTCGGAAAGCACGTTAAACCGTTGGTCCCGGCTGTCATTCGTGGATCTTTGATGGTGGTCAGATAGACAGTCGCTCCATGTACTACTACTACATACTGTAAACTGGAAGCCAACTCCAACATAGTTGGGAAAAGGCTCGGCAGATGATGATGATGATGTGGCTAGATGGATTGAGTATAGATTAGTTTTAAATAAAATCGAAGCATTTGCTTTTACGTCAATTGGTTTTATAGAATACATTATCAGTCAAGGGGGCGAGTAGATACACTAAGGCAATTAGGGGCAAGATCCAAGGGGCGAGCGGAGCTCAAACCCCATTAACAAAGTAAAGCTAGCTTTTATTAGCATGGTTAGAAGTTTTTTAGGAAAATATTTGCGAAGTTGTCTGCGTGCAAAAAATTCAAATCGTTTTAAGAATTTCATTAATTTTGTTTGCTGGATATTATTATTCTCAATGGTATAACCTTTCAGCTTAACATCAGATATCAGTATTGTTGTTGTTACATTAGTATTGTTGTGTTCTTGTTGTGTTTCTTCCCTCAACTTTTATTGATAATATCTGTGTAATATGTTTTATTGTTTGTATGTATTTATTGGTGAGCAGTGGTGGCCCAGTTATGGTGCGGCGTTACGGCCCCGACTTATGAGGTCGTGGGTTCAAACCCAGCTAGGCGCTATAATTTGTGTAAATAATTTCATCACCACTGCTCTCAAAACGGTGAAGGAAAACATAGTGAGGAAACCGGCATGTCCCAGAGTAAAAAATTCGAAGACATGTGACATCACTGGGCCCGCGTGGTGGATTACGGCCCACTCCCTCTCATATGCTGAGAGGAGGCTTGTGTCACAGCAGAGGTAACATTATAGGCTGATAATGTATATATGCATGTTTGTATGTATTTATTGTACCTATATATAAATGGTACATCACAGACTACCTGCAGTCCTTCCTGTCCGTCCTTCTTCCTTAATCCACGCAAAGGTTGTATTTGAAAGATCGGTTTTAGCGAACACTCCTTGTTAAATGTCAACATTTATATCTGTACTAGCAGCGCTCCGTGGTTTTACCCGCGTAAGGGTCGATCTCGTGAGAATATCGGGTTAAAAAGTATCCTATGTGTTGTTCTAATATACAAGCTATGCTACTTTAAAGTTTCATCGAAATCCGTTCAGTAGTTTTTGCGTCAAAGAGTAACAAATAACCATCCATCCATTCTCATAAACTTCCGCGTTTATAGTAGGAAGTGGGATTTTTTTATGCTTTACATAGTACAGAGTATCTTAAGTATCTGAAAAACAATTTCTACATTAATAAAGCTTACATAAATTCGGCCATGTTATGAAGTTACTCACGAACCTAACGAGGTCCGATATACACTCAATTACTAAAAATAACTTGAACTTTTAGTACCTTTAGTAACTTTTCGCGTGCTGCCGGAACGGAACAAACATACCGGTTATCCGGTTCGTGCGGGTACTGAAATACCTTTCATTAGCCGGACCAGCTTTGCAGGGAGTTATAAGTGCTGCTGTTAGCTGAATACTTTAGAAATTCTGACTTTTGAGAGGTTAGTGCACCTCCATGATTTTATTAGGATGGAATTTTGTTTCTTATACAAGGTGGCATGGACTTCGCTGCACAGCCTTTGATCATGGATTCAGGACCTTATGAGCATGATTCTGTACCGTCTGAACCCCAAGCGTCAAAATGATCGTCGGGTATTAGAAAAAAAAAAATGCTGTTCAGTGTGTGTTCATTTTGACTCATCATCTGCCTAGCCTTTTCTTAACTATGTTGGGGTCGGCTTCCAGTCTATCCAGATGCAGCTGAATACCAGTATTTTACATGGAGCGACTGCCTATTTAGCCTCCACAACCTAGTTACGGGGTAATACGAAACCCCTCGGTAAGTGTGATTGTCAGACTTTCGGGCTTCTGACGACCCGTAACGACTGTCAAAGTGTGTGTGTTCAATTTGACTGTTTTTTAGGGTTCCGTTGCCAGAGTGCAAAAAACGGAACCCTTATAGATTCGTCATGTCTGTCTGTCGTCTGTCCGTCCGTATGCCACAGCCACTTTTTTCCGAAACTATAAGAACTATACTGTTCAAACTTGGTAAGTAGGTAGATGTATTCTGTGAACCGCATTAAGATTTTCACACAAAAATAGAAAAAAAAACAATAAATTTTGGGGGTCCCCATACTTAGAACTGAAACTCAAATATTTTTTTTTCATCTAACCCATACGTGTGGGGGATCCATGGATAGTTCTTCAAAAATTATATTGAGGTTTCTAATATAATTTATTTCTAAACTGAATAGTTTGCGCCAGAGACACTTCCAAAGTGGAAAAATGTGTGTAACTTGTAAAATAAGAGAATGATAAAACTAAAAAAATATATGATGTAAATTACCATGTAAACTTCCACCGAAAATTGGTTTGAACGAGATCTAGTAAGTAGTTTTTTTTAATACGTCATAAATCGTACAGCGCAATTTACCATTTATTCAATCACCACCGAAAATTGGTTTGAACGAGATCTAGTAAGTAGTTTTTTTAATACGTCATAAATCGTACAGCGCAATTTACCATTTATTCAATCAACTCAAATATAAAATAATAAAAAAAACATTTAATTTCATACACATAAGCCTTACCTATACATAAACCCGGATGTTACGGAATCCTCGGTGCGCGAGTCCGACTCGCTCTTGCCCGATTTTTTGTTTTTATGTCCCAGTGAAATAAGACGACTGGAGTGTCGTAAGTCTGAATCTCTTCCAATGCACTATTTTAATGTACTTAAAGTTCATTATCATCAGCTACAAAAAACTGCTAAACCAAAGCTGTCCAAATTGCACTCAACAGAATTCGATCCTTGGCCACTTTCACCTATCCAGCATCAAGTAGGTAGGTAGTTCACTATTTTAACGTACTAAAGTTCATCATCAGCTACTGTTGAACCAAATCTTTTCAAATTGCACTCAACCACTCAACAGAATTCGATCCTTGGGCAGTTTCACCTATCCAGCATCAAGTACGTAGGTAGATAGTTCACTCATCATCATCATCATTTCAGCTGAAAGACGTCCACTGCTGGACATAGGCCTCCCCCAAAAGGGGGGGTTTGCCATAATCGCCACGCTTGGCAGGCGGGTTGGCGATCGCGGTATATTATGGTGGTGGAATGCATAGAGAACGCTGCTGCCAATTCTCCGGTTCGACCCTTAGTCGCCTTTTACGACACCCACGGGAAGTATGGGGTGGTGCTATTCTTTAAGTCCGGCACCACATAGACTAGAGAGATAGTTCACTATTTTAACGTAATAAAGTTCATCATCATCAGCTACTGTTGAACCAAAGCTTTTCAAATTGCACTCAACCACTCAACAGAATTCGATCCTTGGTCACTTTCGCCTATCCAGCATCAAGTACGTAGGTAGTTCACTAATTTAACGTACTAAAGTTCATCATCATCAGCTACCTACTTTTGAACCAAAGCTTTTCAAATTGCACACAACCACTCAACAGAATTCGATCCTTGGCCACTTTCAACTATCCAGCATCAAGTACGTAGGTAGTTCACTAATTTAACGTACTAAAGTTCATCATCATCAGCTACCTACTTTTGAACCAAAGCTTTTCAAATTGCACTCAACCACACAACAGAATTCGATCTTTGGCCACTTTCACCTTCCACCATTAAGTACGTAGGTAGTTCACTATTTTATCGTAGGGGAAGGCCGGGCAAGAAGCATAGTGCGGGTAAGAAGAATAACTGATTTTTCCATAAACATATAATAGATAGCGCTATTAACACTTTCTCTAGTCGTGACACATACGATCGGCAATGCCATGGCAGTTCAACCCAAACAATACGCGAGTGCATCTGTTGTGGAAGGGAAAAAAAAGGATTATCGTTGTTTTGTTACGATTTTTGTAAAGGTTTGCACACAAACTTTTTGTATTAGTCATCAGTTGTCTATAAAGATGTATTGTATATTCAATTGCACGTTTATTTAGGTATTATTTGTGATCGTTACTTTTTGTTTACCTACTAAAAACAATTCAAGTTTTCACTTGTTTCTAATATTAGAGTGTTGGGCAAAATGGATATGGGCAAAACGGTTAGGTATTCCGTTTTGCTCAGAGCAAGCATATTATAAGTATTAGTTACCACTACCATTACATATGCCATTTCTGAGTTAGCAGGCCCCAGAAAAACTAAAACTAAAATATCCTCAGTCAAATAACAAAACAAAAATCCGAAACCAGATTTTTACGGTTTAGTGTGCGCTGACAAATACACTGAACCACTAGCGAAAGATTGGATTCAGTGTAATCAGTGCATTTGGGCGCATAAAGACTGCACTTTATTATGTAGGAGTTGGCAGCTACTTCTGTGATGAATGCGAACACTGATCTAAGCTAGTTCTACTTATCCTTTTTGCCCGACCCCACCGGGCAAAACCGATAATTGATACCTTTTGTTAATGCTCAAAATTATTATAGAAATTGTTTAAGTTTTTGAATTTTAATGATTATTTTTCAAAGACGATTAAACATAGTACAAATTAAAAGTACAAAGAGTTCTATTGATTATTAGATTGTGGTTTTATTTGCAGTACCCCTTAACATATTCGTCTTGCCCGGGCTTCCCCTACTAAAGTTCATCATCGTCAGCTACTGCTAAACCAAAGCATTTCAAATTGCACTCAACCACTCGACAGAATTCGATCCTCGGCCACTTTCACCTATCCAGCATCAAGTACGTAGGTAGTTGATGCTAGATCTGCTATATTAAAATAAGTACAGTTAACAAAGTAGATAAGTATACAGGAGCGTCGGATATAGTTGAAGTTTACTAAGAAACCGATGGATGTTCTGGACTGAAATTTAATTTAATAAATGAGATGTTTGTTTTTTATTAATAAAATAAAATTTTATTCGAGAACATCCATCGGTTTCTTAGTAAACTTCAACTATATCCGACGCTCCTGTATACTTATCTCCTTTGTTGATTGTACATACAATATCAACATAATAAATAAATTATAGAACGGTATCGTGCATAAAGCACTCCGTCACGTGTCACGCTACGTACACATACCTACTCACTGGAGACAGCTGATCGATGACGTCACGCTTCGCGCATTCGTTTTCAATCATCATCAATTCAATATAGGCTACGGGGTAAATAAGTTCATTATATTTATTAGGTGTTATTTTATTAGGTAGTCTGAAATTAAATATCGGGGTACTTAACTTTTATTAAATGCTATGAATATAACAAGCTCTTAACTATAATATCATAACGAAATGGAATTCGTTTAGTGCAATGTAAAACAACAGGTATCCAAATATCGGTAGCCGAAAAATTCCCGTTCAAGAAAATAATTAACAAAAACCTACAGGTTAATTGATAGCGTCCTTTTCAAATTCAAGCTTTAGAGTACAATCATCTATAAATTATCCCAGAAGACATTGGACCACGGGTAACGAGTGTTAGAGGGACGTTTTTCTTGCCAAATAAAAAACGGTGCGGCGAAGCCTTAAATTCAGCGTAATCTGTTGTTCTCGGTTCCGGCGAGTACGCACGCAACCTTTCTTTGTAAGGTTTCCTGGTACCTCCACTTTATTTTTGTTTGCCTAGTACCAACACTTTTCAACTTGGCCGAACAAAACGGATGAATAAAGAACCTTCTCGAATGTTCAAACTTGGTATTACAAACCTACTTCTAAAAATTAAAGTTGTTTCGGTTATTTTAGGAACTGTTACTTGGAGTTCTTAACTTTATTAATCTCATTTTATTTGCTGATGTTTTTAATTAATTAGTCTCTCATAACAACATAGCATAATTGGCCTATAAATTGTTCCCGATGCTGGGACACAGACCTCCTCCCTTCGAGAGTGCGGCTTGGTAGATATCACATGTCTTCGTATTTTTGATTCTAAGACCTGTTGTTCTCCTCACGATGTTTTTCTTCACCGTTTTGAGAGCAGTGGTGATGAAATTATTTACATAAAGTAAAGCACCTGCCTGGTTTTGAACCTATGACTTAAAACTCGTAACCACTGGACCATCACTGCTCCAACAACATGCCCCGTATTTATCCGATAATAGTGAAATTCATTACAATTGAGGAGTTTGTGATGGAAATTGCTAGAACAAACTTAGGAGTTATTTTCATTGCCAATTTTTAATTTAAGTACTAGGTAAGTACATATACAAGAATTTATTTCTAAAAATAACCTGCTTGAAGTAAACTTACCAAATGTAGCGAAAATAAAAAGAATAAAGATGAAACGTATAATTTTTTGGTAAATAAAATTCA
Organism: Mesoligia furuncula; assembly: GCA_916614155.1. Taxonomy (NCBI): domain Eukaryota; kingdom Metazoa; phylum Arthropoda; class Insecta; order Lepidoptera; family Noctuidae; genus Mesoligia; species Mesoligia furuncula. The sequence continues at coordinate 2,070,505 of OU744807.1, read as the reverse complement.
AATATAAAATGTATAAAAGGAATCTAAATATAAAACACGGAGGTTTGTTACTTGACAATTTATTGTTGGTGTAAAAATATTTAGAAAATGCCGACAGAAATGAAAACAAAACACAAACAGAATACTTTGCCATCACTCACCAAAATATCGGATATACCTACATTAAAACCGAGTACCTACATCCCGAGGACAGCCGAACACATCCGAAGCGGGTATTTTTTGAATCGTCTTATAAACAAAACGCGCGCGGTGTCACTTACGGTAACAGTGGCGCGAGGTCAATATTTTTTCCCATCTCAAAAAATGTCCAACGCGCCTAAAGAAGCTTTCTCTTCAAAAAAACAGGAATTAGGAGAGCTTATCAAATTCAGCATATCTTTTAGGATTGGACCAATTGCGAACTGGACCAATTGCGAATTGGACTAATTGCGAACTGGACCAATTGCGAACTGGACCAATTACAAACTGGACCAATTGCGAACTGGACTAATTACAAACTGGACCAATTGCGAACTGGACCAATTGAGAATTGGACATTTTGCGAATTGGACATAATGCGCCCAAAGGAAAATTGTGTAGCGAATTTCACGAATTTTTACCTGATTGCAATCGGGTTTTAGGCTCGTTAAAACAGATTTAAAAAATAATTCATTATTAATTACATTAGCTAAGTTGTGCTGAGATAAAAAGGTCAGGGAGCTTCAGTGTTAAAAAGAAAAAAAATCGATCGTAGTTTCCTGGACACAGGCGAAGGAGGTCACGAAGTTCAGCAGTCCACACCGCACGGAACTTGAAGTACAGGAATACTCTGCCGCTAGGTTGAAGAACGCAACAATTTGCGACTCGCAAACCAGTAGACGATCCGTTATCCGGGAAAAAGGCAAATCGCTTTTTTGACTGGCTCTACACCTACGACAAATAAAATTTAATAAGGTGTCAGACCAGAGACAAAGGAGAAAGGTTCGCTGAGAGAGAAGAAGGAAAATAGAAGATAAAATACATACCAGGATTTGAAAATAGGTTACACCGGATAGTGTGGTCAGCTTATGATGCGAAGCTCGACGTCAAGACTTTAACCATTGCACGCTGGCAGGAATCAGTGCATGGATGTATAATATCAGCAATTTGGGAACAGATTATCAGGAAACTTCATATTATATCTGGTGAAACCAGGTGAACAATTATCAAGCAACTAAATCAAATAATTTTTTTCTTATCCATCATCTTCTTGTCATGTCAAAAAAAAAAAACTCCGTTCAAAAAAAACAGAGGTAACACTGGACAACGCAATAGTCGAAATCCCTAACAACTAAACAAACGACTTCCACGCAGAGCCTTTCAATAGAGATTTCCACAGACGCAGACGCAGTTGTTGCTGGACTTGGAACCAATATTTTATTATTTTGGTAGATATATTTCGTATTTATTTGTAATATTTAGTTTGTACTAAATATTACAAATAAATACGAAATCCTTTTATTTTTTGGCGTCGAACTACTCGTCCGCATCGCTGTCATCCGGAGACGTGCCCAAAAGACTGGCAGTATTACAACGTTGCATGACAATGCTAATTCTTTGGCCAAAGAACAACCAGGGAAGTGAGGTGTCAACCAGTGAAGTGTCGGCGAGAAATAAATAAACTTACTAGCCACTATTACCAACCAATATTCCGTCACTAGATATACCAGTTTCACCATAATTATTTGGTATGGATTTAATGATTTAACAATCTATGACCATCTGAGGATACAGATAGGCATTGCCATACATATCGACTACTGGAGTTCAGATTATAGTAATTTCTTTGGATATAGGTAACAATTTTATTTCAGAAATATCTGGCAAAGCTGGAATCTGACCCAAAAAACAATTGACGGCAATTAGCGAAAGGTTTTTTAAGAATGCCGTGGAAAAGAAAATTAAATATTTAAATTCTCTAAATTTTTTTCATCCTTCAATCCTCGACACAGGGCCGGAAAAGCAAGTAGGTACCTCTTAAATAATTTAATTGAATAGAATTCCGTAATGACCAGATCGATAACATCGGACAGTCGTATTTCAGTGACTGGCTCAAACTCGAATAATATTTTGTGAACATGTTTTGCGATTGAAATCCCTCCTCTAATTAATGTTTTTGGAAAATGTTAATAAAATATATTGAACGAAAATGTTTTGGACGACATGAGCAATTTGGTCGTGGAAATCGGGTGTACGAAAAAAATTCAATAGAATCTGGAGTGCCCAGAAACCAAATTCAATTGGAAAAGGCACCTTGCACGAACATAAGGATCTAAGTAACGTTATTCTAGCTAGATTTGTGAATAGGTACATTTAATTATTAGTATACAGTCTTATGCTTGTGGAAAAAGGAAAGCGAGCCCTTTGCCCTTTAGTGGGATAACACAGGTTGATTATTTTACTGTCTTAAGCTTACTAGGTACAGACGCGAGCACAACAACCTACCTGAAACTGTCAAATTTTCACAATTAACTTCGAACCTTTTGCTTTAGCAATAAAGTTGAAAATCTAATAAAGAAATTTGACACATAGCTTGATGCGCTGGCGTCTGTACGTATTTTATTTCGTGACGAAAACCTACACACATGGCTTGCTTAAATTCTTTAAACATTACTAACTAGGAAGTTAGCAATGTAGGTGTGGTGCACACACTTAGCACTAATGACTCATTCTGCGTGACATCTCTGACGTGTGAACAACGAGCTAAGATAAGCTATCTTCATCTGTGAGCAGTTTGTGCAAATTGACGTATGTTCCGGACTTACAATTTGATGTTATTTTAATTTAAACAAATATCAACTTTATTTTAATGAGAATTAAGTAGATTTCAGAGCGACTAGCACTAATGAAAAAGTTATAAAAATGTTTGAAGTTGTAATGTAAATTTAACTTTATTGTGTAGGAATTAAAGTTATTTTTCTATTAACTCATATTATGGGGAATACCTACCGAGTAGCACTATAGGTACGTCAATTGAAGCCATGCATCAATACATTATGACAGTCAATCAAGTTTACCTGCTGATTTATATCTGGTAAGGAACATTTTGATGGATAGTTTGACGCAATAGAGAGATATGTGATCGAAGATTCTTAATAAAAGATCGCTTATGTAGATTTACATATGTTTTCTCTGAGTTTCTGATGTGTAAAATCTGTTGTTACGATGTAAGTGGATAGCAAAATATTCGTTGAGAAATTAAAAAACACGTTTGTTGTATGGGAGCCCCCCTTAAATATTTATTTTATTTTAATTTTATTATTTATTATTAAAGTAAAAATACAACTGAGTATTTTGTGAATATTTCAACTGCCTACCTGTTGCCATTATTGATATCGAGCAAAAAAGGACAAAAAAATCACGTTTGTTGTATTAGCCTCCTTAAATATTTATTTTATTCTGTTTTTAGTATTTGTTGTTATAGCGGCAACAGAAATACATAATTTGTAAAAATTTCAACTGTCTAGCTATCGCGGTTCTTGAGATACAGCCTGGTGACCGACAGACGGACGTACAGACAGCGAAGTCTTAGTAATAGAGACCCTATTACTAAGACTTCGCTGTCTGTCCGTCCGTCTGTTGGTCATTCATTTTTACCCTTTGGGTACGGAACCCTAAAAAAGGTATAAAAAGGTAAAATATTAAAAGGAAGAAAAGACTTGCACAACTACTTAATATTTTACTAATAATTACTTCATATTTTACTTGCTAACACTAGCTATATCAGCGGGATTGTCCGAAAGGGTTACCGATAGCCCGGAACATAAAGGGCTAAGGAAGGAACACGGGTGGGTTTTAGTCAGTAAGAGTCTGACACGCCCTTCCGCTCCACTCAGAGCGGGAGGAGTCATTTGATGATATCCCATCCGCAAAAAAAAAACACTAGCTATAAGATATTACTAGGTAATATTGTGGATCTTTGTTGTTTGAGTAAATAAATTTTGATTTGATTTAAACTATTTTTCATTGAGCCAATAAAAGAAAGGTATTATAAACAAAGATGAACTTTGTCCTAAGTTAGTGGAATGCCATGGGGTCCAATGTTGAGTCTAATGCGATTAATTTTTGTTTTGGAAACGTTTAACTAGAAATATTTTTATTGCCACGTCTTATTATGTATATTAAGGAATTCCATTTCTAGTATCTTTTTTATATTTTCCTAGTACAGAGAAACGAGGTGTTTCATCATCATCATCATTTCAGCCGAAAGACGTCCACTGCTGGACATAGGCCTCCTCCAAAAGGGGGAGTTTGCCATAATCGCTACGCTTGGCAGGCGGGTTGGCGATCGCAGTATGGTATGGTGGTGGAATGCATAGAGAACGCTGCTGCCCATTCTCCGGTACGCCCCTTAGTCGCCTTTTACGACACCCACGGGAAGTATGGGGTGGTGATATTCTTTAAGTCAGACACAACACAGAGAAACGAGCTGTTTAGTATACAGGAAGCACAACAAAAACTTCATTTAAATAATGTTATGAGTGTCCTGAGTAGACAATTCGTTTACATGACTCTCTTAAATATGCTATACGTTTAAAAAGTAATAACGCACGTAATAAAAGTTAATGTTACCATTGTAGTTAATGTTAAATTAACATTTTTGCGTGACATGAAATGATTATTGTTTTTGTGTGTAGATCTTTTATGACACTTTAACACGCCAATTTTGGTCAATATAATCCCTGAGAAGAAATGCCGAAACAACTCAGAGGACATATTTTAGATTTTATGATTTTTATATTATTTTTTTGTCTACTTTACTGTTTCACACGCTGTCTACATCTCTCTATCTATCGTCCTATCGCAGGTATGCTGGAAGAGATTTCTTATGAAATAAGCATCACCTTTGTACCTATTTTTCTATTTGTCTGTTTATATATGTGTGTACATAAATGGTAAAATAAAGAAATACATATTCCTAGGCCTATATACTAGGAGCAGAAAGAGCCCTAACGGAATGGTTGCCGAGAAATGGTAGAGGGAGTGTTGGCAAACCAATAGCCATCAAGATGGAGGGACTAAGTCTTGTATTTCAAATCAGCCTAAATCTTTATAAATAAAGCAAAGTCGGGTTAGTTAATCCATTTGTAACTCGAGAACGGCTGGACCGATTTTTATGATCTTTGATTTGTTGGATTTGCCTCCGCCCCGAATAGCAGAATAACTATTAAAATATGGGAAAAACTTACGTAAATGGGTATCGTCTGTGCTAAGATACGGCTTAATCTTAACGGGTAATTCCACTGACAGCAATAGGTAAGGCATTTATTGTGCAAAATAAGTGTTTACGAGCTGTGTTTGGTGCAGACCCATTAGAACCGTGCAGACCAATTTTTGAAAAACATAGGTTATTAACATTAGCAACATTGCTCATACATACAGGAAATGGGAGTATTTGTAAAAAAACATGCTCACCTATTAAGTAAAGCCGATAGCGTCAATGTTTATATGGTGGGCAAAATAGCAAGGGATCCAACAAAATTGGCAATGCCAAGATGTAGAACAGCGTACTGCCATAAAAACACTAGTCGAATGGCAATACAGATATCACACTAATCACACTAATATTATAAAGGCGAAAGTTTGTGAGTGTGTGTGTGAGTGTGTGTGCGAGTGTGTGTGTGTGTGTTTATATGTTTGTTACTTCTTCACGCTCAAACGGTTGGACCAATTTTGATAAGATTTTGTATGGAGGTACCTGATACCCTGGATTAACATATAGGCTACTTTTTATCCCGATATTCCCTCGGGATCGACATTTACGCGGGTGAAACCGCGGGGCGCAGCTAGTTTAATCATATACCGAAGTTTATTAGAGAACTGCGAACCAGCTTATTCCAAAAGTATCTCAGAGCATGGTTTATCGAAAATTGTTTTTATACTATTATGGAATTTATGAGTTCTAGGACAAATGGTAAAGTTGCTTAGCACGAAAATTAAAGAAATTTTTATTTTAAGCTGTTGTCATATTTTGTAACTTAATTTCTTTGGGTGTCATTTGAAAGTTGACATTTAGACAATTAGTAATTTATTATTTTTCTTTGATATTTGTAATTTGATATCTAGACAATTCTTGATTTAGTACTTACTTTTTTTGACATGGGAATTTAATAATTTAGTTTAAATTTATTTAGAATTAGAATTACTATTATTGTTACAAAATTTGCATGCCGAATTTACTAGGTGGCATATGAAGAACTACACAACACATACACAATTATGTAACGTAACACATACACAATTATGTGTTATAAAATCTGTGAAATACCATATTTCAGGCAAATAAAATAAAACAAAGTCAAATGAATCAATCAAAAAAAAAACGAAGGTATTTAATATTCTGGGGTGGTACGAAGTTCGCCGGATCAGCTATATCTATATATCTTCTGTAGGCGGGTGGACGACCTAAAGAAGATCGCGGGGAAGATCAGGGAGCAAAAAAGGCCACTTTGGCAGAAACATAAAAGCATAACATTATGAATCATAAAGGACAGTTAACTTTTAAGTTAATCGTATCAAATCCTATTGGTGAAGGACTTTTCAGATTTTTCTTGTCTGTGCTAAAATATCAATCAATCCAATCCAAATCCAATCTCTTTGATTATACGAGTACCTACGTAGTGCAGCGAGAGAAAGAAAACCACGGACTGGGACTGTCTTCGCCATATTATGATTCATAATGTACACAGACGAAGCATGGCAGAAAAGGGAGGAGACCTATTACTCCGGGTTGAACAATGCTGCTGATGATTATGATGATATACCAAATACCTACCTTGTTTGACTATACAATTGTACAGATGCCAGCAAATCAAGCTACTACAATCTGTCAAATTTCTTTGATAGATTTTCAACTTTATCGCTGAAGCATAAGGTTCAAAGTTGATTGAGAAAATTTGACAGTTCCGGGTAGCTTGATGTGCTGGCGTCTGTACATCCACAGCATTAAGGGTATTTACATAATTACCTAATATCTAATCCAATTAAATTATCAGTTTGGACAAAATTATTTTATCTAATTGTGCCGTCAGTATGTTGATATCAAGGTCAGTAGCGTTATTGTCTTCCTAATCTACTTCTGGTCAGCTACTGACGGCCCTGAAGATATATGTATATAATTATAAACACCTGCTTTCCTCCTTCCGGATTATTTCAGATTAAATTTTTCAAGGTTGACTATGTTGCTCATATATACGACAATATATGCAGGCTTTTTGCTTTGTATAAATTATTTCATCACGACTGCTCTCAAATTCAGGACGGATGAGGAAACCGGCATGTCCTAGTACCAAACATTCGAAGACATATGACATCTACCAACCCACACTGGGCCCGCGTGATTGATTATGACCCACTCACTCCCACAGAGTGGAAACATTATATATATTATGCTGATTATGCTAAGCTTCGAATACGACAACACAGTTTCTTTAATTTGATAGGTTGATGTTGGAAGTTATTACGATGATGATAATTTTGTTAATAACGTCGGTCTATCTAAACAGGTTTAATTTGAGTGGAGTGGAGATTTAGTTCGTGGTCTTGAGTGGAGACCGCGAATCGGCAATCGTAAGGTAGAACGGTTTATTCCGGTAGTTTATTCCGGTCTGATCCCCTGAACCCCCCTACTCGATCCCCTGCTAGTCTCTGTCTTATCCACTTTATCTAGGTTTACTATTTTTGACAGTTAAGTACAGTCAAGAGAACGCTCTCAGGTTAAGTGGAGCGACGATCTTCGCAGGATGGCTGGTAGCAGCTGGATGAGATTTGTCGGAAATCGAGTTGAATGGCGTGCAAAAGGAGAGGCCTATGTCCAACAGTGGACTGCTGTAGGCCAATTATGAGGTTTAATTTAAACAATACATTTGAATAACTTGGAAATACACTAACCATAAAATGAGCAGTCTTCGGCATTTCCTGATTAAGACCTGTCACAATCATACAGTAAAAAAAAATTAATAAAGCAATGCATTTAATGTCATCGGTATGAAGGAAGGAAAACTGGTTTTCTTTTGTCGCGGGCAATACCTGTATTTATGTATCTTTTATTTTATTTAAACCAGTTAAGTAAGTACATATAGATTTATAGGTTGGTTTATATGTTCGTAAATTAAAATGATTTAATTTTATTTATTTTACTATTTATGTGCATACATATAAACAGACAAGAAAAAAACAGAACAGAAAAATAGGTACCAAGGCGATAGGACAATTATTAGATAGAGAGAAGTAAACAGCGTGTGAAAGAGTAAAGAAGAGAAAAAAAAAATACATAAAATCTAAAACCAATTCATTTAATAAAACTAAAGAAATATTATGAGAATATACTTACATACATACAAATAAACATACATACTTCTAAAATAAATATCACTAGAATGTTAATAATTAGGTAGGTATAACGTAATCAAAATAATAAATACATACACTATCATGATAAAATGGAAAGATAGTGATAATAAAAGATAGTGATAGTGAGATATTCTTTTACTTTTCTTTAAAAAAAATGTTACCAAAGTGACTGCGATCTTAAATTGTCCGTATATTCAAATTATAATTGTTATTCTTTCACAGGTGTATGATATGACTGTAGCAGGGCGAAATTGTATATACCATTAACTTTCCCTGACTGAATGAATATGCGTTAAAAGATCTCTTCTTTAACTCTCAAATTAAACGATGATTATATTGATATAAATGGATTTAATTCTCACAAATGTTCAGTTCAACCGTCGTACAACGAATACTTTTATTCCCGCTCGTTTTTCAAACGTCAACAAACGTC